>RSEF01000001.1:175554319-175575763 GCA_003993805.1 Himantopus leucocephalus | reverse complement strand
AGGGACAACTACAGTATGAACCAGAACACATTAAAACACATATATTTAAAAAATATTTCCATTCCACTTAATTCCTTTTTCTACACTTGTCATCTCGATGTATTCCATTTGTCCTACATCTTTTTATCTAATTTTAATATAGGCTTCAGTATTTAGGTAAGAAAAAAGCTGTGCTTTAATATTGGTTGGTTTTCATCAAGACAGACCGTTAAAGCTCATTCTTTGCTCTGAATAAAACCAACCTTGAGGAAAAAAGGATCATAATAAATGAACAGCATTTAGATTGCAAAATTTAGAAAGTCCTATTTCCCAAAATTTTATGTGAGATGTAAATGCATGATTCACTGAAGATCAAAAAGAACAGTCATATAGAGTTGGGGACGTTCAGAGGAATGTTCAGTATATATCTGATATAACGTATTGGTAATTTTGACTAGCTTTCAGCAAATGATTCTGTATGATGAGAAGGCAATGATGCTCCAAGTTTAGTTCTTTTTCTTGTCTGGCAGCTCAACCTAATGAAAGATGTTCACCGATCTGAAAGGGCTTTGGTCAGTCTCTCACAGGCAGTGACTCAGAACGCAGACATGCTTGTTTTTTCCTGGTGGAACACCGATTTAGGGAAACACAGGGGGAAAAAAGGCAACAACATTCTTTCAGTGGAAAAAAAAAGCTGGAAAGAAGTTTTACTTATGTATGTGCATATGGTACTTGATTTCATTTCTTATCTGCCAATTATGAAATGTTTCATTTCACATATCATATTTTTCATTATCTACTAATGTTACTACCCTGTTAATGCTTTTGAAGGGAAAAACAAAACAAAACAAAAAAAACCAACACCAATATCTTCCTACGGAGAAAAGGGATTCATTTTCAAATAGTAGGTATATATTTAAAGAGGTAATTTAATTCATGTTCTTACTGGACTTGCGCTGCCAAAACTGGATAGGGGATCCCATACTGAAAAAAAGTCTACCTTCATGATAAAGTGGGATTACCAAGATAAAAAATATATTTTAAAAAAGGTATATCAATAATCTTTTCAAAAGTGATTTCCCACTACAAAATTTTTGTTAAAACCATGCTTCCCTCTTTTCAAGTTCTTCCTGGCACGTGTTAAATCACTTGCTGTGTGGTTGTTTTGGACAAGATGCTTTTGCTGCCAGGACTGGCTTGAAAGCAGTTTTTTCCCAAGTATTTTGGGAAATAAGGATTAGAAGCTTCAGTTTTGCCAAACAGGAACTTCAAAGCTTGGCCTACAGATGGTTATGCATGTGTGCAGTACTTACACTTCATATGTTGCAACTTCATTTCACTTCCTCCTCCACCTTTTCAAGTGTTTTTTGAAAGGCCTGCAACATAAGAAGTATGGAGTATGGGTGGGAGACATTTGAAAGACAGTCCTTTCAAATAAACTTTGGATGTCAAAGAAGATGTGCTTCTGGTGTGACAGATGACAGTGCTTGTTCATGGGAGGTTTCATTTTAAAGAATTGAGCTGGCCTGAAAACTTGAAAGACAAAATTTTTGGCTGTAGTTTACTTCTAGCACTAGCATTAACTGATTCAAGACTTCTGTGGTAATAATCATTTGGCTTTTCAAAGAAACTCATGACCGCTAGAATAAAAATAAATTAAATTCATTTCAGTTTCGAAACATACAAAAGGCTTTAAGAGAATTTAAGAGCTCTTATGTCCATAATTTCTGTAAGCAAGAAGTGTATTAATAGTTTCATTTGGAAAAAATTGCATTAAGAAAAAATGCATATTTTATAAGATTCATGATACATATATAATTGTATAATGTACATGACATATATATAATACATAATATAGTCAGAATATTGTATAATGTACATAATAGTACATAGCTATTTTGTGTTCTACTGTTTAAATTATATCTACGGAAAGTTATCTGTCAGAAAATCTAACCCCAAATTTTATTTTATTTTACTTTATTTTATTTTATTTTATTGATGAGATAATAAAGTATAAGTGACATTCTGTTTCTGAAACTATTCTTCTTTCTAGCATTAAAATCATTGATTTTGTTTTGGTCTTTTTTCCCCCTTGGGGCATTCTGAATGTCATACTGAGCTGTATGTTCACATGGATCATAACAAATTGTCATTTTTCTTATGCCTGAGTGTAAATTCTTGCTTATAGTACATATGGGAATATACAAACCACTGCAAAAAGAGGGAAAAATTGGAATCTAGTTATATATACTGAGAAACACTGCTTTTCAGGGGAAGAAAACACATGCCTGAAGTCCTGCCAGTATTATTTTGAAGGACAGAAATAAACATGTATGTTCTGTTTCAAGGGACACTGCACAGATTTAAGAAAACATTATTTTTGGAGAATATAAAAGAACAGGAAATATAAATAATGCTTCAGATTTTCCATACAGATCTCAAGATTGGATTATTGAAAACTAGATTCTGCGTGTTGCATTTTATTCTGGAACTTCTGGCCTTTGGCTTCGTGGGAAGACAATACTGACAGTCCGCTTATTTCCAGGCTGCCTCTTCAATTTTCCTCCCTGTCTTATTTCACAATTTTTAATCAAACTCTTTGGTCTAAACTTTAGCATCCAATCTTAATATCCATAAATTTTCATATCATGGTCTATGCTGTTATTTGACTTTGAAAGATTGACTTTCCTGTGTTTGACTTTCCTTTATTATGTGTATTTATGTTTAATGAGCTCAAAACAATCAAAATGTGACTTTAATTTTGCGTATTCTATGTTCACACACTTTTATTCTAGTGAGAATTGCAATTTCTGTAAATCTTTCACTCTTTTATGTCTTTCACTCTTACATACTGGTACTTTATATAATTTTTTGCATGGCGATTGTCAGACTTTACAAATGCTTTCTCTCATTAAGTTAAAGAAGCTACACTATTTAATTTATACATCATGCCTTCCTAAGTACATAAATTTTATGAAATTATTATTAAGACCACCAATAGATATGTCAGGAAAGAGTAGACGCAAAACATTTTTTTATTTCAGAAAGGATTTGGACCTTCTTTCTGTTCACTTCTTATCGACCACAACAGCGGAAAAGCTGTTGGCAAAATGATGTATGCTATGTGCTCATGACTTACAGGAGAATAGTTAATAAATGTTTGCCATTTTGGCTTAGAATATCTTTTAACTTCATTTAAAAGTAAGAAAAGTAAGTATTCCCACTCAATTCAGGGAAAAAAAACAAAAAACAAACCAGTTCATAACTTACTGAAAAAGACCATGTTTCAGCTAATACTGGAGAATAAACATAGAGTTACAATGAATAACAAAATTCAAACATGGCTTATTTCATTATTTCAATTAATCAGTACTCTGATGAATTTCAAATTGGGTTATTCAGATTATGTTGGATATTAACTATTGATATTTTCTAGGAAAGGCATTTGACCAGCTTTTGTTTTTTCTTTTAAGATGAAATGAATCATGGCCATGAAATTAATCTTTCTGCCCTTTGACTGTAAAGGGACCCTTAGATGAAGCTAGCTTAGGTGTAGGCATCTAAATCTTAGGTTTTAGACTTCTTTTTTTTGTTCATTTTAAATTCAGCCTTATAAAAAGCTTGAATCAACCATTTCAGCTCTGTCACATAGTTCAGACTCCTTAACACATAGAGAATTACGGTCTGAGGTTGGCCAATGACAGGTGATGTAATAACAAAACAAAAAAACAGGGAGGGTGGTCAATAACTTGAAGTACCGGTGAAAGACAGAGAGACATAAAAAGTCTGAAATTACTTCTAGAAGAAAAATGCAGTCATCTACACTATTCAGGAATGGATTTATTTCCCAGGAGCCATATCATAAGCGTAAGCTAGAATCTCTTTTTTTAATCTCACTTCAGCTAAAAGGACTGAAATACCATTGACATCTCTAAGACATAACTGAAGGCATCACCAGTTTTCCACAGCTCTATAACAATTCACTCCTAACAGAAGTAAGAAGGTATCTGAATTTTATAAAGGTAGGGTCATCTGTTATCTTAAATTTACTGAAAATTTAAGCTAACATGGAGTACCTTCTTATGGAGTGTGATGGATTAAAATGGTCAGAAAATTTAATATGTTTATTCATCCTTAATTGGAGTAAATCAGTGCAACTAATTATTTTCAGTTTATTCTAGAACATGAAGATATCACTCCTTCTGTCTGGTCAGTTCATTGATGGTAGTCACTTTAGAGAAAAAAAACCCCACTTTTTCAATATCTTAACAACTACTGGTAATGTACATACAGTATTTACAGAAGGCTAAGTCTGGATTTTTCTTTTCTTGTTTGTTTCTTCAACAGACTTTCTAACAAAATGCAATTTCTGAGATTATCATTCCTCTGATGGAATCTGGCCTGTATGTGTTCCGTGTGAGTTTAGGCTGCACCCAGATGAGAATAAGAGGGAAACTTGGCTGCCAAAACATAGGTTATATTATTGAGAGAATATTATTTACATATTTTAATTATGGAATGAACACAAATCATTAAGAAAAATTACTAAGACAGTATTCTGTTATGCTAAAGTGATATTTCATTGGAAGCAATGTTGGTATGAGTGAAAATTTTTATGTGCTTTTTTGAATAGATCATCTGTTCCTTGATTTCTATGACATTTTCTCAATTTCAGTGGCTTCATGCTGGATACCTGGTCTTTCTCTGATGTTGCCTCGTTGTGTGGGAGTATTCCTTATGCTGCATCTTGTGTGATCCTCCTGTCTCATACAGGGAACAGATAAGAGAGGGGTTTTCAGTAGCAAATGAGCAATATGTGAGTTTAGCATTGCCAGACCACAAGCAGAATTTGGAGAAGATTCAGGTGTCTGGCAAGTGATATGAGAGGGAACTAAGACTTACTGGATAGAAATGGGCATGTAATAGACTTTTGTAATTAAAAGGATATGGTAAAGGTATGAAACTATCTCATATGTTATCCAAACAGAGCAGAGTAAGCAACTGCTTGTGTGCCAGTACTCAGCATGGATTTTGCCATTTTGCTAAAGTAGAATTTCTAATTAAATCCTATGGCAGATGAGGTAGTTCATTTCCCTGTACTCATTAAACTATAAAATGGGGGAAAAGGTGGCAGAGGTGGACAGTAAAGGTATAAAATGAAGAGGTATAAAGCAATAGGGTGTAACAGATATGGAAATAAGAGGTGGCAAAAGAAGAGGACTTGAGTAGAAAAAAAGGAAATAGTGAAAGTGTTAGGCTATTTGAAGTCTGGTAACATTAGGACAGGGACCCCAGCAAAGACGACAAGAATAATTACTGGTGGAGGAACATAGTAAGCTATTCAGTGAACAAGGAGCACATGGAATTGGCTGCTCTTTAGGTTCACCCAGAATGACCAATTAGTACATTTGTAATCTGCAATAAAAAACAGGGCAACTTACACCAGGAGGCCTTGCAAATAAAGGAGAATAGCCTGTGGGCCTTATTATGGGATGAAGTGGAGAGGATTTGGGAGTGGAACAGAATTTAATATGGGGTGACCTAACTGGACTGTGGGAATGTACAAGACTCATTATAGGATGCCACAAAAAACATTTTGGGATTGTGCAAAAGGTATTACTGGATGTTTACTGGGGGAGACTAAGGCAGGGAAACATATGGATCAAATAGGTTTGGGGAAGAACAAGTATGTGGAAATAGAGGGAGAAAGGCATAAAAAACCTTGTCTTGTGCAAACAGGTTCCCAGTCCATAAACTTTTGGTAGGTAAGGGACTCTCTATTCCATGTACATGGGTGCGTACAGGGGTTTGACTGCTGGACACTGGATCAGGGGTCAGAAGGCCCATGTGTCAATGATGCCAGAAGCTGAAGATGCCATAGTACGTGCGTATTGTGAGGGTACATGTGCTCATGTGTGAACACTAAAGAATATCAAGCCAGAATAGCTGATGAGTACAATAAGCAGCTTGGGAGCCAAATATTGAAGTGACCATAAGTATGGGACAGATACTGGAGAGAACAGAGGGACCGTGAGTTCTTGAAGTTATTTATAGTCTATTACAGGAAACCTGTTTTGATAAAAAATCTTTTTAAAATGTATCCACCCAAAATAGATTTATGAATAAATAAAAAATACACCAAATATATGTTTATAAAATCTTGATTTAATACAGGTATTATGAGATTATTTCACTTCATAGATTCAAAATTATTGATTCACATTTTTTTCTTAAAATTTTCTGTTTCAGCACCAAAACATAACATGATATTATATGTAAAGTTCAATATTTTTCATGACATAATTCTCCTGGAAAGATGGCCTTTTCACCTATTTCCTGGGAAAAAAATTAAGAAACCTTTTCACCCGACTTCCCAGCACAGC
The DNA here is from genome assembly GCA_003993805.1 of Himantopus leucocephalus. Taxonomy (NCBI): domain Eukaryota; kingdom Metazoa; phylum Chordata; class Aves; order Charadriiformes; family Recurvirostridae; genus Himantopus; species Himantopus leucocephalus. The sequence goes on along the minus strand of RSEF01000001.1, from coordinate 175,569,401 downwards.
TGTCAGTAAGATGCGGAATGAATGTGCTGTTTGTTTAAAGGGTATTAGATATGTTTAGACTAGTGCATAGAGAGATAAAATTATAGAAGTGGTCAATATAAAGCAACCTACTTATCAACGCAGTGACAAATGCAGATGTCAGCAGTGGGAATAAACTATAAGTTACCAACTGTGGAGAAACAAATTAGTACAAACATTATAAACAATGATCTGGTTACTAAAAATAGTGCTTGTAAAGTTAGCTTGAATCCTAGTCTCTCTGAGAAAAATATATTTAATTAGAAAAACAAGAATGGATAGAACATAAATATGGCATATCTTATGTTGTATATTCAATGCAGTCTCTCAACACTATTTTCTCTTGTGAACAAATACGAAGTTAAAACCAAAAAAAGCCGCTCTGTTTCTAATTGAGTATATATAAAAACTATCACTGAAATAAAATTATGTAAGCCCTATGGTCCTGTTTTGGTTTTGCACAGGCAATTAGAACATCTTTACATAAACTCTATTTATTAATTTTCTGTCCTATATTACTCTGAAATCCTGTTGGTTTTGAGCACAGATCTGCAAACTCTTAATTACGAACAACAAATGTTTTACTCATAAGAATTGCTTCCCTAATGAAGTGAAGAAGGCGCTTCTCAACCTCTGGAGNAGGGTAGCTCTTACACCTCCTTACTCTGCATCCTCATAAGAATTGCTTCCCTAATGAAGTGAAGAAGGCCCTTCTCAACCTCTGGAGGCCTGCTGTTCACTTATGTTTTCATTTTGCTTGCTTTACTGAATTCACATCATTCTTGATGACACACATTATCCAGCTCTCTCGCACAACTTGCCTTCTTGACTATCATGCTACACAGTAAATGAGTGCCCTATTTTGATTAGATGAAATGAAGGGTGATAAAAAAGTATCTTATTGCAATATTTTAACTTGTGTTAGTAATAATGAAGCATTTGCATGCTGACTCTGAAATTCAAGCTGCAAGGAACAGTATTTTACTCTAGAAATATCTTCCTGTTCTTAGTTACCAGAGTCATTCAGGGCAGAATTTGTAAAGACTATATCTATCTAGTCCTTTAGAACTTGTTTCTTTCTATATATCACATCTCGCTTAGGTCTGAGCAAGGTCTTTGAGAAGGGAAATCCTTCCCTAACAGCCCATCATAGTGGCCAGTGAGTTCTCCACTGGAAAAAATCTACACCCAGAAATAGTTACCTTCACTCAGTATATTATGCTTTTTTTTGGGTTATGTTGGAATTCAGAATGAAGCCCCTTTACACAATCAGAAATACCAAGATTCTCAGGCTAACTCATAGTGAAATACTCTGTTCCACAAGTATCTGAGAAAGAACAGTAGACAAAAAAGAAACCCAAACCACAAGACTGGATCATCAAATCCTTCTTACTCCAATAATGTTTGTTGAACTTAAATTGTACCACCTAAAAACTTCACCCAAAGAGCAAATTATTGGCCATAGACCATCTTTCATCACCACTAAATACAGAACCTTTTCACTCTTTCAGTTGTTATTGTAGGAGATTTTCAGATCTTTTGAGTTCTAATATCAAGAAAAGATTAAATCGTAGTTAAAAATGACACTGAGGTTGAGAGACAAGAGTCTTTGTTGGTTGAATATTTCAGGTGACGTAATGTCACTATGCATTATTTTCATGATGATGAGACCTACACGATCTCAACCATACTACAGCCTTTTTTTTTTAAAAAAAAAAAAAAAAAAAGTTAAACTAAACATGCTTGTTGTAAAAAGATTGGAAGCATGAGTATTAGACTTTTTTTATAAGCCACTTCGCTTCTTTTTTTTTCCTTAAAACTGCATGTGTGTTAGTGGGAAAGTCATACAATTTACTTTTTTTCAGTGTAAGCTGTGTTTGTGTTTTAGAATTTTTTGGTAATCAGCTAAATAAGGAAGGCATAAGGGAAAGATTTCAAATTTTAAAATTAATATCATTTCCTAATTTAACAAAGCAAAAAAAACCCATATGCTGTACATACATACATATGTATACACACACATATCTTGCTTTTCTGCTTCTCTCTGTGTGTATATATATATGCATATATTTTAATATAAAAGTTTTCAGATTCTGTTTCACATAAGTAATACACTATGTTGAAAACTACTGTTATGCACAATTTGTGATTACTCTGAATATTAAACACGTGCATGGATTGTCTGTGTTTGAATCTTGGTTTTGATTGTAACAATATCCTGCAATGTTAGTTCACAGATGGTTTGATTCTTAACTATTTCCTTACTGTAATTTTCTGTCTTTTAAAATTTCATTTACTTCTTTTTTTTTTTTTTCAGGAGTAACAGGAGAATTTGAAGCTTCTCATTATCAAGTCTTCTTTTTATTCATTTAGAAAAGACATCTGGATATTAATGCTCTTATTATTTATTACTAAGAATGGCTAATCCTGAAAATTTGATTCATTCAGCATTAACTTTTGGCCTGACCAAAGGCTTTCTGAGTAAACCAGAATAACTTGCATTAACTTCAATTGTTTTTGAACCGTCTTGAGATTTAAAATCCTTATAATACATGTTTATTTCTTACAATATTTCTTAATCAGTAACCTTCATTCACAGACCCCAGAAAAAGTTAGACTGCTACCTATGGGACTATTCTTTCAAAAGTCAAATTATTTAAATTAAGTAATAGCAATGTACACATTTTAAAAAACAGCCCAGAACTTGCTGTGACAGTGTTTCTGGACTAGAGCCTGTAAAACTCAAACATGAAGTACATAACAGTTTTTTTCATGGTAATATTCATATCCGTCTGTTAGTATGGCATTTTGCCTGTTCAGAAGATATAAGACCACTATTTACAGGACATTAGCCCTATCCAATGATAGGAGAGCCTGAAATATACATCAACAATCAGCTTCTCTGCCAAAAGATCCTCCTGTTTGTAAATAATGCCAATCTGAAGCTACATGCTTCATTAGAAGGGCAAATATCTGTAGATATTTTTCAGCCTACATTTTCAGCCTGTTTTTCTACCCTATGTCACTATTTCTTCTCTCTCTCTTTTTTTTTAAAAAAAAAAACTGATTCACTGTTTTGACCTTTTCTCAAAGTGAAGTAAAGGGCTTATGGCTTCTTAACCAATCCCTTGATGCTTTTATTCTGTAGAAAAATATTAAAAATAAAAATAAAAAAAATTAGGAATAGACATGTCTCTCAAAATCAGTTACTTTTATGCTCTTTTAAATTGCTCTTTTTCCATTTTACTGCCACATTTTCTTGATTTCCCACACATTATTGTCAATTCTATTTTTTATTTTGGAAAACAGAGTAAACTAAAAGTTTCTAAAATTTTATCTTTCTGTTAGATTATTTATCTTGGAATATTTTATCAAGTGTTTTGATTACATCATCAAGACTTTAAAGCTTCTATATACGTCTATGAAAACAACAGCAAAAATATCTTAAAGGAGAAGAAACACAAAGAAAATGTTGTTTAATGATATGGTGTCTCTCTGTATCATAAGACTATACAGATTACTACAGGACTACTTGTGCAAAAATCTGCCATACTAGGTCAGCAGCAAAGTCATCATTAGTTGACAGCTGGACATCCCATCAGGCCATTATACAAATTTCAAATAAAAATTGTCAAAACCCAGAATTAAGAAGTGTCATTCTATTTCTCTGAATCAAACACTATCAGTTGAGCTATCAGTCACTGTGATATAAGTATTGTATCAAACAGAAACGAGTAAATAGAGCCTTTAACTGATTTTTTTTGTGAACGTTAGAGCCAGTAGAGTACAGGATGGGGCTATTACTTTGTGGAAAAAATGCCAACTGCCTCTAACAATAGTTGTTTCTGTGGTATTACAGAATTAATAGTAAAAGCTCTTTCAGTCTTAGGAATGTCATGTTTTTCACAGATCCCAAGCTCTCTTGTAAGTTTTGTGTACATCAGCAATGCAAACTGAAATACCATGTCAGAGATTCTGGGTGGGGTTTTGAACCCAAAGCACAAGAAGGACAACTTCATAAAACATAGTCACCTACTTGCCAGAACTCCCAGAAAAACTGTGAAGGCTCATGCAACCTGGCATACATTGTGTATGTAACTGGTTGGCCTTCTCATGTTTTCAGTAAACTTCTGTATTGAGTACTGAGTCTCAAATCTATGCAGAAAAATAAAATATATTGAAAAATGCAAGGTTTCTTTCGATCAGTGCAAAATATCTATTTGGACATAATAAAGTAAAACATAATGATTTAATGAGAAAATAATGATGATCGGGGTTTTGGGACCTGCTATACTGTAGGTCTACATGTACCTATCACAATGTCTTCTATGAATATGAGTCTCAAACCAATTCTGTCAGAAGTCCAAAAGTCACTCAGCTTTGAAGTGAAAGAACAGAACATTCATTTGCACCAGATTTCAGCAGGAATTCATTATTTTAACACATGTGCATAGAGTAAACAAACGGTTTTACAAGCCAAAAGAGGAAGATGAAAAAATCCACAGCCATCAGGAAATTGGTTTTATATTAAAAGGCAAGACCTATTTAAAGTTAATATATAATTAATGCCAACAATTTGTAGCTCACTCAGAAGCCATAATATGACCTAAATTATGAGTACAATTTAATTGCCTTTAAATTCCATGTCTCTGAAGACTACAAAGATTAGGGGTATATACATTTCAGATGTATCTATAAGGTGATTGCTTTGTAAGTGGCACATAAATATTCCTTAGAAAATCTCTGTTGCCAGAAAAAACACTGTATGTACTTACCGAGACTTTTCAATAAGGTTAACAATAAGATGAACAAAGAGAAAACAGATACCGCACACAAATGTTGTCATATTTATGTTGTATATAGTCTGAAAAGATCTTATGTAATTCTCATTGTTCCTTGAATTACAACAGTGCCAATGGTGTTTAGATTATGTTTTCCATATTTTGATTCTTGCATTTCTTCTCCTTTTTGATCTGAAGCAAAACTGTATTCATAGCATTACTCTGTATGTACGTACCTTTTAACAGTTACAGGTATTTTTCCTACTCATCCTGGCTGTTTGAGTTGAATTTATATCCTTTTTTGATTATTCTTACTGATTTTTTTGTTTGTTTGGTTTTTTTTTTGTTTTGTTTTTGTTTTGAGGGGGTTGGTTTTATGGGTTTGTTTCCTTTTTTTTTACATTTCCAACTAAAAAAGTCAATGTTGNCAGAATAATTTTTGCTGTGGTAACAAGCAGATGTTTCAGAAGTTTCTGGCATTGTTAAAAAAAACAACTACCAAGCCGAATCTTTTCCAGACCACAAGTAAAAAACATCTATAATGGAAAGTAAAATAGAAAAAAAAAAGTCATAAAATAAGTCCCTTAGTGTTCCTGTGATTTTCTTACGATAGGTAATTAAAACAAGGGTGCAACATCATCTGTACTAAGAAGAACATACCAGACCTCCCAATTTCTTTGCCCCATAAGGAAACATGCCTTCTAGGCAGTCATTTAAGAGTCAAGTGGACTAGTGTTTTGCTGAGACCAGGGATTGTCTGGGTATGTGCTGTGGTCTCTAGTCACAGATGTTCTGCAGATTTCTGTCTGAATGTAACTGCCAGCAAACTTTTAATTCTATTTGGTTCAGTAAAAATAGCTTTGATTAAGAAAATTTAAATAAACCTTTATGAACAGACCTTTTAAAGGAATGAATGGATGCTTAATAAAACAATGTGTGTATAGGGGGGTATGTAGGAGCATGTATCAGAGCCTGAATTGCAGCTCTGGTACTAATCAACTAAGAATATGTGTCCAATAACGCTACATAAATGAGAAAACTGTTTTTGTTAGAAAATTGAAACTCTGGAGAGAATAATTTTGTTTTTAGCTATCCCTCAACTAAAATGGAATTCCAGTTCAAATCTTATCTTTCTATTGTTATATCATCAATGAAAAACTGTAACCAAAGGAAGTGATGTTATCCAAATTAGCATATCAGCATTTGACTCTCAGAATCTATTCGTTGCCTGAGGAGTCAGCGATTTGGAAAGCACTCTTACTTATTATACAACACAGTTAATGTTTCCTTGGGTAAAACGTAGTTCCAGATGGATGATTTCTAAATTTAGGTATGCAAATATAGCTGGCTAAATATGGGGGATGGGGAATATACATATATATAAAACCTTCTTATGGATCTTTGAAGCTCTCTTCAATTGTCATTTGCAAAGAGGTCTCGTAACATTTAAGATACATTTGTGAATTTGAAGCATAAGTAGGGTGCTAGCAGATACCCATGACACTTGAGGGTGTTTGAAGTGACACTCCCTAGTGACAAGTGATAGGACAAGAGGAAATGGGTTAAAGTTAAGCCAGGTGAGGTTTAGGTTGGATATTAGGAAAAATTTTTTCACTGAAAGGGTTATCCAAGAGGCTGCCCAGGGAGGTGGCGGATTCACCATCCCTGGAGGCGTTTAAAAAAAGGGTAGACGTGGTACTTGGGGATATGGTTTAGAAGTGGTTTTTGTCCGGTTAGGTTAATGGTTGGACTAGATGATCTTAAAGGTCCCTTCCAACCTTAACAATTCTATGATTCTATGATTAGCAATCTGTATACATGGCAGCTGAATTAAGACCCTGGTGAGTGTATCGGCAGACTACAGAGAGCTTCTTCAGATTAATCAGTTGGTTACGTATAGACTGCTGTTATCATTCTAGATGCCCTAGGGTGCCTGTCCTGGTGTTCAGCTGCCACTCCAAAATGCCCATGGCTCTCCCATAAATCCTGTTATATCTGCAAAGACACAGTGTTATATCAGATACCTCTGAGCATTTGATTTTTATTCTTGATGACATCTTTGCACAACTAGAGCAAGCTTTATACGTCTAGTTTGAGGTAAGCTGAACCACGCAGTCCATTGGTTTCATGACTAAGGCTAAAAGTTGGTGCTGTGAGCTATCACACTGTGCCATCAACCATTCCTTTGAGGCTCTGGTTCTCCTACGCATCCTCTGTTATAACTGAAATCATGTTCTACATGTCTTGGATAACCTACAGTTATCCAACTTATCAAATTTTACAGAGCACCTTATTGTGAGTAGTTGGATCCCACATTAGGTATGAGTCAATTATAATAGGAGCTTAGATATCTATTTCAAATAGTGATGCCTTGGCATGGCTCCAATTACTTATACATAGTGCTTTAATGACATTTGAGGTGCCCTACAGTACTCAAGACATCTGACTAGATTTGGTAGATAATGCACAGGATCTAAGGGAGAGTCATAGTCTTTGGAAGGGACACGTGAAGGACAGGTAGGATAGGAGCATAGGATAATCCAGGCTGGAAGGGGCATGAGGAGTTCTTTTGCACAACCTCCTGTTCAAAGCAGACAGCTCTGGTGTCAGACCAGGTCCTTCAGAGCTTTGTCCAGTCGGGTCTTAAAAACCTCTGAGGATGGAGCCTGCACAATCTCTCTGGGCAACCTGATCCACTGCGTGGCTGACCTCATGGTGTAAATGTTTTCTCCTGATAACCAATTTGGACCTCCCTTGTTCCTATTTACAGTCATGTCTCTTTTTTCCTCCCATCACACACCTTTGTGAAAATCTTGGCTCCATCTTCTCAAAAAATATCCTGTAAGTACTGGGGAGCTGGTCTTAAGGTCCCCTGTAGCCTTTTTTTCTCCCAGCTAAACAAACAAACTCCGCTCTTTCAGCCTCTCCTCATATGAAACATGATCCAATCCCTTAATTTGTAGCCCTTTGTTGGACTCACTCCAATATGTCCAGCTCTCTTTTCTCCTGGAGAACCCAAACCTGGAAACAACATTCCAGTTATAGCCTCACCAGGGATGAGAAGAGGGAAAGGATCACCTCCCTAAACCTTCTAGCGACAGTCTTCATAATGCAGCTGCAATGCTGTTGAACCATCTTTTGCATGATGTCCTGCTAAATCATCATATATTTACTTAAGAAAGTGTTTTTTTACTGAAGGTGTTTATAGGATTGAATAACAATGAATATTAAATTTGTGATAAATAAATTGACAATGAAGAAAGAGTTTAAAATATGCAGAGGATAGCTGAATTATTTAGTGGGTCATTATAGGAGGAAACACAGTCTCTTCCACCTATATCAGGAATATTATAGAACTTTACTGGTGACATAAAATGCCTGCTGCCATCCTTATAAAGAAAAAACAAAAATTCCACTGTAATGATAATAGTGACACTGTAGAGATGGACTGACTACTCTAATGAAAAGTATCTGTTGTTTTTGTGATTCAGTGTTCCCTGAATATAGTTTTCTGTCAAGTAATGAAATCTAGATTTCAAGATTCAAAGAAATTTTTTTGAACTTGGTATTTTACTTCATGGAAAAGGTGCAAATAAATTTACCTTAAAGCTCTGAATAAGTCAGGGTGCTGTCACAGTCACTTTTACAAGATGTCTGATGTTCAGCTTCACAAGGTAGAAAAAAGAAAACCTAAAATACATTTAGAAAAGAACAGCTGTTAGGTAAATCTAAGGCTTTTGTTAATATAGAAAAAAAATTTTCACAAAATTTAGACGGCATAACCATATGAAAATTTGTAGACAAAATCAATACGGAGAATAACTGTTTGGTCATCATTACTAACAGTGAAAGCTATTAATTTTTTATGGGCAAAAGTGCTGTGTTATAGGAGTTGCATTTTTATGAGGACTTCATCTAGTTAACTTGCCATTATGGATTATGGAAACAAATAGTTAAAAATCTAAATAGAAAATGAACCACAGAAACAACACCCCCCTGCTCCTCCAGTCCAATATGGAATGGTTATGGCATTTTCTTATGTGGACTCTTGCTTCTGTTTAGTATAGGAGTGGAATAATCTCTTGCTTTATTCTATGATTTAAAAATAATGAATTCATGGCCTTACTGTGAAGGAAGACAAAACACTGAAATTGATAGTAATATGTACTTCATGACAGAAAAAGAATCCACACCAGAAGGAGTTATTGTATTGAGGGGTTTCGTTTTTTTTAATAGTTAACACTATAGGTGTCTTTTAATTAAAAAACAGAGGTAAAAATACACAGTTACAGCTGATGATAGCTCTTTGGTGATTAAGCTGGAGATAAGAGCAAAGTCCATGCTCTGATGAGATGGGCTGTGGTAGTAGCAAGAACAGCAAAATAATTGAAAGAGAAAATGCATGTACAGATATTCTTTACAAAGAAATACTGGACTTGCAGTTCTCATGACTGTCTTTGGATGTCTCTAGTTTCAAGTAATGGGAAAGGACCAAACAGTTCCAAGGTTCACCCTTTGTCTTCTTTCGAGTTTGATCCAGGCTTACATGTGGTTGTCTTTTCCAAACATCAGTTGAGGGCATGTAAACTACAATCAAGAAGGGTGATGAGAGTCCACAAATATTCTTGAGTTATCTTTCAGTACTTTAGTGTAGCAAAAAAAATGTAGCGGAATGGCTCAGGCTTTATTAACTGAGTTCATATTTCATGAATATGAATACATATTCCTTCCTATGTTTACATAGCTTCCTGTCATCATGTATAGTTTACTATTAAAATCTAGTTTTACTAACTTTAAAATACAATACATGAACATAAATTTTAATCCTATGAAGATCCTGTTTTTATAACTTTAGCCCACATTCATCTCTTTCTGGAAGTACTCCAACACATGAACCTTTTCTTTGCTTACTATTCAGAACACCTACTTCAAGAGAAATTACTTTAATAGGCTGTTATTTTAAGACACTGATTCACCTAACACCCAAAATAAATGAGGTCTAATTTAATTTTCATGTTTTCACAAACATGCAAACTTTATCTGTTTGCATCATTACGAACATGTAATAGAACATAGGGTGGATGGACATAGCTGATACTTTTCCTATAGCAATGGAAAAGCCTTTCAATTTACCTCTAATATCTAATACTCTTACCCTGGGGACAAGCAGGGGGAACTGAAAACATAATGTAACAATTAAGATTTGCAACAAAACTAATTGATGTTATAGGTAGAAATTCCACATTTCAGAGTGTTGAGCTGTTTTGTGTTCAGTGTGACGAGACTCAAGGATATGAACAGCATTATTTTAAAAATATTAATTTTTTAAAAAAGATAAATAGAAAAAACATACCAAACAGCACAAATGAGACTTGTTGAGGTGCCTGTATATCTGATATTCAACTGTTTCATTGTGTACGCAATTTTAAGAATGGTGTGGGTTAAAGAATTCAACAATTTATCCTCATGACATTCTTTGCATTATTTGATGTTTAAATTGTACTTTTGAATAAACAGAACACCCTTCTAAAAACACATGCACATAGAAATATTTAATGACATTTTTATTAGTAATTTTTTTAAAGGAAATGGCTCTATAACAATGAGCAGACTTATTCCCCTGATGCCCTTTTTTAAGCCATTGTTTTAGGTTCATACTGTAGACTGCTCTTTATGTTTGAAATAAAATTAAAAAGAAAGGTGTCACAAAAGAAAAGAGTAAAAAGTGAATTTCACAAGAAATAGTACAGACAGATAGTTCTCATACGAAAATTGCTTCAATGTGACAATATTATTACCCAGCTTAGAATGCATCAGGGTGAATGAATACTGGCACTTGGATCCCATTACTACAGATTACGGAGTTTTTGAGGTTCACAGTGATTTTGTTCAGGTTTTTGACAAGTTCAAAAAATTCAATACATGGAGTTTTGTACCTAAAAATGAAGACCACCTCACTTTTATCTCCATGCAAATACAGAGCTGATGGTTCATGGTTGCCAGAGGTTGCTGTTGGTTTTTATGTCACAAATAATGAATTTATATATTATATGTGTTTGTAGAAGTACAAAAATATGATGGGTAATTTTTTGTTCTGTTTTTCCTTTTAATCTCTGTGCTACCTGTCAGCAAAGCTACTGTGGAATTGTAGATCTTGAAATCGAGGTTCTATGAAATGTTTTCCCATAATTACAGAAAACTTTTGCAAATAATAGATTAAATGTATGTTGAATCTATGACTCTGAACTCTTTTGTTCTCTGTTGCTCCATATATAGTTGAGTTCTACATATGAAAGAAAGAGAGTTCTAAAGACCTTTTTAATCTATCAGGAAAGGCACAAAACTAAGTAATAAAAAATTAAATGTAAAATAGGAAAAACATTTAATGATGTGGCAATTAATCATCATTAAAAAAAATCACTAAGGGAAATCATGGAGTGTCTGTGACACCAGTAATATTTATGTAACTTTCTAGCAGACATGGGCTCAGTGCAAGGTGACCTAGAAATACTGGAATGCATTTGTTAACAGTAGTTCCGTTAAAAGATAGTCTCTGCCCTTTGACAGTATGCCTTTTCAGAAAGGCTGAAACATTATGCTTAAATTTGGAATTGCTGGGAAAACTCCTGTAAAACTAAGCTGCAAAAGGTTTCAGTGTTACCACATACCATAAAACGTCTAAGTTGCAGGAAGAAACTTAGAGCAACTTTCTTCACAATACCTGCAAGTAAATTGATCCTGATGGCCATTAAAACTTTCTCCAGGTTATAATTATATATATATAAATGTCTATAAATTACAACAGTTTCTTACATCTGTCCATTACCTCCATAGGAGTCATGTTACTTGAGGAGTCATCTTCTCTTTCATATGTTGCACAGATCAACTAGCAGGATCTCCCACAATGCGCTCGCAGATTAGGTTTAGACTTTTCTGTTGTCAAGCACCAGTTTGTTCTAAATTGGGTGTATGGTTATTTGTGGAAGTATAATTAGTCGTTAGCCAATATGCAGTTTCAAATGGCAGTGATAATTTATTGGTTTTTAAAATAAATAATTTGTTTCTCTTTTTCTTTCTTTCAGTTTGGATGACTCAGAGAAAATTGAAAGAAAAGTTGAGAAATTTCTCCCTATGATGCATCTATGTAATGAGATTCTCAAATATTTGAGAATAAATTATTTATTGTTATATTGTTATAAATTGTGTTGATCAGTATTATAAATCATTTTATACACATGATTTCATTTATAATGTGATTAATTCATTACAAAAATGTGTTTAAATGTAAACACTAGATGACTGATTTATTAATTTTGTAGATTAAATGTAAATGCATAACACATCAGTAGGATATCCAAACCAGCACGATCCCTCCAAGTAGAATTTCACACATCCATCATTAAATGTATTAAATCATGTGCTGTGGGGAACTAAAGAACTACATACTTGTCAACAGTATTTATAAAGTACAGGAGAAAAATTACAAACCTTCCCTTAGAAAAGGGAATACAGGAAGCATGATAGGATAGAATGAGAATCTTTGGAAAATATTTAGTTTAGAATTTAAAAGAAAAAATTACTGTGTTTCAAATATGGCTATTTCATCCACTTATATCTGTCCCAACTTGAATTTCCCCATAACCAATAATATGTATTTTCAAATCAAACCATAATTCTCCTCCACCAAAAAAAAAAAAAAAGCCTTATATTTATTCAGAATCTGAGACATCCAGAACTGGACGTATGGTAAGTAAGCATACATTTGGTTTAAGCCGTTCTTATTGTGTACAGCTATGCTCTATTTAAGAATTTTAACCAGTATTCAATTATCTGATTGAAATGCACTAGACAAGGTTTTAATCAGTAATGATTTGTAGTTAATGTATAAATAAGGCAGTGCAGTGAGATGTTTATGTTTAAAAAAACCTGTCTTTATGTTAAATATGAACCCAACAAATTTAATCTACTCACTTCTTTGACATTCACCATTTAGAAAACTCCATTTGCACAAAAAATCTTTTATTTTCAACCTATCTAAATAAAAACATGAAATTCTTTGAAAATTTGATAGAGCACACTCTTTGGATAAGTAATTTTTTAATTATCATTTGTAGGCAGAGGCAATAAGTATATTTCAGACTGGCATTAATTAACATGCATTTTTCTGGAGGCTAAGAATGCAAAATATAGAGTGTTGCTCTATATATACTCTAAGTAATATATTTTATTCAAACATGTGATTTTTTTTACCATGAAAAATCATAATATTCCGTCTGACACTGACACACGCGATTACAGAAGTCAATAGGAAGGAGGATTACATGCTCTCCCTAGCTCTTCAGCTTGCAGACTGAAACAAACAGCTTGTGATAAATACAACCTCAGTCTAAGCTCTGGGTGAGGTTGAACACAGCATGTAATGTTAACATTCAAGAATCTTAAGTTCCTGATGGATTGCCCTCTGTGACTTAAAATTTGGGATCTTTGGATACTGACTAGTTTCTGAATTACCTGTTATCTGCAGGTCCCAGGCCAGTTCATTATGAACTGCAGACATCTAAAAGTCTCTTTAATATCTTGATTAGATAGAGAAGCAGAAAAAAAATTAAGATAAAAAAATGCAGGAGCAAGTAGTCAATACTGATTGATCATTATTTCTTTTCAGACACTATATTTTCCCCAGATAATTCTTGCATGTCTTTTCTATTTTCTTCCACTCTTGTATCTATGTTCCTTGTCTCCTGCTAAGTAGAATAATGGTAATTCAACATAGTTGCTACTGTAGAACTCCAATTTCACTTCATACAATTTGCACCACCTCATATCATTGGGCAACTGAGGTTTTTTCCTTACAGTGAAATTAATTTCTGATACCATTCTCCATTCACTCCTTCTGCACATGATCTTCACTTAAAACACAGTGGAAAAGGTTTTTGGATCCTGTCTGTTATTCCATTCATATTTCTGCCTCCCCCTTGTAGTAAAAAGTCTTTCCTTTTATATATTTTATATATGTGTATATAGCATGTGTGTTGTGCCATTACCCAAGGGATTTATGGACTGATAATATGAAACAGTTTTAAAAAGCAGTAGACCTTATGTTCATCCTTAAACAAAGCTTATCAATTCAAGGTCAGATTCATTCTGTCTGACTTGGTACTTCTTTGAGGTGCTTAAATTAGGAATCAGTCCTGTTTCTTCTCCCAAATTTTCATAAAGTGAACAACTTTGCTGGTGCAGTGTCACTAAGAGCAGATTTGCCTTGGGCGTGCCAATGTCTCTCCACTGACTATAACAGGCATTTGATAAGATTATAACCTTATTGAGATTTATTGGCTAAATGCCTAAAGTTCAGTGTGATGAATCTGGGCATAAATAAGTAACTTGAAACCAGGCTTCCCCTGTGGGAATAAACTCTTTGTGGTAAAGAATAATTAAAACCAAGTTAGAGTTATGCTCAAAATTTTGTTTATGAGCAAAGGGGAAGCAAAATACATATATCTGTAAAAGTAAAGCTAAGATGTTATTGTTACTGTAATAGAAATCTTAGTCTAGCTCAAGGATCACCATTAGTCTAGATCTAATTATTAGAGAAAAAAAAAGTTTCCATTTTATTTACAAGTGGAAAAAGTTACAATAATACTTATCAGACAATTAAAAATGCAACAGTCAGGTTTGTCTAGCTGTATGTTCCTCTTTATGGCTTCTGCCCTTTCTTATCAACCCTTTCTACATTGAAAAAGGATGTTGGCCAGAAACCTATAAAGGAAGCACTCTGCTTCCACATATACTTACAGGTAAAAGTCTAAGTTGTCACCCTCTGGAGTCCTTGTGCTGAGAGGATTATGCTGTTTATAGCTTTTTTCTTTCTCCTCCAGTATCCAGTTGGGGTCATTACTACGTGTTTGTTAATGAGCTTCTACGCCTTTTTCTTTCCTCATTGGTCTGCAGTGTCATGTTACACCCAAGTTTACTATATATGGTGCCCTTTATATATATGTCAGATATTATTTTTTGTTCTGTTCATTACCCAAAAAATTGTTTTGTCCATCTCCAGGTATGCATTTCTTTAACTGACCATGGGTGAGTTGTTTATAGCTGTGGCATCTCCGGTGCCAAGCTTGTGCCCCATCTCTTACCACCACCCCATGCCTGAGCTCCCCTGCACCATGTCCTGTGTCTCCACTTCTCAGAGTCTTTGCTACTGTACCAGACCTGTAATTATCTACACTACATCACTGCATTAGAGCTGTAAATACTTTGTTCTATTTGGATTTTTTTTT
>RSEF01000001.1:175532412-175554309 GCA_003993805.1 Himantopus leucocephalus | reverse complement strand
TCACTACCCTGATCCTGCTGGCCACACCATTCCTGCTACAGGCCAGGATGCCATTGGCCACCTGGGCACACTGCTGGCTCGTATTCAGCTGTCTGTCAACCAACACCCCCAGGTCCTCTTAGTCACTTTGGTCTTTTCTTAGTGATTATTGGATGTGGAAAGAGCAACAGAGACAGCAGAGATATACAGATACTGCAGACTTGGCCTCATGAGGTTGAACTGAAGAGCCTACTGATGCCAGTGCCTTTTGCTCCTTTCTTGTCACATTGTAATGTTCCCAGGCAGTGGCAGATAGGCTAAATGCCTTGGGGTTAAAATAGGTCTAGCCCCGCCATCAATCTGATCGTGTCATCGGGCATTGATGCATACAGCAACCTAGAATGACTTATGTGGTCATAACAGGATAGAGCCCTTTTGTCCATGTCGATCGCCAGTTTTGCCCATGGAGTTGGAGGGAAGCCAGCAGTAAGGTGCTAGTAAATAAACTCTGTTAGTCCTTTTGTCCTCTGTCTGGGCTATATATCACTTCCTATTTTATTCTGCTGTTTTCTGGAGCTATTTTCCATTGACCTTATCCAATGTCAAGATAGAAAAAGACCTCTCTGTGATCCTCATGTTATGTGTGAAATGCAGACGGCGCAAGTTCCTGGCATGCTGTGTTAAGATCCCATGAATTACGTCCTGGCTTTGTACCCTGCCAGCACCAGGCACTAGATGGTCGTAGGAGTACAGACCCAGACCTGGAGGTGCTGTTTTCCTCAGCCAAGGTAACAATGCAGGTGGACACACAGCCACCACCATGTTGTGACGCAGAGCTCTGTCACTGCTATATTGGAGGAAACTCTGTGAGCTAAATCTCTGTTCATATAGAGCTGGGCAGTCCTGTTGCTGGCAGCTGTCAGAGCTGAGCGCTGGGTGCTAGATGGGACCGACATGCCTCTGTTGCTTTCTGTTAGTGTTGTCAGGTCTTACTTCTGCATAAAGCAAAATATTTCTTAGGTTTGTGGGGTTAGCAGCACTCCAACCTCAGAGGCTAAAAAGGCGTTTTCCTCAAATCAGAAGTTTTCTTGAAAAATTGATACTACAATGTATCTGTTTGTTCATGGCCTATTTCCACTCAGACTAAAGGTGGGAAAGAGGAGGCAGTGGAAATATTATGTGTCTCTGTAAGAGGAGTTTTGGCCTCTGGTACAAGGGCTTTTATGTCCCTACAGAGCTTTTATCTGCTTATATTTTGCCTGGTGATTCATTCCTTCCTCAGTCTCTAGACTGGTTCATTACATCACGCTTGCCCTCGAGAGATTCTTTGTTTTAGCTCGTGTCCCTAGGAAGGAATTTAGGGTTTCAGCGGGGTACTTCAACTTCTCTGGCTTTACAGGCTGATGAGAAGTTCTTTACCTTTCTCCCAGGCGCCATTGCAAGGATGGGGAGAGGTGGTGGCTTGTTTTTTAGGTGTGTGGGTTTTTGTTTTGTGTGTTGGTTTTTGTTTTTCTCTTTTAACCTGATTGGACTGTTTCCATCTTTGGGAGCATCAGATTGGGATGGTGAGAGAGCATTTACTTCATGGAGCAGTCCCTCCCCTGGGGAGCTGAGGAGGAAAACAACAGGGCATTCCTGTGGGTGCCCTGGCAGAAGGGGGAAACCTGGTATAGCTGAGTGCTGAATGGTGTTTGGAGACTGGCTGTAGGCCTGGTCAAAATCTCAGGAAGCCTTCATTAAGAGAAGATTTGACAATACCGATCTAATATTTGAAAAGATGGGCTAATGAATTATGCTGAATCTGCAAGGCTACTGTAATGTGCCATAACAAGCCTTCTGGCTTACTGCTGAGCGTGGTTTCCAAGCGTAATATAATCTTCTAGCACAGAAGGGAGGCGATGTCTGCGATGGTGGTGTTGGATTAGGAAAAGGTCTGGATCTGCAGGCTGTTGGAAAGATAGATGAACACACATTGCTAGTGCCAAAGCTCTTCAGACTAGAAAGAATCAATGAGGATTTTATAACAGTAATGACATGCATGCCCCGCTGTGTGCAGAGGCTGCCCTGGGAACCAAACAAAAAAAAAAGCTAATTTACTGTCTTTGTGCTTGTTTTGAATGGTTTTGTGTGGGGACTGAAGATGTATTATAGTACTTCAGAGTTGGTGGTACATCACAGGGCTGGGAAATAAATATTTTGGTACATGACCATAAAAGACTTGGCAGTATTGTCCCGCAGTATGCTGGGGAGGTTGGCTTGATGGGTCTGACGGTCTCAATGCTGGGCTGCAGCTCTTTTGCTCTACTTACAACGAGCTGCTTTATTGTCACTGCACTGGCCTGTGTGATGTTAGAGATACCCAGAGCCCAGGATAAAGCAGCAAAATGCTATTTTTAGTTCTAGCTGACGTGGTAAATAAGCACTAGAAGATTTAATGTTATGTGTCTTCAGAAAGTAAGAAATGTTATTAAAATATAACAGATTTGTGGTAAGGAGAGGACAGGTAAAGCGCTGCTGGGATGAGACCAATCAATGGCATCATGTTTGCTATGTGTTATTACACCTGTTTCGGAGCAAGCTGGGTTAATGGTTTCTGGAACTAGAAAACCTGTCAGGGTTAGGCGCTAGAGAGGGTTAGTTGTGGTTTGGTGAAATGGTAGAAGTGCAGGATCGATGGAAATACACCTAATTTTGGTGTCTTTAAAAAAAGATACCAAAGGCTGTGGAGGACAGCTCTTCAAGCAACCCGAAAGAAGGCATAAGCTGTTACTGCCTTGTCTCTTGCATTGGCTGTGAGATACTTGGGTGGTCCCTGCTCCTATGGCTGCCTGGCAAGGCAGCTAGTGACACAGGCAAAGTAGTGAAATGTTTCTCTTCACACAGAAAGGTGACCAGTGCTGGTCTGTAGTGCCGTAGCAGCATGTATTTATAGTTGTGGTCGTAGGTGAATAATGTGGTGTTTTCTAATTTCTGTAAAACAGTTACTCCTCTTCTGTATTTTTCTAGTTTCTAACTCTATTTTTCATTTTATCTTTGCTAGTGGCAGCTGAAAGGGACCAAGGTATATGCAAAACTGTTGAACTCATTAAATAGTAAGAAGAAATATATTATTTTAAGAAGGCTAATTAAATATGGAGACAGCATCTCTTTTGAAGAAACTACTGTAACACTGATTGTTTGCTATAATGTTTGGGTGCCTTCAAAACCCAGCTGGCAGAGATCTGTTTTAACATGAAATTGATGCCTGCCTCCTTGCTTCTTCTCTGATAAATGGAAGCATCTGCAGTGTTGAGCTGCCAAGCTAAATAGTATTTCTCTTAAGCAGATCTCAAATACTAAATTGTTCTTAGAGAACAGATGTGTTTGTGGATTTGTTAAGACTTTAAATGTTGACATAATATTTAATGCCAAAAGAAACTCTGGGAGAAAATGTAAGCTGATAAATCTGTTTTGATAAAATCATGTCAATTGAAAACTGTTTAAAAAAAAAAAAAAATGCACCCTGAAAGGATTGTTGGAGAGGAGAGCTGAAGTATACCTCCAGAAATATTCAAATAATCTCCCTAACAGTCTCTAAAGAACAATTATATGGTCTGTGACATTGCTGGATGATATATTCAGCTGGGGAGACCACCCACTTCCTCCTCCTCATTCTCCTCCTCCCTCCTCATCCTCCTCCTCCCTTTTCTTCTTTTCTAGCTCCCAGCCCCACGGAGTCCCATAGCAGATTAAGCATCAACACTGTGATGCAATTCAGAGGCTGTTGGTTTTCCGAGTCACTAAGTCGGTTTTATTCTGAGGGCAAGCTTTGTTTCCACAACATCTGGTGAGGAGAAGCTGCCAGCAGCATTTACGCTGTGGATATCTGCTTTTACTGATTTTTTTTTTTCTGCTTGTCTCTGTATAAGGAATAAGAGCGAAGGAATTGAGACTTGATTATTTCTTCAAGCCTGTTTTCTTTAGCAAGAATTGCTTCACTTCTGCCAGTAGCGATTTAAAAACATAGTATGTGACAGTACATGGAGGCTATTTCTTGCTTGTTTATCTTCCAATTGCGCTGAAGACATGTTATGGTCTCCGAAATTTTCCTTATCCAACATGCGTGTACGGCTGACAGCAAAGGGCTTGCTCCGAAACATACGTCTACCTTCTGGCTACAAGAAAAGCACTGTTATATTTCATACAGGTTTGTGGGTTTTTAATATGATGATTAGAGCATGCATTGAGGGAATATCTTGTTTACTTCAACAGCAGCTTATTTTTAGCAAATAAAAACCGTACTGGGCATGAAAGTTTTTGAATTTCATGCAGAAGTCTGACTTTTGAGCAAAGTAGTTTCATATTCTAAGTGTGTGTGTGTGCATGCACCCATGCTGAGCTGCTTGTTTGGAAGATGGTTAGTCTGTTTATGAAATGCAAATTGGAATTTGCGCTTTCCTCCCACAAGTCCAAAAATAGTATCAGGAAGTCTGTGCTATTAAATATTTATCTAATAATTTTAATGATTATCTGCTGGGGTCAATGTCTTTTCTATACTTTGATTGGGTGTGGGGAGGGGGGGAAACAGGGAGGGAAGTGGAATGAACACAGGCTGTCACGATGTGGCTTTCTGTCTGTGAGAAATATTTGAATGCGTACGTGTAGGTATTTGTTATCGCGTCATGTTAAACAAGTCTTATTTGCAAGTTGGACAAGCAAACTTTTATGCTCGCTTGTGTTGATACAAACCTAAAAAGTATGAAGTTTTAGAGACATTCAAGACAAGTGTGTGTTTACCCCCCCCCCAAAAAAAACAACCCAAACCCACAAATCCCAAAACAACAAAGAAAACAAACCAAAAAAAAAACTACCACAAAATTCTCAGCTGCATCTGACCTGATTTTCATTTTCAGTGGCAGGTAAAGCAAATAAAGCCAGTGTCTGGAATGGGAACAGGATTATGGAAGCTAAGCTTTGTTCCAGGACATACATGTGTCATTTTGGCAGAGGGTGGCAGTTGTTTGTTGTTTGTTTGTTTTAGCTAAGATACATGTCATTTAGAGAAAATGATGGCAGCCTGCATATTACATAAGTCTCTTTCTCCACTGCACTATTTATTAATTTTCATGCATTTTACTTAGGGAGGAGCAAGCAGCTACATAAACTAGTTTTGCAGAAGCTCTTCTTCTCCAGTGTTTGCTTTCTCTCTGGAACACCACCCTCTTTGCTTTTATTTTTTGGAGTTCAGTTCTACCAGTTAGCTTTCCTTCCTGTCCTGGCATCTCATGTAGCAGCTTAAACCATTCGCCTTGTCATTACTTATCCCTGGCAAAGTAAATCCGGTTTCTGAGTTCCTTCTGGATGATAAATTCAGTTACAGACATAATACAGGCTGACTTTCCAAACGTAATGTAGGCTTCTGTTTGCAGCTTGCTTGCATGGCTTTAAGCTAGGATTAAAATACCTTGATGCTAAAAGTTCTTACGTAAGGGAGTCTTCGTGTGTATACATACATCCTTGATGTTGCTAACAGTGTGAGATTTCCACATTGCGCGTATCCAGGGACAGAAATCCTAAAAGAGAACGGGAGATAATGTTCAATCTTCCGAATGTTCGTTTACTGAAATTTGTATAATTTTGAAAAATAAAAATAAATGTCAGTGCGTGTATCACAGGAATTTTATGGTGATAAGAATCCATTTGTGGTTTTATTTCATTTGAGTAGATGTGGAAGCAAAACCTGCCTGCAGGATGCCGCTGTTAAATACAGCATGTAAAATAGATTGCTAGCCCTGTGTTCCAGTTCAGCAGCACTTCACTAAATACAGAAGGGTCTATTCAGCACTTCTTGTGTTTTCTCCATGTGCAGCATGTACGGGCTGATGGTATAGCATTGAAAGTGTAGAGGGGCTTTTGCCTGGTCTGCCCCCTTCTGCTTTGCTGTCCCTGTGTCTTGTAGGAAGCCAGTGTCTTAGCAGAAAGCTGACCAGTGGTTAGCTAGGGCTGAATATGCCAAAAAAGTAGGGCATGTGAAAACCAGGTCATATTCTGTAGCGGGGAGTGCAAGTACGTATAGATATACTGTGGTTGTAGCAACAGTGGAATGCATCGAAGCTTGTTAGTGATTATTTCAGGTTCATAAAACTCAGCAACAGTAGATCAGGCAATGTCAATGTATATCGCAAGTGTAAAAGGTTCTTTTTTTGTTACGTGCTGGGAGGAGCCATATTTGTTTTTGCAGCGCCAGTATGAGTATCTTTTCTTGTAGCGGTTTAATTGGATTAAAATGACATGTGGCTTCTTTCCAAGGTCACATAAGCAATGAGAAACAGAATATACTAGGGACTATATCAACAAATAAAGGAGGGAGCAATTGAGAAAAAGAATTTCAGGGTCCTTGCAGGAATGTGAGTATGTATGAGCGTTATGTAAGCAACATTCAGTTCCAGTTTTGGTGTAGATTGCAATTTAATAAGCATTATGATGGATTTCATCCTTTGCTCCCTTTCATAATAGCATGGACTGAGAGCCTTGTATGACTGTAGAGCATGCTTGAGATACTTATGGAAATCATTGAAATGTAGAGTTTTAAAGTAGTCTAGAGCACAGGTCAAGTTGGATTCTTCTGTTACCCTGTCCTGGCTGCCAGTCTGCAGTGCGGTTACTTGGTGAGGTTAGGATGTAGGTACTACTGGGAGGAAGAGGGTGGAACTCACTCTTGGGTTTTCATTCTGACTTGAGGATATTTCGCAGCAGCCTGCTGCAGTTTCCTCGCAGCGTGTAGTATGGCTGGACATACAGCTGTCTACCGCGGTGTGAAGTTAGTCTAGATTAGTCATTGCATTTATAATGAAATGGATCCTTGGTCTGGAGTGTTTTTGCACTGCTAAATCTTGTCCATGTGGAGGTGTCAAAGTAACTGGAGTAGTTCAAATACCTTGCAGCAAAAGCATACAGCCTGTTCAGGGAAAAACAAATAAATTGGATTATTTTTTTTCTAGGAATGGAATAAATCCACAGGAAATTTCCTGTAAAATTTAAAACGCTTCTTAAGGTCATTCAGCTTGTTGCCTTGTGTCTGACTTCCATCGCTGTGTGCTCTACACTGCTTCAAGGTCATCATATCCAGAAGTTTCTTCTCCCTTTAAATGCAGGCAGACATCAAAGTGTCATTTTTCTCAGCTACTGGAAGTATAGTACACCTACACTGTTAACTGTATATAATGAGCATCCTCTTCAGCAAAACAAAAACACTAAAATGCCTCAGGGAATACTGTATTTACCCATCCTGTGGCTTGTAAAACTTCTCTGTAGCAAATAACTGCAACAAAATTTTCAATGCTTCAGAACTGCATAAACATGATAGATAAGAGTTAAATTTGAACCAGTGTCTTGCAGTGATGAAATACAGCATTTGCTTCCTTTATCAAACCATTAAGGGTTTTTACCAAAGAGTGACTAAAGTGCTCTTAGGCTCTTCATGCATCAATGGTGTGACAGAGCAAATCATCATCTCCCTATGATTCTGTATAAACTGCCAGAGAAAGACATTCTTGTATGAATGATTCAAAATAGTCATTTTGAGTTACTTATGTTTTCTCTTGCATAAAGATAAAATTCTAGCCAAGGAACTAGTTTTGCAAATGGAGGTCAAAGCTCTTGTGCCTTTTGTTCAGGGATTTTCAAGGATCATATACTGAACTGTACTGTTGATTTTGTGGTAAACTTTTGCCTCAGTGTTCTCATGCAGCCCTTCTTGCTGCTCTTCTTCTTTCTCTTTTTCTCCCAAGCAAACCCTACTTAGTGCTTTTACCTCTCTGGTGACTTCCATTGCTTACTAAACCTAGTTACTCTCTTACTACCTGGGGAGTAAGAGGTGTCTCACAGGACAAACAGTAGCTGATGTCATTTTGGCCATGCCAATTTTAAAAATTTCCTTTTTGCCTTGCTAGCAACAAGCAAACATCACAGACGTGTTTATTTGAGCAGGTGACATTCTCTTCCAGTGCGGTTTCTTCCCTAAATCCTGCTTCAGATCACATTGGGAACTATGAAATTACTTCTGCGCATCACAAAGCAGTGCTCTTAAAGGAGGATTCTGAAAGCCTCAGGCATCGTGAGTTGCTCAACTGTTCACATGCTTCCCTCCTCCCCGAAGAATAACTGAAGTACTTAATTAATGTCTGACTCTACAGTTCTATATTAGAACTGTAGAAAGATACCCAACACACTCAACCCCACGAAGTATTCTAAATCTGAAAGTCTGCTGGAGAGATTGGATACAGGACAGGGATGTTAAATATTTCTGTCACCTACCAAGGGAAAATACAGTTCAGAAGTAAAGCCAGCTTACATCTTCTGAGCTGAAGAAGTTCAATAGCTGGAAACCATTTGTTGTGACGGATTTTGGATTTAATCATGTTCCTATTGAAGTCAATGAGACTCTTTGCTCCTGACTTAATCTGTTCAAGACTGGGTATGAAATGACCTGCCTGATGTGGCTTATTTCAGTCTTAATCAGTCATAGCTTCAGTAGGCATGTAGGTGATGGCTAAATGGAGGTTCTGATTTTCAGGTGGTAGGACTCTGTTTTGGAGTTTGTAAATATAGTTTGTACTCTATATAGTCTCATCCAACTGATGCACTTCTGATAGGTATAAAATGAAGGCAACTTTAGGTCTTGTCAAAGGAAGCCTGGATAGCAGAAAGGAGCTGCTAAAAAAAATCAAACCAAATAAAAACAACCCACACAAAACCCAAACCCCCCAAAACCCCACCAAAAAAAAATCACAAAGCAACAAAAATCACACCAAAGCCAAAACAATAACTTATAGGTGACGTTAGCACTTAAACTATACATGAAAATGAATGTAAATGAGGAGCTTTGCTCAAAAAATTCTGAAGAATTCTGGAGAAAACTGAAGTGTTGTAAAAAGCAGAAGCATGGCGACTTTTGCATTCTGGCTCCACTGGAGTGAGTGATGTTGGAATTTGTTATTCCTTCATTTAAACAGATTAATTATATGTGAAGGATGCCTCAAGTGTTTGTCAACATGAAATAAATAGAATTGCTTCTTCAAGCTCAACATCACAGAAGAATAGTTAATTGGAGAGTAAATATAAAAGACCTAGAAAATTATCTCTGCTAATATCATTGCATATTCTAAGTGTGTGTTTGTTCCCACTTGATATGCCTCATAGGTGAAAAGGGTCTGGCTGCAGCTTCTGTTGCTGTCAAGTAGGTTGGGGTTTGGAAGTGACAGGCGGCTACAATTACACTTAAAACTTGAATAGCTTTTAAACCACTTCGGGGGATTTCCAATGTGGCAAAACTGGACTTAAACTTTTAAAAGCAGCCTCTACCAGTTTTGCAGCTTGTGCAAATGAATCTGTTACCATAGTAGAAATGGCTTGCGGGGTTCAGACAAATAAAGCATTACTACCTGTTCAGTCCTTTTAACTTGGACTTTCTAAGGCATAAAGCAATGGCTTTTTCTGAGGAAAACGATACCATGAAATTTCAGTGCTAGAATGCAATGTTTTGAGTACTTGCAGCTAATAGGCTTACTGGTTTGTGTTACTCTTCTCTGCCAACAAAGAAAGAAAACTCTGATGTGGGAGGGGAGTGGAAGGCAGAAAAAGCCTCTTGCATCTTCAATTAATCAAATGTAATTGGATGTGGAGTACTGTGAAGGCAGTACTGAATAGATTGGAACCACACTTACCACTCCTTTCAATCAATGGCAAGAGATGACAATATCTGTTTATAGATTGGCTGTTAATTTAGTGTCATGTAATGAACAGTGTTTCCAGTGTTATTATTTAAAAAAATTCTAATCCCTGAGTGGCATGATGCATAGGAAGAACCTAGGTCCAAAGTTGATGCCTTTAGGAAAAGCGCTGGCATTCCAAACAGCTCTTGACTGTTTCACCAAATATTGTACCAAAAACTAAGTTACTTGGAAAACTATTTGCAAGCAGACCCCATTTCTCTTGGCTTATCTTCCCCCAGAACAAAATTCATTGAAGGTTACATTGGTCAAGCTGCCTAGCTTGCTGAGTTTACCTGTACCTCTATTTGTTCTTCTTTAGATGTATCTGCTATCTGTGGTCTGAGGGAGTAGAATTGTTTTGGTTGGAAGAGACCTTTAAGATCACTGTGTCCAACCGTTAACCTAGCACTGCCAAGTTACCGCTAAACTGTGTCCCTCAACACCACATCCACAGTGTGTACAGAGTAGTGTTGTTGTCAGAAGTATTTGATTGAATTAAATCTGATTTTTTTTAAAGCAGCTATTTTTACCATGATGATATGGTAAACTAGTGCTACAGAATTATTAATTAATGATTTAGATTAGTTAGTGCTATCACCAGCACCTTTCCAGCCATGTCCACCGACAGTGCTCTTCCCCATTACTTTTCCCTGGTCATGGAGTATTGTTTCTGTTCTCCATCCTACAGGGAGAAGAAAATAGCATTTGATCTTAAAAATGAATGCGTCAGCAGTGTAACTTGCATCTTTAAATATTCTTTAAAAGAAAAAAATTCAATTTAGCTGTCGACATACCCAAATGTAGAAAAAAAACCCACCTTAAATAACCTGGCTTGTATCTGGCAGAGATGTTCCTTTACAGTCGCTATTTATGAACTTTCCATTGGTATCATCTTTACTGATGTCTAGTGGTTGTAGCAAGGGTGCTAACAACCCTGGGGGTCCTGTGTTCAGCTCCTGGTTAAGTTTAATTTTGCTGCTATTTGTCATGTTAGTATGCTGCTTATACATTTACAGTGAGTAAAGGTTCTTCCTCAAGATGCTTGTGTAAACAGTTTGTATGTGACGTTGTGGAAATACTTTTAGTTAGGCAGGAAACAGGACAGCTGGGAACATCTGCGGTGAAATTCTTTTAGTGAAAGCTCATCCTTTTCTTAAAGAGAACTAGCAGCCCTTCAGTAGAAAAGTTGGGAAAGTGTTACAAATAATACTCATTAGTGACTTCACTTCTTTAATAATAGTTTTAGAGTCTCAGGTATTTCAGTGTCCTTAATTTTTATCTGTGTGTGAATGTTGCTAATATCAGAAGCACTTAAATTATTAAAAATGTTATGTTTATACTTATTACAAGAATGGACTTTCTGCTATGTATTTGCAAATACTTGAAGTAGTAAAACAGGAATATTGGAAATGCTTCCAGCAGAAGAATGAGTGAACTTACTTACAAAGCCAGTTGTAAATTACTTTATTCCAAATAAAACACATGGCTAGAAAACTTTGCCTTTCTTAGCCATAAGCATGGGCCACTTGTTGTGTAACTAATATAATAACAAGGCTCACTTATTTTCATGAATATTGCTGTACAATCTACTTCCTGCTTAAGTCACTTATCAAATTAAGATATTTTGCTACTTGGAAAAAAAAAAAGAAGTCCTAATATGAAATGAATAGCATAACCCTGTTAAACCTGTATTCCTGTGTCTTGGGAGGGACCTCTCAGCTAAGACTCCAGGTCAAGGAAGACAAGATGTATGCTTAATGTGCAGTGAATATTTTTCTTGCTGCATTTGTTGATGGCACAAGTAGAGGTGTTTGTAGCTAATGATCTTTCATAGGGGTTAACCTCACATATGGCTTTTGGTCTTTGTGATAAGTTATGGGTATACCCCAGCGAACACGGCAGTCACCTGAGGTATCAGCTCCTTGTGAAAATTTCTGTAGTCGTCTTTGCCTCCCTCCCTGCCTACCACTCAATTAAGCAAAAATGTAAGCCTGCCGTCTTTGTAGTTGTTAGCTTAAACAGAAGAGACTCAGACAAACATTAAATGCAAAGAATGATGTGATGAATGTTCTAAACCTCCTCCACAAGAACTGCTTGGACTCCAGAGCAGGCACGGCAAGCAATTCCTCCTTGAGGGGAGCACTGGTACCTCTCGGGCAGCCTTTGCCAAAGCGATCTTTAGTTGCACGGTTTGGTTAGGAGTCATTGGGAAGAGAAGTCCCTTGACTTCCAGCAGCGGTCAGCAAGCAGTGGAAGGACTGTGTGCCTCCCAAAGGGTGGGGACGCGTTATATCTTGTGGCTAATAAAAGCGCTGGGTGCTGCCCTGTTCTCTGTTTTGTTCTCAGCTTGGCAAGATGTTTCCACATGGGCTCTGTTGGGTTGCACTCAGGCTGTTCCTGAAACAATGGTGTGCAATGTTCTAGGCATGTCCCTGGGGAGACATCTTTGCTGCTTAATAACAGGAAAACTGTTTAACATAACAGGAAATACACAAATAGGTCCTTAACTATGATGTTGTGACTGCCAGAAATTGTATGAGTGCATTTTCATGTGTCTTTTGAGAAGGGGATGTTCGAGCAGCACTTAGAGCTGGTATGGGGCACTTGAGATGCCATATTTTCTGTCTTCTACTTGCACTGAAGCATGGCAGATTGAGTTCACATGGATGATTTTAGCCAGCAGCAACTGAAGTGATTCTATTACAATGCTATTTTATTCTATTGACTGGCAAATTGTGTTTTACAGCTAGGGTAGCTTTAAAGTACTGTTGCAAGGTTAATTTTAGACATATGTTCAACTATGCTGGTATTCCTTAAAACATGCTATGCTGCTGCTTCCTAAAATACATTTTCCTAAAGTTGTGAGCTTATTGCTAATTTGGTGGCTGCTTAAATTTTCCTTCATTCTGCAGAGACTTTACTTCATCTTAATTGTGTTGATATGTGTAATCAAAAGGATGAATAGCACAGGTCCTTAAACTGTAAATTGAAGTAGTAATATATATAAAGTAAAAATAACTTGCCCTAAGTGAACCAACCCAGTGGAGATGGATATGTGCAAATACCATTTGTAGTGCCTTAGAAAAACAGTACTGGTCTAGAGGAACTCAGAGTCTTAACCAAGATATGTGAAACAGTTGTAGAACTAGATAATCCTGTAGATACATATAGAAAAAGTTTAATGCAACTTGCCTTACATCATCTTCTAGACATGCCAGGGTAGTCTTCTGCAAATAGGATAAAATGTATGCCTCTGCTCTGTTGTTTGGAAATGATGGTATGGATTAATACTTTTTGCAAAGAACTGCTTGGTTATGTTTTAGTTACGGGAAAACGCCTAATTTGGGGCTGAACTCATCAAATGAAGTCAGGGTAGCTGGGGAGGAGCAGCCTGCTGGGATGCCATTTTGGGCTGTGATTAAAACTAATCTTGATATTGATTGAAACAAGGCCATTGGGTGATACCATAGTGAACAGTGTTGAAAATGCTACATTAGCATTTTCTACTTAGCTCCTAAGGGCTCTAGGACTGATTCTTGAAGGCATTTGAGAAATCAGACAGTTACTGTAAACTTTACTTGTCTCGGTTCATTTCCAACCTGTAAGCTTAATTATGCTTATATTATCACTGAATTATTTTTTTTAAGCCATGGGCAAAATTCATCTCCTAGCTTGGTCTCTGAATTGTTTCATGCTCTTATTTTATACTCAGAAATTTGCGACTTCTCTGAAAGGTGAATCTGTATGTACCAAAAAGAGAATTTGGGTGTTAGCTACTTATTTTGTACCTTGAAATTGCAAACTGCAGTCATCTATTTTATGAGGAAAATGTTAGAATTGAACTTCTTAGTGATCTTCTGGTATTATTATTATTGTGGATAACTTAGCACTGACTATAGTGCTTCCTACATGCTTAGAAGTGCTGTCACCTCGCTTTTTAAAGAACAACAACAGTGAATTTTAGTCTAAGCTGGATTTATTTGTCTTTAAATGGATGTAGAGTTTCCTGAACACGGGAAGCTTTTGCTGGGTACATCCAGAAACTGTTTTGGCACAAAGGCAATAATACAAAATATAACCAAGGCTCTGGACACTCCTCAAATTCCCACTGCCTGTCCTACTTTTACTTCCATAATATCCTTTGGGCAGCATTTCAGTGCCACGCTGAAGTCCAGTGACATTTGTTGCAGTCATATAACATCAGCTCATACTAGTGTGATTGAGTAAACAGCTTCTGAGTTCAAACTAAAAGCCACTCTGTCCTCTTCATCCAAGATAGCTGCAGATACTGTGCAGGAAACGATGTTGCATATTAATGTGCTAGTCCTGTGGTCAAAATGTATTTTACAGGTCTCTTTTGTACAGTTGTTTTCAAGGAAAGATTATGCTTCCTTGCAAATTACTGAGCCTTACATAGGCTCTTACTCTGAAAAACTACTTCGAGTAGTTCAGAAAAACTAGGGAGAAATGTAAAATTCTTGACTCTAACATGAAGAGGAGCTAGTAAATGTACTGGTGGTTAACTAATCGTGTGTTGGTTGTGAAGGAAGAATTGCTACATTGAATTAGGGGCAGGCACAATTGATGAACTGAATCACTGAACTTCATTTCAAGTTCCCAATTAGTTCTGGATTGGGTTGTGGGTGTGTTTTGCCTTTATTGCAATGAAGTGGACCTCCATAGTATATAAGCAGAAGGTGACTTTCAAACTTAAAGGCTTAATTTTACGTGCTATAAGGATCTTGTTTAGATTTGTGTGGAATTCTTCCTACTGTTAGCTGTTAAAACCTGGGGATGTTGGAGCCAAGTTTGATACATAGCTCTAGATTAAATTCATGATGCAAAAAATTAAGTATGTGAAGGTAAGAGGAAGGGATGAAGACTTGCACTGGGGAGGCAATTAATGGGATCTGGGAAGGTATGGTATGATGGTATGAACTAACCATGGTGGGATTCCCTATCCCAGTTGACTCCGAGTCCTGACTTTGTAGACAAAGGCTGCAGAACGAAGGGCAAAAATATGCCATGTCCTGTACTTGTGATGAAGCAGTAGAGGGCACCAGACAGCAAGGACCAACTTCTTGTACAGGAGGTGGAAATAGGAGCAGAGGGTGAGGAACATCAGTCTTCAGCATCACTCTGTGCTTGGTTCTTTGGGCAGGTGTGCGTTTTGGGGATGACAAGGCACAGCTGCAACTATAAGAAGGTATGGCAGAAAAAGAGGACTGCTTCAGATGTGTCTCTGCCTACTCAGAGCAATACATGAACAAGAAACTTACTTAAATGTAAACCCCTCATGGAAACATAATTGCTAGCTTCCAATAGAGCAATCTTTTTTCCTTGAAGAGCTAGAGAATTCTAAGATTTGAGGTTGCCTGTGGCCTATAGGATGAACTGATGTAGCAAAATTGAAATGCCTAAACCAAGAATTATAGATTGAGATATAGTTCACAAACTTTTTTTTTAAGGTGGATGAAGAGTTGTTTTATTAGTGCACATATGGCCAGTCCCTCTCGTATCAAAACATCCATGCTCTAGGCTTTGCATTATTAGTACAATAAACTAGTTCTACCATCTTTTCCCTCAGACAGTGGTATGTAACACGGTGTGGTTAACTAGCATGTGGCAGGCTTTGTCCTAGTTCAGAACAAGCTAAGAAATCAAGCATCAATATTGCTCTTGGTTATTTAGAAAATAACCAGAATGACCCTGATCCATTGTAGTCTAGTTGGTGTGTGTTAGAGTTGTCTTCTGTAAATTGCGTAGCACTTCAAATCTGTTTATGTAGTTAGCAGTCAGCTCTGAATGTATAGTGGGCTTTTGAATATTTTTATCTTTGTAGTTGATGTGTGGCTCATATTCATGCTTGGTTTGTACTAGCTAGATGAAAACCTAATTCAGTTCTAGATGTTACAGTTCCAGTAAACCCAGCTAAGTATATTGTGAATGCAATATTGAGACAAAAATTGCTTTGTTTTTTAAGTGTTCAAAACTCAGCTAGTGCTTCTGTGAGATAGGCCTGCGGTACAGAAGGTAAAAAGTGTCCCGAGCACAATACTGAGATTTCAGAAGTGTTAGTCAGACTTGCACGTGTGCTATGCATTTAACAGGCAGACATCTGTCTGATACATTAATTACACACTTAAAGGAGTCCCAGACTTGAACATTAAGTTCTGTGTAAAACGTGACTCGTAAAGATGATCCGTCCCAATCTTCTAATCTGCTAGACAATTTGGTCATTGCTAGTTTGAAGTGTATTTTAAGTTCTTTCCTGCCATCATCACTCACTTTGTCAGTGCAGCAGTACTAGAGTTGACAAAATGTGTGGTCATTTGACATAATCTCACCCAATACTAACTTTGTTATCATCAAGACTGGAAAAGAAAGAGCTACTGGTGAAATGATAAAGAAGCATGTAACGCTAGGACAGCATAGGGCACAGTTCAAGAGAGTCTTGATCACCAGACTATCCTTCAAAACTTGCTCTTTAAAAAAAAAATGCACGGGCTGGTTGATCAAGCAGTTCCAGCGGTGACATGTGTTGAGCTAATGCTCGTCTTTGTGCTTTTATGTTGGAAGCCACCAGCAATTTGGAAGGTAATGCATTTTCTCAAACGTAGTTTAGGTATCTTTACAAATGTCATAATCTTGCTCTTTGCAAAGCTTCAGTATAAGGTTAATGTATGTTTCAAAACACAAATTACAATCTTCAGAAATGTAAGGCTAATGTAGCATGGAGATTCTGTATGCTTAATCAGTATAGTAACACATCATGCCAAATTACTGGCAAATGAAAATATGTTGTTAATGTGCTTCCTCCAGGGGGAAAAGTACTGTGTTCCAGGCTATCAGTAGTGTGTTTGCCAATGTCCTAAAGCAGTTGCACAAGCTTGAGAGCCATATTCTGTAGGACAGGTAACAGGAGAACAAAGACACATCAGTGTTAATCAGTTGGATGAAGGCATGTTTTTGGTTGAGAAATATTGGGGCTTTAATGGATGGTTACTCTTAATAGAGTCACAAACCACTCTTAATAGAGTTCCCCACCATCACGTGGGGAACCCAGTTCAAAGGCTGCCATGTGGGTCAGAGTCTATTGGGGTAGAAACTGGAAAGATGATGTACTGAGGCTTATCTGGGATAATGTCACACTTGCATAGTTGGTATTTTGCTAGCCTTGGATTCATGGCTGCCTCCAGTGCCTCCTGATTGCAGGGAGAGCTCTCTCCGTCATGAAAAGATGGCAGGGGCATGCTCATAACCCAACAGAAAAGGTTCAGACCATCACACCACAGGGCAGAGGGCTTGCTACTTACTGTGGGTTATCACTTCAGAGCCTGAAAGAGTATGAAGTATGTGTCAGATTATCTGGCAAGGAGTAGGCTGGCATTCCTGGAGGTGTTCAGGGCCAGGCTGGATGGGGCTTTGAACAACCTGGTCTAGTGGAAAGTGCCCCTGCCCATGGAAGGAGGGTTGGAACTAGACAATCTTTAAGGTCCTTTCCAACCTAAACCACTCTAAGATTCTTTCTGTCTTCAGAAGAACCCTTGTGCAGGAGTAGTGAAGGACTGCTTGGGGTTGCTAAGCTTTTTGTGGAGATCATGCAAAAGCTTGCATAGAAAGGCGTGCGGTCAGAAAACTGGCCTTGCTTGCTATCTCTTGGTTTCTTCCCAGTCACCTGCATTTTCAGGTTTTCCTCTTCCACCCTTGTCTCTGTGTAAAGTATGCTGTAACGAAACAGCATGCTTGGTTCATGGTCCGTTTGTTGTGTCAATGAGCAGGAAGCTAATGAAGAACTCCATGCGGTATATTCTAGTTTCTAGCTAACAGCTTTAGGCTGCAGGACTCTGGTGTGGTCCGTAAGCATTTGGTTTCTTACCTAATAGTGTTGTAACGGACAGGGAAGCATTTGACATGCTAATAGGTTCTGCTTCAGACGAGACTCGCTCCTACCAGTGTGAAACCCTGTGTGGCTACTGCTGCAAGATACGTGTGGGTTAAGCATGCGATTAAAACATTAAACAGGCATAGAGCTCTTTGAAGTACGTAAATGCATCTGAGATTTCCCTTTCCTTTTCGCTGTTGTGTGTATAAAGAGAAGATCCGGTTCTGTGGTTAGAAGTGAGGAGCAAAAAGGGATGGATTTAAAACGCTGTACTGAGGCTAGAAGTCAGTGCTATAATACTGTAAGTCAATGGATGAGTTGGCATGAGAGGACAGACACAGACTTCAGAAGCAGTACTTCAGACTGAATGCCTGGAATACTATGTGATGATTCTGCACTCCCCCTCCAGGCTGTACCAGCATTTAAGGAAAGATATGCTGAAAAACCTTTGTACCCCTGCAAAGAAATGCAGAAGGATTTCTGCTGTGTGTGTTTTTATCCTGCTGAGTCAGTTTAAGCATCTAGGTCAGGTTTTACCTGCCTGCAGTTAAATTTTGTTCAGTTCCTGCAACCTTTTTAAAAGCTTCTGTGATGGTTACTGTTTCTTTTGTTCAGGACAACTTGAAAAGGATTTTGTGACAGCTAAAATAAGCTGATGTTCCTGGACAGGGACTAGTGGCTGACCGTAATGAAGGGAAACTCAAGAGGTCACATGGACCTGTTGGAGCGAGTCCAGAGGAAGGCCACAAAAATGATCAGAGGGGCTGGAGAACCTCTCCTATGAGGACAGGCTGAGAGAGTTGGGGTTGTTCAGCCTGGAGAAGAGAAACCTCTAGGGAGACCTCTCAGTACTTAAGGGGGGCTTATAAGAAAGGTGCGGACAAACCTTTCAGTGGGCCTGTTGCGATAGAACAAGGGGTAATGGCTTTAAAGAGGGAAGATTTAGACTTGGATATAAGGAAGAAATTTTTTTACGCTGAGGGTGGTGAAACACTGGCCCACTTTGCCCAGAGAGGTGGTAGATGCCCCATCCCTGGAAACATTCAAGGTCAGGTTGGGTGAGGCTCTGAGCAACTTGATCTAGTTGAAGATGTCCCTGCTTATTGCAGGGGAGGTTGGACTAGATGACCTCTTAAAGTCCCTTCCAACCCAAACTATTCTAAGAGTAAAGGAAAGGGTTCTGCTCTAGAAAGCATTTAGTTGTCTTGGGCTTCAGACGGCATTGATGCTGGGTGAGATGCAAGATGGGAAGTGCTGTTTCTCTTCCCCCAGCTTCTTGAGGCAAGACCATCTGAATAAGTAGCTAGAAGAGTTTCTGAGGTACAGCGGTGTCTTCAGAATTTCAGTTGGGCAAATTATTCAGGCACAGCTCTGAAAAATGAAGTCGCTTTCCTGTGGACTGGAACTGGCTCATGACTGACATGCTTGATGCGCGTTGGGCAAGTTGGGGCTGTCTGCACCGGCTTAATGCAGACAGGCCTGAGGCAGAGGTTAGGAACAACAGAACATCACTTCTTCAGGAGTCTGTGTTTGTACAGTCACCAGCCTGGTCTCCAAGAGGCACTGCAGAAAGGTGTGGTTTGGCACTTGGCAAGCTAGGTGCAGGTGAAAATTACAGTTGACCAAGCTGTGGAGCAGCTGGGGGGCTTGGAAGGCTTCCATCCAAGTCTAGCCTGTGAAGCCCTCCGCAGACACCGTTAATTTAGTTTTGAGACCGCTTTCTGTGTATATTTGTCTGAAACTGCTTCCTGGGTTTATAGCCCAGAGCAAGAATTTTGAAAGAACTTAGGGTGGTAATTTACAGCTAGCCAAGTTTCCAGGTCCTCTCAAAGATAATGCATGTACTGCTGCAGATTAAACCCAATGGCTTCCTTATTTGTATGGATGTTCTTAAGTCTCCCTCTCTGAAGTGCTGTAGCTTGTCACGAGGCAAACTAAAATCAAAGCCATGAGATCAAATGGTTGATCGGTCTTTCTGTTGCATTGCTTGAATAGCTTGTACGCATTGTGGCAAGGGGGAGGATGGCGGGAGAACCGTAGAGATTTTTTTGAGGCTTTAGAACTAACTGTGTAAAGATTAACATACAAGGTGAAGTTATGTACTCACTGATGGGCTGGTTCAGATGTGAGACTGAGATTTGACAGCTCCTGAAGGGAAAAACCTAGAATCGGACCCATGGGTCACGCAGTAGTGCATCAATGGGACTAGCTCGCTCACAGGAGGAAAAGATAAAGCATCTAGAGTAGAGGTCAGCCGTGTAGGTCTGTGTTCTTCAGGCTCCAATAAAAACAGGTAGACCTTCAAGTTTACTTTAGTGTTTATCTCAGTGTATTTGGAGAAATTTGATCCAGCTCAAAAGTCCACTGAACACAGCTAGAAGTGTTTCATCAATGTTAATATTGTACAGGATACGTGTTTTGTAATGCTTCCCAGTTCTGTTCTGTAGCCCTCTCTAGTCCTTACTCTCTTTTTTCATTTTTAATTTGGTTTAGTTCTCAAACTCTTTGCCAGCCTAATGCCAGGAAGTCCAAGGGTGGGACTTTTTTTGATTGGTTTGTGGGTTTTTTTTGTGGTGGGGGAGTATGTTCAGTTACCAATTATAACTAGGTGTAAACCAGACTTTCTGAAAAAGGAGAAAAGTCAATATATAGAGGCAACTAGATGCTTCCTCTTTCATGTTTGGGAAGTGAAAATATCTGGTTGCTGCTTTAAGTCTGACCCCAGTCCTAGTTGTACAAACTGCTCAGCTGTACAGTACGTGAAACCACCCTGATGGTCAAAGTAATGGACTTTTTTGTATAATTCACTGTAAGCTTTGTGTAAACTCTTTTCTTTAATATTTCAAATGCACTCTATTACCTGACTCTGTAAAATGTAACTGTTACTGTGGTTTAGCAAGTTTCCTTGTTGACTTCAAAACTATGAATGGTGCTTTTCTCAGGAGGTTGTAAAATTCAAAGTACCAGCAACCTCTGTAGACTTTCAGTTTGCTTTGTAGTATCTACTTGCAAGTTTAATTTCAGATAAGTTTTTGAAGAATGTCTTCCAGAGTGGAGAAAAGCAAAAGAAACCTGCCTGGAAGCTATGTGAAGAAGGCGATCAGACCTCTTAGTTTGAGTGAGGAATGTACCAGACACACAAATTACATTCTGGATGGAATTAATGTTTTCATATAGAGCAAGAGACTGGTTGCCAAGGAGAGCTTTTCTTCAGTGTATTATATTATAGCAGAGAATACTTGGGGTGGGTGTGAACACATGTAGAAAGGAGGCTGCAGCCTTTGGGCTGTCAGGAAGAGTTAGATCTTGGGTGGTTACATAGATGAGCCATAGACGAACCCTCCCTCTTACAGAGAGAGACCTGTTCTCTACCTGTGTTGTATCTGAACCAGTGGAAATCATTTCTGCTGGATTCTCATTTGCTGCCACGAAGTGTCTGACACGGTCTTTGCAAGTGCTTCACCTCCGTTTGTGAGGTTTTTTTTAGGAATCACGAAGGGATGGTGAAGGTTGGAATGTTGTATCACACTGCTGAGCTGAATTACTGCAGGTGTTGGTCTAGGGATGCAGAAATATTGCTTGTGCTCATACCTGGCTCTCCTCACCTACCTAAATCTTTTGTCAAAGATGTTACCTGGATTCAAACTTCAGATTGTGCTTCCGTCTGTTTTGTGTACTGGTCCTTAGTGGTGACTGTATGTGACTAGTAATGCTCAGGAGCTCTATAGCTATCCTCTGGCTAGAAATGGGGCGAGGGGCTGAACGGGGGAGAAACTGCAGCTGTGGCGTGTAGCTGTGCTGGGGAAATCCCATCAGAAAGCCTGTGTTTGGCCTTCTGGCAGGTGATACAGAGGCTTGGAAAAAAAGTTCCACCATTGGCATTGTGTCCACCAGGGGCTGTGACACCACTTCAGTAGCAGACAGTCAGCGGATACCTGCAAGCTGTGAGGTCCTCTGTGAGGAGGATGTGTCTCTGATACCTTCCCAGTCCCATGAGTATGCCTGGGCTAGTGTAGGAGGCGAACTGGAAAGTGAGCAGTAAACTTTCATTGCAAACAGAACTCCCCAGGTTGGCTCTTTGGCCAGTAGCCCTGGTGAGTTGGAAATCCTGTGTCTGCACACATTGACTATTTGCACTCTTTGTAATGCTCCCCAGCCCAAAATGGTGCTGACCGGGGTTACTGTGGTTTTGGATGGACAGCATAGGTCCTCTGCTCTGGAGTGTCTGGGATCATTACTGTCTCCATAAGCATCCTGGAGCCATGGCAGGACCAAAGGTGT
>RSEF01000001.1:175496586-175532402 GCA_003993805.1 Himantopus leucocephalus | reverse complement strand
AAAGGAAAGGAAAGGAAAGGAAAGGAAAGGAAAGGAGAAAAAGACTCCTTTTAATGCAGAGGATGTAAAATGGATGGTGTCATGGTGCAGGTTTCACCTGTCAGGTGACACTGACTTAGTCAGGACACTCACTGAGTTAGTTGGAAACAATAAATACCCAGTTTCTTCTTTTGGCTAATGTGATTAAATTCAGTAGCTCCCACAACTGCTACTCACAAGAAGTAAAAGCGAAGATTTCTTTGTTTGTTTGGGAGACCTAGACAACTCAGTTCAATTCACACTGCAGATTTGACCCAAATTTTCAAATAGTATCAGGCTAAATAATTTAAATTGTGAATTCTAATAGTTATTGGTAAGCCCTATCCTCTAGTTGACATGTATCTGCATGGGTACTACAATAAAGTAGTGGTCCTACACTGGTAAGTATTGTATGTCTTGCTTCTTACTCCACTCTTCTTCCCACCACTAGGTTCTCCCTAATGAAGAGCTAGAATCCATAGCTTTTGTTATGAGAGAGAATGAAAACAGAGAGCAAAAGTTGTAGCTGGCTCTGTAAGGCTCTACTCCAAAGTATTCACAGATATATGTAAAAACAGCATTAGCTGACTAGAAAAGACCTAGACAACCTCAGTCACCAGCCCTTCTACTATTCCTTAGTAGGCCCCAGAACTTTCTTACAGAAACTGGAAAGTCTAACTGTATCATAGAAAATAATAAGGAAGAAAATTGAACGATTTGTTGCAACAATGTGCCTAGGCAGTCCCCAGTTTTAAGATACATTCTCTGGGACCTTAATACATTAATGTTACCACTAAGTCTGCAAATGCTACTTCAGCGAGCTTTTTTCCCCATGTATGTGGCAAATGCCCTTTGCTGTTCTAGAATTTGCCTTAGTCTTAGCTAGTCCTGAATACAGGATGTTTCTTGGAAATATTTCTATGCTGTTTCTCACCCCGTCTTTCATGAATTGTTTGAGTATGGAATGCTGTGGAGCCCTTTAGAATAGTTTTCAACATGGTAAGAAGCTAACTTTGTATATGCTGTCTTCAGTTTCTCCCCAAGCTTCTGAATTTTTCTAGTACCTTGTGGCTGATAGTGTGCCTTCATTTTTTTTCTGAAAGAATCTTGTCCACACCTTTAAAAGAAATGTAATGTCATCTTTTACCCACTGTTTTACTAACATGGCAAAAAGCTAAATCGAGAAGTTAGCCTGAGTCAAGTCAGCACGAGCAGAGCATTACAGCTATTCAACATGCTGATGATTTCATGGTAACTACCTGTGTGCCTATTTTAGCCCACAGTATTTATAAGGCAGCTGCTGTGGTAAGCAAGTTTCAAATATTTACTCTATTACTGAGCATGGATGTGAGCAGTAACTGTCAAGTAGCACTTTAATGTACTGTAAACCCACACTCAAGCATGCCTTGGGGAAACTTGTACAAGCCTATAGTCAAAGAATCGTAACAATTAGGGAAGTAAAATTTCCCTTTGCAGAAGCCATCCTAGTTGAACTCTGTTATGCAATCATCAACTTGGCATTTAACAACTGTTTTAAACTATTACTTGTAGTGCTTTGTAAACAGATGTATCAGGCATACCTGATACCCATATTCTGCAAACTACCTGCAGGTCTGCCTCGCATTCCCCTTTATAGATGCAAGATTTGCTATTTACCACTGTTCTGGTATTATAGCTTACTTTAAGGAGATAAGCCTGAAGGGTTACAGGCTGTTGGGGAAAGATGGGGTGGGAAGGCAAGTAGGAGGGCTTGTACACTGTGACAGGGAGTGCCTTAGGAGCATGGAGCTTTATTTTGGGACAGGTGATGAACCCATGGAGAGTGTGGGTAAGGACCAGAGAACAGATGAGTGCAGCTGATGTCACAGCAGGTGTCTGCCACCAGATCAGCTGATCAAGAAGAGGCAGATGAAGCCTTCTTCAGGCACCATGAACCAAGAGCTCTTCTGCAGTCAGGAGACCTTACAGGGGTGAGAACTACGTTGAGGTTTTTTTCTCTTCCTGGTGGACTTGGGGCAGTTTGAGATCACAAGCTGTGGAAGATCCTAGTCGGCTCACTCCCATTGCTCGCCACCGTAAGGCCTCGCTGTGGACGACTGTCCCTGCACCCTTCCAAACCCCTCAGCCCTGCGCCGTTCAGGTTACGGAGACGACAACTCCGCACCTTTACCCCATCGCGCCCTCGTACTCCCGGCTGCGAGCGGCACCATCGAAGGCCGCGCCTCGTCGCCTTCCCCGGGCTCCCCGCCCTCACTCGAGCCGGTCCTGCCACCCGTGAGCTGCCGGTGGGGCCCCCGCGCCTCAGCGGCCTCCCGGGCGGAGGAGCGCCCGAGCCCGGACTGCACGGCCCCGCCGGGGAGGGAGGAGGCCGGGCCGGCCGTCCCGCCCCCGGGGCGCCGCCCGCCTCGCCCCATTATGCCACCCGCGCTCGGAAACAA
Organism: Himantopus leucocephalus; assembly: GCA_003993805.1. Lineage (NCBI taxonomy): Eukaryota > Metazoa > Chordata > Aves > Charadriiformes > Recurvirostridae > Himantopus > Himantopus leucocephalus. The sequence continues at coordinate 175,529,946 of RSEF01000001.1, read as the reverse complement.
GTTTAGAAAGTTGTTTCGACCATTCTGCGGTCGGACTTCCACCCTGCGGCGCGGGCAGGCGGAGGAGAGCCGCGCCGGCCAGCGGGCAGGGCTCCCATCGCTCCCTCGCCGGGGCGCCCGCAGGGAGCGGCGGGAGGTGAGTCGGGGGCGGGGGGGGGGAAGCACCGAAGGCCGAAGGAGCCGGGGGAGAACGAGGCAGGGGACGGTGCGCAGCCCGATCGCTCTCCTAGCGGAGCTGCTGGCGGGAAAGCACCCGCGGCCGGTGCTTCCCCCTTCTTTGCGGAGCCCCGGGTGTATCAACACCCCCCGGCTCTTCCGCCGCGCTCCGCCTGTTGCAAGCGCGGCTTCCTGCGGGGGGGGGCGGCGGCCGTCTCCGCGGGAGAGCGGCGCTGTAGCGGGGGCTCCGCCGGGACCCCGGCAGGTTCAGGGCAGAGCCGTCAAGGGACAGCCGTTCCCGGCCCACGGCCCGTCCCCAGTTGCCCATCAGGCGTCCCCGCCCGCTCCGGGAGGAGGGGGCTGCCGGAAGGGGGCTGGGGAAAGTTTCCCGGGCGGAGGAGGGGCCCTTCCCGCCGGCTGCTGCGGGGCGGGCCCGGGAGCGGTTCGGACGCCGCGGTGAGGGTGGCAGGTTGCATTCCCAGCCCCGGGCTCTTCCCTTAACCCTCAGCTCGCCCTGGGGCTGGAGGGCGGCAGGGTGGGAGCCGCAGTGGCTGCCGAAGAGGCTGATTGTGCCGCCGCGTCGCCGGCCGGCCGGCGGGACAGCGAGCGGTTTGCTTAAGGCCGCGCTGCGGGCGGTTCCCTTCTTTGGACGGCACTGGTACCGGCACTGGAGCGATTGGGGTTGTTCAGCCTGGAGAAGGGAAGGCTCCGGGGAGACCTTATAGCGGCCTTCCAGTACCTAAAAGGGCCTACAGGAGAGCTGTGGAAGAACTTTTTACAAGGGCGTGTAGTGATAGGATGAAGGGGGAATGGCTTCAAACTGGAAGAAGGTAGACTTAGATTAGATATCAGGAAGAAATTTTTCACTGTGAGGGTGGTGAGGCACTGGAACAGGTTTCCCAGAGAAGCTGTGGAAGCTCCATCCCTGGAGGTGTTCAAGGCCAGGTTGGATGGGGCTTTGAGTAACCTGGTCTGGTGGAAGGTGTCCCTGCCCATGGCTGGGGGGTTGGAACTAGATGGTCTTCAGGGTCCCTTCCAACCTAAACCATTCTATGATTCTATGGGGTGAGAAGGTTGCCTTCAGAAGGAGGACAGCTGGGTGTGCTGGAGCGTAAGGTGTTGTGGCTCCACCTACACCGGGAACATTTCGTAAAGGTGGTGCCCAGACGCGCTGTTGACCCATAGTGTTTGTATTTGCACTTCTGCTTTCCTCACGTAGCTTCATGCTAAGGCTGATACACAGTGTCACAGAGAAACCACTTCACGTCCTGGTTACTTCAGGAGCTGCCCAGTTGGTTTTCAGCTGCAGATACAAAAGATAATTGAGTTTGTGGCTGATGACTGCCTTCAGGGTGGGAACAGGCCCACCAAGCGCTTGGTGAAGATGGAGGCAGTGCTGCTACTGATGGTTGTAAAAATGATTCTTGTATTCCCCTACAATAGTTCGACATCAGTCTTGCATTACTGTAGCACTAGTGCGATATCTGATTTAGTTTTCTGTGTTTCTTTATACTGAATGCTTATGAAGACTGTAAATGACAGTTATGAAAGAAACTTACTGCTGGCAGGATAATAGATTTCTTAATATATACCAACAGAATAGGTTAAGACTGAATGTAATGAAATGTGGGTAGTGTCACAATTGAGAGAATGGTGAAATCCCTCTGGAACGCTTTGACTAATTTAACATACTTTTCTATTTGCTTAGTTGCAACTTTGTGGTTTTCATCTATAGTTTCCAGGTTAGTTTCACTTTTCTTTTTGGATGGCTTGTATGAATTACTCTGATGCGCTGGTAAAAGTTTATTGGTTGTCTGTGAGATGTCCTAAGGACTCCGATACCTGGTCCCCAAACTTATTATTAGGGACTTCAGTATTGTACAACTCAAAAGGTAACTGTTACACCCAAAAGAGTGAAAATTAATTGTCAGTCTTCTCTATACTAAATTCTCATCTTGCCATCAAGAAAAGAAATCAAAAGTCAGTGTTTCAAGTACAAAGAGCAGACGTATTTCTGTGAATGGATTAAGTAGCAAAAGAGATTTAGGGCAATAATAGTTTACAGTCTCCTGGTCTGCCAGCTCTCGGACACTTAATCTTCGCTGCTGTTGAAATGAAGGAGGTATATTTGGGTCTGTGTGAGACACCTCTCCCCTCTTTTCTTCCTGTTTTGTGATGGACTGGAAGAGAACTGTAAAGAGAGTAGCAGAAAGTAATGCACTAAAGAACATTACTCCGCAAACATTTCTTGTGGTTTCTTCAGCCCACAGGAGGCATGTGCTGCTTCTAACAGATCTATCTCTTTTCCTCCTCCGGTTTCTGTTCCCTGACAAATGATACGCTGTCATGATTTTGTAGACGGGTAAATGGTGGCCATATGGAGGGGTAAAAAATATAATGGTCTGTCCAGATTCCTTCTCCATTGTTTGATAATTTGCACTATAAGTATATATGAATGTACAGTTCTACATATAAGGAGGGAGTAACATATCTTTAGGGTTTTATTTCTTTTGTTTAAAATGTAGATTTAATCAGTTTAAGTTAAACCTGATGTAAAAACATAATTGATTCCAGTGTCCATGACTTACGTGTGTAGAAGCACCGGGATGCCTGTGTCAAGAAATTGACTGAAACTCAGTTACAGATTTTGGAGCTCTTTCCAGACAAAGATCTAACCAGGTCAGGCCTAGAGTTTTCAGGCTAAATCTGATTTATTTTTTATCCTAAGAGAAAACAGAAAAAGGGTGATAAATATTTGCCTGCATTTCTAGGCACCAGTGCCCTTTTCTGGGGTAGTTATTCCCCATGTTTAGTAAGTTGAATCACCACAGGGTCAGGTAAGCAAGGTATAGGATAGCTTATGGGGAGTCTTGTCCAATCTGCTCATTATTCACTGTCAGATTTGTTGTGTGTCATGTCTCAGTCTAATTTTACTTCCTTCTTATGCTGTCCTTCTGCTGTGCCTCTGTATCATGTGTTTGTTCTGTTGTGTCCCAGACTACCCCTTGCTCTGATACTTTATTTTTGCCAAGCAGAAATGACAAAGTAGCTATACCTGCTGCCACGGTGGGAAGTCACCACATTGCTGAGCCATGGCCAGGGTATGTGCCGCTTTGAAGAGCCTATGACCTCCAGAGAGCCATGCCAGAAGATATTTTCCCTATCTGCAGTATCATGCAATAGCCCCTTTTTCCTCACATGACTCTTAGTCTCACAGAACGGGGTGTCAAGAAAGGTGAGGAGTCTTGCTGGGGAACTTCCTTCGTTAGAGAGCAGTGTAAATGGAAGCAGGGATCCTGCACAATTGCAAGAATAACTTTTTGACTAGTTGACTCGCAGAGAATGTGGAAGTTGTATTTGCACTTGAAAGCAGGGGTGAATTAAAATGCAATTAAGAATCTGTAATGATGCATTTTTAATTCTTTGTGCTGCTAGAGTTTTTTGTAGAACTGAACAGGATGAGGTACACCAAGCCTACTAATCAAATATAGATAAGTGGATTTGTTTATATGTGTTTCCCAGACCTTGGAAGTGAGCCATGCAGAAGAGATAGCATGAAGGTTATCTTGTACTGCATATAGGAAAATATGACACTTCTTGCATCATGTTTTACCATTACTTCTTGCAATGGAAAAAGAGTGGACTAGCAAATTAAATATTTCCATGCCTCACTCACACAGTCTTGTCCCATACAAACTGTCCCATTGACTCAGGTGAAGGTGGTTTGCAAGAGCAAGTTTATAGTTTTAGATATTCTGAAAATTTTGAAAACACAAATTCTTGCAAACCCAACAGCAAACCAAGGGCCAGATAACTAAGGAGACACTTGGAACATGCCTCTTGGGTCTTCTAGTGCAATCTGCGTTAGTTTGGGTCCACTAAGGTCAGTGGCAAAGTAGACTGAAATTTTCCACTAACACTTTTTCCATTAAAAATGAATTTTTTGTTTGAAGAGAATATTTTATTTGTGTCTCAAAATCCTTTAATTTAGGTTAAAGATGTAACATTCCTTGACAAACTAGAAATAGAGGGTATATTTTATATTTGAAGCCAAATTTCTGGTGGTTTTCAGGCAGATAAAAGGTTTTGATTTTTTTTTTCAGAAGTTACATTTTTAGCAAGGACTTTTGGAGGAGGCAGAATATTTCAAGATTTTTTTTTTGTGAAAATGGTATACTTTAAAGATGTTCTTGTCAACCAGATTTCACCAGCTGAAAGTAGCTCCATTTAGCAGTGAGTCATTAGGAAACCCTGAAAGATAAGACAATTAAAATGAACATATACTACTTTACTTAAACTTTTTCCATGCATTTGCTTTGGGAAGGGGGTCTGTTTCCGATGCAAATAATTTGTCCAGAACATCATGTTACAGGTTACACCATTTACTAGTATAATGCTATTATTAATACAGTTATTGCATTTAATTTCAGTGTTTGGGACAGTGCAACACAATAAATCATGCGGTCAGATGGAGTCTGCTCGGTTTTGACTTCACTATGCTTGGAATGTGTTGCATGTGTTGTAAGGTGCTCCTTCTTAACAATAGGTTTTTCTTCTCTGAACTAACATTTTATGTTTTGGAAAGAAGTCAAAATAATGGTAAAATAGTTCTATATAGTTCTATAATAGTTCTGATACAAGTTTTATAACTGCTAATGTCACTACTGTTTACATGCAAACACTTAAAAAACCCAATGCTGCAGCCACAAATGTTAGCCAGAATTCTTGCGCAAAATACGTAACTGGCCAAATTGTATTTGTATGCAGTAAGGGTTTATCGATGAGACAGAGACAGAATTTGTGGGGGAAACACACACTCAGATGCACATACACACCTCTACCACCATCCTGCTCAGGTGCTGGGTAGGTCAACAGTTTCTTGAAGACTCAAGCTTTTTGCAACCAGCAGCCAGGCAAGGAACAAGAGGGAGGGAGAACAGGTTTTATTGGAGATGGTGTCCTTGAAGAGAGAGAAGGGTTATGTGGGTCCTTGAAGCATGCAGACTGCAGACAAGCTGCCCTCACAGCTCTAATGGTCCTGTGATTATTCTGCAACAGTGATTTCCATGATGATTGTTGCCCCTAAATTCAGTGTCCTTTTATAAGAAGTTTGCATTTCCAGACAGTCCTTGGCTTTTCATGTCTTAAATACATTAAAAAGGAAGCGTCCAAAGCAATGAAGCAAGAGGAAAAGGTGCATTTCCACTAAAATCCTAACTACTTAGACTAGCTTTACTTCTTAAGGAGCGTAGCAGCACTAAGCAGGTCCATTTAACTTCACCCTACTTTTTCAGCATGGATCCCTAAGAAATGCTAATATTTAGGCAATAAAAATCAGAGAAGGTAGTGCTGGAAGGAAAGTGAGAGGTTTTGTGGTTATTGTTGCCTGCACATTAGTTGTTTTTCATTAGTATTTACATATTGAAGGAGGAGGATGGGGGAATAAATGAATCTGCCTGCTTCCTTTGCTTACCTCTGTTACCTTTGGACATCTGAATTTTAATACATGGATAGTTTTGTTTGCTACTTCCATAGGGGCCAGCAAGAAGCCAGGCAGGTGACTTTCTTCCTCATCTGTGTGGGAAACTAGCCTTTGGGAGAGGCAAATTTTCTTACAAATCCATTGAAAACTAGCTGCTTGGATGGAGATGTTAAAAAATAAAAAAGGTTAATGAGGGCATGATCACCAGTCAGAGAGTTGGGATCCTGCATCATTGTGCACAGACGTAACATAGTTTGGGTTTTTTTCCAATGTTTGGATTTGTGGATTCATCGAGGGACAAGTGCCAAGCGGGGAGTCAGTTTTCTCTCTCCAAAGTCTTCAGCAGCCTGTTTTGGATTTGTTAATGCTGTCACTTTAAGCATCTTTTCTGTTTTTTTCCTGTTTCCCAGTTATATTGTGGAACCTGTGCTTCTGATATATGACCTGCTTTTTTGTTCCTTCTTCTTTAGTTTTAGGTACGTTTTTTTCCTTAACCAGTCATCTTCTGAAAATGAGGAATTTCATTTATATGATTACAATGTATTTATAACCCGCAACATCTTCTCCCAGATCTGTTCCCTTCTTGATTTCTCCTCGTCCCCCTTACCTTGAAATAAATTGGAGGTAATTTTATAGAAATCTGAAAACTTGTTGTTGTATAAATAAAGCTTTGAGCTTATGTTATGCAGAATATCAAAGCAGGTGATCCTAATGGTTCCCTTAACCTTTAAAAGCTACAGTCAGGGCTGGCTGGAGAGTTTCTATTAAGACTGATTGTAAACAATATTTGGTTCTTCCACACAAATTGACTCACAGGAAAGGAATTTCTACATGATTTAAAGTTTTTCCTTTTTTTAAGCCAGTGGATGCAGAATTCCTTTGTTGTCCGCCTGTGCTGCACCCCTGAAATTATTTTCACAACACATTTCTTTCAGACTATCCTGTTGTGGTCCCTCACAGGAACTCCAGCCTGCCTCAGATCTCTCGCTCTGCAGTTAAACTCCCCACAGCCACCCCATGGTGCACTATCTTCTAAGATGAAGAATCGTGAGAGATCGTGTGCATCATGAGAGAAGTTATCTAGCCAGTGAATTCAGGCTGTGTGGAAGAAAAGAGGCTTTTATGACAAATTTCAGTGCCTTTCTGAAGCAAAAGCATGAAACTTGCATGTTTCTACTTGAAAAGTCAAAATTGCAGGAATAAAAGTCCCATTTTTCATCTAATTCAGTCCAGGCATTCATAAGGTTTATAATGCTTCCATGAGAGCTTAAAAGGCAATTGTCTTAGTCATAGTAGAGGAAAAAAATACAGATTTTTTTTGGGTGCACAACTTTGTATCTCTGTTAGTTGTTTTAAGCGTGGGACCTGAATTTTTACCTTGAACTGTCGTAAAATCTTTAAAAAATGGCTAAAAGTGACACTGAGGTCCACTGATCTATTTATCTTTCGCAGATTTGTGTTTGGTCTGTTCTTCCATGATGGCAGTTGCACTTCCTTTGCAGTCAGTGCTTTAGTGCTCTATGTTCTTTACCATTGGATGGTTTTTCATGTCTAGCTTATCTGCCGTGTTACAGCACAAGAGTGTTACTTGTTGTGTATTGCATTATGTGCATAGGGAGCATTTTTCTCCAATCCTGTATCTAGCAAACTTCTGCGTACTTGAGGATGGTTACTGTGCTCTCTTTGGGCTTAGCAGTCCCATTCCTCTATCATTCTATGTAGGTCCTGCTTTTTTTGGTTCTTGATTTTTCTTTGATGTGTTCCCTTGATGGGTCATTTGGCCATAATTGGGCTAAATAAACTATAACTTTCCAGATTAAATTGAAAGGATTCTACAACAGGGTTCACTGTCTAACTGGATGAACACTTGTCCAAGGGCAGGGCACAGTAACAGGGAACAGAATGACTTCTTTCAGCCAGCAGGCTTGTGCGAACTTAAAATAATTGTGGTGGTATGTTTTAGCAGCTTTAGCAGCTTTTCAGCATAATGCTAGAAGATAACTCACTCTGACACTAAGTTAGTTCTGAAGAGGTCCCTGTTCATGTGTCATGTGAACAGCTGCAGGTTATTTTAACAATGATAATTTGGTTTTAGGAAAATACATTTCTTGAAGCAAAATTACACGATCTAATTTTTATTTTCCAGTGTTTGTGAAACATAAATGTTATCTCTCATAAGAGTATTTTGTATAAATCCATGGTGACCTCAGTATTAAGTAAGCTTACTACATTTTTCTGCTGATGATTTGTGTTTTGAAGTGTGCTGTAGAAAGTTTATACCTATAGACAGAAGGTAAAAAAATATTTTACTGAAACCTGGAAACTCAGAGACATGAGTACAGGTAAAACAACTCCGTAAGTTTTCAGTGATCATAATTAGGGAGAATGGGGTTGTCACAAGTCATGACTTACGAAATCTGTGTATCAGCAGTGCTCTGTACCTCTAGAGTTTGGTGATTTACAATACACCTGACAGGAAAATAATGATGAAAATGTCATTTGAAATGCTAACAGTGACCTGCCTTTTCAGACCAGTCCAAAAATACCCCATGATTTATCATCTGTAAAAACCTCATAAAGCCTGTGTCCTTGTTTAGTATTATTTGGAGCTATGCTTGTTTGCATCAGCTCATAATACGACGTATTTTGCATGTGAAGTGTTTGTTTGTAGCTAAAAGAATAGAAATCAAAGGTCTTAATAGAATAGAATAGTCTCTTGAATTTATAAGCCATTTGATTTCTAAAGGAGATGGATGAGTGAATGGAACTACCTATGTTATTTAAAACTGGCTTTGGAGTAATTACATTGCTGATCCAGTAACATGGGGCAAATTGCAGTTTTAATCTTTTGTGTTATTACCAGCATTTGCAAAGTATCAGGAAACTCAAGGAACTAAGATGAAAGCTGCCGTAAGGATTAAGAATTTTAGAGTATGCTCTAATTTAATTTTCTGCTGTATTCAAGACGCTTGCCGTGTAGCAAGTTTTTATGATGTGTATGAAGGGTGGGGCAACTTGTAAGAAGGTGAGGCTCCTGTGATGCACATCATTTCATTTTGTGGTATGTAAGTATTTGGAAAGCCTGGTGACGTTTTCTGAATCATATCTGTACTGTTTGCTAAATGTAAACAACTTTATCAAACTGTATGTAGTGCCTTTTTGTTCCACCATTTTTAATCTGTTTTCATATTTCTATTCTTTCACATGCAATTGACTGCCTATTACTTGCACAATTTTTCTTTTTGCTTTTTCTTAAGGAAGTCTGATGAACTGTACAGAAACCACAGGGACTAGCAGCACTATCATGTTGAGTTTGGCCTGTTCCTGCAGTTGTGGCCTTTTGAGAAATTGTTGAGATATGAAAAAGAAACAAAAAAAGTATTAAACCCAATGCACTTGGAGTCTGGGTCAGATCTTGTCAAGACCATCTTTAGGCTGAGCTTGTCCCACTGATTTTTGGTATTTTTAAACCGGGTTTTAAGTTCATGTCACTGCAAAATTGAAACTGATGGCGTGGTTTTGATTACGTCATACACTGGTGTCAGTCAAGAATGAGCTGTATTGAAGTAAGTGGAGGTTAGGTGTGTAAAAGCAGCATGAAAGGAGAACCTCGTCCAGACTATTATACCACTGAAGTCTGAATGTGGCTTGTGGTGGCATTTCCATCTGATCGCAAGTGTGTGGTTGGCTATATAGAGTCAGAGCAAAGATTCATCTGGCTCGTACACTGGTTTTGAGACTGACTAATATTGGAAAAGTCAGGAAAGGGATTAAGAAACAGGGCAGTTATGGAGTGATCTTTTCCTTCGTGTATTTTCCCAGCTGCTGATGGTTGGTCAGACTTTCTGAGCTAGAAATTTTCCTCATAAGAGAAAGAGTACAGCTGCTCAGGCAGCTGTAATAGCCAAATGCCCCTTGCTATGTCAGAACTGTATTCCCTGTGACAGCATTTCCTAGTCTTGTTAATTTTCCAGGGCCTGCTTAGCTGCCGGACGGCACGGGCGCTCTGGCAGGATTTGGAGCCTTTTAGGGTGTGGAGCACAGTGAGCCCCAGCAGAAGGCTCACCCGGCACAGCAATGAGGGGTACCCTGTGCCTGCATGCTCTGTGCAGGCGGAGGGGACACGGCTCGGTTTGAATAGCTGGTCTCGGGGTTTATAAAGCACCCCTGACTGCCATATGTTTAAACTGAAGTAAGACCCATTCTGAGAAGTTTACTGAAGTGGGATGTTATGGGTGTAGCCATCCTTTGCCTTCTCTCAGCATGTTTTTTTGTTCTGCTGCTTGTAACTCTGCTTTAGGAAGGATTTTGATAGCTAAGTTCTTTGGTCATTAAGCCAGAATTATTTCAGCTTTGGAGAGTATTTGAACAACAGTCCTGGGATGATCAGAAGTGCAAAAGAGAGCAAGGGAGAGAGAGGAAAATTTACCTGTTTGCAGATTTTGCCACATGGTTTCAGAGGGGGTGGGTGATTTGCACATCAAAGTCCCAGTTTGGTTTGAAGTCAATGGCCTGTTTACAGTGCTTTTATACTTATATGCAACATGGGAAGTCTGACAGCCTGGCCCATAGATATGGAAGAAATCACTTTGTTGTGGAAAGTCACTGCAAACTGCAAGTGTGATGAACTGAACCAGGCTATGTTCCTTTGTAATAGCCAAATGCCTCTCAAAATACTTCTCTCTGTTAAAAATTATCTTACAAATTTGTGGCTACTTTAGGTAGACCTGTTTAGAAAAACAAATTCAAGATGCAGATAGGAATGTTGCATGTCATCTGAGCCCTGGTAACTCTACACGTGTTGTTAGCCTGTCACAAATACACAGTACCTCACTGGAATAGACAGTTTCTCTACTTGGTTTACCCACATGATAATGATCATACAGGGAGTCTTACAAACATTAGGTGAGGCATGACAACCCGTGATTAGTCAATAGTGCCTTTGAGCTCATAGACTTTTGGGAAAGCCTGCTCCTTTTGTATTGATACTGTGTGTTGTACAATTGAACAAGTTTGGAGAGGGAAAACTATTTACATCTGATGTCCTAAAATGAATTTAAGATAAAATTATAGCCAAACATAAATATATGCAAATATTTTCATGAAGGTCGTATAATACAAATTTTCACAGAGGCTCTTCAGAATGTGATTAACTTATGAAGTCTTCCCACCAAGTTCACTAGCAATTAGTTCTCCTTCACAGGTAAAAGTCAAAGCCTTAAGTAATAAGGATGAATCTAAGGAAATGTTTCAGAATTCCATAATCCGTTATCTTTCTCTTAATTTTACTGAATTGATTTAAACATCATGATCCATCAGGTTCCATCAGTCATCAATTCCTTTACATTCTATAGCTATCATATGAACTGTATTCCAATGCAAATTGTGATATGTCGTGTTAAGATGATCGCAAATTGTGATATGTGGTGTTAAGATGATCAGAGTCAAAAGGATACCAGTTGAATACTTGTAGTGACTTTAAATTATTTTTTCATTTATCTTTATTTCTTGTGTTTTCTTGTTCATGTTAATCAATTGTCTTTATTTCCTGTTAAACTGGCTGATTTTGCTTTGAGATTCCTTTTCAGAGCTAGTTTCGTCTTCTCCTTCCCTCAGACTCCCCCTCCTCATTCATCGTCCCATTTGTGGTGTCTTTAGTGCAGCCTATCAAGGGTAGGCATTTTCAAAAAGCTTTTTCTTCTTTTAAGCTTTGGTGCCTAATTAAAGAGATGGTTGCTAAGAGGTCATGGAAATCTCATTAAGAGGGTCTGATTTGCTCTTTTCCTTACCTTCCATGCACAGGTTTCAGATCAGAATTTGTGAGTAAATGGGATAGCAGCATCCCAAAATATTCCTGTGCTGAGATTGTGACAATGGACAGCATACAAGGAGACTGTGCCAGTCCTGTGCCACCAGGAAATGCAGAGACGAGCAGGACTGGAGAACAAGACTCAGGACTAACTGTGTTGGGAAAAGCACATGAGTTCTTTCAGATTTGTGATGTGGAAGGCAAAGGCTTCATCACTCGTCAAGACATGCAGGTAAACCAAAAGTGACTGTGTGACATGTGCAATGAGAGAAGCTCCTAATGCCCTTAATGAGTTGAGACTGGTTAATTTAGAGTTACAAATTGTAACACCCTCCTGATAACTTTAAAGAGATATGTAGGATTTAAAATAATCTCTTTGAAGTCTTACATAGTGCTGGCATTTGTTTCCACAGACAAAACAACAAAAAAGTGGAAAATCAAAGTAAGCGAAGTTTAAAAAATGCCCCAGGAATTTAATTTCATTCTCGTTGAGAAAGTTGAAACTCCAGTAAATTCATTACTTTGCGATTTGCCACAGCATCATGAATGTATTCAGTCCACCAATTTTATCCTGTTTTTTCAACAAAATTGTGTAAAGAAAGTCTTTCACTTTGGTTTCATCTGTCAGACAATGGTGAACTCTCAGTTGGATCACATATATATGTAGGAAGTATAAAGGATCAGTATTTTACCATTATTTGGTTTTCACAATAATCTTACCAAAATGTTCTTAAATTGTTTGCGGGGCCAAAATCAGATTTGCTGAAAATGTTGCTGAAAAAACTCAACTATATAACAAAATCTTTTGAAAAATGGGATTGGGTGCATATTGCAGAAATGATGATTTGAACCAGTATGTGGCAGAAAACAAGAATGTACTCATGCCTGACATGCAAAGCGTAATTTCATTGTGTTAATGCATTTCTACTTCAGTGCTTATGGATGAAATAGAATTGGGGAGCAGTAATGAAATAAATTCAGCGCAAACTGCTACCAACGGAAGCATCTAATATAAAATTTAGAAACCTTCCATATCATCAGAAACAAAGATGTGTCTGCATAAGGGAAAATGCAAGCGAAACACTTTTAACTACCTATATTGGAAAAGCAAAAACCTCATAGTAACTTGTCCAGATTACTAGCTCTCAAGAGCTTTCTGTGCAGTTGTGTGTTGCTGAGTTTTGTGATGACCAGTGCTAATTCTGCAAAGTTGAAAAAACATGGGAGTGCAGATGCTTGCTGTGCTGTAGGCTTCGTAATTATCTCACTGAAGTAACTGAATGCAAACAAACAATTATGTTGTTACTGGTATTTTTGGTAAATCCAGACCCATAGAGAAGTTCATGGATTATAATTTTACTATCTTTCCAAAACCTGAATGGAATATTTTTACCTAGTGAAAGACCCATATATATGTATGTGTATATAAAAACTATTAATATTTGTTTTTACAAGGAACATAAAAACATTTGTTTCTGTTTTATTCTGAGTTTTATGCTTAGAGTGCTGATAAATTTATACTTCAGGTTCTAAAACAGACATTGCAAAAGATGCAGTGGAAAAAGGGTTGCAAAGAACAGTACATTTCTTCTGTTTCACTATGAGTATTTGTTTACCATATCTGACAACTTCAGTATGTATGTAAATGTCTGGTTCATTTAAATACAGAAATAAGGGTGCTCAGAACGCTTGAGAAGATGTTTCTTTATTTTTGCTTTTATTTCCTGCTGATCCAATTAAAGATAATATTACGAATACAGACCTTTTGAAGATACTGGATTATCCTTATTCCACTCAACACTTTAGTAAATCAAGAGTAATTCAGCTGAAATCAATGCAGTTCCATTGACAAAAAAACTGGGGTGAAACCCATCTCCACCATTTGACTTTACAGTAATCTAGTGACAGTGAATAAAAACTATAAACGAAAGTCTTCTACATTAATTCCAAGAATTCAGAAACCCTGATTCTTTGAAGCCAGTGATAGCTTTCTCATTTTCCCATCTTCCTTGTAATTCAGTAGTGGATTAATAGAGATTTATTTGGACACCAGTGACAGTAATCTAGAATGTTTTCTAATGGATTTGGTACCCATTATTTTGTTAACATACAAAATAATCATGTTTTATAATGAGCAACTGTACATCAGACATGTACTGTTATAGGTATTCATTATGCTTGATTAGAATGTCTAGTTATCTACAATCTCTGTATAGCAAATGTGAGTTTGAAATCAGTATAGTTGACTTTGATTGCACTTTTCATGTTCACTCCCTATAGCAAAGACATAACTCAATAAAGTAAGTAATTTTTTTCGTTAAAAGGTACCAAGTGTTCATCACCTTTGCATTGTCGGAAAGCAAATTCTGCCTGAGACTTGAAACCACAGCTTTGCACTGTGGGCCTTGAGGTTATCATGAATAACAAGAATTAGTGTTGCAAAATGTTTTGGTTTAATGCATATAGCAGAACTGAGTTCAGATCTTGCTCTTAGCCATTTGACCTGTCTTTATTTAGCAGAGTAGGTGATTGGTGTTTTCACCAATCAAGCAGTAAGCATAGAGGTCATGAAAACACAAAGCACATTGGGTGGCAACGCAGATGATTTCTCTTAAAGCTCCAGTGGTATCTTTGGATATATTTTATTTTATTTTATTTCTTTTTTTTTTTTAATTTTTAAGACCCTCATGTTGAAAGGATCTATGTATTTTTACATTAAGCCGGAAGTGAGCAAATAAACAAAAACACACCTGTGAGACCAACAATAACATTTTGCTTTCCTAACAAAAAAACCCTATCTTAAATTTTTTTTTAAGAATAAAAACAAGAGATTGGGAAAACTTTGACTTAATCTTAGTAACAATGCTAAGTGTGGTCCCCATTCATCAAAGTCAGTAAATTATCATCAGGGAATTTAATGGAGCAAAATGTTGGTACGTTCTTCAAAATCTCCTGTTTTCATTTTTTTTCAAGAAAATGCAAGTAATTGTGGTGTTTTCTACTGCAAAATCAGTATAATTCATTTCAGATTTTGAACCCTGCAATAGGACACTCCAGCTGTAGTTGGAGAAGCACGTATTTATCAGTCAGGTTTGCAACAAGACCCACAATCAGTTGTACTGGAATAGCAGGTGGGTCTGTGTTGTATCACTGTATCACTGATGAAATAACTTGTTTAGACTGGATGTAGTTTTCTTAGGTTTTTTTTGGAAGCAAGCAGCAGTGCACAATTAATCCTGCTCAGAAATCCCTTTGGGACTATTCCAGATAGTTCTTGTGCTTTAGAAGCTCCGTTACTTTTTCTTCTCAAGATCACCTTGGAATTCCTTTCATTATTCTTCCCTTCAACTCATACAGGTCTGTACCCTAAACCCTTTGTTGCAGACAGGGAAGTTCAGGTTAATGCACTCAGCCAATACTTACCTTGGTTATATGGCCTGGTATGTTGAATAGTGGTTTCTATTGTTCTTGGTTTGCAGAAGAGACTTTCTTTGGTGTTAAATCCCTTCCCCACAGTGGAACAGATGAGCACTTTTGTTCTGATGGATTTTATCAACCTATTAGCTTGCAATTTTAATATGTTATATATACAATAGGAGTTCAGGGAAGAGATTAAAATATTAACTAATAAAGCAGACGACTTCACTAGTGTATATTTGTATTGCTCCCCAAGTTGAGGAAAGGTTTTACTCTTCCTAGTGCTGTCTCCCAGTGGAAATCATGCTATTGTAGTTGTTTGCCACTCCGGTTCCCTCCTGTTTCTGGGAATCTGTCTATACTGTTAAAAGAATTACAGTAAGACCATTAGGGCCAGATTTAAAGAAAACATTTTTTTCTCTTATGTCTATCTTTAGATTCTCAGGAAAAAAAAAGTGATTTTGTGAAGCTGGTTTCATGAAATTTTGTTGGTTTTTGGCGTGAGCACGCTGCATTTCAGAAGTAGACAGTCAGGAACTACATTTAACTCATTACAGGAGCATCAGGTTTGCTCCTTGGACCATGCAGCTTTCTTAGCTTTATTTATTTACTTATTTACACATTTTAAAGCAGCTTTAATTAGGACAGTATACCCTCTATAATGTTCTTGTTTAGAGAGCGTCTTGCTTGACCTCATGACAAGGAAGGAACTAGGCATACAGTTCTGCTGGCAAGTTTGTCCAGCTTCATGATAATGAAGGCGTTTCACCAAGATAATCAAGCCATTTCACCAGGATGCTGAGACTTCACCTCAAGTTCTAACTCTTCCCTGTGTGATTGGAATCTGTGTTACAAGGATATTGTTCTCACTGATTTGTCGTAAAGGATTCATAAAGGCAAATAATGAAGTCATAAAAGCAAATCTCCCTCAGTTGATGCTGTTTCACTCTGTGATGTATTTGAATTTTCACTCTGGGAAACAAAAGGACCCATCCTTTTGTATTATGGATGTTCTGTAGAATCTAGACGTCCTCTCATCCTGTAGTACTGGGTAAAGTTGCTGAATGTTTTGTCATTTCAGAGGCTGCATGCTGAGTTACCTCTTAGCCTGGAAGAGCTTGAAAAAGTTTTTGTTACATTGGATGCTGATGGCAATGGCTCGCTTACCCCAAAGGAGTTCACCACAGGATTCAGTGAGTTTGGAAAGCGTGTCTCCTGTATAGAGCTTTATTCATATTCTGTACTCTCCACATCAATAAAGAAGCATTTTGTATTAGCAATACACTTAATGATGCACACAGGGAGCCAGACTATTTCCTAGATATAGCAGATATATGCAGCAGATGAAGAAGTGTTCAAATTATGTCTATAAATAGACAAAGGGTTCCAGGGTCTTTGTCTCCTGTGTAAGAAGGCAAGCCATGGCACAATATGAGACATATGATGTAACCATCTGACTTACACCTGTTTTAAGCCATGGAGTAGATCTATGAATGAATTTTGGAAAAGTTGCTTTGGGGGAAAAAAAATCTTGTGGTTTATTTCATATCAGGTCATAAGACCTGGGACATGATTAACATTATCTCCAAGATTAATGTAAGATAATGTTGAAAATGTGTTAATACCACCGTCCTTGCAACTGTGGGAATGCTTTCTACAAGAAATTAATTCTTCAAGTGATGTTACTTTATTTCAAAACAAAACATGGTGAGGCGATTATTATTACTGTGTGACTGGGGCTGATATCTTCTTTGTAACTCTCTGCTTTGCAACAGCACTGTTACTGTCATGTTCTCTGTGTTTTGAAAGGGTTGTTTTCTCCCCAGCTGTGACGTTCCAGATAAGATGACAATGTTGGTTAGTGAGACTCTGGTTGTTAACGCAAAATCAATTTTGTACTTAAATTTTAGCTCTGCTGCCTATAAGCATCAGGTTTAATCATTTTCTCAAGAAAACTGGATCTCTTCTATGTGTGAACTGTAACATTAAATCTCCATTTAAATACCATGTATAGGCCCAGCAAACAGGACCTTCATTTTTGTTTGCAAATCATCAGTCATTTGAAATTTTAATTCTCTCATGTCCCACTTCTCCCATTTTAGAGCTAGATCAACTATCTTAATAAAGCGTACGCTTTAATCTGCAAATTGCCATTATTTTAAAATGAAATAATGTATTACTGCTTTACTTTTCATAAGTAAATTAGATGTATTTCTTATTTAACTGAAGGCTATTTTCATAAGTAGTCCCTGCAAACTCAAAGTTTTCTGTTAAGGGAGTTTGTGAGGGGCTTTCATCTCCAGCAGCTGCAGAGCCTGGGGATTTCTTCTGCCCAGCTGGTGGATGCCGGTCCAGAGACCCAGATGGATGTGGCCGCTGCTTTTCTGTTTGCAGGTTCAGCTGATAGTGAAGTTAAACGTGTATCCCAGAGACACTTGCACATGCACACACACATACACACAAAGGACATGGACACAGACTGCCACAGACAAGGTGCTGCCTTTAACAGCACCTCTGTGTAGAATTCATGTAAAACATAAGGATGGAGAGTGTAAAGCATGCTACATTTTAACCTCCTACACAGGACTGACATATATAGTCATATAGTCATATGTGTAGTCATATATTTGGCTAGGTGATGATGTTGGTGTTCCTAGTAGAAGCAGAAGCTGTACTAGATAAAGGCTGCTGTAGAAAACTAGAGAATGGAGAAAGCAGAGTAGTGTCTGAATAAAACTTGTACTGCACCAATTAGTATAGGAGAGTCATGTTCGTATTTCTAAATGGTGGCATCTGAAAATTACTGTAACCTCTCTTTGCAACATATTCTGTTGTCTCTGTGGTCAACGTGCTCTTCTGGGTGCTAGGAGAAAAAAATGTGCGATAGAGTTGATAAAACCATAAAACCACACCAGTACTTCTGTTTCCTTGTGTCTATGGTGACTCCTGTACTAGAATTTAGAATATAAGATCCTCTGCAGAAAATCACAATACCCCTTTTGCCTAGATTCCTTAAAAATTCTGACTTGCAGGTATTCAAATAAAATAGCTGGCACATTTAGAATTTGATGGAATGTGTCTGATCTTCCCCAACCAAGCACAAATGCATTGATTATTCATGTGGCAATTTCACTTCTGCATCCTCACTGTACAACTGCTGTACTTCTTTCTTCCTTTCTTTTTATGGATGTAGCTAAAAAACCCATAGCTGTTTGTTTTAGTATTCTTTGCAGGTCTCACTATTTTTGGCTCTCTTGTCTGTACATATACCCTTTTTATCTCCAATTCTAAGATAGTTTCAAGCTTCACCTGTTTGTTAATTTACTTGAACCCTTCAGACCAGTTGGTTTTAGTAATATCTATTCTTGCTTAGCCTCATGTGTAATTTAAACTGAATCAACTCATATGTCAATCTATGGTTATTTCTTATAATCAATTCTTCTGTAGTGTTCTCAACGCTTACTAGAGCAAATACAAGGTAACATCATGTGTTGTTGGCTAGTGAAAAATTGTTGAGAACGTCTCATGACTTTCATGAAAGCCTCTCATGACTATGATGTGGTGTCAATAGCCAGGAATATGTGAATCACAGAGTCACAGAATGGTTGAGGTTGGAAGGGACCTCTGGAGGTCATCTGATCCAAGCCCTCTGCTCAAGCCAGTTGCCTAGAGATCTGTCCAGACGGCTTTTGAATATGTCCAAGGAGGGAGACTCCACAGCCTCCATGGGCAACTTGTGCCAGGTGCTTTGTTACCCTCACAGTAGAAAAGTATTTCCTGTTATTCAGATGGAACCTCCTGTGTTTCAGCTTGTGCCCATTGCCTCTTGTCCTGTCACTAGGCACCACTGAAAGAAGCCTGGCTCTGTCCTCTGTGCACTCTCCCTTTGTGTATTTATAGGCATTGATTATATCCCTGAGCCTTCTCTTCCCTAGGCTAAACAGTCCGAGCCCTCTCAAACTTTCCTCACATGAGAGATGCTCTAGTCCCTTAATGATCTTCATGCCGTTTGCTGGACTCTCTCCAGTATGTCCATGTCTCTCTTGTTCTGAGGAGCCCAGAACTGGACACAGAACTCCAGGTGTGGCCTCCCCAGCACTGAATAATGGGGAAGGATCACTTTCCTTAACCTGCTGTCGATACTCTGTCTAATGCAGCCAAGGATACCATTAGCCTTCTTCGCAGCCAGGACACATTTCGGGTCCTGTTCAACCTGGTGTTCACCAGGATTCCCAGGTCCTTTTCTGCCAAGCTGCTTTCCAGAAGGGTGGCACCCAGCATATAGTGGGGCATGGGGTTGTTCCTCCCCAGGTGCAGGAATTTGCGCTTCCCCTTGTTGAACTTCGTAATGTTCCTGTCAGCCCATTTCTCCAGACTGGAGATGGCCTCTGGATGGCCGCACAACCCTCTGGTGCATCAGCAACTCCTCCCAGTTTGGTGTCATCTGCAAACTTGCTGAGGGTGCACTCTGCCCCATCATCCTGGTCATTAATGAAGATGTTAAACCAGACTGGACCCAGTATCAGTGTCTGGGGCACATGGTAGTCACTGGCCTCCAACTAGACTTTGTACCAGTTACCACCACGCTCTGGGCCCAGCTATTCAGCCACTTTTCAGTCCACCTCCCTGAATGCTCATCCATCCTGTACATCAACAGCTTCTCTATAAGGATCTTGTTGGAGGCCTTACTGAAGTCTAGGTAGACAGTATCCACCACTCTCCCCTCATCTGCCAGGCCAGTCACTTCATCACAGAAGTTTATCAAGTTGGTCAAGCATTACTTCCCCTGGATCAAGGTTAAGCTGACTAGCCTGTGGTTCCCTGGGTCCTCTTCCTTGCCCTTCTTGAAGATTAGGGTGACATTTGCTTTACTCCAGTCTTCTGGCACTTCTCCTAGTCACCATGATCAATCTAAGATTATCAAGAACGGCCTCACAGTGACATCTTCCAGCTCTCTCGGCACTCCTGTGTGCATCCCATCAGGGCCCACAGACTTATATATGTCCAGTTTACTTAAGTATTCCCTGGCCTGATTGATCCTCTTCCACCAACCATACATCTTCCTTGCTCCAACCTTTCTCTCTGATCTTGGAGTCCTGGGATTCCTGAAGGCCAGCCTTGCTAGTAAAGATCGAGGCAAAGAAGGCAGTCAGTACCTCCACCTTTCACACGTCCCGTGTAACCGAGTCCCTCGTCTCATTGAGGGACACATTTTCCCTAGCCTTCCTTTTGTCTCCTGTGCACTTTTTTTTTTTTTTAACATCCCTGTCCAGATGCAATTCCATTTGGTCTTTAGCTTTCCCAACTTCCTCCCTGCAAGCCCAGAGAATGTTTCTGTATTCCTCCCAGGTTACCCATCTTTGCTTCCACCCTCTGTGTGCTTTCTTTTTGTGTTTGAGTTTGGCCAGGAGCTCCTTGTTCATCCATGCAGGCCTCTTGGCATTTTTGCCTGGCTTATTCTTTGTGACAGAGCTCTCTTGAGGTTGGAGGAGGTGATCCTTGAATATTAACCAGCTTTCTTGGGCCCCGCTTCCCTCTTGTGCCTTATTCCAAAGGACTCTTCCAAGCAAATATTTGAAGAGGCCAGAGTCTGCTCTCCTGAAGTCAAGCGTTATGAGCTTCTTTTTCACCCTTCTCCCTGCCCTCTGGATCCTGAACTCCACCATATCATGGTCACTGCGGCCAAGGCTTTCTTTTGACTTTCACACCCCCAACAAGACCCTCCTTGTTGGTGGATACGAGGTCCAGCAGAGCACCTCTCCTCATTGGCTCCTCTGTCACTTGGAGGAGAAAGTTATCATCAGTGCACTCTGGGAACCTCCTGGTTTGCTTAGGTTCTACTGCATTGTCTCTCTAACAGATATAAGGGCGGTTGAAATTCCCGATGAGGACCAGGGCCTGTGAACGTGAGGCTGATCCTATCTGTCTGTAGAAGACCTCATCCACTTGTTCTTCCTGGTTGGGTGGCCTATAGCAGTTACAGGCCTATACCTCTTTGCCTGTCCTTTCTTCAGTCCTAACCTATAAGCTCTTCATCAGCTCCTCTTCCATCCCCACACAGAGCTCCATGCATTCCAGCTTCTCTCTCACATAAAGGGCAACTCCCCCTCCTCATCTTCCATTCCTGCCCTTCCTAAAGGGCCTGTATCCCTCCATTGCAATACTCCAGTCATGGGAGCCATCCCACCACATCTCCATGATCCAATCTTTCTGTTATTGATAGAAATATCCCAAAAAGATGGAAGAAACTACATTAGGGGTCAACTTTAAAGGAATTCAAGTGCATATGAGTCAAATGGAGGGAAATAAGTGTTTATAAAATGTAGCTTTCTATATGCCGTTTGTACAGGAATTTGAGGTGTGCCTTTGGTCATGCACTAAAAAGAATGTTAAAATAGGAGGTACATTTCATCAGTAGCAATGCTGTAGTTATATTAAATTCCTAACTTCTATTTAAGCATATCAAGAAATAAGGCCACAACATTTATAAAGTGCTTGTTGCTGCAATTTATGTCTTTTGTTTATGGAGGTCTGAATTTTTTCCGTATATTTGTGAATTTTGAGGTGAGTGATTTACTGAATATTAGCCATTAAACTGGGCACAAAGTCAGGCATAGAACTCAGGGATCATCGTGCCCCGCCTCATCCTTTTGTTGTTTCATTATACATCCTTTTCGTGTAAGTGAGTGTAGGTGTTTCCCTCACAAATTATATTTACTGTAAAATTTTATCTTAGTATGTTGCTCTTCAATGGCATTTCTTCTTATAGTAAGTTCTGAAAATGCTAACGTGTGTAATTTCTAATTCTTAGGCCAGTTTCTTTTGGGGCAGATTGCTTTGAATAATGAGATGATGCAGCAATCAGAAGGTGAAACAGCCTGCCCAATTAAATGCGAAGAGACTGTGAGTGATGATGAGGATGAAGAATTCCAGTTCTCAAATCTGATGGATCGGCTTGGAGCTAAAAAGGTTTTGGATGAGTGAGTCTTCGCGGCAATAGTAATAGATTGTATGATCTTTTATGATTTAGCTCTGAGTTTGATTTTAATGGAATCCAAGAGGAATGATGAGAACCATGGCTGCTCAGTAACACAGTGATTCTTTAAAAATTAATTTTCTTGGTTGTCAGAGTTGATAAAATGCCATTCAATCAAAATTTCCAAGAGCAAAACTATTGTACTCCAGGCATATGAAATGTGTGTTTGTGACATATGAAAGCTATACCGTTAACCCACTGACATACTATGGGTTTTGAATATAGATAATTACAAGCATGTAATTCACAGATGCTAATGATCTTCAGTCAAACAATGCATGATGAGTGCTTTTTTGGAAAGGGCTGTGTTTGAAGTGCAACAGTTAACCATAAGAAAGAATGTTTTCTCCCCTTTTTCTGCTTTTTGTCCCCTCCATGCATGTTGTGATCACTCTGATAACGCTACCTCTTCCAGGACCAGGATGACTTACTCTGAAACACAGAACACAAAAACTACTCCAAGAGCTTCTTGTGTGTTGGCCTGACACTCACTGGTCAATCACAATGAATGTTCTAGATCAAAAAAAGCATGGGGCTAAAATGGGAGAGAATCTGGACAGATAGTAAGAATGTTTAAGAAATGCATCAGTGATCCTTACCATGAAGTAGAAGTCCTCACCAGTGCTTCTCTTCACCTGACTGCCTGTTACAGGAAAGAGTTGATTATGTCATCCTGAAAGGCTTTCATTTTGAAAATATTTTTATCACCCATTTTTTCTAGCCTTATCCTCATTTTGTCCTGTAAATGTAGCACTCTTTGCTGGCTAGGTTCAGGCTTACAATGTGCGTAGAAGAGAATGAGTCAGGAAGAAACAAACAAAGTAAGTTGTTCAGACGAATTTTGGCAAAGTATTTAAAACCCCCTTATCATTCACAGTTGAACATCTTTTTTCAGTATCCACTGAACAGATTTGGAAACAAAACATCCTCTTGGTAAATCTTTAAATCAAAATTTTCAAGATGTCATGTTCTGATTTTTGTAGCAGTCGCACTGTGGAATTAAAATGGGTTGAAAATTAAAGAAGAGAGTACAAACGCAATTTGTTAACTTGTCTAAGTAACTTAGGAGACTGAGTCTCATTAATTTCTCATGAGGAAGTGTTTTTGATTAGCTTTCCCACTGCCCTCTCCCCACTAGATTCGTGAGAACTTCTTTACTTCTAATAGAAGTGACAGGATGGTACAGTGTATTTCGTCTATCTCCCTTCTTATCCATTCCTGTTTAGATGAAGTGTCTGGCAAGGCACCCAGTAAACAAGTAGTTCCTGTGATTCTCTGCATGCATGGCCAAACTTTATGATGCATTTTTTTGAATAATTGCAATTTCCATCATTTCCCAACCACCTCATCGTTTTCAAATCTGGCACTGCTTAAGAAGCCCTTGTTTTTAATAAGCCTTGTGTTCTGACTAGTGATGCTCTGAAGCCTCCATCCACTAGGATGCTGTGAACATTTACTGCAGCCTGAGAAGCATTCTCTCTTAATGAATCCTTTATGATCTCTTCTTTCAGTGAGAGTGATGTGAAGCAACTTTGGTTGCAGCTGAGAAAAGACGAACCTCATTTACTTTCCAATTTTGAAGAGTTCCTGGTCAGAATTTTTTCCCAGCTCCAAGAAGCAGATAATGAAAAGAATGAGTTGGAATACGCTCTAAAAAAGTTAGTGCTTCTCTTTTTTGGAATGTTTGTGTAGTTTTACAACTATCTTACCTAGTATTTGAACCTTTGAAATAAACAAGGTATTTCAGTGAAGAACTGAGGACTGTAATCACAAGAGTTCCTGTAACATAACATGAAGAGTACCAGTAAAATTATTTATACTGCAGAACTGGCTGAAATTAGCTTTTCTCTTCCAGTTAACAGATTTTGTTGTTTGAAATTCTTTCGCAGATGTCTATTATTGCATTGCAGTTTTAAGACAATATTAAGCAATTCACTTCTAGTTAAATCAGTTTGATTCCAGGGGACAGTCAAGTTTACCAGTAAATCTGGTAAATTGTCCATGTGCTTTGCAAACATTCCGTGCAGATAAGCTGTAAATCTGGATTAACTGGCCAGAGAAATGAGAGATTTAAGATCTTAAAGCAGCACAAAGCACTCATACCAGTGAAAAAGTAAGTTAACAAATATTTATATTAAAACTATATGAAATATAGTAAACAATATATATTGTGTTTATATATAAAAACATATATAATTTGTATATATAAACAAATCTATAAAATGCATGTATAAAAACAAATATATAAAAACTAAAAATTATTAGGTCATCCTTTAATATGTTGCTATCTAGAGGGAAAAAAATTGTGATGCTAAATCTAAATAGAATGCAAAATGATGCTTGTAGTTGAAGTTCCCCTGTATTTTTATTATAAAGTGTCACTTCTGAATTTCACATTCTTACAGATTGATTAATAAAGGCAAATACATTGTTGAACATTTACTTAATTTGTTCAGCACTGTCCTGGCTATTCTGACAATATGACAAGGATTCTGAAGAAAGAAAAATACTAAAACCATATGGTAATTAAAGACAATTGGTTTATATTGATAGCAACATTTTCATCTAAGTCTACAAATGTGATTTTAGCCTTCAGACAGCTAGTATTTGGAAACAGCATAAAGACTAGAGATTATTAACAACCATGTGGGATGAGAGGTTTGTTTTGTGGTTTTGGGATTTTTTGTTAGACTCTTGTCAGTGTTTTTTGGGAAATGAATGAATAAATTTGTCTGTTTAATAGCTCTGATCAGCACAGAGGTACATGGAGAATACATTAGCATTACCTGACTTTTCTGGCTGACACAAAATCTCTACCTTGAAAATACATCAGGTTTTTATGCCTTTGTAGTAAAAACAGGTTTAGCTAATTTCTTGGTTTTGTTGCTCGTGATAACACCTCTAATTTCAGTACATAGATCATTGTTTTGATTGTAATCAGTATCTGGAAGGAGTCAGAACTATCAGAGGAGTAATACTGTATTTGGTGACAGTGGGGATGAATGACCTCTTTTATTTTAAACTATGTACAAATAACAGCAAAGCTCGAGACAAGATTATATAGAGGAGGGAAAATTATATTTTTTATACCCACGTACTTATTATTAGCACTAAGATGCATGTGCCCTCA
Organism: Himantopus leucocephalus; assembly: GCA_003993805.1. Taxonomy (NCBI): domain Eukaryota; kingdom Metazoa; phylum Chordata; class Aves; order Charadriiformes; family Recurvirostridae; genus Himantopus; species Himantopus leucocephalus. The sequence goes on along the minus strand of RSEF01000001.1, from coordinate 175,504,916 downwards.
TATACTGGCCAGGATTTACTGTGGGGTCACAGAAGATAAGAGATGCTGCATATTGAGGTCTTGTAATGTCTCCTGGGTTCTTCCTGATTGGTGACAATAGAACCCTTTGGAAGTGGAGAGTGAATGTGATCTTCCATCTTTCCTTCCTCACTCACCTCTCTGAGTCTGTTCTCAGCCTTTTGTCTCCTATAGGCTGTGCTTTTGTCTTAAGTTGTTCCCTTTTTTTTCTAAACTGGATGCCTGAGAAGTTGTCTTTCATCTTTTCTTCTGGAGCTTTCACACACGCATATTTTCATTCATGAACCTGAATCCTGTAGTCTAAGAGTTCCAGGGGTTTCCTCCTGTCCTGGTTCAATAGATACAGTATGCTGTTACTATTTGTAGGTCCAGCTATTAGTGGGGCTGAACATATATTCTCAGTACACACACACGCAGATACACCGCACACGGGGGACTGTGCAGACTAATACTGATCAGAAAGCATTGCCTCTATTGGCAGCCACCTAAACACAAGCAGCGTTCACACCAACATGAAGGATGACAGCCTGATCCTGTTTCTACCATCCGGTTTATCAGGAGTGAATTTTATTAGTGAAAACATACACACATACAGCCTTCCCCCCCACTTACTTTATTCAGAAACAAACCTACATTTACAGATCCTTTGAATATTAACATGGACTTTAGTCTATCTAATGTCCCTGCCTGCACCCTGGGTCCCTCACCCATTCTTTGTCTCAGATCTTGGGTCTTTCCAGATGTGGATCTCTTTCTGCTTGCTGACTGGTTCAGCTGGATTGAAGTTTGCTACCAGAATGTGTTCATTTGCTCACTCATTAACAATCACAGATCCTTCAGATAGTAGCATGAGGCTTTTTAAGTCCATGCTGAGACCCTAGTTCCTTTACCTCCGGTTGTCAGCTCAGACCTTGAGATTTTCCAGATGGAAACTTCCAGCCTTGCTGGCTAGTTCAGCTTGAAGTACGCTAATGAATAACACCCACACAGAACAGACATTGAGTCCACACAGTTAGAAATAGAATGTAATAAGAAGATAGCATAGTCTGTGATAATCAGACACAGGACTTGACCAGACAAATACACGAACCATCAGACTAAGCCACTTATCCCCCCTTCTCATCCACCCTGGTCCCTTTCTCTATCGTTGTCTCCTCATAAATAAAAAACTTGTCCCTAAATACTTTTTTTGACGTTGTTCCCAGTTTTTCTACATCTGTATGCAAATTTCGTTTTTCTGATAGTGGTACCTAAGTAATCTTGCCATTATATGGTGTTACTGATGTGGTTATCTAGATTCAGTTTTCCGTGGCAAAATTCTTCTCCCCAAAAGGTGCCAAATACTCTCCTTCAGATAGCTATGAGGTTGGCTGTTTACTGCATAACTCCTCCTAGAACACCTGTGAAAGCCATCCATCAAGGTGATATCTATGAGCGTTGTCAGTTTCTCGCTGTTATTTTTCATGTCCAGCAATTTGTCCTATAATGTCTAGTAGTTTCTCATGCTCTGTTCAGTTAGTTAATCCTCAGGCTAAGGCCTAGTCATCTCAACACTTCAACACATAATCTATACTAGTGTTAACATGTCTTTTACAAACCTGTTTTCGTAGAGCTCAGTAAACTTATAAATAAGTTTATAACACATACGTATAACATGTAGCATGATCCTGCACAGAGGAAATTTGTGGTACTTTTTTGGATGCATATCTCCCTGTGATTTTTTATTTCTATATTTATTTATTTATATATATTTGTGTGTATATAATTATCAGTTCAAACATTTAAAGAAACCTTCTATATACCAAGTAAGTTTTTTTTTTTCCTAGGAAAAGATGTTGGTCACTTCTAAGTAGTCTTGAAGAAGAGATTTGAATATTGTACTGTCTACTGCTGACTCTCTTAGAGATACTAGTATTTCTGTCCTCTGAACATGTAAATTATGGCACTGTACACACTTAGTGTGTGACTATTTTTATTACTTAATAACAGGCCATAATTTTTTCAGGTGCTGAAGGTCTGCTTTAGTATTTCAGGTAAACTGACCCACTCTGATTTTGTCAGATATTAACCTCACCTCAGTTTTATATTTTATTTTAAGCAGTTAAGATGATTGTTGGAGAAGAAAATTAAAACCTACCACTGTAATCCCTTAGTTAAAGAGTTTCAACAAAGATTCCTAACATGTATTCCTGTTACACTCACAGAAGAGGTCTATCAGTGCATCAGACATATTCTGTGCCAGTATAGCCATGGGCATGTTTCTCCTTTTAGGTGATCTGTAATTCTGGTTCAGTAGAACAACAGCCAAAATACTGCTGATGAGGTTTTACATAGAACTGAATACACTTTAATGAAGAAAAAAGCAAAAGGCCGCATTTTTATCCCAGAATTGGTGTTGTTCTCACTGGTGTTTAGCATCATAAAGGAATTGATGATGAGCTGTTGCTTGTATTTGTAGATCTTAAGGCAAAATGAAAATATGAGATTTAAACCCTCTCCTTTTAAAAATACTAATTTTCTTCTTTGTTTCTTTTAATTTAAACAAAAGTGAGAGACTTTTACTACAGTAATATATCAAACCAAATACTGTACATATATCTGGTCTGGTGCTGGAATCAGCAGCAGCTAAGCTGAAAGTGTGGACTAGTAGCTCCATACGTTCATCCATTTTGCTTTTGGCATCTACACAGTGGATACGTTTTTTGTTTGCCAGGGGTAAGTTAGTTCTCCTTGATTTTCTGATATTTGTATTTAATTTTAAGTGCTAATTTAAAATTAGATGGCTTCTTAAATTTAGCAGTGGTGTTTTTTAAATAATGAGGTGATGTATTGAGGGGCAAAAAAGCAGTAGATGAAATTCATTGTAGATAAATATAAGGAAGATAAAATAATTTAAGTCATGCTTACGTGATGCTGAGCTTGGAATGGGCAGTTACAACTACAGAGAAAGTCCTTGGGGTCGTTGGAGAGAGCTTCCTGAAGTCATCAGTTCAGGGTGCAATGGCAGCCAAAAAAACACAGTAAAATGCTATGCATGATGAGGAAGAGTACTGAGAACGTAAAAAGCATGTTTTTGCTACTACATAGAAGCTTGGTGCACCCACATCTTGAGTACTGAGTGAAGTTGTGGTCTCTGCAACACAGGAAGAATGGAGTGGAATGAGGAAAGGTACAGAGAACGGCAGCTCAGTGGTTATAGGAATGGAATAGCTGTTCTGAAAGAGCTATTTTTAAAAGGTAGGAGGACCTCTTGAGTGAGGAGGTAAAGGCCGGGGTGGGATATGACAGGCCTTTACAAAACCATAAGACCACTGACTAGGCTGAATGAGGAATGTTATTCTTCAAATCTCTAGCAGCAGAACCAACGGACATTTAATAAGACTAATAGGAAGTAAGCTTAAAACAGATGAGAAAGAGACCTTCTTCTTCTAATAGCATATAAAATCTTCAACTGCCCTTAGCTATGTCTGCTCCTGTGCTTTGCATTTGAAAGACAAACCTAGTAAAAAGATGAACTGTATTTCAAACAATGGAGTTCTAAACAGAGATGATGATAAACATAAGGGTAAATGGGAAGGGAAGGATGAACTGACTTATCATTGGGCTTAGCATGGGACAGTGTCAGAGTCCACCTTTGGTGAAAGAAGAGGAGAATCAGCATCTCAGAAGATAAGTGCACAAAGTGCACAAATAGCTGTATTTTTTTAAGGGGAAAGAATCATAGAATGGTTTAGGTTGGAAGGGACCTTAAAGATCATCTAGTTCCAACCCCCTGCCATGGGCAGGGACACCTCCCACCACACCAGATGGCTTCAGCCTGGTCTTGACCACTTCCAGGGATGAGGCCTCAACAACTTCTCTGGGCAACCTGTTCCAGTGCCTCACCACCCTCATAGTGAAAAATTTCTCCCTGATATCTATTCTAAATCGACCCTCTTCCAGTTTGAAGCCATTACCGCTCATCTTATCGCTACACGCCCTTATAAAAAGTCCCTCTCCAGCTTTCTTGTAGGCTCTCTTCACATACTGGAAGGCTGCTATAAGGTCTCCCCAGACCCTACTTTTCTCCAGTCTGAACAACCCCAACTTTTTCAGCCTATCTTCATAGGAGAGGTGCTCCAGCCCCTGAAGATCTTCATGGCCCTCCTCTGGACTCACTCCAGTGGGTTCACATCCTTCTTGTGCTGAGGACTCCAAAGCTTGATGCAGTACTCCAGGTGGGGTCTTACCAGGGCATAGCAGACAGGGAGAATCACCTCCCCCGACCTGCTGGCTGCACTTCTTTTGATGCAGGCCAGGATACGGTTGGCCTTCTGGGCTGCTAGCATGAAGTGGAACCAATACGACAAAATGCATGAATAGCAGTTGTGAAACACAAACAATTCACATTGCAGCTACACGAATGGGCAGAAATTAAACCCTTGTGAGTGTGTTGATCCCGAACTCATCATCTGAACTTAGTGAACTCATGTTACCTTCCATTTTGGTTAACGTGCTCAACAACAGCACTGTCTCCCTTTCGTCTCCATCTCTGTTTATTCCAGATCATTACTGGAAAGAGAAAGATCACATTATCAAATATTGCTCAAATTATGCAATTATGCATTGAGTAAAACTGGATGGTATGATCCCAGGGAACAGAGATTTTAATCAAAACATTTAGCATTTTTCACATAACGATGTGCCCTTATGGCTTTAATTATTTTCCCCTGACTGCATGTGGGGAATAGTTGCCAGCTGATGTGTTGGATTTTTTGTTCTGCTGCTTGTTGGTTACGTTACTTATAATTGTTACATTTTTTATTATAACAGGATATTATTTTATCTTTCTGTTTAATTTGATTGGAGTTAAGAATGGTAAGCCATGAATGAAATGCGTGAGGGGTATTCAGCCTGTGGAAACAGCATGTGCTTATGTGCCAGACCAACTAAAAAGATTCCTACATCCAGAGGTACCTCCTGGATGTAGTCTTGATGGTGCTGCCATATCCTTTGATTCCAAACACAAAAGAGGAAAGAAACATCTAAATCAGCAGCTTAATAATACAGGACTAAAGTTATTCTCCCTGTCACACAGAAGCAAAGAAAGTTTTTATGATTCCCATGGAAACACTGACTTCTGTGCAATGTGTTCTGCCTGAGCAAAGTTACAGGGTTTTTCAATACATAGTCAATCTAGCCCTGATCAAAGTGACATTATATTGCATGAATGCAGTATTTTTAAATATGGTCTTAGCATCTCTGCCATACCTTTCTAAATAATTGTTAATACTTTATGAATTAGTGTAATTTTATTCCATTGATGAGTGCTAATTTCTTGTGAAGCATTTTCTTAAAACTAAGAAAATAAAATTTGAGATCAAAACATGACCTGACTTTACACTATAAGGGGAGTAAAGCAGCAGAAAGAGCTTCTGGAATTTCTAGTACTCTCTTTTGGAAGCATTGCAGTCACATGAAGAGGCCCTTGTCTGAGCTGCTTTTCTCACCTAATCAGAGTTTACAAAAATCTAAGTGACAGTAATCGTTTTCCTAAAATTGGTGTAGCTTGATATTTGTTTATTGCTGCTGTAAATCCTGAGAAAATGCCTTCCCCTTCATTTTTTACCTATGACTAAAAATACAAGCTGGCAATGTCAAGTGTTTTGATGTTGAAAGGGAGAAAGAAAGGCTTGTTTCTGGTGTTTCTCACTCCTCTTAGGTAAATTTTTTGAAGTTTCTTTCCAATTTGCTTGGCTTTAACTGAGAAGATAATCAGGCCTTTAATAAGTGAAAACATAGAATATGTAGAGCATTAGGTACTGAAAAAATAGTAGATACCCAGGTAACAAAATTAACGTTTTTTTTTTTACTTTTTTTTTTTCCCTGGCTTGCTCTTATTGATGTGAATGCCCTAGGAGATTATGTACTTAATTTGTAACATGCATTCTGCAGATTGCTCAAGGAACAGCTCTAGCAAGAGGAATGTGGGGGAGTACACAGTAGTGTCACATAATGGGCCTTTTTATCTCAATTGAAAATCTTTCTAGGATATCCTCTGAGTTTGATGCAAAGTGCTTTTTGCTTTTCAGTTTCTGGATTAATGAAAATAGAATAGAATAGAATAGAATAGAATAGAATAGAATAGAATAGAATAGAGCAGAGCAGAGCAGAGCAGAGCAGAGCAGAAGCAGAACAAAGCAGCTGTCTTGTTCCCTATCAACAGTTAAATATTTTCTGCCCAAACTAAAGCATCTGCTCAGTGTAGTCCTTCATGTATCAAACTGCAGAGATATTAATTGCAATATTCTATTGGAAAAAGTGAGGTTTGTAAGTCTTTCTTTTTTCCTACAGTCAGATACACTTGTGCACAGCATATTTATTTCTGTTCTTCAGCTGCGCTTTTCAAATTTGTTTCGGGAAAACTGTTAGAGAGGCAGTAAGGCAGCTTTCGAGAAGGACTTTCAAGAAGTACATTCTAACTAAAATGTCTTAGGTATGATAGAAGTATCTCATTCAATGCTCTTGAATGGTGAACAATGCAGTTCCAGAGTAAAAAAATGCAGTTGTAGTGAAAATACTTCTAACTGGCAAACTTAGGCTCTGGTATTCTTAGTATTGTCACTAGGAAGCTCTGTTCCTTAAACCTAAGATTTAGTAGTCATTAAAACTGCATAATGAACAGTTGCATTATACAGAAATATTAGATGTGTAGCTTTATTAGCCTTTGAGCTGTTGAAGCTTTCCTTCCATGAGAAAAACATAAAAATTTAATCTGTGACCTTTGCTGCACAAAAAATCCTATTTTCTTAACCCTAGAACATTCTCTGGAGTCTTGTGTTAAGTCAGAAATGTGGGGCTTAGCTCATAATGTAAGCCATGACTTAAAGTAGTGCTACAAAGACCCACTCAGTATACTTTTATCTCTAATAGGAAAATTGCTGCTTATGATGAAGAAATTCAACATCTCTATGAGGAAATGGAACAGCAAATCAAAAAGGAGAAAGAGCAGTTTCTCTTGAAAGTGAGTGTCTCTTTGTTATTGTGGCCATGGATTCTGCTCCCATTTCCAGTGATTTTATACTCATTCTGAGTGTGAAATGAAAGCCCACAAAACATGTTTCACAACAGACTAAGAAAAAAACATCATTTGCCTCACTGCGACTTTTGTACTGATCCAGGCTCTGCAGCTTCAAACTAAGTGACTTGTCGGACGCAAGGAGCATCGATGTCCTGTGCTCAGGGGTTGGCATATAGTAGCAGCTGGCATTCTTTTGAAAGTCAGCTGAACTACAGCCTCATTGTATACCACTATAGGCCCAACTTCTGGCCACAATTAGGAAAAATGCTCTTTGAGGTTGTGAAGAGCAGCACTAATCCTGTTGAGTTCTGCAGTCTCTGCTTTTGAGGCGGGGATAAGTTCTCACTGAAGAGCAACAACAGATAAATCAAGTGATGGTAATTTCTGAAAACACCACAGCTACTTGCAAAATAAACATAGGTCAGATTCTTTTGTCACTGCCATAGTGCTTCCAGAACACCTGATAATGAATTTCTTTTTCTTATGAAGTCTCCTTTAAATCTCCTTTACTGCTTTTACAGTCTGTTCTTTGGATTTTTCTCTCCTGCTTTTTTTTTTTTTTTTTTCTCCTAAAANTCCTAAAACAAGGGAACTAACGAGAACTCCCAGTATGCTCCAGGAAAAGAGTCATCTTAGAATCATTTAGGTGGGAAGGCACCTGTGCTGCTTTTAACCTTCAAACTAGATCAGGTTGCTCAAGGACTTGTCCAATTGAGTTTTGAGTATTTTGATGGAGATTCCACAGCTTCTTTGGGTGGCTGGGACAACCAATCATTAGCTACTGGCTCATGGCTCTTTGTTGTCTTGAAAGCAGTCATATGAATCAAACCAATATATGGTTTGGTACCAAAATGTTGCCAAAACTAGTGGATATTCATCAATTACTGCCTCCATTCTCAATCAAATATGATATCTAAAAGATCCTTTTGTGATCCAAATCATAAAATCATAGAATGGTTAGAGTTGGAAGGGACCTTAAAGATCATCTGTTTCCAACTGCCCTGCCCTGGGCAGGGACACCTCCCACTAGACCAGGTTGCTCAAAGCCCCATCCAACCTGGCCTTGAACACTTACAGGGATGGGGCTTCCACAGCTTCTCTGGGCAACCTGGGCCAGTGTCTCAGCACCCTCAGAGGAAAGAATTTCTTCCTAATATCTATTAAAGATCTACCCTCTTTCAGTTTAAAACCGTTAGTCCAGACAGACTAGACCAACACCCCCAAGTCCTTCTCCTCAGGGCTGCTCTCAATC
>RSEF01000001.1:175458938-175474280 GCA_003993805.1 Himantopus leucocephalus | reverse complement strand
GGAAGGTGTCCCTGATCATGGCAGCAGGGTTGGAACTTGATTATCTTCAAGGTCCCTTCCAACCAAAACCATACCATGATTCTATGATATGTACTTCCTTATCAAATTATTTGACTGTTCTCTGCTACACTTCATCTAGCTTTTAGCGCAAGGTACTATGTATCCATNCAAGGTCCCTTCCAACCAAAACCATACCATGATTCTATGATATGTACTTCCTTATCAAATTATTTGACTGTTCTCTGCTACACTTCATCTAGCTTTTAGCGCAAGGTACTATGTATCCATGGTAAAAAATATGTTTTTTAACTTCCACATAACTTCTCACATTTCTTTGCATATACATGTACATCCTCACATATTTATGCATATTGCATAAATAATGCAAAAATATTTGCATTATTTAGTCNATTATTTGACTGTTCTCTGCTACACTTCATCTAGCTTTTAGCGCAAGGTACTATGTATCCATGGTAAAAAATATGTTTTTTAACTTCCACATAACTTCTCACATTGCTTTGCATATGATATTCAGCAAAAACGTATGTGTATTTGGAAACGTATTATTTGCATTATTTAGTTGCACAAGCTAAACTGGAGGGAAATATGGATTTCCACTTTTTATAGCGAAGAGATTTTTAGAATTATGGCTGACTCACCCATTCATTTTTTCTCACTCATGATTATTGATTGATTTGAAAATGGTACAGAGAATCTACATTAACATGATTTCAGTATCAGTCTTACTAATCTAATGACACTAGGTTTTCTGGCAGTAAGAGATGATATATTAAGGTTTCATCATTTCTTATCTTAAAATGGCCCACCTCAATACTAACAGAGAATTCAATGTATATGAGTTCATGAAACTTCTGTAGCTTCAGATGGATAGATAAATGCTGAAAAAATGAAACTGCTCCAGAAAAAATAAAAGTAATCAAACTATAGTAATACTACTAGAGTACAGCAGTACTACAGTTAGCCCTTCAAATTGCTAAAGTAAAACTAAGGATGATGGACAACGTATTTCAATAAAAGACCTTTAAAGAGTAAGATTCTGGTAGAATACCTTTCACATTTATTAACTCACTAGTTAACACATTATTCATTTGACCAGTGGAAATTATTGTATATTTTTTTAGCGTAGTTCTTTGAGAAACCACTTGTCCATGCCTGTGTTGGGTTGGACATTGAAGACTGCCATGACTCCAAAATGCTTACCTCAATATGCAAAACACATCTAAAAGATCCCTTCATCTCTGTACTAAATCTTGAGGCAGCAAATATTCATTAAACACTTTTCTCTGTACATATCAAGGACATTAATCTGACTGAGAGGAAGACAGACATAAGAATGATAGTGTTGGTGTTTAGACTCTGCAGTGAGTTAAAACCGCTTTCCGGACCCTCTGGCTTACTCACAAGTGTGGTTATAAGGGGAAGAGTGTTCTGTTGCACACATAGGTGTCCTATCATTCCTTTCCATGAGAGTTAGAACAACTGGGTACCTACTTCTGTCACAAAATAACAGTTTTGTTTTTTTAAAATATAACATTATATCATCTGGCTTTGTTTATTTTTTTTTAGAATATTTAATGATAGTTATATGTATTTTTTGCTCTGTTTTATAGACCATTACTATCCTAAGTAAACTGATTGAGAAAGAGGACACATTTCTAGTTTCTTTATTTTTTTTACAAGCTTTTTTAACCAGATTGCGTCAACAGTAATCTCACAAGATATTTGAAATCTGTCACAAAATATTCCCAATGTATATGTAATCCCTCATTCCATATCATCAAGTTATGACCATTTGAGTTTGATAAATTTATTTATTAGGTGTTAAAACACTTTTCATTGCGAGCGTGACTAAATATCATATACTGCTTCTGCTATCACACAGAAAAAACGTTTCAGTATTCATGACTTAAAATTGTAAGAACAAATAATTATTTCATTTGATATTGTTTTAACATTTTGTCAGAAAGTATATATAAGTAGATTAACATTTATTGTTAATTTTTAAAATCCTGTTTTGTTTTAACATTTTGTCAGAAAGTATATATAAGTAGATTAACATTTATTGTTAATTTTTAAAATCCTGTTTTTCTGCTAACACAAATAAAAATATTTATGTTTCTTTTTAATATTCAATTATAGGTTTCGATAATAATAACTGTAATGACCAAAATAGTAAAGGAAAAAAATGCTTACTTTTTTTGGTAGTGGTAAAACATTTTGGAATCTTTCCTTCACACTTGCTTCAAAATTTTTTCTGCTGTTAAATATATTCATCTATTTAATACATATGCAGTCTCACTCAGTTCATTGTCTTAGAACATTTCACTAATAAATCAAGGGAGAGTTTCAAATGGCTGAAATATTTTTTTATGTAATATTAAATATTTTTATATTTTTAGCACCTAAATGTTGTTTTGCAAACATACTTATCATAACAGATACTATAAACCATCATAGTGATGCCCAGGCAGGAACTCAGCATAGCATGTGAACTTTATTAACAGTCTGGAAACATGGGGCTAATCGCCGTAATTTATAGATACTTTAATCAATGTAATGATCCCAGTGTAGCTTCCATTACCTGAACTAACAAAAAAAACCCACAACAAAGGCCTATAAATAAAAACTTTAATGCTGTCTTTACCATTGTATGCAATCTTCCCAGAGGAATATCATTACATCAATTGTCTGTGCGTTACCCTTGCCCACATCACTAAAATACATGCCATAAGCAGTGGAAGTGATCTGGGAGAACTTCTGTATAGGCTATTGCTGCAGACTTGTTTGGGATATCCATGGCGTGAAAATTGTATTATTAACCTATGGCTATAAACATTTGTGCCCTGTCTTGGGTTTGCAGACTGACTGTGTTTGTGGTATTCTGGTCTCTAGAACTCCATGATCCATTAAAAATCCCCTGAACCCTACACCATTTTTTTTTTAACAAAATGTAAAGGGAAGACAAGAAATCCTTAGAGCGGGGGGGGGGGGGGGGCACAAAANGGGACCAAAACAACAAAACAATCAAGAAACCAACTCCACCCCCAAAAAAACCTCACCAAACCTGTAATAATTTTTTATGACATCCTTCTTCTCCACTTCATTTGGAATGAAGGACCAGGATTAACATAGTTACTTGTTCATGAAAATATAAGTATAGCTGTCACTTCATTACTGCATGAAAGCAAAGCTGAAGTGTCAAGAAGAAAAACTTGTCCCTTATGTACTCTACTAGCTCTCAGATGTAACTGACTGTCAAGGTGTGTTGATTTTTTTCCTGGATTTTTTGTGTTTGGTTTTTTTTTTTTTGACAGAGAGAGAGACTAAAATAAAGCAAATATATTCTTTGATGGCTAAGAAACAAACGAGACAATAACATGTTGAAACAAACACCTTTTTTGTACTGGGAAATGTTTACAAGAATCTAAACATTAGAAGAGCTGACAGTACTGTCTAGCACTTGGATTTTTCATTCTTTTTTTGTAAAACCAAAGTGAAATAAGATATCGTATAAAAAACAGAGAAGGCTGAAGAATTCAGGAGATCCTAAGAGTATTTTCTTCTCGATGTAGAACTTACTACCTATGTTTCAAAATGCAGTCAATTGTTGTCTATGTTTACTCTCAGAGCATAATCTTGTCAAAGCAAAATAAGACCGACTGCTAAATAATTAGAAAACTGAAACACTAAAATTGATTTGACTAAAATACAGAGTAGGTAGAGAATTTGAGATCAAAGTCTGTATAAAGAATAAGCTAATATACATCCTATTAGATCAATGTTTCTTTCTAGGTTAGATTTCAAACTTTAATGCCTTAATTTGTTGTCATATTCTACAAAACATCCAGTGTTTATGATAAATATCACCATCATATTTAAAAGAAAGGCAAGAAATAACATTCAGAGTAACCCAGACTCTATCATTTACCACATTTGTTAAGGAAGAATTTTTTTTCTTTTTTTTTTCCTTAGGAGCAACTTCTTTCTTGCCATAATACTGAACAATTTAATACTAAACAATATGGGGCAGGGGTGGGGAGATTAATCACAGAGGGACTAAAGGCTAAGCCATACTTTGATATTACTTCAAATATTTACACATATAAGATTTGAATGGTTTCTAGGGTACTTTATAGCAATACCCAACTCTTTAGGGTGCTGTAGGGTGTAAACTCACTTAGAACATATCTGTTTACCATGAAACTACTCTAGGCACTAAAGCTCTGTAAATGTGAAAAAGAAATTCTGTTTCTCCTTGTACCCAGACTATTACTGTCATCTGGGTTTAAGTGTGTAGCCATTTATACCTCATTTGAGTTCTTCCCAAAACTTCTAAAAGCTGTAAGTCNGGGGCATGAGCACCAAACCTTCTTTTAACATTCTCATCATGATATTCTGACCTATGATGAATCAATTCCCTGAATACTAAACAAGTTGGTTTCTTTTTTTCTTTGTTTTTCCATTTCTTATCCACAGTCTGATACTAGCATACCTCCAAAAGTAAGAGGTATTCAGGTATTCAGGACCACCTGTCAACCCTGTAATGTAGAAGATCCCATTTAGCCTTTAATAGACCTTGAAACACCTCTGTTTCCCACATCCCCACAAATGCGTCTACCAAGAGACCAAAACAATTAAAACTGCGTAAAGCTATTATCACTATTTTTCCAGCTTTAGAGGTAAGGTAAACAGGTAAACAGACAGAACACCTGGAGGTGGACTTGTCTAAAATTTTAAGTTGCTTTTCTATAGAGTAAACAGAACCAAATGAGACACCTATAAGCCTTCTGTCGGTATTCACAGGCTCCCGTATGTCTCCATTACGTGAATAAAAAACTAAGGCAGTCATTTTATGACATCAAATTCTCATTAATTTAATGTGTCAATGACTAAGTTAGGCAACTATATTAGGCCACTATTTTTTACCTTTCATTTCCTTGGGTTACAAGATACAGGAATAGGAGAACACTGAGGTCAACTGAGTGCAGAAAAGAACAATGAATTACTGACAAACACAAGGTAAGTTATTTCAATATTTATTCTGTCATCTCTCTTTTGTGTTCAGCAGCTATTCCTTTTTTTCCCTCTGTGAGTAGGAAGTCGTTTTCATCTCCATCTATAAAATATCATAGCTGTATTCTACATCTGCCTAAGAGTAATGGTTGCACGCACCTTGTGACTACTTCCAACTCAAAGTTCCTCATTTGACTTCCTTATGTTTGTCTTCTCTTTTGCTATGTCACAAGTTAGCAGTCAGAGTGGAAAGTCAGATGTTTGGAGGAAGTCATGTACCTATTCTGACTGAAGACTAGCCTGAAGAAGGTACTTAGTTCTTGTCAGAAGGTAAAATACTTTTCTTGATACTGACTCAAAAGTTAGTCTCAAGGGTAGCTTCTGAGAAACAAACATTTGGGTTTTGTTTGTTGTTTTGTTTGTTGTTTTCTGTTGTTTTGTTTTAAATCTCTGAGTTCTTTCTTTATACATGGCTCAATTTACAGTTCAATTTTCCCTTTCTACCTGTTTCTTCTCTACCTCCCTGATGGGTCTTAAAAATCTAGCTGACATCTTTACTTCTTTAATAACATATAAGCTCATAAATGTTATAAAAAGTTTTAATTAGATCTTTCATTAAACTGTAGTCATATCCATATGTTAAGTACTCACAAGAAATAGATGGCACATTCAAAATATTGAGGTCTATGGAACATTAAATTTGCCTTTTTCCCAACAGATGCATTCTGTATGAGTATTTCTATATTCCCTTTGTGTGCTGTGCTAGGAAATAGTTTAATACTCTAGTCATAATGCTACTTGCTACATTCTGAAAATATTGATGAAATGAAAAAAACTATTGGTATTAAAGTAGTATTTTAGTGAACTTTACTCAAACATTTGCATTTCACTCTAAGACCAAGAAGAAAAATCCTAGCAGGTTTGGCCCTGACAGCTGAAAATGTATTATCCATGGAAAGCAATGCCACTCGCATGTCATTATTAGAAATAAAAACTGAAACTACTAACAATGCTCTACTTCACTAGGTTTAATAATTTGGGTGAATAAAATAACGCATTAAGGGATATTAAATTTAATTGTTAGAATTTTCTGCTTTGGTTTCTTCTCCATAATTCAAGTACTATTCATATGAAAGAAGACAGAAGAGTCTGGCAGTTAAGAAAATTTTTTTTGTGACTATTTTTGTCTGTGTTTCAGAATGCAAAGGCTGAGCAAGTTGCTTAAAGCACAATTATCACAAGTGAATTCCATTTGTTGGTTTGTTCAGCTGTTTTGCTTTGGTTTTCTTTCTTTGGGCTTTTTGTTCTTCTTAGGTTATGTTCTTCTTTCAGGATTAGTCATTGAGCTTTCTGAACACTCATCAGGAAATGAAGTCTTCTGAGAAAGTACTGGTTCTGGTCCTGGACAATTGAAAAAGAAATAATAACCAGAATAAGAACCCATCTGATTTAAAGACTATGCCAAAACATGTAGAATATAAGGTATGTTCTTTCAGAACCCACTAGCTCCTCAACATTGACAAAAAAAGAAGTAAGGAAGGATGACACAAAATACTGAAAAACTATTGAACTCTACAATCAGAAAGTTAAATCTGGAATGAAAGAAAGGATTAAAAATTATTGTACTTAAAATCGTAGAATCATAGAATGGTTTGGGTTGGAAAGGACCTTAAAGATCATCTAGTTCCAACCCTCCTGCCATGCACAGGGACACCTCCCACTAGACCTGGTTGCTCAAAGCCCCATCCAACCTGACCTTGAACACTTCCA
Organism: Himantopus leucocephalus; assembly: GCA_003993805.1. Taxonomy (NCBI): domain Eukaryota; kingdom Metazoa; phylum Chordata; class Aves; order Charadriiformes; family Recurvirostridae; genus Himantopus; species Himantopus leucocephalus. The sequence goes on along the minus strand of RSEF01000001.1, from coordinate 175,467,476 downwards.
CGGATGGGGCCTTCACACCTTCTCTGGGCAACCTGTTCTGGTGCCACATGACCCTCAGAGTAAAGAATTTCTTCCTAATAGCTAACCTAAATCTACCTTCTTTCAGTTTAAAACTGTTACCCCCCATCTTATCACTACCTTCCCTGATAAAGAGCCACTCTCCAGCTTTCTTGTAGGCCCCCTTCAAATACTGGAAGTCTGCTATAAGGTCTCCTCAGAGACTTCTCTTCTCCAGGCTGAACAACTCCAACTCTCTCAGCCTTTCCTCACAGGAGAGGTGCTCCAGCCCTCTGATCATCTTTGTGGCCCTCCTCAGGAACTGCTCCAACAGGTCCGTGTCCTTCTTATGTTGGGGGGTCCAAATCTGGATGCAGTACTCCAGGTGGGGTCTCACGAGAGTGGAGCAGAGGGGCAGAATCACCTCCCTCGACCTGCTGGCCATGCCACTTTTGATGCAGCCGAGGATGTGGTTGGCTTCCTGGGCTGCAAGCACGCATTGCTGGCTCCTGTTGAGCTTCTCATCAAGCAACACCCCCAAGTCCTTCTCCTTCAGGGCTGCTTTCCGTCTGTTCTCCATCCAGCTTGCCTTTGTGCTTGGGATTGCCCCAACACACGTGCAGGACCTTGCACTTGACCTGGTTGAATTTCATGAGGTTTGCATGGGCCCACCTCTCCAGCCTGTCAAGATCCCTCTGGATGGCATCCCTTCTCTCCAGTGTGTAGACCATGCCACGTTGCTTAGTGTTGTCATCAAACTTGCTGAGTGTGCACTCAATCCCACCATCCATGACGCTGACAAAGATGTTAAACAGCATTGGTCCCAGTACCAACACCTGAGGAGCGCCACTCATCGCTGGTTGGCACTTGGACATTGAGCTGTTGACTGCAACTTTTTGAGTGTAGCCACCCAGCCAGTTCCTTATCCACTGAGTGGTACATCCATCAAAACCATACATATGTCTCCAATTTAGGGACAAGGATGTTATGCGGGACAGTGTCAAATGCTTTGCACGTGTCCAGGTAGATGACATCAGTTGCTCTTCCCTTGTCCACCAATGCTGTAACCCCATTGTAGAAGACCATCAAATTTGTCAGGCAAATTTGGGAATATTGTGTTCCAGTATAACTGTGGTGCTACCTAAACTATCCTTTTTGTTCTGTTTGTCATTACCTTTCTATGGTATCTTAGAAACAAGAAGTATCTGTTACAATATTAGACCAAATGGTAATGGAAACAATGCAATTTAATGGAAAAACTCAAATGACCACTTACCATAAATTCAGACTTTTAAAACTTCCTGCCATCATATGTGTGACTTGGAACAGTTTCTTAACATTTTAACTTCCAATGACATTACTTGTTTTCAAAAATATCTTAAAAAATCAGGACACTGTTACACATTTTAGAATAGTATGCTATAGAATACATAGACATGTCTAATGTCTCAGATTGAGTATACATGTTAGCTAGACATTCCTGCTTGGGTGTCTTTACGCATTCTATGGAGTAAGAGCATTAAAGTGAATTATGCACATGTATTTAAATGAACACACATGCACAGCTTTTATTTATTATCTGGTTGAACTTCAATAATAATAAAAAATAAAGTTTACTAAAGGATAACTGTCCAAGTACGTAAAAATCATCAGTTCATTGGTCTGATAAAGACTATTTCACAAACTATGCTTATTTTTTGTTTATATGGTTAACCCATGGGCTTGTTGAAGTTTTTAACTATTTTATCTAATGTTCATAAAACACTTATTTTTTGTTTTCTACACTTCAACTGTATTTCTCCTCAATTCCCATCTCAGCTGGTCTTGTGAACTATGAAAGATTTTTGTTCATCCTGCTTTTTTAATCTTGTACCTTGAAACCCCCGAGGTGCACACTTTGTGGAACTGAAAGATTCTATTTATTAAGTTTCCTTCAGCAAATTTTTATTATCTTCCCTTTGTTCTGTGTTTTATTGCTTCCCCAATTTGGTACAAAACCTTAATTTTGTGCACATTTCTAATGTTGTTACATATTCTTGTAATGCTTGAAGTTGTGAATCACATTATACTAAGCACTGTATGGACAGTGAGAGACGGTATTTCCTGAAGAAGTTTCTGCACTGGACAATAACAGAAAAACAGCTCTTCCTTTGGCACGTTGCCTATCCCCTTAGACACCATTGCTTTTGATTCAGTTGCTTTAATGCACAATACTAATGAAGTTTGAGAAGCCCTAGGGCAGAATTCAGTTCTCTAAATGCAGCCATCCAGCATACCTTAACATGTTCTTCCTCAACTGCGAGTTTAGAAGATTTTACATCTCCCATAGCACTGTGTTGTATTTGCCAGAGCCATCCGAATGTCAAAAAATGAAACATATGGAATTGCATTACATGCCTCTGTGTGGGCAACTGAATTGAAACCTATTTCTCTGGTGACTATAATCATCATCTGGACCTGACAGTTACAAAAAACCACCTGACCTTCAGGAGACTTATTCCCTTCTGTACCAGAAAATGGAAGTCACGAAGTGCCCCTAGGTGTATCTCAGGTAGCACTAGAGACCAGTATTATATGCAACTGCATCAAGACCTACTTTTTCATTAACTGTAATACGTGATTGGACACAAGTAGAAACCCAGTTTGCAGAGTTTACAAACTGAAAGTGATTCCATTTTAAAGTCCGGCAAGGAAAATTTTGCTCAAAAGCAGGTCAATTCTCTTGCTGAAGATCATTGGCTCTTCAGCTGAAGATTTAGTACACATTTAAAAATAGAATTCTTCTCTTTTCACTCATTCATCGGGTTCTATGAAATGTTTGCGCCTTCCTCAATATTTCAGAGAGAAAGAGAATCTGAGCTATAGTCTTGTGTATTCCTCTTAGCAAAGTTTTTTTAAAAAATCCATTCAGGTAGTTTTATAAAGTTATTTCTCAGCCTGATTTTGGCAAAATATTGTAAGCAAATATTTCTGAAATTTCTGCTAGAAGAAACTGGTTTTACTCTGATGTTATTTTATCTCAGCTGTGATCATTTTCCTAGCTGTGTATTACAATAGCAGGGCAGGGCAGGATACAAGTAGCCATAATCTAAAGACTGATGCATATATGTTACCCAGAGTGCTCAGCATATTTATTTTTTATGCATAATTGTTTGGATAAAATATATAAAACCACATGCAGGGCTGCTGTCCTCCAATATGTGTACATTTTTATCCTTTATGTTTTACTAAGGTGCAACCTTTGTGATGGAAGTAACTTTTTGAGCCAAACTATTTGCTTCAGGTGAGAATACTTAATATTAAGTATTTTACTGCATTTCTGAATCACACCGTGGCACCTGTTATTTTATTTCCTGGTTCTTAGTTGGGAATTTTAATTTCCTGGAATAAGTCTTTGTGTTATATCCTTCTGTCTTTCGTCTGTTTACAGCCTTTTTCCCTTCTTTAATTGCATTCAAGAAAGTTACTTTTTTAGTCTCTTTTCAGATAACGTGTCCCTCAGTGATAACAGTTCAAGCTTGACTTATTCTGTGTAATTACTCATTGAAATTTAACTGGTTTTCTCAACCCTCTAATAGAGAACATGAAGGGTGATATTGATTTTCAAGTTTGATTGAGTAGAAACAAATTAAAATAATATTGTTTAACTTGGAAAGCAGCAATATATTTAATTGGAAATCATCTCTGTATGTTTTGCAGTGTCTAAAATTCTTTTATCAGTGCAGTATTTTCTTATGAGATCACTTCTACGTGAATGAGCAGAGCTGCCGCATGTAAGATTAAAACAAACGGAGGAACATGAGTTTTCTTGTTAACTAAAGAAAGTGATTGACTACATACTCTACTATATAAATAGTAAAATTTAATAAATATTTTTAAAAGTATACTTCCTAATATGTCTTACTAGAATATATTTTTTTTCTTCATTCTTAATAATTTTAATGAGAATTTTTTTTTTTTTTTACACTTGCATTTGCAGTTACTTTGCACTTTAAAAAATTCAGGGAGGTTTTAGCAACTGTTCATACATGCCGGATTTAATGTATTGATTATCAGTACAAGAAAATAGATAAGAAACTGGAAACAAGAATATGATTTTTTTATATTCACCAGAGTTACTGAATTCCAAAACTAATATGGATTCTAACGAGTTTTTTAAATGTCTGTCTCACATCCAGTAAACCATTTTGTGACTACTGCTTCTTTTCCTTTCCTTTCCAAGGCAAGATCCTATTAACAGGGAAAATATATTTCAGCCAGGTAAGTCCAATGAATACACGGCACAGGACATTTCAAGAAACACTTTGTTTTTTTCTAGTAGAAAAACTCAGTAACTTACATTTGTTAATTGGGTTTGTATTTTAGGTACCATCTTTTTCCTATAAATCATAATTGTGCTGATGATTTTTGACTGCCTGTGACTTTGCCAAACATACATAATTGGTTGTCGTAAGGGAGAGAGATGGAAGGATCTCAAATCTCTTCTCCTTTCTGTCCAGGAAGGGAGTGAACATATGTGATCTGAACAGTAATGGAGCCTGACAAGACCTCATAAACCAAACATTATTGAGGCAGTAAGAAAGATGAGCAACAATGCACCTGTATGGCAACTCACCCAATCACCAATAACAAACATAAGCGATGCTGTGACTCCCTCAGACTGCCAGGGATACTTGATGTCCGGGTCATCTGACAGCAACAGCCAATTGTGCAAATGCCTTTTGAATGCAGGAAAGAGTTGCAGCACCCCTCGGCTCCACCAGTGGCAGAGTTATTTTAGAGAATGGTACCTTACATGAATAATGCAGGCAGCATCCTGCCTACATTGCCAATGTCGCTCAAGGGACACGGTGTCAGGAGGCAGGGTGTCAGCTACACCAACAACATTGGTCAAGGGGCAGGGTGTCAACATACAGCATTTTTCTGTCATTACAGAACTTTCAATAACGAAGAAATGAAAAGCAGATGAGATGCACATAGACAGTAACTGTATTTGGAAGTGGTGTAATTTATGACCAATGTCCAGACCGCAGACTATATCTGATAGCAAACAGATCCCAAAAGAACTGTAAGAACTGCTCTGAACTAGGCAAAATTAGTTATGGCAGCCTGAATTACTCTATTGGGTAACACTCTGTGACTACTGAACAATGAAAAAAATCATTTTGCTATAAAAATCAACTACTAATTTAAAGATGTAGGTGGATACCTCTTAATAGATATAGAATGTTGTTTGAGTGAAACTCACAGATAAAGCTCATGGGTAAAATTCTCAAGCTATTTATTATGCTTACAGTTCTAGTCTGAGTTGTCAAGACATTGATTCCTTTAATTATAAAAAATGTTTTTCTTTCAAAAGGTTAATCGATTTATAAACATAAACCACCAGAGAAATATGTTCTTAATCTATAGGAACTTGCATATTCCCTGTGCTGCAATTATTATGTACTTTGTGTACGTGTACGTGTGAAAATGTATACATTTATGTATATTTTCTTTGCCAGTTTCACAGTCAAGCTCAAACTCTTTGTCTTGCATGACTTGGAAAATCAGCCAAACCAATTTTAATTTTAAAATGTATTAAATAATTTCAAGTCAATTTATATCTGTTTGATGGTCATTCCAAGAGCATTTACATCTATATGAACAGGTAATCTGTGTAAAGGATTTCAGTCATAGAGCCATAAAATACCAGGTTGGAAGGGACCTCAGGGATCATCTGGTCCAACCTTTCTTGGCAAAAACACAGTCTAGACAAGATGGCCCAGCACCCTCTCCAGCTGAATCTTAAAAGTTTCCAATGATGGGGAACCCACCACTTCCCTGGCAAGAATATTCTAATGGCTGATTGTTCTCATTGTGAAAAATATTCTCCTTGTGTCCAATTGGAACTTGTATCCATTACCCCTCATCTTTTCCATGTGACTCCTTTCAAAAAGGGAGTCTCTGTCTTCTTTCTAGACACCCTTTAAAAACTGGCATGTGGCGATAAGGTCTCCCCTAAGCCTCCTTTTCTCAAGGCTGAACTAAAACAGTTCTCACAGCCTTTCCTCATATGTCAGGCTTCCCAGTCCTTTGATCATCTTTGTGGCCCTCCTCTGGACCCTCTCCAGCCTGTCCACGTCTTTTTTGCATAGTGGAGGCCAAAACTGAACACAGTATTCCAGGTGTGGCCTGACGAGTGCTAAGTAGAGAATGATAATGACTTCTTTATCTCTGCTGGTAGTGCCCTTGTTGATGCAAACCAGCATCCTGTTGGCTTGTTTTGCTGCAGCAGCACGCTGTTCAGTCATATTGAGCTTGTTATTCATCAAGACCCCCAGATCCCTTTCCACAGAGCTGCTTTCCAGCCAGGTAGATCCCAGCCTGTACTGCACTCCTGGATTATGTTTTCCCAGGGCAAGACCTTACATTTGTCCTTATTGAACTTCATAAGGTTCTTCTGTTAGCCTCCTCTTCTAGCCTATCCAGGTCTTCCTGCAGGGTGGCTCTCCCTTCCAAAGTGCCTGCTTCCTGACTCGGTTTAGTACCATCAGCAAACTTCATCAGGGTACATTTGATTTCATCATCCAGATTACTTATGAAGATATTAAACAGGGTTGGGCCCAATATTAATCCCTGAGGGACCCCACTTGTAACAGGCTGCCAGTTTGAAAAGGAGCTATTTACCACCACCCTGTGGGTGCGGCCTGTCAGCCAGTTCCCCACCCACCACACAGACCACTTGTCTGGACTGTAACGCATCAGTTTCTCTAGGAGGAAGTTGTGGGGAACTGTGTCAAAAGCCTTGGAGAAATCCAGGTAGGCAATATCCACTGCTCACCCCACATCAACTGAGCAGGTTACTTTGTCGTAGACGGCAATCAGGTTTGTCAAGTATGATTTGCCCTCGGTGAATCCATGCTGGCTTTTCTCAATTACGTGCTTCATTTGACTTGTGATAGCCCCCAGGAGGATTTGTTCCATAACATTCCCAGGGACTGAAGTTAGACTGATGGGCCTATAATTTCCTCAATCCTCCTTTAAGCCCTTTTTGTAGATGGGGGTGAAAACTGGTAGTACAACTAAGTGCTGAACAGCACTTTCTTGACTATTGTTTGTACTGCTTCATGCTCTGAAGATGACAGAGTTGCCCCTTTCAAACAGTTGAAAGCAGCAGAGTCCACCAGTAAGTCAGCTTTCTTTCATTAGACAAGAGTTATATAGATCTGAGACCAGAACAATAGTTTGGATGTTCCTTAGAATATTCTTTTGCATAAAAGGAAAGTGCAGATTCTCAAATGATGTGTGCTGCATTTTCATTTCTCTAAACAATCAATTTCAGATAAAGAAAAGCTTCTTTGTGTTGTATACATACAGTTTTCAGAGAGGGATCACAGAGGTCAGAAGAATCAACACATGTAGATAAACATATTTGCTGACCAGAATAATTACCTGATTTTACCTCAGTGACGGCTATGTATATCTTAGTATCCTTATATTGTATCTCAAATCTTATATAACTTTTTATCTTATGCAACTTAATGGAAAATAATATTATGATATTCTAAAGATAGTATTAGCAAATTGATAGGATGTCATGAGGGTAGCCTTTCTTTGAAATTTTACTGTCTGTCTTTGACACCACATCTGAAAACAGTTACACAGCACTGAGGATAATTTATGAGTTGAATGTTCGTTCCTCAAAGAACCTGGCTTAATTTGTTGTTCTAGGAAACCCTTCCTGGTTTTTTTTTTTTTTTTGAGGGGGTGGGTGTTGTTTGGTTTGGGTTTTTTTTTCCCTGTACACAAGACATTCTTTCAAAGGAAAATTTATGCATTTAAACCTACATGAAACTAATAAGTATCTTTCTCGAATGTCATCAAAGTTGTCTCATTTTTTTCCATTTGCTGACTGTCAGAGGCACCAAATAATCTTGACTGATAGGCAGGTAATGGAATCTTCCAATAGAATAGAAATCTGTGGTTTTCTGAAATCTGACCAGGTAGCACTGCTTGCAACTGCTACACAAGGAAGTTATATGTTTTACCATAAATTTTAGTGAAGGAATAGTATACGGATCAATATACGTGCAGTATACTGCACATAGTATTTTGGTGCAAAGGGGATAATTTACCTTTATGCCTCAAACAATTTAACAGTACCAATAAAAGCTGTGTAAAGCTTATGTAGAAAAATACCCTTCTGATTCCTCAACAGTTTCTTCCATTCCTAGATCACTGATGCTTTGAACAGAATATGTTATAGCATGTTTAGCAGCCTGTATATGTTATTATACATAAGTTGTATTTAAAGATGATTACAAAAAAAGAGAAAAGAAAAAAAAGGAAGGAAAAAACATAAATGTGAAAACATCACTATGCATCTGTACAATCACAGAATCACAGAATGATCAGGGTTGGAAGGGACCTCTGGAGATCATCTAGTCCAGCCCCTCTGCCAGAGCAGCTTCACATACAGCAAGTTGCACAGGACGGCATCCAGGTGGGTTTTGAATATCTCCGGTGTGGGAGACTCCACAACCTCTCTGGGCAGCCTGT
>RSEF01000001.1:175432808-175457938 GCA_003993805.1 Himantopus leucocephalus | reverse complement strand
TGATGGTTGAACTTGATGATCTTAAAGGTCCCGTCCAACCTAGACGATTCTATGATTCTAAGTGAGTCTTGTAACTTACAAACACAGTTCAACAGATCACCAGTTTTGCGGAAAGTCCTCATTACTATGATCTGCTGAATCTCTTTAGGCCTATCTGGGACAAATTTTCTGACATCAATTTTCTTAACATATTCTTTTTGTTTCCAAGCAAAAACTTCCCTAGATATTCCAGCATCCAGAACACACCATTTAAATACCACACAGATGACCCCCGTAAGAGAGGAAGTAAAAACTCAGGAATAAGCTACTGTGCACATTTCTCCTTTATGTATGTAGTACTTGAAATCCACCAGTTCATGAGCAAATGCATAATCATCATTCCTTCCTGAGCAAAAGTTATCAGCAGCTGTGTTAATAAATAAGATTATGACGAAATAAGACCTAAGTTCTCATTTACATTAGCAAGTAAACCTAAGTGATCCAAACCAGAAAATCATAAATGTTCATTATCATCAATACCACCCCATTTCCTCTATAGAATCTGAATATATTTTAAAGCCAACTTCTACAAATCAACTAATAATATGTTTCTCAAAGATATTTAATGCAATACCCTATCTGATAATACAGTTCTGAAAAGCTATTCCATATATTTTAGGGAATTTGTGCACAGTGAATTGTATCTGTTGAATCATAAACATTCATTTGGAAAATAATTTATATTTCAACTTTTAACCTTTCTGCTCTTGATTTGATCTATGATACACATAATGTCTAAAAATGTGTGTTTCATTTCTGCTTTCTTAAATGTCTCCATCTGTCTTTCTAATTCAGTTGTGGATTTAAACCAAATAGTTGCACTTTATTTTTTTTCACTCTCTCTGCATTTTGTTTGCTTTTTGCTTTTGCTTTTTGGGTTTTTTTTCACTTTCTGCTTAAATTTTTGAGCAGATTGATTTCTAGGGAACACATTTAGTAGCTGTTTTCAAGGAAATGTGTACAATTTAACTATAAATAATGAATTGTGTGAGGATAGCAAATTCTCAGTTGATAGAGAGTGAAGCTTTTATAAGTACTGATATATAATTTTTGTCTAAAACATGCCATCAGCTCTACCTGGTTTCAAAAAAGGAATCTATTCCTGTATTCAGGCTTATAATGTGCCTGTGAACACTGCTGCTTGGAATGTCATTCCGGGAACAATTTTTTTTTTTTCCTTGCCCGTAAGTGCAAACTGAAAGAGCAATTTCTTATAATAGACCTTGTTAGATGCAAAAAAAGCAGATAGGTGTGTTCATATACAGAGTTGGTTTTTTTTTACTTTTGTATACAGTAGACAGAAATATTTGCTAGAGTATACATTGATGAAATAATGTCTAGAAGTTAAAATCTTTCACATTTTAAAAGTTACTGTTCTTTTCCACTTTCAGAATTAAACATAGAAGGATCATCCTAGGGACAAGCTCTCATTCTCAGTGAAGGATATGCCCAAATGGAATCTACTAACGCCTCCCTCTGTGATCTTGTTTAAACCCCAGGCTTGTGGTCGTCATGCCTGCGGGAGGAGGAAAAAGTAAATAACATCTGATCATCTGAAGGAAACCTGAAACGTTCTTGATACTAATTATGTATTTTCTTGTTTAGATTTCCATGATTTTTCTTCCACTCTTCTGACACTGTCTTCTACATAATCATTCTTTATCACATATTCAAAAAAGTAAAAAAAACCCCCACAGATATGTGATGCTCCAAGTTTAAATTAAATTGTAGGCTCCTGTCAAACAAATAAGATCAAAAAGAAAATGACAGACTTAAGAATCTGAGAAGTTGCTGCTACTAAAATTTATGTCCAGTTCAGGAAAAAAAAGCTATGTTCCTGTGACAGGCATTGTAGAATTTTCATATGCAACCTAGATTAAAGTCTAGGTTAATTTTTTCAATATTTTTGTTTCCTAAATTAGTCAGTGTTCCATGAAAATTTCTTGAATTTTAATTTAAATGAAAGTAATGCAGAACTACACAGATCTTTTATTAAGGAATTATTTCAGTGGTAAACACTTGTAAATTTAAATGACTGGAACTTAAATATCTGTTATACAAGCATCATTTTAATGAAATTTTCCTGACTTTTAACTAAGGTGACTGTGGTAATCTAGCTGTTTTGAGAAACATCTGGGCAAATAACCCTGTATTTTCTGTAGTCAGACAAAATCCATCTGTTAGCTGCCCATACATTCATGTATATGTTATTTCTGTATTTATTAATTACATGACTGAATAGAATCTGACACCAAATTATAGTGAAATAACTGCCATTTCACTGATCCAAGGCACATTTTTTTTATATAGGATGGGCTATAATGAGAGGCAGATATTGAGACTCGGGACAGAACGAGTTTCTCCTTCCCAGGTGGCTACTATTGGGACCAGGAAGGCACTGCTTAGCTTCACCATCCTGATGGACCTCACCTGGGACCCACCTGCCAGGGCCCAGGACCCCATTTCAGCTGAGCCAGGTGCCCGGTGACAACAGTCATCGGGGTACCTATGCCCAGGCCAGTGTCTAGTCCTGCCTCCGGGGCTGGCATTCACCTACTTGAATGATGTGTTTTAACAGCACTAACCACCAGACAGCGCAGCAGAGAACCACTTGCAAGACAGACCTAAGTAACTGACCAACCTTAGTAAGATGTGAAGTTAACAGTCCTTTCTTTTTGCAACATTTGACAAACTTTGGCGGTATGGAAATATCTTACTCTGTAGATGCCTATTACTGATCGGTTGTATGAGAATGCCAAACATCATGTTTGTGAATAGTCCAGATGGTAATGTACGTAAAAGCTGGGTGTCCAAATGCTCAGTACTGTAACCCATACTGTCATGAGGGCCATGGGACATATTTTGTATGTTTGAAAGTGTGACTAGTGGCAGCTATTGTCATGATTTTCTAAACACGAGCCAAGAGATATGCCAACTGAGTCTAGTTCCATGAAGTGAGACCAAAAATTGGCCCAGAGAGATGTCCCCTGTAAAGCTACCAGAGGAAATTCAGGCATCTGGCTCTGCCTTTCTGGTTCCTGCTTTTTTTGCTGTACGTTTGATAATAACTTTGAGTGGTGGAAACAAGGAGGGGTAGAAAGGATCAATGTGTGAAAATCTCAGAGAAAATAATGTCTTGATGAATGTATTTTTTGACATTTTTATGCCTCTCACTTTGGCAGGAAAGGAGGTTGGGGAAACAGAACAATCCCGGTTTTGGCCGGAGGATGGGAAAAAAAATTTGAAAGAATACTATGTAATTTAATTTGCAGAAAACATTGGACAAAAAATAGAAATATTTTTCTGAAAGCATTCCAGTACATAAAATCTCTAGTTTTCAACTAGTAATAAAGCTGCTAAATTCTACCACAGGAGAACTTTCTGCATGGTTCTCTTTTAAGACTGTTACGTTTAAAAATTATTCGGAAGTAAGGTAATAATTTGAATTTAAATACAAGTGCTTCTATGAGTATTGTAAGCAATAAAACCATTGCAGATTGGGGAAAATTACTGTCTTGCTCAAACTTCATTAACAAAACTGTTAATTAAGTTAAGGCTATCAAAGTTCTTAACAATGATGGTGAAACTATATATATTCCTCTTGAAGATTCCAATCATTAACAATCTTCTAACTGATGAAGAAAAAAAAAGGAAAAAAAGATAATCTTTTTACTTATTGCTCCATCAGGAGACAATACGAATTGAACTCCATGACTACGTTTTTTCAGAGAATAGGCTTACTTTATCATAGTACTCAACTCTATGCTTAATTCACTATATCATTTATAGGATACATAATAGACTTGTTGAAATATCAGCTGTCCTCTTGCCAAATCCTGAAATCTCAATAGTGGGTCTTGGTAGCCACATTTTCTGGATATTAGAGTTATAGTATAAACACAGCAATCTGTATTGTTTCATTAGTGGCATGATTATGACATATCAATCCAGATGTAAAGAAGAAAGGAATTAATTTAAGCATAAGGAGGATAAAATTCGTAACACAAAATGTTTTCCCATAGCTGTATGAGATTAATTCCATTAATCATTTCTATTAATTCTTCAGATATGAAATTGTTCCTGTCACCACTTAACAAAACAGGATGAAGCTTTGCATTGAAAGTTAACCTCTTATCCTTATAGTTTAAATACATCAGGTTTTACAACGAGGAATATCGTCTGGATGTTGACTAGCTAAAAATGTTGACTGTAACTGTTGCAGCTAATATACCACAATTTTCAAGCACATGGTAATTAGCTGAGGTACATGTATTTAAAATATCAATAAACACCATTAAAGTGAATACTCTTAATAACAGAAATATTACTTTTATGTATCTGTCTAAGCATTTGTTTTTAATTTTTTTTGAGTGCCTACTTTTCAATTGATTAAGATATTGAACCTACACTAGCTGTGAAGTACATTGGTGACAAGCATATATTTTTTGAGGAACTTTGATTTCCCTATTGTTTCTTCTAATCTTTTTAACTGAAAAGGGTTTTTTTTCCCCCAGCTCTTTCTTTGTAGGTTGAATAAATTATTCCTTCATAGTTAATAAAAAGTGAAAGATCTCCTTTAGTAGGGTTTATTTTGGACTCCTGATCAGAAAAGACTGTCATAAGTCTTCATCACTCAGAATCTGATTTTATACTGTAATTTGTTCTAACAGGTATGCGTGTGGTCAATGTATTCTGTATGAATATGCAGAAAATCTACCTGGAATAGTTTTATTTATATATATTTATATATCTCAATTTTTTGTCTTGTTATATGTTTTCCTTAAATAAAAGAGCTAGCTACAATACATGAAAAATTAAAATGTGGAAGAAAATAGTTCTAAATGCATTCCTAGTTAAAAAATATAACTTTTCTTACGATACTACTCCTCTGAGTTCATATGAAGCCATATCCCTCTAAATACACGCCAGTGTTACAACTCTTATTCTATGCACTGTGGAATATCTAATACAATACTTAGTAGATATTCATGCTAGTTTCAATATCATTGGTACTAGTCTTCTAAACTACTCTTGGTAGAGTTTTCTGTTAACAGAAGGGAATAAAGTTCATTTTCAAAAGCAACTTTCTTTGATTCGTTTTAAGCAGTCAAAATTGAACTGCATTGTACTTATTGGACTTATGCCCATTGTACAAGTATATCTGTAAGGAGATAGATCAGCTATTTACTGTATCACTCTCTATAAAATCTATTATATTCATTATTTTTATTTTATTTTATTTTATTTTATTTAAGCACAGGAAGCTTATGTTCTGGTACCCTCTGTAGCAAATTAAGATATCCCTAAAGGGATTCCTTCCACTCCAAAAGAAGTACCTAATATGAGAAGCTGAAGCTTATGATTTTTGACATTTATATTCTCTATCTATTTCAGAAGGACCTTAGACATCTTCTTTAGAATAACTACGCAATACACAACGACAGCCTCAGAATTTGTTACAGATTGGTTCAGTATTGGTGTAGGTCAGGACTGTGGAATAACAGAATGGTTGCATATGTTATCCTCTAGAGGATCAGGCAGATAGTACCATACAGATTTTTTTCCCCAAGGTTCTACGAATAAGTAAAGACATTCAGTCAATGATGGACCCAGTTTCTAAAAGCTATTAAAAAAAATCTAATACCTGGTCTATATATGTAGTCCTGTAAGAGAATACTTAGATTCTGGTGGATGCTTTCATTTCATTTTCAGACTGATGTAATTGTCTTTGAAATGTTTGTAGGTTTGAGTTGGCACATTTTCTACTATTCTGTCATGATTATGAAAAATAAACCAATTAAAATATTATAATTTTCAGAATGCCGGGCAAAATTTGTCAACTATATAGGTTTTACAAACTCCCTGGGTTCAGTAGCAAACTTGTTCTGTAACTGTGCACATTCACAATTTCTGTATGTGTATGTGTGTCATCTATGTGCAATCAAACTCTGAAAATAACATGATTTCTACAGAGCAAAGGAAAAATAAACCTCCATGTCTTTCTAGTGGGAAGAACTGAGGGTAATCAGAGTGCATTGAAAAGATAATTAGTAGAAAGTGCTGATATGATTGCCAAGGATGGGTACAGCTGTCTGTGCCTACAAGGAGACACAGCCATCTGTATGCACAACAGCTTCATTGCTGTGTGACAGCTTCCTTCTGAAAGCAGCACAGCTGAGTTGGGAGTAAACGAGGGGGAAAAAAAGTCACTTTTCAATTATGCTAGTAATTTATTTGTGCTGTAATACTGTAGATTATGTTTTCTCCATCCTTTTCCAGACTTTATTTGAAGTTTTGTTCCTTTTTGAAGATGAAGAGGACTAGGCCTGAGGGCTTGCTCTTCTCCTCAAATTACATCACTCCATCTGTTTAGAGCCTTAATGCTTAAATAACGCTTAAATGTACAGAATTCATGTTAATAGATATAATTCCA
This sequence comes from Himantopus leucocephalus, assembly GCA_003993805.1. NCBI lineage: Eukaryota > Metazoa > Chordata > Aves > Charadriiformes > Recurvirostridae > Himantopus > Himantopus leucocephalus. The sequence continues at coordinate 175,451,466 of RSEF01000001.1, read as the reverse complement.
TTTAGAATGTATGGGAATAAGTTCTAACATCGTTTCCAGAACAAATTGCTTGGTGGGACTGGGAGAGAGGGGACCTTTCATATTGGGGTTCAGGCCATAAGTAATTAAGAAAATGTTGAGAAATAAGCTATTCATAACATTTGTAGGGCTCAAATATTTAATGTATGTGTGAATAAAAACATTTTACATTCGTGGATTTTCACCTGAAATGCTGCCAAAATCCCAAACTAAAAAGTCCTGTCAGAGGACTGGACACGCTGTGATTATTGATAACTTTAAACTAGCAGCATTACCAGTAGAAACAGAATGATAATTTAAACATTGGCAGCCCACCCTCTGTCAGGAACAATCACTCCTTTCATCATCCATCAACAAAGCAGCTGGAATTTGTATCCACAATTGGGCGGAACAGTTATTTCAAAAGATAAAGTCTTGTTTTGGCAGGTCTATAGAACCTTCTGCAACAGTGTGTGTTTGAGTTAAAACCTTCCCTCACCTTTTGGAGAGTGAGGGAAATTCATCCCTACATAAATCATTGGTTCCAGCACACAAGAAAATTACATACCCTTGGTTTTATTTATTCAAGGTTTTAAGTTTCTTCATGCAACTTTAAGAGGTAGAAATATTTTCCCCAAACCCAACCTTCAAGCGTAATCACAGGACTCCAAAAGCTCTACCTACAATGCTGGCACATAGTTCCTATTTCTTAAGCGACCTTAATTTACAATCTTTGAATAGAAACTGAGGTCGCTGTAAATCTTTGAATTGATTTTGATCCCATTGGTTCATTTTTTGAAAAGTAAGTGATGGAGGTACTTCATCCTGTTCTTTTCCTCCTCACCTCTGTACGTCCTGTTGGTCCAGCTTTAAGTTCAGAGTTGATTTAGTTCTTACAATATTCTGAACCACTTTAAGAAACGGTGTACTTATGTACAGCTATCAGAATATGGCTTGTTTATGCATAATCGTGAAATATTTCTTTTTCATGAGAAAAGTCCATCTTTTGCAACATTAGAACAAGATAAACTTGCAAATATGTCCTCAGAAACAAAAAAAAAACCTTATAAAAATCAATTTCATTTCTGGAATGCCCAACTTACATCTTTAAATTCAAAGATTAAATATAGCATATGCACATGTAATAAAAATATTCATATTATATTTATAATTAAGCAATAACAGAGATAGAAAAAATGGAAACAAAGTAATACATCATGATTAAAATATTTTTTTTCTTTTCCCCAGAACACGCTGTCAAAATCATTTTTTAACAAAAAATACTAATATCTGCTTTTTTGCTTCATGGACACAGAATAACAATAATCATATATTATGTTATTCAGGTAGTCATGAATATAAGGTGAACAACTTGGTTCTAGATAGGATGGAAATTAGAGTTAAAAGGGGATGGAAATGTACGTGGTCAACTGAACTGAAAGGAAAACTGAAATCCTCTCCTAACTGATGTTATAGTTATACTTCATAAGTTATAATAAGTGTTAAATACAAATAAATAGCTTGGATTTGTATTAAATTGGGGGCGAAGTGAGGAGAGTATAACCTATGAGGAATACCTGCCAATTAAGTACAGTCTCCAAACCTCAAGTCCTCTACTTTGTCCTTCTCTGCTGTTATAGTGGCAGTAATTACACTCCTATGGTGTTTTTCCTGAGGATCTTGGTGCTGCGTAGGTATAATTTCAATCACACAATACATTATTACCTAGGAGAATCCAGTAATAAAACATCCAGAAACAACACCTTAATAAACTTACCAAACCAATAAAAAATAAAATTAAAAAAGCCTAGAGAAAGAGAAAACAAGAAAAACTTACTTTTCCAGAATTTAAAGAATAAAGACAAGAAAAGGGGTATGTGCTTCACTTAGTGTTTCAAGTTCAGGTCCTCCTGCTTATCAACAAACTTCAATACACAGAAGTGGTCTTTATGATTAGTTTTGAGCTTTTAGATGCTATTTTAAAGGTACAACTAATAAAACAGAGTAGTTAAAGTATTAACATTGAAAAGATATATATTCTTTTCTGGTTTCCTCTTTCATTCTTTAAATAAGGATGTGAAAAATACCTTTAATAAAGGCAGATATTCATGCTTTAGAAAAATCAGCCTGAAGTTTCTCCTGAAGGACAACAAAGCTGGTGAGGGGTCTAGAGAACAAGTCTTAAGAGGAGCAGCTGAGGGAACTGGGGTTGTTTAGCCTGGAGAAAAGGAGGCTCAGGGTAGACCTTATTGGTCTCTACAACTATCTGAAAAGAGGTTCTAGAGAGATGAGGGCCGATCTCTTCTCCCAAGTAACAAGCCATAGGACAAGAGGAAATGGCCTCAAGTTATACCAAGGTAGGTTTAGATTGGATATCAGGAAAAATTTATTCACTGAAAGGGTTATCAAGCAATGGAACAGGCTGCCCATGGAGATGGTGGATTCGCCATCCCTGGAGGTATTTAAAAGACACGTAGATGTGGTGCTTAGGGACGTGGTTTTGTAGATAGTTGGACTTGATGATCTTAAAGGTCCCTTCCAACCTAGATGATTCTATGATTCTAAGTCTGCTGAAATCAAGAATTTCTAGAAGGACTTCAGCTCTGTCTCTGGGTCTCATAATGCATTCTTCTGTATTCTGGTGGAGCAATTCAGTTTAATTTGACATGAAAAGTAATGAGGATATAGGTCCTAATTTAAAATAAGTAACTGAGATATAGAAAAATTGTATCAATAAGCATATTGTCATACTGACAATGATTTGCATGGACAAGTTGTTTGGATTTAGATCTTATTTAGATTTAATCGACTACAGCATTTGTAGGAAATGGAGACCAACATGACCACAGAAAAGCAACAGAAGTAAAGGGTTAATCATGCATAACAATAACCAGTCAAGCAACCCATCAGTCTCTCAATTCCACTCCCACAAGCTAGCATCAATAAACATCACTAGAGAGATAAACAGAAAACACATATGTATTGTATAAGACTGTATATTACTATACAGTTCATTTATGTTTTATTCAGGGAAAAAGTTTCTGAAAGAAGAATAAACAAGTAACTGCATAATAAAGGCCAGACAACAGTGTCAGAGGCAATTTGGAAGCATTCTATGAAAACCAAAATCAAATCGTATTATAGAAATTAAAGTTTGTAATTAAATCACATAAATTAAGGTTCTACAGTGTGGTTATAGTCATTTGATATGGCATATTCTTTGAAAATATTATTTCTACATTAATTTTGTTTCTATAATTTTATATATGAAAAAGTGACTAAAAGTCTTCAACATGAGATTAAGACAAAAAGTTTTACATATCCATCCTTGCTTAAAAAATAATTTAAAAGTATCAAGTCAGAAATTCATTTACCATTTAGAATAAATTTATCATAGCAAAGTAATCCTTTTTAGATTCATAAAAATATTCAGCCCTCAATTCTGCCAGGAGGTCCTTAAGGGATGAGGAATCTTTCCATGATGATGTGCTAGCAGAATCAGGTGTCAAAGTATAATGTATTACTCTACTTTATAAAACCAGCATTTACTCTACAAGGATTACCTGTACAAAGAAGACATAGTTCAAAAGAAAGATGAATTTGGGGGAGAAAGAAACCCAGAAAAAAATAATAAACAGAAGCAACAAGCCTGTTCCATGTACCCTTTATATTATTAAATTACCCTCTATCATTATTATTAAAACGTGAGTGGCATAAAAAAATAAAATCACAACATTTATTTCGTTATATATAAAAATAAGGGTTTCAATATGCATATTTTTTGATTTATAAAAAGAATCAGATGCTTCATACTTCAAAAGAGAAATTTTTAAGATGCATTCAGTTTCCCAGTTTAACGATTCCCTTCTGAACTGCTACTAGCAATGACGTGACAAAGCATAGGTCATAAAAGAAAACTGTGGCTCTTTCCAGACACTGTCCAAAGTCTTCTTTTACTCAGTGAAAGGGGCTGATTCAAGCATAGTTCAATTCATTATACACCCATGCTCATAATTTTAAACAGATGCTAGCAAGACTTTGCACGACATGCAATGTTCCCAATGCCAAAGAACAGTGGGCAATCTGTTCTTCCTTTTTTGAAGATGACTAGCCGATTATTCATCTCATTCCTTAATTATTAAGGAGGAATAAAGTGGATTACCAAAAAATGAATCAAGCTGAAATTTTGACAAAATTGGGCAGAAAGTCCAAATACTTTGGAAATCAAAGTAATATTGGAATCATATTACCTACAGAAAGCAAATATATCAGAAGAAAATAGATTTTGACAGAATTTCTGGCCTCAAAAATGTACAAACCTGCCAGTGTTGCCATTATTCTGTTTCAAAACTGGTTTGCAGATCAGTTAAGATTTAAGTTACGAGACTTCACCTTTTCAGATTTATCCATCACTATTGCATCCGAATTTTGAAACGTTTAGTTACACATGAAATAAGGCGTGTGAATTTACAACTTAAATATAAATAGTTTTTGAAAGGGTATATATTACAGGCCAGAATGTAACAATTATGTATTGATACATTCATAAATTGAATACATTCACACAAATACTGACTAAACCTGGAACTGTAAAGATATTCAAACTGAAAAAAAAAAAAAAAGCCTACCTTTCAAAAAAATTACCTTTGGTATGGAAAAACATACACTGGTCTTGCAGAGTATTGAAATTCCTTATTGGCTGTGTTTCTGTTTTACAGTGTTTGGACTGCACACTCGCCTTCTCTAGGAAGAACATGAAAGGAGATTATCCTAATTTAAGTGGAAGAAAAGTTACCTTGTGGAAAAAAACACAGCAATATTCTTTGGAGTTATTTTCAAGTGTTACATATCCAAGCAGACGGTGAATGGCATATTAAGCTATAGGTCTATATATACTATAACGTCTCATAAACAGCTATGGATCTTTGCATTTTTGTCAATGGATTTATACCTGCATTTTATATAATTGGAAATTAGCTAGTGTGCTGTAAGAAAAAATCCTGACATTTTCCAATCCTGACTTCATAATAAATTGTCAAAACAAAGGTCTTGTTCAGAATTTTTGTATGTTCTGAATACTCAATAGCTTTGCTGTAAATAATATAATTAAAAAATAATGTGATTTCTCTTCATGGGGACTTTTATTCCTCTTCTGTGCAGGAGCCACTCTAAGGACCCTTTCTGTTGTTTGCTAGATCAGCATTCCTTCCAGACCTCAAGAAAGTAAGTGTTTGGGTTTTTTTGCCTTTTGATATAGACTTAACTGTCCTTTTCACGGTGGGTCTGTGATGCAGGCATTGCAACAGAATATTTTTTTTGTAACTCTGATTAACTAGATTAAAGGTTGTTTAGCTGTCTGCTGAGGAGGGACTTCACTGCGCGTTGCAGTCAGGCCACCTGGCTCCTGATTTCTTCAGTCACCATCTCATTCCTTTTGGGGCAGTAGCAGGATAGAGCTGAGGTAAGGGCCTTTGCCAAAAAATCTTTTCTGCTGCAGTTTCCTATCCCACCTGCTTTATGTGGAATTAAAGACTTCCAGTTGGGATATTACTTAACAAAGACCAAGCAAAAGGGAACCAAAATTTAGTCTGATTAGATAGTCAAATTCATTTTACTTTCAGGAAGGAAGTACTAAATGTTAACTTTTGTTCTATCTCTGTGTGCTAATGACAACGAACTGCTAAATCTTGTACAAAAATGCTCTTTTTAATGAAAAAAGTAACCAATAGTCCTGTAGAAATACAGACCGTTAAAAGGATTGAAATCACCTGCAAGTGACTTTCAGTGAGCACCTCTCATGCAATGGTGCAGCAAGAGACACACACTTGGTTTCTGTCACAATTGACATCAGGATCTCTCTATAAAACTTTGTTAGAGAGAAAACTGGATGTATTTCTGAACTTGGATCCCCAAATAATGCACTGTGGTACGATAGCACTGAGTAGGTTATGTTCACTCATGCTGACTGAAGATCTGATTGTTTACTGCTTGTCATTCATAGTTCATATAGGATTTTTTAAATATTATTTTTATATTATTTTAAAGATTTCTTAAGTACACTTACCAGTTTTGTTAACAGTTGATGGAAAACAGAGTCTAAGATTAAATATTAGACTAACTGAAGTGACAAATAAAACAATTATTAGTTTTCATTGTGCCCTTAAGGATGGGTCATTGAATCTAATTCAAGACATTTAGAAATTTAGATGGTTATGCAGAAGCAATAATTTAAGTCCACCCTTAGTCAATGGAAAGAGGACTGGCGGTTCCCCAAAGCAAAACACTTCCTGTTATGATGTATGTGTCTAACTAGGCAGACTGAATTGCTTCTGGGAGTGAATCTTCCACTGAGGAAGACAGTTTCAGCAGAGTGCCTGATAAACTAATTCAGACTGGATACCTAATTGTAAATGGGTAAAATTAAAGACGATTCCTACTCCAAACATACAGATGTAAAATGCATATCTTCTAGAGTTTCTCAGGAAAATATTCCCATGAACAGTTAAAAGATTACCTCACATAGTAAATATTTTTTGCCTCTGGAAAACTAACAAAATCTTGACATTCTTCAGAACATGTTTTAAAAGTGTGTATACATTTTTATACCTTTAAACCTATATTCTAAGGTCTAATTTATTCTGAGAAAAAATTCTAGCAAAAAATTATCTAATTACTAAAATTCATGGTACAATAGACTGCAATAATATACACACCACAATATTAGCTACTATAATAATTACTAAAGAGAAAACAAATCCATGTGAAGTATTGCTTGATAGAAAGCAGATAACTGATTTTAGTCTCATTAAAGCAATGAAAGTCTTGCCTGTAATATCAGTTAGAACAGAACGGTACCCTAGACACAAATGCCTCAGGTTTTCTTTGGAAACCTGGCCTGAGCTATTGATGTAAAAGAGATTTTTCTCATAGAGGCACTCGAAGTGTCAGTATTGGTGTAGTCATTTTGTCCATACTTACCTTCAGTAGAGGTCAAATTGGTTTCTTAGTTACTCAACTTGTCCTACTTACTTTTGCTACAGTTGCTTCCAACATAGATTCAAACCTGACCACTTCGTAATGTTTAGGAATTGGAAATCTAATCATGTCAGTATAATTATCCTTCACAGTGTCACAGAAGGCCCTTCCCAGTAACTTTGTGTGACATGGCTGCTCCAAAATACTCTATTTGCTGGCTGAACATATGAATTCTGAAAACTTGCTTCAAAAAAAGTTTTTAATGTATATATTATTGCACACTAAATATTTATTTTTGTCTGTAGGATATAAATAACTACTGAAGTTTTCTTGCTGAAAATACATGGAATATTGAAATATTCTCTTCTTAGCCTCTCATCAAAAAATATATTTGAAAAGAAGATATCTTTAATATCTTAAATCACAGACCTCAACCACACACTCATAGCTGTGGTTATATATATTGTTTCTCAGTTCTTTTATTGCTCAAATACTACTTTGCCTTGCTATTGTTTTTTGATATTAATATTCTATTGAATTTTTCACTCATCACAGGTTTTTAAGTTACTACTACATCTCTACTGTAGCAAGCATTTTCTTTCCTTATGTGTTCAAACATTCTGTAACAACTAAGTGGATATAATGCAAATCCTTTTTTCACTTTGTCCTTTCAGTTTTCTCATGTATGTCACCCTTTCTAATCGTGTTTGTATTAATGTCTGATACAGTTTGCAATTCAAATTTTTTAATTCAAGCTTTTCCCCACTATTATTGCCATTCTGCTGTTATTACAGAAATATGTTAAAGAAGAATTCAACATCCCTATTATTTTTCAGTTTCTTTCTCTTTCAACTATTCTTTACAGGAATATATAAGGAACTGCTTCTAAGTCTGGACAAGACGCAACCCTCTATGCCTTAAATGGTTGAAGTAATTACAAACAGCTTAGCAGCTGAAAGTCACTTCTCTAATTCTTTCATGTACGTTCATTTTGTCGCAAAGTTACCTCTAATGCTGATGGAAATAGAGTTGTTTATGTTGTTTTCAGTTCACTGTATCTGTACTAAATATTATTCTTATTAAAAAAAAAAAAAAAGTTGTGAAATAAGCTGCTTCTTCATCTTTCTCCTGTATTTATGTTCTGGGGACCAGTACTGACAAAATTCAGTTAGGAGACACATCATTATTGCAGCTGAGGTAGATAGGGGCTAAGGACAGAAAAAAATGGAAGCTTTGCAGAAGAGCAAAGATAGGTAGAAGACCAGATGTTTATCTGCAGTATGAAGGAGAGCCAAAGCCAAATGACAGACGTGGTAAAAGGGACTCAACAGACTGGAGTCTCTTTAGTCTAAACTATTAAAAATGCCAGACTGTAAAGAAAGACTAGTAGAAAGATTCATCTTGCAACATTGTGCATCCAAGGATATTTGTTATCAACCCTTTTTATTTAATACATTTCACACTAGTAGATCTAAATTTTCTCTGTTTCAAGAGCTACTTCTTAATGCTTTCCATTTTATTACTATTTCTAAAAATTTAAATACTTGAAAAGTTTTCTATTTTTTGGTAGAATCCTGAAATTAGAACTCATCCCTCCTCCACAAGACACCTTAAGCTGGGATTTCACAGAAATTATTGTGGTATTTGAGATTCTGTCACTTTTACTATCATGTGAATGTTTTTTATTTAAATAAAAGCAAAAATAATAATGTGTGTCTTTGCCTTGCATCACAAATGTAAACCTTAGGCTTTTTGGCATAGGTGAGAAAAAAGTCATTTGAATGATAGCCCATATATTATTGCTTTATTCAATTTTAGCCAAATGGCCTCAATCATTTTTTTCACTTCAATTAATTGATCAATTAATACAGCAATAAGAATCTCAGTATAGAAAATTCTGTGTGGTTAAAAGAGAAAAAAATGTAAACCATATTATTTTGGATGAGTAGGACTGAAACAGTACAAATTAAAATTTTCATTGTCTACTATGAAATAAAATATTAATAATAATACTCACAAGATTAATATTTCAATGCAAGTTTCTTAACTGGAGTCATTAAAAACTGAACTGAATGAAGCAAGTGGTGGCCCTAAGCAATTTGCTTGTTTACCTGTGGCACCTTGCTTAAAGTGTGCTTGCAAGCAGTAAGGAGAAGGCTGCTTGTTTGCCTGGTCTTGGCAGCTGTGATTTAAATGAGTTGTAGCTTTCCAGAGCAGGGAAGAGACTGAGAGCAGCAACGAGTCCTTGATAGGGAAGAAACTTCTGAAGCAAAGATGAGGCTGATGGTGAGAAATATTGCTAGTGGGGAAATGGTGACATAAGTACATGAAGGAAGAAGGCATAAACTGAGACTCAGCTGTAGGAGGAAAAAATAATATTTTCCAATGAATCAGAGGGAACTGTTTAGACCTTGCTGATAAACAAAGCTGCTTGAAACTGCTGGATAGAAAACAACTAAAGAGGAAATCACCTGTCCTATGAGGTGGCAATGCAAAAGGAAAAAATACTCTTTAATAATTTTATTTTAATGTTTCCTTTTTAAGAACATCTTCTATGAATCTGTTTACTTCTAATTTATGATTTATTGAAGCCTAGCTTACAAAATTCAAAAGTGTTTGGATTTTATTTTTTTTTTAGAAGCTACTGGTAAATCCACTTTAAGGTCCCAGGTAAATCAGATCTTGTTGTGATGATTTACAGAAGTGGGAACCAGTGGGAAAAGGGAAAAACTTTTTAGGGGATTCCAAGGCCAGAGTCCTATGCAAAAAAAAAAAAAGTGCCTTTAGCCAGATCTCAGGGTAATATGATAATATCACGGGCCTGTTTTGTCAGCATCAAAGTGCTGGAAAAACAAACTTTGGTGGCTACTGCTACCTAGACAAAGGTGGCATATATGTGGAATAGTGGCTATAGGTTGGTGGGACTGTTTCCAGGTGACCTCTCTCATGGTGGAGCTGAAGCAGAGCAAGGAACTTCGAAATTCTGCTCAGGGGGTTCCCATTACACCAGTGACAACGGTGATTCCCATCATCACACAGTGGTTGCCACCCTTGCTCAGTACTAATCCCTCCCACATGGGGCTCTAAAGTTCCTTGATGAAAAACCTTGAAAATGAGCAGTTTTTCTTAGCCGAGCACCTCTGTGTATGAGAGTTCCTGTAATGAATCTGTAACTCAGAGATAACCAGTGCTTTTAAAGGTTAATCTGCTCAGGCAAAGATATGTTTTGAAAATAATTAGGTTCCTGAAGTCACTAGAAACCATTGGAAGAGGGACCTCTTTGTGTGAGCATGTGTCTTCTGATATAGCTTGAGCAAATGCACTCAAGGTTTCTGAATAAGAATAATTTTTCATGGTTTTGGTCACAGAAGACACAGTCATTTTTAGTCCCTGTTTGACAGAATTAAATGATTCTCTCATAGGACCCTACAAAATCCTCTTCTAAGATCCCAGGAGGTTGCCAAGTCTCTCCATTCAATTGTGACACTGAGCTAAGAATCCACAGAAGTGTGTTAATTATATACAGGTGACCTTGGATTTTCTTCAGAGTTAGGGCTTTAGAAATGAAATCTAAATACTGATTAAAGGCTCTGATTGACCCAAGAAATAAAACATTTGCTTAAATCCAATTAACTTATTTTTTTAGCCAAATAACAATGGCAAAAAGTTAGGCAAAACTTTAAAGGTTATGTTGAACATGGACCTGAGAAAAACTTTTCTTTATAGCTTTTTGGTTTTGTTAGGTGGAAATTTACAGATGTGCAGTCAGGAGGGGAATTAGAATTTAAATATGTGGAGAAGATGAGTTTAATTTTTTCTAAATTAGAAGCTAATCTAAAAATAGCATTTTTATTTTTCATTATATGGTGCCAAAGTGTAATACTGAAAACTGCTCAGTTTGACCAGATATACCATTTCTTCTAAAAAGTAGCCTTTACATTACTCCAAAATGTAAAAATGACAACATAAATGAATCAAATACAGGGACACAGTTTTCAAGTATGCAGACTTGTCAGCATAGTCGAGTTGAATTAAATGCTGCATGAACAATGACTAAAGCATAATANTTTTTTTTAAAAAAAAAAAAAAAAAAAAGTTTCTCTTTTGATCCATTAGGGTTTGTTCTGATTTTGTGATTGTTTTTGTTGTTGTCTCTTTAATCAGATGTCCAGCCTGATTGATTTGCTTTATGGTGGTTAGTTGGCATAGAGAAGAAATTACAAAGAAGAACAGTTATTTAGAAGTACATTTTGCATGAATGATGCTAGCTAATATAATCTTTCTAGCTTTCCTATTACTCATTTGCTAGCTAATTATCCATATGTCACAGTATTTTGAAAAACAAAATATTTTTGCTTTATTCTGTCTATTCTGGTTTTCCCCAGGAGATTTGGGCTATTTTTAGATGTGGAAATGAGAATGTTAAAAAAAAAAATAAAATATGTATTTTGAAAACTCGTGAAATAAATTTATTTGACTATTTGTGGGCATAATATCTGTGGGGACAACTAATACTGGTTGTATTGGCTCACAGCTTTAGCAGATATAAGTTAGTATAGCTTCATTGAGGTTATAGAAAGAATGCTGCTTTGAAAAAATATTGAAGAAAGGGAAAAATGCCATACAGCATTGAAGAGTGAGGAAAAAAGTGTGAGAAGCAACAGTGTGAACACCAAGGTCAGCGAAGAAGGAGGGAGAAGAGGTGCTCCAAGCACAAAAGCGGATTCTCTCCTGCAGCCTATGGAAGAGACCGCAGTGGAGCAGATAATTCCCTGCATCCTGTGGAAGCAGTTGCAGTGAAACAGGTATTTCCCTGCACACCATGGAGAGGACGACATTGGGGTAGATATCCACATTGCACATTCACTGTTTTTTTAAGTTCTTCTGCCTGAGGATGGAATTAATGAAGATTGTGGAAGAGAAGATGTAACTTTAAGGTCTTTACTAGGTAGCACTATAATCATCACTATTTCTGAAAATGACACTGACATTGCAGAATGTGATGCACACAATTGAGTGTGTTTTGATGTAAACATCTTCATTTAAAACACTATTATTCATGCTGAACTCTTCCAAACATTTGATGCTGTACAGCTAGTCAAAGAGTGTTCTACCTAAATGAGTCAATATATTTCCAAGTTAAGGAGCTGGTTAGACAGGTTAAAATGCCTAAATCTCTTTTGTCCTTCTCTTATGCTTATTAAAAGATTTGAAGGAATGTTGTAACTAACGCTGCAGGTGTGAGTGGCAAGTCTTTGCATTTCTTGTGGTCAAAATCATTACATCCATATTTTAACAATTTCTCCATGTTTTACTTTCTGGCTTCAGTATGACCACTGTACATCATAAAGGTAAACAGCGGATACAGACTTTTGCTCAGACCATCTAAATTTTCATGTTAACACTAAGATGGGGGGAAAAAAAAAGGTGTTTGGAACGTTAGGGAAGCCTTTTTTCCTTAAGTTATTTATTTTTGTTTTGTTTGATCAACCATGTTACATGCAGTTTTAAGTTTCTAAAATTCTACAAAACTATTTTGTTTCCCTTTACATTATAATTCAGTCTCCATCTGAACACTTTGGTTGTTTTTCTATCTCATTTTATTAAATAAGGCACAGAGGTTATACAGATCTGCTGTCAATAACCAGTCCTGTTTAAAAGTATCTGCAACCTTCAAAACCTAAGAAGGTTGTGGATCTTGCTCAGGGGAGGGCAAGTTAATAAGCAGAAATGCAAGCTTGCCAGGCTCTCTTATCCAAAACGTTTAATACTTTTTGCATGCTTCTTTTCTTCTACCCTCCTTTTTACCCAAATAAAAAAGCAGCTGTTCAGTTAGATTAGTCTGTCTTTCTTTTTCTCTTTTTCATCCTGTCCTTATGCAGAACTTCTGGAATACAACAAACAGAAGACTATCATGTTCTACATAAAGTACTTAACGTTTGTTTATGTTATTTTTATTCAACATATAGAATTTAACTATAAGAATACTGTCACATTTTAGACACTATGTTCTGTTATGGACAAAAGCATCCACATCACTTTTGTATGGAGTAAAATATTTAACATCCAAATCAAAATACAACAATTATCATTACATAGTAACAAAAAAATATTAATAGGTATACTCCAGGCTAGTACAGAAAAGTTTCATTAATATACCTTTGCAAGTGTTATACAGCAGGTGACACTAACACCAACCACTCTTCTCTGCCCACAGCTCTGGGGGTCCCTGGCTGATTGCGCTGGTCTCCCTCAACCTGGGGTGGTAGGTGTTGCAGTGAAGGTCAGCACCTTGCAGTCCCAGGCAGGAGGAGTAGGATGCCTGTGGCGGGTGCAGACCTCTTGGGCCAGGGCCTCTCTTGGGATACGTTTTTCCACACACATCTCCCTCCCACCAGCTGCCTTTCTTTTCCTTTTCTTCAGGCAGCAGCAGTCCAGTTATTCCAAAAACATATTAGCACAATTTGAGAAACTTGGAATGGTTTGGGGTGTGAAACTTTGCCTTTTGTTCATGTTCCTTGTATTAATTTTTAATTTAAATCCACTTGTGGATCCTACTTGGCAAGATTTAATCTGCTAGTTACTTCAAAGGGAGTGTATTTCTACATAGCTTATGATACTCCCACCATGATCGCTGATGCTACTGTTAGACAAGCCATGTTGTTCCTTATTTTTGTGCGTTTTCAACACTTTTTTTTTATTATTGAAGTCACATTTCATTCAGCTTCAGATCATTATGAAGCAGCAATAAACAATTTCTTTTTTTGATTGTTGGACTACATGACCTCCAGAGGTTTCTTCCAACCTGGATTATTATTTTTGCTCCCAGGCTCAGAAAAGTCCTTTACATACTTCATCTCTGTTTTTGTATGCTTGATGATTCTCTGAAACTTCTAAGCCTGCTCTTTATTTCTTCTTCCTTATGTCAGATTTCTGAAATGGGAGGCTAATAAATGTAATCTTAAGGGGAATGCCAGTTAAGCTGTCAAAAAAAAAAAAGTAAATATGGTTCTTTTATCACATTCCATCTCAGGAAAAATCTTTTTTCTTACACTTATCTTTTTGTTCTTCCCTTTCCTTTCAACATTTTTTGTGGTTCCTTCTTCCCACTAGGGAGTTGAACAAGATGACAAGTATTTTCTTTTTAGAGGCCTGAGGTAGAACTCTGGTACAATCTGCCCATTTTTCACACTTGATGTCTTTAGATGATAAACGTGTAGCTTTGAGTTAAATAGTGGTTAAAAAGGACAACAGCATACAGTCATTTCAGTGTCACACAAGTGGATTACTAAGCAGGATTTTGGGGGATAAGTATGTCTGTGCTGGGGAAGCTAAGGGAATTGCTGGGTCCAAGCTAATAATTGCATGCCTTGGTACTACATAATCTATTGCTTAGATACATGAAAAAGAAGCAGAGAAGATAATTATTTAGGAAGGCTAAGGAAAATGTTTAATTTACCCAGCAGGAATCTTTTTCAGATGTTACAGAACTGAAAGAGAAAGATTAATAGGTAAGTAGATATTTATCATGTAGTTTTTCAGGATACTAAGGACACAACTAGTGACTTTCAGAATTTTAAATTCTACCTTATATTTTCTTGAAAATATTTGTGACGATTACTGAAAACCATTTTTAATGACAACACAAAATCTTAGGGCTTCATGTCTTCAACTTCCCAATTCTCTAATGCTTTTCCACTACAAATTTCCACGTGCATATGCATTTTCAGCTGTGAAGTGTTCCCCCCAATTATTTTTTTACTAAAATGTATCTAATAAAAAGGATTGGTAAATTTCCATCACACATAACTCAGACATTGCAAAGGTACATGCTCTGAAATATATAACATGCAGGTTTATGTTACAGTGCCACAGAATATCTCTCATAAAATGCTTTGAAAATTGTAATTTTAAATTTCAGTTTCAGTTGTAATTTCTCCTGTAGAACCCCAAACTCAAAAAGAAGGCTACAGAGGGCAGAAGCAAGGACAGGTAGCCTGGGAGGAATACAGAGAAATTGTCCAAGCAGCCAGGGATAAGGCTAGGAAAGCTAAAGCTAAAGAATTAAATCTGGCCAAGGACATCAAGGGCAGCAAGAAAAGCTTCTATAGGTATATTAGTGATAAAAGGAAGATTAGGGAAAACATGGGCCCTCTTTGGAAGGAAATGGGAGACCTGGTCACCTGGGATATGGACAAGGCTGAGGTACTCAATGACTTTTTTTGTCTTGGTCTTCACCGGCAAGGGCTCTAGCCACACCGCCCGAGTCCCAGAAGTCAAAGGCAGGGACCAGGAGAATAAGGAATTGCTCACAGCAGAAGACCAGGTTCAAGACCATCTAAGGAACCTGAATGTGCACTAGTCCATGGGACCTGATGAGATTCATCCACAGGTCCTGAGGGAACTGGCAGATGAAGTTGCCAAGGCACTACCCATAGTATTTGAGAAGTTGTGGCAGTTCAGTCACACCGCCACCTAGTGGAAAAGGGAAAACATAACCCCCATTTTTAAAAAGGGAAAAAAGAAAAACCTGGGGAACTACAAACTGGTCAGTCTCACCTTTGTGCCCAGCAAGATTATGGAGTATATCCTCCTGGAAACTATGCTAAGGCACATGGAAAATAAGGAGGTGATTGGTGATGGCCAGTATGGCTTCACTAAGATCAAATCGTGCCTGACAAATTTCCTGGCCTTCTATGATGGGGTTACAGCATTGGTGGATAAGAGCAGAGCAACGGACATCATCTACCTGGACACGTGCAAAGCATTTGACACTGTCCCACATGACATCCTTGTCTCTAAATTGGAGACATGGACTTGATGGATGGACCACTCAGTGGATAAGGATGTGGGTGGATGGCCGCACTCAGAGAGTTGAGGTCAAAGGCTTGATGTCCAAGTGATAACCAGTGATGAATGGCGTTCCTCAGGGGTTGGTACTTGGACCAGCACTGCTTAACATCTTTGTTGGTGACATGGACAGTGGGACTGAGTGCAGCCTCAGCAAGTTTGTCAATGACACCAAGCTGTGTGGTATGGTCAACAAACTGGACGGAAGGGATACCATCCAGAGGGATCTTCACAGGCTTGAGAGCTGGGCCTGTGAAAACCTCATGAAGTTCAACCAGGACAAGTGCAAGGTCCTGCACATGGGTTGGGGCAATCACAAGCACAAATACAGGCTGGGCTGCATCAAAAGAAGCATGGCCAGTAGGTCAAAGGAGTTGATTCTTCCCTCCTACTCTGCTCTGGTGAGACCGCACCTGGACTACTGCATCCACCTCTGGAGCCCCCAACATAAGAAGGACATGGGACTGTGGGGATCAGTCCAGAGGTGGGCCACGAAGATGATCAGAGGTCTGGAGAACCTCTCCTATGAGGATAGGCTGAGAGAGTTGGTGTTGTTCAGCCTGGAGAAGAGAAGGTTCTCAGGAGACTTTATAGCAGCTTTCCAGTATCTGAAGGGGGGCCTACAGGAAATATGGCAAGGGACTTATTATCAGGGAATACAGTGATGGGATGAGCGGTAACAGTTTTAAACTGCAAAAGGGTAGATTTAGGTTAGTTATTAGAAAGAAACTCTTTACTCTGAGGGTGGTGAGGCACTGCAGCAGGTTGCCGCGGGAAGCTGTGGATGCCCCTTCCCTGGAAGCGTTCAAGGCCAGGTTGGGTGGGGCTTTGAGCAACCTAGTCTAGTGGGACGTCTCCCTGCCAATGGCAGGAGACGTTGGAACTAGGTGATCTTTAAAGTCCCTTCCAACTCTAACCATTCTGTGATTTTATGACTGTAAATTCCAGCTGCATATTGATCAAACTGTGAGGGAAACTCATTCAGATTATGCATAGTTTTGACAGTGCTCTAGGAAATATAGTAAATTAGAAGGCTTTCTTTGTGATTTTATTATGTTGGAAAGGAAGGGTTAAGGAAAATTTACTGCCTTCTGTACACAGAGAGAGGAAGTAATTTGCTGCTGTGATTGTCCCAGCAGGAGACAAATAAGAAAAAGAAAAGGATAAACTGGATGCTTTCCACTTTCACTGTTCTCAAAATCTGGATGGATGGTTTAAACATGGTGGGATTTTCGATTTTTGATTTTGAGTTTTTTCAACCTTTTCCTCATTCGACCTTGCTAAATATAGGGATGTATCCTCTTTGGCCATTCCTTTGCAGCAGTGTTCTATATGAACTTATTCTAATGTCAAAATGTTTTTCATTTTACAAGCATACAATGACAAATGATTTAATTCATGCTCTCTGCCAGCATTTAAACAGGTAACTTGCAAACAGTCAGCTCAGCAGATGGGAAGGCAGATAAACATATCAGTTAATCTATGGAAAATACAGTAAGAATAATTGGTAACTACAGGACTGCTAAGACAAATATGAAGTAGTGGTTTTCCCGTACAAATACTAGTCTGCTGTAATTCCATTTATTGTTAACTTAATTCTCTGTGAAGTAGGCTTATAAATTCTACATTACCGGAACAGTTAATTCATGGTAAGAGTTAGCATGTTTAAACATAGATCATTTCAATCGTCATAAAGTAAAGCTTAGTAAAAGCTGAACCCTTTTGTGCAGAGAACACTTCAGCTTTAGGTGAGGAATTTTCAAGAAAGTCACAATATTTTTGTATCTGCAAATACAAACAGTCAATTTCTGGTTTATTTTGGACTATATTTTATCTGCTTACAATTTAGGAAGTAAAATAATAATAAATGTATTGAAATTCAGCCATTATTACTCACGTTGAAGGGAGCGACACATTTCTCCTGAGCATAATATATGTTACACCCTTGATCTTCTCAGGTAACAGAAGTGGAAAATATTTTTATTTTACTAGGAAAAAAAAAAATCCTCCTGCTTTTAGTTTAAAGACCTTGTACTGAATAACTAAAGTCTGAATTTAATCAACTGTTTAATAATAGAAAACAGTGATTATATATTCCTATATGAAATTTTCATAAAAATTTCTTTTGAACTGTGCCTGTCATCATCAATTCAAACCCACAAAATACTACAATTGTGAAAATCAGGTTTGTCTGAAAGGAATGGGGGCAGGGTGCATATGACTCTTCTCATTTGCAAATACCTATCAGTGGCAATTGTAGTAAAATCAGTGCGGATACAGTAATATAAAAGTTACATGGGTTTATAAGGTCTTTTGTAAGGTCTTCTCTGTAAATCATCTCCTGGTTTTATGCAATAGCTGATGTTTCTTATGAACATTATCATTAGTCCGCATACTGGTTCATTTCCTCTTTTGCAAAACTTAAAACATTTCTAAATGTCTCATTATCAATCAGCAAAAGGTCAATTGCAAATGAAACTCTTTGGAACTAATGAGGGAGACATGTCTGAATTATTTTTATCTTCACTCCTTCAAGACAGGTAAGCATACTGAAAAACATGAAAATGACTGTTACACTCAGTTTCTTGCAAATACATTTTAGCTGAATAAAGATAATCACATTGTAGAATAGCCGCACTTTCTCTTGGGAATCTGTTAACAATAAGGTTTTTGTTTTAGTTAGTTTGTATAACAGACTATACAATTTACTTCATGGTAACAGACTGCAAGATGGTAAAGTGAGGTCCATCTTCAAAACTATCATAATAGGCCAGTGGTATTAATAATGGCTTGAAGTAACAATGTAAGAAGTCTAATATGTTTGAATTCCACAGTC
>RSEF01000001.1:175421309-175432798 GCA_003993805.1 Himantopus leucocephalus | reverse complement strand
TTTTTTTTTTTAAACTTCACCATATTTTCAAAGGAATAAAAGAAGATTAGTGATTTCTGTCCTATGCAAAAGCTGCTGATTCAAGTTGTGGGGTTTTGATTACTAATTTAGTTTGTGAAACAGCATTTAATAAGCTGTTTCAGCTAATTTTAGCCAGTATAGTGCACTGCTGAGAGATGCTAGGAATATTATTAAATTGAGTCTTTTGGAAATGAAGGCTAAAAATCCAGCATGTTCTACGGAGGTCAATCTAACATTTTTCTGTTATACCAAACAGAGGCACAACTGGAGTGTGACACTTGGTAGCTGGATAATTAGTGTAGTTTTCAGTGGAACAAAACTATAATCATCTATTGCATTTCAGTGAAACTGTAAGAATACACTTTCAAAGAAAGTATTCTACGTAAGGAATTTTTTTAAAATCTAAAGATGATAACAGTTGCTGTTCCACAATCGGGAGGATAATCTTTAGCTAGGTACGTTCTTTCCTCAGCCTTACCTGAAGAGGCACATTTCAATAGAAATTATGACACAGTGGCACACTTCCAGTATTGTTTGTGAAAAGTACTTGTTGAAATACTGTTTGGTCTAGCTTAAGTTCCGGGAGTACAGCTGGTTTAGTATTGCTTGCTAATGCTTTTGTAGCACATGGATGTTTGTACATGTCTGCTGCAAAGGAGAAATCAGTCAAGAGAAATGTGCTGAATTTCAGGCACTATGATAGTATAGAGGTCTTCATGACTTTGCACAGAAGTTTTGCATAATGGCCAGACTTAATTAAGAAGTAATAGAGCCTTAAACAGCATCAGAGTTGTTATTTGATTTGTCTCTTAATGAACATGTTTGATAACATTACCACTTTGGTAAGCATTACTTACGTGTGCTTTTGGGAGTATGCTTTAGTGTTTTTGCAGCACCTGGCTATTTACGCTTTGTTCTTAGCACTTTCTAATGGGCAATCCTTGTTTTATTAGAATTTGAGAATTAAGGACCTTAATGGTGTGATAATCCATATTAGGTTTGAATGCTATTTCTAAAGAAGGGGGTTGTGTTTCACACAATAATAATTTTATAATTAGGCCTCTATGGGGTAGTTTGACTTTGGCCAAGACTTCTGGCTTTGACAGGCTGTTATAAGCTTCTAATGGACAAAATACGCTGAATATAGGTAGTGGAAAGATGGTCTTTCAGGCACATAGTTTTCAGGAATCGTTCTTACGGCTCTCATTAGTGGTTCAATTCTTCGAAGTCAAAGCAGCCTAGTTTTCCAGTGTGGGTTGTGTGGTGTTATTTGTAGTGGTTCATGTTTTGCCTCTCCGAAGTTGGTTGGTGCTACACCAAGGAGTCGCACGCACAGGTTTTTGGAAGGAGTTATCCTTACACAGGAATGATTTTATGATGAACACCTGCTCTATCTTTTCCAAGGTGCTCTGAAGCTGTTACACTGTATGGGAGTGTGCTTGTGCTAAAGCTACTTTTCCTAGGTCTCCAAAGCAGTGAATAATTTGGGTGGTCACCTAGCCTTGTTACGTTGCTCACTGCATTGCGGGCTCATGTCACCACTGTCCTGTGTGTTACAGGGTGGGTCTAGACGGGCTTATAAAGGAGGAATGTAATGAGAGTGAATTCTGTGTTGATACTGAGCTTTGAGAGAACAGCAAATAATTCATACCGCTGACTTCTAAAAAAAGTATTGACGCTAGCACAAATTCAGTTTAGTCGGTGTTATGCTTTAAACACTTACTAGTCAAGCCCACGAAGCAGTCATATATGTTTTGTTTCATCCTTTAAAAGTAAGTCTAACATCTCAACTATGTGGCTGTTCCTTAAGGCTCAATAATAGGGGCAGTTAATACTATTCCAGCCTTCTTGACAATCGCCAAAGCAACTGAAGTAGTTCATTTTATGCGCAAAATCAATACTGCAAGGACCTTCTTTCTGTATTCTCTGACCCATTCGATAGTAAATAATTTCCTTTGTGCCATTAATGCTGATTAAACTGTAGAAAGCCTAAACACTTTCTGTAGTTCATGTAAGCTGTAATATTAGCTCTACAATTGTTTTATTACTTAAAGCAAACTTTTATTAATTAAAATCGCATTATATTTTATTCACTGTGTTTACACTAATACACAAACATTTCTGCATATGCAAACATTATGCTGCATTTTGGTCATTTCAGTTATAGCCATGTAGTGACCTGAGGCTGTGAAATTATTGGCGGTATGGGATCTCCTTCTTTTGAGGATAATTGTTTTAATTTTTGATCTCGTGAAATCAGAAGGTTCAGCTTAGTTTGGCGGTTCAGACCTGCGGGCCCATCTGAGCGCGGCGTTGCGCTGGGTACCGCACCAAGGAGGATCGCTCCTGAGCAATCTGAAATGGGACAGTAGGGGCAAAGGACAGAAGGGGCTGCCGAACCATCGGCCGGGACTGGTCGTTGTCAGCAAGTGTCCTCAAATAATTGAGAAAATGACTTGATACGACGTTAGCAGTTGTCTGACTTGTTTGAACAGGCGTTTGCATGGGACAGCCGTTTGCCCCCGCAGTTCCTGCCCTGTGTGGCGAACGGCCACGGTTGCAGGGGTGGACGAGTCTCCCACCTGCTGGAAGCGCCGCAGCATTTGAGCTTCCCTGTGATGGCTGATCCCCAGAAATGGCGTAATTTCTGAAGATGCGTTTAGGTTTTTTGAGCTGCTTTTCTCGTAGTACTATTTAGTACTTAGTGTCTGATACTCCTCCTGTGTGATTGATCAGAAAATCCTTTATATAGAGATTATGGTTTTAGGTTGAGCACATAAAATGCTCTTTTTATTATTAAAGTAAGTTCAGTAATCTTGACTCAACCTGTGTATGGGGTGCGGGTGCCCAGGCACTGGTGGGGGGGGGCTGCATGGCGGCCTCTGTGAGGAGAGGCCGGGGCTGCCCCGGGCTGGACACAGCCGGCTCCGACCGACCCACCGCAGGGCACAGCTTGGTCCTGCAGCCACTGTGGGGGTGCCTCGGGGGAAAATGTATTTAAGAAAGGGCAAAACACCCCACAGAGAGAAGAGGAGGGAACCAAAAGGAGTAAGAAGCAGCCAGGGAACACCAATGTCAGAGCAGCAGCTCCATGATGCTGAGGCAGATCTTCATGGCATCCGTGAGGACCCCACACTGGGGCAGGTGGGTAGTTCCTGCATGCTGAGACAAGTTGTTTTTTTTTTTTCCCCCCTGAAGGACTGCAGCCCATGGGAGAGCCCATGCCAGAGCAGGGGAAATATGTGAGTGGGCGGGAGCCGCGGAGAGGAGCTGTTACGGACCGTCCGTAGCTGCCCCCTGCCCTCTGCCCCCTGTGCCACTCGGGGTGGGAGATGGAGGAGTCAGTGGAGAAGGAGTAAAGTTTGGCTTGGGAGAGAGGGGAGGAAAGGCATTGTTTTAATGTTTGTGTCTGTTTCTCACTCCCTGAGTCTATTTTAGTTGACAGTAAATTACATTAATTTTCCCCAAGTGGAGTCTGTTTTGTCTGTGGTTGTAATTGGTAAGCAATCTCCCTGTCTTTATCGTGACCCGTGAGCTTTCTCATCCTGTTTCCCCCTGTCCTGTTGAGTGAGCGAGCAGCTGGGTGGGAGTTTGGCCCTTAGGTTGTGGTGGGTTAACTGTGGCTGCTCTGTTGATTTTTGCTCTCTAGGCCAGTGGATCTGTTGAGGTTGGATACTGGAGAACAGGAGGTTCAGCACTCTGGTTCCAGCTCACGCAGTTGTGTTAGCTTCTGTGTTTCCTGCGCTCCTCCCCTGAAACAGCCCTTGGATAAATTCCAGAGTTGGGGATAATAGAGACTAAAAAAACCCGACTCTGACTGGGATGCCTCCATTAGTGTTTGCATTAACTAGGTTAAATCATTACGTCATTTTTATCTTAACAAATGTTACAGTTCAGAAAATGTCCTGAAGTTTTAGTGCTTGTTGAACATTACGTTTTAAGGCTATAAGCAAATGCTTTACAATATGGAAATATTCCTGTGTAGCATAAGTGCTTTTATTGTGGGTTTGAAGAGTTTATTTTACAAAGACTTGTTAATTATAAATGATAGCATAACTGAGTGTTCCATTCATAGCCTAGTGGTGGTTTTTCAGTAGATTTGTCATACTTGTATTTAAATCCAGCCCCTTTTTCTCCCATCTTGAGCCTAGTCATTGAAGTAGTAACTTGACTCATCTTTGAATTATAACTCTACTGCAGAAAGCTGCTTTTTGTGAAAATACTTTCTCAGAACATCATATAGGATCTAACTGTCTGCAAATTAAAATACTAACTGAAAATAACACAAACTAGTACCATAAGAAATAAGGATTCCAATGTTAATATGTACAATCTTGATAGCATGTGTCTCTTCTTAATTTAATGTCTACACTTTTTTACTTTGCAGTATGATCTTGTGTAATCTGATAAAATGTCTACAAATCAAATTGTTGGGTTTTGAGGACAGAAGGACCTCACTGGTGTTTTCTAATTTTTATGGGGTTTTTTGTTTGTTTGTTTATTCTTTTCCCTATTTGGAATGTAATCTTCAAAACTGTTAGGAATGTGAATCCGGTAAGTTGCTTCTAGTTTTACTAATATTTGTAATGATTTGTCTTTTAAAATTAAATATTAGTTAAACATGCTATTTCAGTTGATTTATGCTATGTGTTCAAAGAACCTGCTAGTTTGGGAAAAGTATCAGTATACATAGCACCACCTGCAAAACATTTTTTTTCCTAAAACACCTACATTTTCAAGCAGTGAAGCAGAAGATTTTATGTAGTGGCATTAATGTGGAGAAAGTATGATTGATGATGGTCTTGTCACTTGAAATTCATTTCAGGTGTTGTGTTCCCAGTGTTAACTTAAAGTAATTCACTGGAACATAAATGGATGATTTTTATAATATGCACATACAAGGTTAGTAAGGTAATAACTTTGGCAGTGCAGGGTAAAACGTGATTACAGTGACTTTGTCCTCTGAATCTCTCAGATCCAAGTTTGCAGTGAGAATTTTGCAGAGGAGCAGCTGGTTTTCATTTCTGAGTAGTGTTATATTGTAGGGTCATTGTCTAAGGCACAGGACTACTGAATGAAACGGTGATATTTTGAGTGGGTGAGGCGAAATCAAGGGAATTGACTTTGAGTGTGTGTCTTTGTGTCAGAGAGGACTCAAGACTGTGTGTGGAATGGTTACCTGCAAGACAGGGAAACTCATTGGGCTTTTCTTTGTGGACCTTTTTGCCGTGGCCCCTTAATTGTCCCGTTGTTGGCTATTTTCTGAAATCCATCCTTTGGTGTTCTATCTCCTCTACCAATTGAAGCACATGTGTTTCTTTTAGAAACTATGTAGATTGCATAAAGTAATTATAAATAATATTAGGAGGCTAAATGAAATTTGACTGTATTCAGTATTTTGTCTTTCTGTTTCTTCTATCTGGTTCTTGCATCTACTACAAAGTGTAAGATTTGCAGCATGAACGATTGCTGTGATCTCTGCATGGTCCTGTTCAGTTTGATTTACATGGAAATACTTCCATCTTCAAATCAACATAGGTGTTTCATGATAGTGAAGGTAAGAAAGCAAGATGTACAGGATTTGAAGCACGTGGAAGGCTTGCATAACTGTTGAGATGTTCCCCAAATTTCAGAAAAACTATTGAAATAGAATATATTAGCAGGAAGTACAATTTTATTTCTATGTTGTGTGATAAATGCAGTACCCTGAAAATGCATCAGTTAATATCGTACCTGTTTAATGTCATATGACAACAATTTGTTAACATGCTGGTAACAGTAATTTGAGAATGATGCACTATAGTCAGTAAGAAAGAACCTTAATGGCGTATGTGGTTGGTAAGTAAACAGAAGTCTGTATTTCAGGATGACTCTGTGTTAGAAGTTTGAGTTTCCTCCTGATTATTTTCTTATGGCCTTCTGTGACCCATAGTTGCTAAGTGGTAGCTGTGGTACTATCTATCTGGAGTTGGTTTACACTGGACGTAATGACAAATTATTTCGTCAACTGTGTTCTGTCTTTTTCTTGGAGAAAACTAGTTAAGTTTCTGGAAGTTAACTGGAAAGTGATCTAGCTGATGTTTACTGTGGACCACCAATGGAGCAGGACTCTAGTGACACATGGAGCCATCCAAACTGCCAGTGAAGAAGTACCTAGTGTGTTTCTCAGCCTTCCAGTGTTTCACTGTGGAATGAGACTGATTTGCATGTGTAGTTGTTGCCTGGGGAAACTTGTTTCATATATCTTGATAATACTAGCTTCTGTGATAGTGGGGACTTTGATTTCTCACCCGTCTGTGCATTAATAGAGGTTCATTATTGAGATCCAAGTTTCAACCACTTACTAGTTTTATGTGTGTTTCAAGAGACACAATTTACCTACCACTGCCATGTACAGTAAATCATAAACTTCCCTTGAAATTAATATATTGAATCTTGCCTACAACATTGCAGGATTCTATAAAGGAGCATAAATCTTAGACGTGTGTTGTCTAAACCAATTCTTTCAAGTGATGTAGTTGCTTTTAGAACACAACAGTTATTCACTGGGCTTAATAAATGGATTCTTAAACTCATGATTGTTGAAAAGCAACATTACTGCCTCGCTGACACTTTTCAACAAACATGGTCAAAATCCTGACAGCTACATTTTTATAACATTTCTAAAAAGCATGCCACTTTTGTCCTAGCTTTCAAATTGGTTGTGACTTTAAACTGTGTAAGTATTTATGGTAAATTTGTAATTCCTGTAGAATATAAATAATATGCTTATTCTTGCTTGCCTCTTTGTCTAATTGCTCTGATAACTCATTTCATCACTTTTGTTAGACAAATTAAAATTTCTTCTATTTGAAAGCTCTGTGGAGTACATGCCCTGCCCAGTTCTTAAAGTTGGACTTTTTCTTACTCCAACTCATCCTTTCTGCTAATCTCAAGCCTTGTGTGTTGAAAGAAATGTGGGGTTTTGGGGGGTTCCACCCCCAGTTTCCTCATTACGCTTTAGAGTGCCTGACTTGCATTTGCTTTTCAAAATGATACTTTTCTTGCTTTGCTCCTGTGCTAAAAGCTGTTTTGGAAATAAAGGGGAGAGGAACTTTTTTAAAACTTTGCAATGTAATCCTTAAAAGTTCTATATGATGGAAAGATCACAAACAATGCAAGAGTAAACGCACCTGCATTCACCGTGGTGATTTTTCATTATCTCCATTACCTGTAACCCTTGCTTCTCATGATCCTTGGTTAGATGTTAAATTCTGGCTAGCATATTGCACACTTTTATAAACCTACTCTACAGACAGCCAGAAAGTTTCACCTTGTTTATAAATAATAAATATTTTAAAACATACCAAATATAGGTGCTTGTAGGACTTCTGTTCTGAGCAGTCACAATGAAATCAGTAGGTCTTGTTGCTCTCAACAGCTACGTGTACAGTAGTGAGCGTCAGGTTAAGCATTTAAGAACGAACTGGAGTCATGCAAGTTATTTTGAGACCTAAATTAGGCTGTAGTATCTGAAGTTAC
Organism: Himantopus leucocephalus; assembly: GCA_003993805.1. Classification (NCBI taxonomy): domain Eukaryota; kingdom Metazoa; phylum Chordata; class Aves; order Charadriiformes; family Recurvirostridae; genus Himantopus; species Himantopus leucocephalus. Next base: position 175,425,256 of record RSEF01000001.1, on the reverse strand, counting down.
GATTACAGTTTGAATTAACAATTTCGATCAACAGCAAAAAAGGCTACGAATGTAGAAGGATAGGAAGAAGATATGTTTTAAAATGTTTAATGCAAGTTCATGCAGCAGGCAAAACCAAATAGGTTGCATGACTAAAAATGGTGATAACTACCTTTCCAATTACATGGGCTTTTTTTTTTTCTTTTTTCATACATTCCTCTGTGAAATATGGAGAGAGGCTATTCTCCTGAGTACAGTTTTACGATGTCCTAAGACAGTCAATGTCTGTTGCATATATGATGTTAACATGTTTTTGCCATTCCTACTAATGATAAAGATTGGCAGACTATTGGGGAAGGCCTAAATCTTAAATCTTTTTTTCAATCAGAAGGAAAAATGTGAAACGACTGTCAGTAGCTCAAAGTCAGACATGAAATAAATTGAACAACTGATAGTTGTATCAGATGACACTTGATTAATTAATGTATAGAATCTTTCTAGAGTTTGGAGCACTTCTTTAAGCAGCAAGTGTAAGAATAAAGTATGCATAAGTCTCATCTCATCCCTTTGCCAAGATCTGTTTAAAAGAAATTCTGCTGTAAGACTAATTTAAAAAAACCCACTAATTTTACTGATTACACAACTCAAGTGTTTTGAACTCTTTTAAGAAAAAAATGTAGCAATATGCTTTTGAACTTACTGAATATTTATTTTTAAACTGCTTTAAATATAGATTAAGTGAGTATTTTTAGAAATGCTAGTCACTGTCACTGTTGCTGCAGCTGATTTCTGGGTGGTCTCATTATATGACTTTCCATTTTACTGCAATTTCCCAAAGGGGATTTCATCTGTTAATGCATTTCTTCTGCAATTAATTGCTAATCTGCATACTTACGCTAGAGAGGAAGTGGACATTTTTTGTGGTTCTTGTAAATTACGGTTATTTGTCAGAGTATTTTTTTCTGGTAATAGGAAAGCAGGGTATGTTTCAGAGGCAGTATAGTTGAGTAGAATTTTTACAATAAAGATACACGTTGGTGTCTTATGGGCAGTCTGTACAGGCTGTCACTGAAATCACTGGAGTGTTGTCTTCCTGAAATATTAGAAACGTGATTTAATTAGGCTGCAAATATAGAGCTAGGGCAGTTAAACTTGGCCCTAGTAGTACTGGGCCTGTTGGAGTACCCTGCCTGGCCTACTCCCTTCCCAGCTGTGAATTGATTTTGCAGCTCTGGCTTGTGAAGAAGTGGATGCTTATTTGAATGTTTACTTGTCTCCAGGAGAGCATCGGTGCCTCTGCGTTGCCTGTACTCTGCTGCCTGGCTCCTACTAGATCATCGCTTTCTTTTCTGTTAGTGACCAGCAACTTACCTGCCTGAGCAGGGTCCTACTTTTTCCCTGAATATCTTGACTGCAGGGATAAAATTTTGAAGTTGGGTAATCAGTATGTTATGCTCAATTGATCCCCACACCCCGCCCGGCTGTTTTCTTCTTAAGTTTCTCTTGGGTACCTGACACAGATTGCGAAAGGCTTTTTTTGGTTCGTTGGATGGTTTGGGGTTTCTTTTGGTTATGCCTCCTGCTGGATTGTCTCAGGTTATTTTATAGTTTACTCCTAATCTTTTTTTTGCTAAATTCCTGAATTAGTGACCTACAGGGAAATACTGACCCACTGAGGCAAGCTATCGCTCGATAGGGAGCATGCTTTCTAGCTAATTCTCCATTCCTTATTGAGGAGCATAGCCTTGAATTTCCTTGAGAGGTGTGCTGTATGGTAACTGCATATTCAGTTATCTCATGTGATCTGTTCAGCCTGAAGAAAGGTATGAGTTGAAAGTTGGGGGTGCAAACATTATTGAGTTAGCTTTCCTTAAGAGAGGCCTTGTGATGCTGTGTTCCACCTTTACAGGTCTACCTTTATATGTCAGTGCTTCAAGCTTGCCTGGACTTAGGAGCACTGGAGTTCTGAAAGATCACAGTAGCTTTTTGTGGAGCACTTTGACATTGCTGTGAACTGAAATTCCCTTGTCTGAAGTGGCTTTCTTTTCTCCTGAGGTATGTAAGCAGGAGTTGGTCTAGCATCAGTAATCTCTACATTAGTAGGCATGTCTTTATGGCCTTACTTGGGATGGTTTCTGATACTCCTTGAATCTTCTGTTACTGTGAAACAGAAAACCAGGAGGGGGTTTCCATAGATTCTATATGGGTTACGTATGTTTGGTAGTGTGTCAAGTTTAAGTATATACCTAAATGGTTTGTGTCATCTCATTTGTCTGAGAGAGGAGGCACAAAAGTACTGTAATATAGATGTTTTGTAGTAAAAACGGATTTTGAAAGGCAATGATGGACTTATTCAGAATCCAGGGTCACAGGAAAGTCTCCAGGTGTAAGTGAAATTTTGTAACAGCTGGCATAGTCTCTGTAGATTTTGAAAGGACACTGAATTAGCTGCTCAGTGTCTGAGTTGTAGAAAGGCAGAAAATAACATGAAACATCAGGGAAACAGACCAATGAAGACATACAGTTTCAATTTATATGTAGCTTGTGAAAGATCTTTTTAGCTATAGTTTTTTTTCTGTACTTATGTAAACAAATTCCTTTTTATGTAAATACTAGTATTTTTCTGTTTGTAAGGATTGATGTTTAATTTCAGTAATCTGTAGTCTCGAACAAATAGCAGAAAGCGAAGTTTTATTATCATCTGTCAGGAGTTAAGCAAAATGACATTATTTATTAATGACTACAGCCTTTGTTTATATATGTACATATGAAAGATAGGGATTAAATTTGGATGTAGTGCTTAGAGCTCCTTAAGTAGTAGAAAATCACATCAGTTTTCCCTGTTGTTTTCCTAGTTATGCTGCCAAAATGAGGTGAAGGTTGTTCTGTTACCAGCTTTGTTAATCCCAAAGGATTTGTGTTTCTTTTTACCCCATCCTTTGGATGTATAGACAATAAAAATAAATTTAAAAACGCAGTTTTACCACAAACCAGGACACCCCCCCACCCCCTTTAAAACTGAACTGTGAATCAGAAGAATCCTCTTTGGAGTACATGAAAATGTTGAATTACTACTTTAAAAAGTGGGAAGAATCCCACCAGTTGTCAAAATGAATGAATAAAACTATTAATCAGTTTTTATTCCAAATGACAAGCTTTTGAAGTAATTTTTGGAAGACTTGAGTCTCCCGGGCGCTATTCTAGAACGCTAGCTGCATAACACCCTTCGGTGACAGAAAGCAAATACCTGTTTCTCAATAATAGTTGATGGTATCTCATGTTGCATGAACAAATAAGTAAAATAAATGTAACAGAGCTTGTAGGCTAAAGAATAAGAGCTATGAATTAGTTTAGAATGTATTTAAATTTAAAATCAGTCTCTTATCTGTCACATACAATAACATTTTGCCTTGTTAGATATTTTAATAAGTGGAATTTCAAAGGCAAATTACACTATTTCTTTTTGAAATATGCTTCTAGACTTTACTAGAATTGTTTCTCTAGATTGTTCTTACTGAACAAATAAAAATCTTGGGGTTAATCTTCATTTAAATTTGGTATGTTCTCTGATGCTCCTGTATAAGAAAGGATGTTGGAGAGGAGACATCTTGATGCTGGTAGTTACTTTCTCTTTTCACATTTATGGTACCATCACTCATAGTACAACTAGCCAATTTTAGAGTCACCAGTTTTAAATCATAAGCCCAGTTGTACTTTTGATCTGAAGCTACCTTGGGAGGAATAAGGAGGCAAGTGTTGTGGATCATCTGGTGATGGGCATTTGCCTAAATTTTGGCTGGGGAGTAACCCCTGATTTTCATTATCAGTACATTTCCTAGTGGAAAACTATTACGCACTTCCATCCATCTATATATATATCCATTATATCCATATATATCCAGTCTCCTGGAGAAAATGTCTGCTTATGGCTTGGATGGGTGTACTCTTTGCTGGGTAAAGAACTGGCT
>RSEF01000001.1:175399537-175413554 GCA_003993805.1 Himantopus leucocephalus | reverse complement strand
TTCCAACTCTGAAAATTCCGTGATTCCATGATTCCGTGAAAATGAAAATGCAGACCAGCAATGCTACAAGTCAGGATGAGCAAGAAAAAACAATAATATTCTCCCTGTGACAGAACTATCACAGCACAGTGAAATGCAGAAAGACTGTGGCAGACTTACAAACCAAAGGTGAAAATCTCCAGGGAAAAGATACAGTCTTAACTTAGAGCAACACCTGGACACTCTAGAAGATAAAAGAATGAATGAGACAAGCAGTTTACCATATAGCTAAGTGTCTCAGAAAACAAAACAAAACAAAACAAAAAAACCACCCCAACCAAACAACCCAAACAAAACCTAAAATCATGAAAAACAGGAAAGTTATTGCCTTCCTAATAAGAAGCTTGAAAGACTTATGTTTATGAATAAAATTCCCTGTGATATTGAAGACATGCACGATTGCCAACTCACTTCATTTGCATAGTAAAGGTTTGTACTAGATTACAGTTGTCACACAAAACTTGAACAAGAGCATACCTGTAAATAATAATGCAAAGGGTCATTTGAGTCTGACTTGTCACTAAAATAACCTGCAAGGTGAATGGGATCTTGCTATCTAGAACAAGAAATTAACTGAGAAGAAATCAGTGGTAAGGGATTTAATCTCCCCAACAAAACAGACTTCTTTTATAAAGGAAACTGAGTAATAGCAAAATAAAGTCCCTAGGCCAATTCTAATCTCTATTGAACTACATTATGTGAAGGTCAATCAGTAGGGAAGGGAGGGAATAGAACTGTGGTCTATAGGGGCACAGAGACACCACTACAATAGCCTTGAAAAAGGTGATCTGAAATTGCAGCAAGCTATTTAGGTCACAGCAATAGAACAGAAAAACTTGGAGTAACAGCTATAACTCACAGTAAGAACCATGATGGATGAGGCCCAGCAACTTCATGAATGCACTGTTTGAATAAGCACTTTAATGTCTATTTTTTCAAAGGAATTAATTGTCAAAGGTCAAATGATACATCCAAGAAAATAAACCAGATGGCTCCCGGTAGCATCAGAAATATGAAGTGCAAGTGTCGCATGTAAATAAAACACTACTGTTATCTTTCCAGATTATCTCTGTGAATTGTTTCCGTCTCTCACAAATACTCTTCCAAAGCTCCTCTTCTAAGAGACTCTCATGAATCACTACAGGTTTAGCCTGATTCTCTTGGTTACTGTATATGCCAACTATCGTTCTACAGCAAATGCCAATGGATTTGACACCTACTTAGAAATACCACAATCAGAAACAAATCAGTTAACACTTAGCGTTTATGCTTACTCTCTAACTGGAGATTGACATTTTCACTTGAAAGTTAACATGATAGACCTTATGGTGGCAGTCTTTTTGACCCCCTAAGATACAGAAAAAGCCCTTGAACATATGCTCTCAGCCTGTCTCCCCAGAACACACTAATTTCATTTTTAGGGCTTCTTTTCAAGCATTGAAGGTTTTTTTTTGTTCCCAGTTTCTTAGGCAAATAACCCTTCAACCTGAAGATATCTTTCCCTAGTCCTATAGCATATGCCAAATATTGTTCCTCCATAGACAATCCTAAAGAAATCAACACAAACATTGCCCACCAGAAAAAGGTGTAGCTCCTGTAATTATCTGTATCGATGGAACGAATCTGCAGAATTTAGCTCTATAAATGCTTTAAAGAACTAGCAGTACCATATCAATCAGCTGAGGAGAGGAACCTCAGTTCTATACATACCTAACAATTAGCAAACCTAAATCTTCCATTCTTGACACAAATGCTAATGCTGTGTAACTTTTCCCCTAAATTTACATAGCTATTAGGACAAGATGACAACAACCAGAAAATAAGCAAAAAATAATTGTATTTTCCCAATACATACCTGTCTTCACCTGACCAAGCGTTTCATGTATTTGTCTAAATTCATGGTCAATAGGAATAGAGTATCTCTAACAGAAGAACTATCTACATTGCTACCAGAGGAGTACAAAAATAAGTGGAGACTCCTGACAGTGTCATTCAAGAAATATCTTCATTGCTTCAGGGATGTTCATTTTGACTTTGCTATTATTTTTGTATGGCAAGAGTTAACTTCTCTGGAGACCATTGGAAGACAGTAGGTTCATAAATTACTAACCTGTGAAGTTATCAGGACAACTATTCTTTTACTCCTGCATTGCTTCTTCATTGAAATAATAACTAACATCTTGTAGTACTCAAAATAAGTTTATGGCATTCACAGGAAATAATAAAATCATAGCTGTATGGGGGTTACACAAGTATTTAGCCCAACACCATGCAGAAAATCGGTACTTCACTTTGATTTCAAAGAAGGAATTTAGTCTAGTGTTGGACTTGAGAAATTCAGCCCTGAACACTCACACAGGGTTAATACAGTGTGAGTCTGTGTGCTTATTTACATTGGGGTGCCTACAATCACAAGCATTCACTTCATTGCAGTTCAATACAGGTATTTTTAAAATATTATTTTAAAGTAATGTTCAAAATGCTTTGCAAACCAACCAGCTCAGAAAGTACCAATATGCAGCACATCACCTTACAGTCAGTTCTCAGCCTACTGCTCAGTCCAGCTCCACCTAAATAAACACATGTGCACAATTGTTCCACTGCAGCGTACCATCCCTCTGTCCGTGCCCCAGGCATCTTAGCTAATCAGAGTACAGAACAACTAGGCCATTCAAGGTAATACAAATATGAGTAACAAAAAGACTACTAACCTTTTAGTTCCTGGGCAAAGTCTCAAGCAAGCAATAGCAATATTCAAACTGCTAAAAAGTTACAGAAATTTTGTACTTAGTAGTTTTGCTCAGTAAGTCTCTACTGTTCTCTGCTACATACATAATATATTGAATGTTCCATTTGGAGTACATTTCTCCTAAATAAACGCCAAATATTTAATGTTCTACATGACCAGCTAATAGTCCCAAAATATACTGCTAGTTTCTACTAGTCCTTTTCCATAGTGAGATTTATAAAAGAATTGTTCTTCTCATACCTGTGAGATCTTTTTCCTTGTTTATAAATGATAAACATCAAGGTGGGCGATTTTTAGAGGATGTGCATGTTTTTAAGATACTAAGCAGACATAAGTAACATTATTGTGGTGTTTTAAAACTAATAAATTATTATATAATCTGTTTAGGCACCACCATACACCACAAACTATTGTCCTAAATACAGGCAACATTTTCAAACGAAATCCCATCTCACAAACAATTCCACATTTTTTTTTTTATTTTCAGCCTCTTTTTAGCATAATTTACATATTGCTTTTGTGTAATAAAATCTCTTTTTATTGTAAAAGGGAGATAAACAGGCCTCACCATGAAAAAGGTTAAATCTTGCAGTGAAACATGGTCAGGTATTCTGCAATGTATAGCAGTTGCTGTTCCATGCAATCTAACACTAAAAACTAAGAATAATTAAATAAGCTAGAAAATATAAAGTTTTCTCTGCCCCTCCTTTTTTTTTTTTTGTTAAATTATGTCTTTTGCTAACAAGAACAGCAGAATTTTTAAATTATCCGTTAGTACCATTATACAAGACACTTTGGGATCTTTCTTAAACTAGGTTTCTACCTCAACCTCTATTTTCAAGCATGAATTATTAGCAGGTCCTCAATATGGAATTTTTAAGTCTGTTCTGGTTTTACACAGAAAGTCCTATATCAGCTTAGGGATATAAAAGCACAAACTAGGTCACAAAAAAATGAAAAAAATAAGGTCTTTGCAACAAAGTCCTGGGCAAAACCCCCTCATGCTGCAGGCACTGATCTCCAAAGTGTCTTAAACTGAAACATCATCGCTAGGTTGCATTCTCTCACTGCATACCACAGAGTATCAAACATATGTGATAATATAATCCATTACTTTTAGTGCTCAGATACTGTGTAATAAAATGACTGGGATAAGGAGAGTAAAGAAACATGGGAAGATACATTTTACACAGTCAAAGAAACTAATAATGGAAATGGTGCCGTCTCCACCCTTTGCAATGATGTCATGAGTTTATAACCCTGGTCATAACAGAATAAATCTCAGCAGGGGAGAATTAGTCAAAAATTTAATTAATTCAACCTCTGTATTTTCAAAGAACATGAGTCACTTTGTGACCTAATGGAAAGGTGCAGTGGTGACTTGCAGGTAACAATAGTAAGGACAGCAGAAATGGGCTAGGAATGGGTAGCTTCTGTGCAAAACAGAACATTTCAAGAGAAGAACAGTGAAGGGAAGACAGACACCGTGTGGTGGGTTCACCCCCCCCAGAAGCTAAGCCCCACGCAGCCGCTTGTTCACTCCCCCACCAACAAAATGGGCGAGACAATCACAAGGGCAGAACTGAGAAAACTCGTGGATTGAGTTGAAGACAGGTGAGACAAACATGACAGCTTAAATATGATTCAGTAATGATTTAGTAGAAGATACTAACAGTTTCCAGACTACTACCTTTGCCTTTGAAAAAGTTTCTTCATTGTTGAATTATGATATTTCATTACCTCAAACCTGCAAGTGATTTCTTTTGAGATATTAGACTCCAGCATACCGTGTTTATACAAAGGACACAAATAAACCATTTAAAAAGTATGACTGGCTTCAATACAAATTCTAAACATGAACTCTCTCTACTTTTAGATTCTATGAGAGCTGGAGCAAAGACAAATCTGTTATAAAACTAGATAATGTTAGGTGGTGGTTAAACCTGTATTCAGGCATTTCAGACATTAAAGATATTTATTATTATTATTTCTGACATGTTGTAGAGACATCAGTCTGTGTTCTGCATCAGTGATGCATTACATCACTCAAAACACTATGATGCAACATGGCAAAATTGAATTAAATATTTTTTGTCTCATGTAAATGATAATTTCTTTAAATACACACAAAAAGGAAAAGTATCTAAGATCACTGCTTTAAAATTAAATGACTTTAGAAAAAAACCCACAGACACAGAAAACCAAATCAGGTTGGCATGGTTTCATATATATAAATGCTTTTTCTTCTTTAAGAATGTGATTGGACACAATTTTTTTAAGTGCCCAGAGAACATAAAGCTGAGCAGTTGTTCAGAAGCATTATAACAGCTATCATTTTTCCACTAGTGTTAGTTTAATGTACTGTACTGCGAAAGTCAGGACTCAAATGGCATAAGAAAAACTCTTGGCAGTTCAACAGTCTTATGCAAATTTGCATGCTATAAAATATCAGTTTGCTGTATGCTGATGATGCATGAGATATGAAGTCCTACGTTCCTGTCTCACTGTCCATGTTTCACATTCTCAGTTGCATTCAATTTTTGAATGTTCCTTTTGTTACACTGGATTTTTAAAAGCAGACAATAATCGTGACATATTGTAGCTAACAATAACAGTAAACATATCTTTCTTATTTTGCTGCTTTTTACATTTCCTGTTTTTGAAAAAATATTGTGACAAATCATTTTACAATAAGACTGAATATTTTTCTTTTCATTTCTAGGCACTGTAGCAGAACTGATGAATTATGTCCTTTGCTGTTGTAAATCAATATCACTCCTCAGTCTTCTCATGGAGTTATGCAAGATATACATTGGAAGAGCTGTCTGCATAAACTTGCAGACACATAGTTAATTAAATAGGACAGCTGAAAAAAGTCACATTATTCTAAGTCCTCTGCTCAAACTTGCACCGATTTCAGCTAAACAGTATATTTGAAGCCACAGATCACAGAAACCACAATAAAAAAAAAATATGTAAGCCCGCTAATATAAAACAGAACACTGAAAGATGTTTCTTCATGCAGTTTTTCATTGGTTTCACTAAATTAGACTTAGGGTTTTGTCCCTTCTTTCACCCCTGCTTTTACTTTTTTTTTAATGACTGTCTCATGCAAAATACAGTATTCTTTGTATCATATCCAGTTAGGCATCTTGATCCTTTAAATACATTTATTTTCCTTGTAGGTGTCTCTTACCTTTACAACATCACCTGTTCCCTCTATTTTACCTGTAAAAGTTGAATTTCTTTCTGCCAGGTAACAAAACCTACCCTGTGGAAGAGAATCTCCTCAGACCACAGTACCTCACATCTCACACAGCAATATGCTGTTCCTAGCTGTTCCACCTGCAACATTTCTCTGGAAGGAATGAATCGAACCCCACCAATAGTTCATTTAAGGCATAATAAGACAGAAAAGGTAAGTAGGCAGTCGAGCTTGGCAGGGGAACAACTCCAATTGCAATTTTTCCCCATTACTCTGACAAGAAAATGTGAAACTGACAAGCCCAGTCCCCAGACTCTGCATAGAGGACACCCAGCCAAAGGACTTCTTCAAGCAAAGCCCCAACATCTGCTTGAAAGCTTGACCTTCCCCTTCCATCTCATCTATTGATTTGAGCATTTCTCCAATAGATGGTAGAAGATTTAGGAAGAGACAGGAAGACTCAGGCAAAGCAGAGAGTAGAGCACAATTTTTATCTTGGGGTGGGGACTTAATCTCTTAGATTCTTCACTAGGAAGGCAAACATTGGTACTCCTTCTCCTGTGTTTTAGATGAAGTAGTGGATCTGTGAAGGAAATATTTGCATCCACAGTCCAGAAGATCACTTGGGTGTCCAACCCTAACTTATGATTTCCACTCCACTATCCAGGCATGCACAAGGTACAAGCTGAAACATCTAGGCTGGCCGATGGTCCCTTGTTGAATTAGCCCAAACTAGTCTGTAAAAAACTGTTGCTTTGTATAAATGTCAGGTCAGAGACAGAATTGGAAATAAACCGTATACTTTTCTATAACCTGGACAATTGTCTGTCTTCCACATGACTCTCTGTTGCTAGAGTAAGATACTGAAAGGGACGTACAAATGGAGGATAAACAACACAATCCAAGTTATACTTCCATTTAAAATAAATAAAATACTTAAAAAGGAGGGAAAAAAAGGCTTGTCTTTCTGTTAGGGTGATGTCTAAGTTTACAAAAATAAATGGAAGAAAAACTGTCCAGGACAGAAGCAAGACATAAGCACGTTTATTTTTGTTTTGCTGTCTTTCAGAGTTTTATTATGGATTGGACATTAAGCTGGCAAATTCTAAAACACATACTCTTTCTATTTTAGTTTACCTAGGAATTACATGATTTTGAACCTTTAGCCAGTAGCATTGCTTGGTGGTCATAACAAAGGAAACTTTTACCCCCATCTTAAAGGAAAATGTGGCAGTAAGTCTGAAAGTCATGAAAAGATGGAAGGCTAAACTACCCCATTTCAGTCCACAGAAGGACTAGGAAGTACTTAGGCAGACAGAAGTGGACTAAATGACCTAACTTGCTTGTTGATGAAATAGCTTCTACATGTTATACAACATCATTTCACCCATTACTAGTGTGCAGACAGTTTAGTAAAGAAACATGTCATCTAAGCAGTAGCCTAGAAGCACTCTATAAACCTGCAACTTATAATAGTGAAGGATAATCTTCTATTGAAAATACAGATTATGTGGTGGTGAGTTAACCTTGGCAAACAGCCAAATGCCTATCCAGCACTTACTCCCTCTCTTAAGTAGGATAGGGAAGAGAATAGGATGGGATGAAATAAAGACAGGGAGATTGCTTACCAACTAACAGACTCAAGTCGGGGAAAATTAATTTAGTTTATTGTCAATTAAAAAAGATTTGGGTAGTGAGAAACAAGAAGATAAACATTAAAACAACACCTTTCCATCCCTTTTTCCCACTGTCAACTTCACTCCTTTCACTCCTGACTCCTCTGTCCCATGGCTGAGCGGCGCAGGGAGAATGAGAAGGGTTATAATCACTACATAATGGTTTCTCTCTGCCACTCCTTGCTCTTCATACTATTCACCTGCGCCAGTATAGTCCTCTCCATGGGTTTCAGGTTTTCAGGAAAAAAATATGCCCCGGCGTGGGGTCCTGCCGTGGCTGCAACAATATCTGCTCTAGTGCTATGGAGCACCTCTTCCTCCTCCTTCTTCTTCTCTTAACTTGGTGTTCCCTCTGCTGTTTCTCATTCTTTTTTTTGTTCCCCCCGCCCCTCTCTGTCTTGTGTTTTTTTTGCCCTTTCTTACATACACTTTCCCAGAGGCACCCCACCTATGGTTGACGGACGGAGCACTGTCATGAGCCCCATCGATCATTACAGCAAATACACCCTTTCAGTTGATCACATTAAAACCTTGCCAAGAGGTGATGATATCCTTATGATTTTCAGTGACACAATGGAGAGTTCAGTCCCCCAACATGACTGAGCTTTAAACTACAGTGGGACTCTTAAATCCACTGCAGCACTTTTGTAAATTTAGGCCTTAAAATTCTCAGCCAGCTGTCAGATTTCACTAGGGTTTTGTTGGTTTGTTGTTTTTTTTTTTCATTCTGGAAAGTTCTGTCATCTGGAAACAGGCAGAGCAATTAAGGCGGTTTTGGGGAGGCAGATGATCTTCCTCATCCATAAGTTTGGTGTAATCATGAGCAGAACAGGTGAGAAAAACTCATGGGGAAGCACAAACAAAACTAATCTATAGAAGGATTTAAAAAGCAAGAGACAGGATTATTTGCACTAAGAATATGAAGCAGCATGGTGAATTAATTTGCTTAAATTTTATATATCTGTATATTAATGCAAACCAAATTGGGAAATAAACAGAAGGAGATGAAAGAGTAAATTTGTCATCAAAACTGCTACTTAATGTGCCCAACAGATTTATCCAGATAAAGATATGACTAGATTATTAATTTTAAATGGCAGAACATTTTCATGGAGGACAGAAAGGGGAGAAAAGAGTTTCATTAAAAATCAAAGATGCATATTTACCTTAGTTCAAAATATGTAGGGAGACTGACTGAAAACTGGTTGCTTCAGTGTTGTCATCTGTGATAGCAAACAAATCAAGAAGATTTGGTCATTGTAAGAAATTGTCAGAATCATTTAAAGCACAAAATCTGCTGAATAAGGAAGATTTTAACCACCCAGATATCAGCAAGAAGGGGAATACTGGACAGCCCAGATATTTCTTATATTTTATTGATAACAATTTTAATGTAAGAAGTGAAGAAACAAACTCTAAGAGAAGTGCTTCAAGACTGAAGTCTATATAGTAAGAAAGAGAACGTGGAATGCAATCTGAGTGAGAATGAATACAAAATAACACTAAGACAACTTTAAATAGTCAGTAGGAAGCATAACAAAGGAAAAAACAATGGACTTCAAGCATGATAAATCAGAAAATTGGTAGAAAATGACCTGTGGGAAATAAATTTAACTTCTACAGTTCTTCATTGCAGTACACAAGGACAAGTTCAGTTCCCCTAGATTCTGCTTGACTACTTCAATTTGAGCCCCGATCCACCTGCCCAGAAAAAGTCAGTCAGTCAGTTTGAGTGCTCAGTGATCTATGTCTCCTTCTCAAAAACAATTACTCAAGCCATCTAATGTATTAGATAAAATATTAATGAGAAGCATTAAAAGAAATGCACAAACATGGAAGGTCTGAGGACAGCTGGTCCTGCTTTGGAATTGGAGAAGGATGACATTATTTCCTGTGATGCCTTCAAGCTCTACTTGCCATATTTTAAAAATTAGATTCTTGAAGAGAAAGAAAAATATAGAAGCTATCCTGAAGTAAATGTTCTGCATAAAAAAAAGAAAAAGAAAATCTTCATAATGTCCTCCTCAAGTTAAGGATATTGTGGTAGATATCTGACTTCTTATACTAAAGATTCTAAGCTCACATTTTATAAACATTTGCAATATCCAGTTCTTACAGTTCTTTTACATTAACTGAACAGATCCATGTTTAGTTCCTTAGTTATCATGCATTTGTCTTTTAATGCTTTATCATCTATAGAGCTTTGCTGAGAATTTGCTTTATCTAAATCCTTTGGAGGCAAAACCTCAGCTATCCCTAATGCTTAGAGGCAATTACGCAGACATGTGGCCCCATGGCTGCTAAGGAGATTACATGAGAACTACTTAAAATGTATGATAAAGTAGTCTGTCACTAGACAATAATCCATACATTGTTGTATAGATATTCAACAGTGAAAGATCTAACCATGCTCTTAAAATTATTCAAATGGCAGAAATAATGACTGCAGATGCATACAGAAATGAGTCTTTCCAATTTCAGAATTATCCTCCCAAGCTAATCCACATTGGTTTTGGAACTGGTCTTCTCTGGAGATGGTTGACTAGTAAGCATTGATAAATTACTGTCACCAATTTCTTATTTTCAGATAAGAAATTATATTAATGTGTACATTTTCTTTCACTCCCTTCTATAACCCCCTTAAAGTAAGAACACATACCATGGTCAGGCAATTATTTCTTTCAGAACTTTTTTGTTTTTTTTTAACTCTACATAAGATCTGCTTATAAAATAATAGTCAGCAAGTGAGCCAGCAGATGCTTAGTTAGTCAACAGATGTCACTGAAAAAAAGAAGTATGGACAATAGTTGGACAAAGATCAAGAGCTTTGAGATAAGCAGACCCAGCTGAGGAAAGAGGAGAAAATGAGCTCTACAGACGATATAAGAAGGTGAAGTTTTATGGTTCCATACTGAAAGCTGCATCGGTAAAACCTACATTCCAATTCCATGGCATGTTTTCGTGACAAAGCTTATAATGAGAAGAGCAAATGGTGAACATGAATCAATTTTCATGGTTAGGAAGAAACAAACTTTATTTATTCCCCTAGCTTTCATGCTGGTTTCTTGGATGGCCTACAGTCACTCAGGAATTTCAGCTTAACTCCATGGCCCAACTTGTGTGAAGCTAAGCACAAGTATTTGCAGGATCCAGGGACAAAATCATCTGCAAAATTATTGAAAAAAAATGCAAGTATGTGTAGAGGAATTAGTTTCATAAGTGAGGAGTACATAAGGGGTTTTGAAGAGGGATTTTTTTAATTTGCAGTGGTTCTTTTTTCCAGATTGTAGTTTCCTAATTCTACTAAGATTTTAAAAACTGACACTGGAATATGATTACTATGGATCCTGTTTATTATTTCGGAATCATGTGATTATTTTAAAATATGCTTCATATTAATGAATTTGCAAATGAAAACCGTAATGAAGTAAAAGTTATAGAATTAGGTTGGGGTTTTATTCTTTGCCTATGTGGGGATGATGGATAACCTTATTTCTTTTGACTTTGTTGTTCACTGTGTCTCTTTGAATAAATGCTGAAGACCATAATAAATTCACATATTTGCAGAACCTCTGTTTGAGACTGAAGGTCATTTGGATATGAGGCTACCAACAATTTCCAGAAAGGCACTTTCTATGTCTATTGTCTGGATGCCAATTAAACTGAAATATATCAATTAGTTTATGTAGAATATGGATCCATGCTAATCTGGTACAGAAACAAACATCTACTTTCTGATGTATGGCTTTATGAAAAGAGTCATTTCACATCACAGAAATATTTTTCATACTCAGTTTACACTGTGCGTTTCTTTGGTGTGCCACTACATTAACCTTTTAGTCTTATGAGTGAACATTAAAAGTGTTGCATCCATTAATAGCAAATAAAACCATTTGTCCTTCACTGTCAAGGAAATAATGTAGGATCACCTTGAATTCATGAAATGACTATCTTCTTACAACTCAGCCACAAGTCTGGATTATTCATTATGCATACAGAAATGTACTGCTTTATGAAATCCTGACATGATATCTGACACTACACTACATTGTGGAAGCCCTTACCTTGCCCTAATTTTAAGAAATAATTATTTAGGTTAAAATGCCATGGAAATACAACTCCAATCTAAGAAGTGTTAAAAAAGAATAAGTAATTATAAAATAAAACTTTATTGCAATACACAAAAATCCCAAACAAACCCAGACATGGTGAGGCTGAAAGTATGTTCTCCATCCACATCAGTTAGCCTTTAAAAACAAAATCAAGTAAAGACTTTTAGAGTAAAAACATCTCCACTGCTCACAGACTCATCATTCTCAATACAAGAACTTTCCAACTAGGCATGCATTAACTCTTTTTTACTGAAGGTTCCTAATTACAGGGCATGCCTGAGGTGGAATGAAGCAGATTTTCTAATTTTCGATCGTGTATAGACTCATAGCAATACACGCATGTGGGGTGTGATGTGAGATATGAGAGTGGATTTTAATTGCTTTAGACATAAGAGTTCAGTCATGATCTTGGCAATCTCAATGCTATATAGACAGTGACGGCATGAGGTTCTGAAAGGTGGGGGATACAACTTTGAAAGATCTATGCATTATGAGTCTTTCTGTGCTTATATTAAAAGTCAAATAGGCATCTATACCTGATTTACAATGCAGTTGAAAGTCAACTTTCTACACATCTCATGGCTTGGTTCCATTTATATGAAACATGGTCTGTATATCCAGAGGATACACTAAAATCAAAGTCCTACAAAAAAAGCACTATTGGAAGAAGTTTTGACTCATTTCAATTCAGTATCAAAAAGCTGGAGTCTAAAATAAACAAATAAATAAATAAATAAAACCCAGTCAGCTCTTAGCAATTTACATATGTACATGGTTTTAAACATGTATCTGTTCTGAATCCCTCCATGACTGAATAGGCTTGTGATAGACAAGCCTCAAAAAAACAGATCAATAAGTAAATGTATCATTTTTGCAAACAAGCAGAAGAAAATAATTCAGAATATGGGAAATTCCTAAACACAATAATGAAATATCAGTTCTACATATTAAATCCATCCATGACTTTCCAGTTACTTTAAATTTTCATTCAGCTATTGCAATGTCCAGAAAGGAAGTTTGAAAGGCTTGGTTATGTATGACTCACTGATAATAATAAGCAGCCACAGATGCTAAACCAGAATCTTTGCTTTAAAAATACAGCAAAGGACTCTATAAATCTCTATTATTTTCTGTATTTCCCCTCATTCTGATATTACCATTTTCTAATATATTTTAGAGTACTTTTCTTATAAGAACAAATAAAAAATATTTATACATACACATACCCACACAAAATTAATATTTTCTATGGGGAGTCAAAAAGATGTATGAGATCTTCCAGCCCTTGTTCTCTACCAGATCACTCTTGAAGCATACACACCTTCAATGATATTTCACATTACAGGCAACTCGAAAGACCAGCTAACCTTGCCATAAGGAGTATTTTCTCTTGCACTTCTACTTCAAATTATTCTGGAATATTTTTTTTGCCTATTTATTTTTGCTTTGCTTAAAGGGATTTTTGTTTCTGCTGAACATATTTCCTGTAGAAGTATCTTTCTCCTCAGAAAGAAAGAGGCACAAAGGCAACTTACATTTTGGCTGTGTTTTATTCTTTTCTTTTCAGTTTCCTCATATCTGGAAAATGAAAACATGGACAAAGAGAAGAAAAAAGNGACAAAGAGAAGAAAAAAGAAAAAAAAAAAAAGAGGTTTGTTTATTCCTTTAACAATAACACTTTGTCCTCTTCACTGTAACTCTAGTAAGTAAATAAAACAACAAACAAAATTAATAAACCTCAAGCAGCTTTAGTCAAGACTGTCTCTAATTGAATTTTCGGCTCAATTGCTGCAGATGCTTCAGCTTTCCTGAGCAGTACAACGAGTGAAAAGAGACTATAAAAATTAGGAAAACTGATCACTTAGATGAGTGATTCTGCCATGCTCACTTGTAGTTCTGTGTCTGTGAGGACATCAGTGTATCAAGGAGGAACAGTAACAAAGGATAACTTGGCAATTAATATATTTAACACATACATTTTGTTATTACCCTGAAAGAAGTATTCTAAACCACATAAATAAACCTGATGACTATCCAAAGGATTGAATCTGCACTGGAGACCTGTAATGCATGTTTCCATACACTGTACGGATGCTTATTTAAAGACTGTACCAGTCCCCACACCGGTAGAGTTCAAGCAGGGAGCTGTTATTAAATATAAGACCGTGTCAAAAAATCATAGAACAGCTTACTTTGGAAGGGACCTTAAAGATCATCGAGTTCCAACCCCCCTGCC
>RSEF01000001.1:175375207-175389762 GCA_003993805.1 Himantopus leucocephalus | reverse complement strand
AAGAACTTGTGTATCTGTTGCTTCAATAAATTACACTTTTCACTAATCTAGCAGTGAGAGTTCATAGTGAACGCAACCCAACTCCTGAAGTGTGTCTGTGCTAGTTCATGGAACACCACTAGATCGAATTGTATATGGTGTTATAAGTGCATCCATAATTGTGATAGTTCAATATACATATTGAACGCGACCTGACTTTTAATGCCACATTGGGCATCACTCAGAATCTAAGCCTAGCCGCCCCCAGCCCCTCTGATACAGGCTGGAATGCAAGGGGGTTTATTTTCTGCCAAATTATTTTGCTGTTTAATGCAACAAGGGTTTTAACAATTCAGCTGCCAGTAAAATGTCTTTTTTTTTTTCCCTTCCCCTTCTTTTTTTCTTCTGAAGTTATTTTGACTCACTTGGACTCTTCTGTCCATATGACCTGTTCCTATTTTTGTAATCCACACATCCGTATAATCTGTTCTTATTTCTATAATCATTATTTACCTTTGTTCTTTCTTTCCTTAAGGTATTTATCATTCAATAACTATTCTGTAGTAGCATTACTATTTTGCCATAGTTTTTATTGTTATTCTTGCTTTTCTTTTTTCTCTTTTTTTTCCCCCTTTTGTGTGTCCTGCACCAGTATTTCAAGCCCCTACATTTTATTGTCTAAGCTGCTGGTATAAAGAACACTTTAGTTATTTCTCTAGACAATGGTTTTTTTCTTACAGACATTAACTTCAACACTTTCCCTAAGTGTACCCATGACCTAAATCCTTCTTTCAGTATTAGTACTTCCTTCCTCAGTGCTGGCAATTAATCCAGTTGTAGATCCATTCTTTTTCCATTAAGCTTGTTAAACTGCCTTTCTTCTTCTAGTGATTAAAACTACATATTCAGATCATTTTGGACTCTGAAAAAATTTTCATCTTTATTTGTTGATTTGATGTTCTTACTACTCATACCTGTCTCAGTCTCCAGTGGAATCTGTGTTTGGAAAAATACTCTTTTGGTGATTGCTTTCTGTTGATTGACAAATTTTAGATATTCTTCCTTTGGTCATATTTCACTTCTTTGTTTATTATATTGTATGTCTAATTTTTCTAGAAAGTACTAGAATTCCACCAAAGTTCACCTTTTATTTATTTTACCGGCTTCTTTAGGTAAGCATATTGATCCTTGATTTCTGTGTTTTGCTGGGAAAAGTGGGGAATTTTCACTGCTCCCGTAAGAATCCATTTTCTTATACCTCAGAACTGATTATGTCATTTGTTTCAACTGAATATATGTACATATATATGTGTGTGTGTATATATATTGTTTAGGGAAATAGAGATGTCTGTGCTGAGAGTGTTTATAACACAGTCAGTTTAAAATTTTTAAAACAAAACTACCAAATTCATTCAATGGTGACACTGTGGCAATGGGTAGTTCTTATGTATTATTAATCATTAATATGGCATGCACAAAAGTAATCCTTAGAAGTCATAATGTAAATCAGCTGTGAGTATAGAATAGCACAGAGAGAATGGCTACAGTGCTTGATGGTGTTAGTCAAGGTGAGCAGGCCTGAGAGGTTTCTGAGAAATCTCAACTCAAACCAGCTTCTCTTCTGTCTTCTTCTTTCCTCTTTATGTCTGATGTTTTTATGCTACTTGTTGCATCCCCTCTCCAAAGGAGACCTCACCTGCTCCTTGTGCCTCTTATCTTGGTTTTGGTTTTGCCAGTCGTTCCTCATATGCGTTTGGCAGGATGTCTTGCCTATGTGCACTCTTGTGCCTAGCTGCTTCTCAGTTCTTTGTCTTGCAAATTCTGCGACTTGGCTGGCTCACCTGCTTATCTCTGATTTCTCTTTGTTGGTCACATGAGTCATTTACGCAAAATTCTTGTACATTTTGTGGTTATGCTATCATAGTGTTACAAAATATTAATATACTGTTGTTGGTTGCACCATTTTACTGTGCTTATATTCCAGTTTAAGGCACACATTTAACAATTTTTCCCTGCTCTATACACTTATAATTTATAGGAGTTCTAGACCTTTTTTTCATTTTTAAAATTATTTTTACACATTCCTAGTAGGACACATGCCCTCCCTCTGTCTGGATTTACGTGTGTAGATTGTCCCATTGCTACTTTTTAAACAGGACTTGCTTTTTCTGGAGCTGCTGTGAATCTCAGGACATCTCCCTTTTCAGTCTGTGTAAATGGCCATATGGGCTGTTCTTTTACAGTATTCTTGTCCTACATTGGATTCTTTTTTCCCACCTTTTTGAGACAATTCTTTCTTCTCCTCAGTTCTCAGATCCCTATCTGGAATACTATCATGATAAGATTGATCTAATCATATCTGGTATGTAAGCTCAATCGGGTTCAATTCCATTCCTAAATAATTTTAATCAGGTATCTACTGAAGGAGAATGTATGTTTTGGAGATGTAGGCAGCTTCTGCTCCAACTTCTGCCATTTTCTCCATTTTCAGAGAGACTTCTCCTTTCCCTCAGCAATCTCTGTTTTAAAAAGTCTTTTAAAAACAAACAAAAAAATCAATCCAGATATTCCAGCAAGCTTCCTGAGCACTCTTGCTTTGTTATGTTCTCATTGTTGAGCTGTCTAGCGCTCTCCACCACATGATTTCTGTGTCTTAAAAGATGTCAAACAGACAGTATTGCCCACATAAAAGAATTATCTTGAAGGAGAGTTAAAAGGTAATGAATGTAGAAAACTGTTACAGAGATTTTTTGCTTTAGTAAACCTATGACACTGAAGGTTTGAAAGATGGCAATAGGCGCTTTGTACAAAGTGTTAATGCTAGAAAGGTAGTGAGGATTCCTTCATATGCCCTGCAGATAGAACAGTTTATATTCTGGCCTACTCAGATCTCAGCTATGAAAGAAAGACCTTTAAATGAGATTTCACTTCTAATGTTGATTTAATAAATGACTCACTTTTGAGATGGTAGAAATGAAAGCCCTAGTAAAGCATTAGTAGATGTAGCTGTCAATAACTTTCTTTTGTCCTTGCTGGCTTTTTCATAGTTTCACATGTGATACAGAATTGATACCAGAAGCGTTTGAAATACTTTGTGATATTACTCACAAGGTGACACCTCTGCTTTCTAGTCATATCCCCTAATATGAACCTATATTTAAACATTAAATGTCTGAATCATCTGCTGCTGAAACAAAGTTCAGTCCGTAGCTGATGCTGAGCATGCTGTAAGTCCCTCCTGTGGTAGGCACCTACATGCTTCAGTGTAGGCATGTACTTACACACATATGCGCATATGTGCATATGGAAGCATTTGCTCAAAATCCCAGCGGCAGTTACATGTGATCAAAAAGAACACATGTGATCAAAACTCAAAAGTCCTGACTTCCACTTGTGCTTTGTAACCACTAGACTTTGTCCAATACATATAGGATAAAAACTCCCCATGTGGAAGTCACTGGGAGTTTTTTCCCATTCAGTTTCACAGAATCAAGAATTCAGCCATAATGTTTGTACAACAAGAAAAAGGAATATATTTATGTGTTTATTATTATCCCTAATAAGGAAATATAGACAAAGAAGAGACTATGTGGTCTGGTCTTCATGTACATTTTATTTGTAGTAATATTGATTGAATTTGGAGGTCATGTAGTCCAGTCTGTTTCTCAAAGCACTTGGTTGACAGCAGATGATTGAGGGCTTTGTCTTTCAAGACTTGAGTCTTGAAAACTTTTAGGGATGGAGACTGCACGGTCTCTATGGAGAGGTTGTGGTCAGTTAATAGCAATGGCAGCACTGCATTACAGGACCACATGGTTAAAGGTGAAACGCACTAAAAGTAAATAAACTTTAGGGACAGAAATGTGTAATTGGAATTTGCTACCACAAATAGTATTGTTTGCTTCTGACCTTGGCTTACAAGCAATTTTGGAACGTATCATCTTGTGTTGCTTGATGACTAAGTTTGCAAGATGATGAGGGTTGCTTTGCTTGTGAGAGGTAAGATTCAAGGTACTTTTTCTTTGAAAGTCTGGTAGGTATTTTGCAGAACAAAAAAAAAATCTATTGTGTGTCCTGTACTATTAATCTCAGTTACTTTGTGAATAATGTTAAACAATCCTGGAACGTGAGTTCTCTGTAATTAAGCAGTCTTCTCCAGAGTTAGGTACTCCCTTTAAGATTAAGAACTCTAGGAGCAAAAATATCTTCAAATATGTATTACTTCAAAGCAAATGAAGAGGGAGTAGTTACAAAGTCTATGATTCCATACCTCCTCCCAGGCCATCAGTTGTTTTGTATATTTTATTGAACTCTGAAATATCTAAGATAATATTGTTGTGTGCCTTATTCTTTAAAGGGCAAGTGCAGCTCACCCTAAAGTTGGAGATCTTCATTCTTCACCAGGGTGAGAAGTTGGACAGGCAGAGTGCAGAGCTGGCTGTAGGGCTGAGAGTATTATTCAGTTGAGTGACCAAGGGGAGGTCAATCTGGGAAAGCAAGCTTGCCATGCAGATATCCCTTGGGTTTTTTGGTTTCGTTTTTGGTTGGGTTTTTTTTTTTTTTTTCCCCAGGAAGTTGTTCTGTTCAAGCATTTCACTGACATTTCTGAATCGCCTCTAGTCAATCTGGTGATACTCCACCGTCTAGAGCCATTCCCTGAAGAGGACAGATTCTCTTACAGTGATTTCACTATTCTTAGCATGCTCGGGACTGATGTCAACTGATGCATGCTAATGAAAGGTTTTCATGTTTTAGCTGCCTGTACACAAATGCAGTTTGAAAACATCACGGCATAGCTGAGTGGTATTTAGCAGCCTTAATGTCATGTTAGATGTCCTGTGATATTTACCAATGGCCAGAAGACTGCTTCTGAAGGTCTGCTGTAGAATCCAGTTTTATACCTGACTGTCCCATTTGGGTGTCATTAGATAGCTATATTTAGCCAATCTCACCCACAGCTTCCTGGGTCTGAATGTCTGTCTAAAAGAAGATGGTGGCTGACCACTAATGTCCATTTGCCCTTTTAACAAAACCACTAATTTCTCATGTACTGACAGCTTTTCTCTGTTATCATATACTTGTTAGAATTTATTACCCATTTTTTTTATGCCATTGAGCTGAACACTTATAAGCCCAGAAAAATTTGGGCTCTTACAGATCACAACCAGTCTAATATCAGGTAATTAATTGCACATCACTTCAAGAAGAAAAGTTGGATTTTGGATTTGCAAGAAATAGTGTATAGGAGTAAGAAAAACTCCTGGGTGAATTTGGGATCTTAAGAAAATACACCAACAGAAGTAAAAAAAAAAAAAAAATCACAATGGCTTAATGTATTGTTTTGTGTTCCACTGAATGTGAATCCTCTAGCTTAGAGGAAACAAGCTCTGAAACCAGAAACAGAAGAGGTGACAGAATGAATTAACAATGACAACAGCAATTGAGGATGAGTATGGTGGTAATAATAACAACAACAACAACAACAACAACAGCTTCTACATATCTCAGTGTATAACCAGAACCTTAATACTAGGAAGAAACACATCAGATCATGTATACAGAGAACAACACTGCTGTCATTCCTACGGGAAGTATAATTCATAAAGCTATCATCAATCACAGTTTCTCTAAGACTAGCCAGAGACCAATTATCCCAGTGGGATATTGAAAGCAAATCTATTGTCTTGCTCTGTGACTGCAGGAGAACTGTTAAGGGCAAGATCAGTGGAAGTGACCCAGAAAAAGTTAACAAACCAGAGAATTTAGCAATGAAAACATTTCCTAATTCTGAAGAAGAAAATGTGAAAACAGAACAGAACTGAACCTTATAATATTTTAAAGGGTAAACTCAACAAAACTGACTCTGTTTCTGTTGTACGGAGGAGTTACAGGCCTATGTGCAGAAAGTCAGGTCATTGATGACACATCCCAGATGTTAACCAAGAATCAGCACGCTAGTTCTCTGGGGCAGCTGACACTTTATCTGTAATTGGCATACACTATGCAACAATGGGTAGTGCTGGTTTTTTGTTGTTGTTTTTGGTAAAATCTAGCTGTTACTGTTTGTAGTTCTTCTGGGGTAACTAGAAATCTCGGATACTTACTGGTTATATTACAAGGAGGCAAACAGAGAGCAGTAAAAATTATGTAACTGTGGAGACATTTCTGCAACTCCTGCTGATATCTTGACCCAAACACTTGTTCAAGGACTTTGGGGTATATTTGAGAACTTTCCTGTTAAAAGAAAGACACTTCCCTGACTTTGGAGATTATACCTTGTTGTGGGGAAAAAAAAACCACCTGAGTGTGGAACAGAGGGCTAGGCTTGCTTGTGGTTTTCATGTTTCTTATCATGAATGATTCATGAGTAGTTTAAAGTGAACAGTGCATCTTCGGAAAGCTAACAAAGCTTCTCTGTAAAGTTCAAATACAACTATATTTTACTGCTAGAATTTACAGTACACTAAGTGATGCTCTATCTCACGTGCTTTTTTTAAACTCATTTGTCTTCCATATACAGCATACTCATCCAGTGTCATAGATCTATAGATATTAAAGGTGGTTAAATAAAAAAATATTAAATAGATAAGTTTATTTGCAGTTTTTACATGGTATACCTAATTTCTGTTTATGGTTTCACATTAATTAAAAATCTACATATGCGTCATTGGATTTTCTGATAGGGTGCTTACAGGAATAATGCAAGAAATATTGCTTAGTGGTCTAATATATCTTTATTTAACTTTTATTGGTTGACAATTACATTTATTAGCATCAATAACTGTGAGATTAGTTAGGTGGTGATAGCTATGAAAAGTCAAAACATTTCATTAAATTATATACAGTGCATATTTGAGAATGACTGGTAAGTAACTAAAGTATATAAATGAAGAAAAGTATTATCTAAAACAGATTTAGTTCCAAATTTGTGCAAGATCTGGACTAAATTATTTTTGTTATTTGTGTATTTTTTGTATGTTTTAAACAGTTTCTTTCCAAATCAATACTTCCTTATTTCTCTATGGAAGTAATTCACCATTGTTCTAAAATCAAAAGGTTTTCAAATTAGCTCATTTTCCTAAATTTAGCATGATATATGAAATCACAAATTACTACCAAGCTAGTTACAAGCCTTGAAATTACCACTGCTGTACATTTAATTATTTCAGTTAGAATTCCAATTTTGAACAGCTACTTAAAAATAAAAATTCATATATTACTGTAGTACTGACTTTATAGATTTGCTAGAATAAACATCTTAACTTCTTCATGTCCTGCTGCAAGGGGCAGTCCAATGCCTATGCTGTTGTCTGTTTACTTAAGTATCATGGAAAGAAAAATATTATCTGATCTTATTCAAAACTTTGTTGTTCTGTTTCAGTGAAAGCTGCTGAATTGTCAGGCTTCTGATATCTTCAGTGGAGACTCACAAGGCTGTTTGACAGAAAACATATTTCTAATCTCTTGGTTAGTCATCAACTAGTAAGTAGCTTCTCATATTCACCTTCAATGAAGTGTTTGGGTTGTCTTAGGTAAATAACAACTTTTAAAATTACTTCACCATTATTTTCCCTTTCTTTTCTATAAAAACATTTTTCTCTAATGTCTGATACTACTTTAAAGAGTATAACACATTTAGGTCAGCGTTTATAAGTGCTTTAGCAGAAAAAGGAGTATTTTCTTAGTACTGCTATTCAGCATCTGTCAGAGGGCTGTTCAGTGACCTGTAATACTCCCAAAGTCTGAAGCATAAGTAGGAATGAGGATTCAGTGGATCGTTTGTAAAAAAATATGTTGCTCCATTAGTCTGACAGAGGTGGTCAAGAATGGTATCTAGCAATCAATTACTAGAGTTTGTAAATCCAGTTAAATGGTACCTGAACAGCTGGATTCTATTATTATCTACCAGTTAAATTTTCATACTGTCTCATTTTTCTTGCTATTTTACATACTTTGTTCTTCATACCAATATTGTCTTTAATTTTTTAAATTTAAACCTAACAAAAATAGATCTTGATTGAACTGATTGAATTGGTGGGAAGGATGGCAAAATTCAAAAGTTTAATTGAGTGAGCTCTCATAGAAAAAGGCAATATCTAACCTAAGGTTGGAAAGCAAAATTAGGCTTAAACTCAATAAAAAATAAAACAGGAATCAAGTATTAGAATTCAAAGAAAGAAAAAAAGATATTTTTTTTTTGTTGGATGAGCTATCCAACCCAGGGTGAGAGTAGCTGTAGAAATTTGCTAATTTGGGATGTTTGGGATTTTATATCTCTCCAAGCCTTTAAATGCAGTCTGAATGTACAGATTTATAAGTTAAAATATTTCTCCTAGTTTCATAACAAGTTAATGAAATTTACAAGTGCGGAAATTACTACATGAGAGTGCACACCTGTATCATTCAAAAGATTAGGTGAAATGGTTACATGTGCCCTGTCTTCAAACATATACAAGAAGGGAACATACCCAGTCATACACCTGCTCATAGCCTGAGAAAGTTAACATAAATCATATGAGTGGGGTTTTTTTGTTGATACTACATCTAAGTAACTACAGTGTGCATTGTGTCAGGTATGTACGACTGAGTTAGAGGAGAAGGATATTTTAAGCTTGGGAATGCTACAGGTGTTTTTTCACTGTCATTGAGTGTCGTGATTTTTTTTCAACACTTTTAACTGTTGAATAATTTTGGTTTGCTTCTGTATTTTCTTTTATCATATTAACATAAAAGTGAAAAAGCTTTCATAGGGAACAAAGCCAGGTTTTTATCTGGTGTCCTAAAAAAGCAAGAGAGTGATTGATGTCAGTGAGCCACAGCTAAAGACATTGCTCCTTGAGTGGTGTGACACTGTGCATGATATCGTTGAGTAGGTGAAAGTGTAACGCAGAGAGGTGGAATAAAAGCGTTCATTTATAAAGCACTCATCAGATGACACACTCACAAATTCATGATCTTTGTGAGGACTATTACAATGGTGTACATTTTCAGAGCCTTTGAAGAGCTTTAGCTGTACAGCTCCCTTTTATGTCAGCAGGAGACATGCTTTGCTGTGATAAGATTTAGCTGACTTTCTTTAACATACTTTGTTATTAGTTATGAAAGGAACAAAACTACTTCTGTCTGAGTTGCTCTTAAAATTTCTATTGACATTATTAGATTTAGGACTAAATTCTTGGGACCTGGTACTGTGCAGTGAAATGAGAACGGGTTGTGCATGCTCACTAAATACCCATCATCTGTGTTTTTAGGAAAACAAAATAAATCCATCCCTCATGAATATTTGCTGTTTCAGTGAAAGTGCTCTTGCACATAAGTAAAAGATTATACTGACAAACAGTAGTGTGTTATACTAAAATATGAGAGAATAAACCATTAGCTGCACTGCAGCAGGACTTGAAGCTCCTGAACTTAAAGGAAAAGTAGCTGTTGGCCAGCATACATTCGTTTTGGTTTGAAGGCAAACTGGCCCATGGCAGGAATGAAGACAAGTTTCTATGATGTTGGTTTCTAATAACATCAGAAGAGTTGTTATGGTTGTAAGAAATGTTCTATCACCTTTGTTTGGAGGACCTTCCCTGAATAGGAAGGGTGAGTCGGTCCAGGCACAGCTACATTGGCTTTATGGTACAGGAAGACTTCTCTGTGGCAGGGAATGATCATCTCCTGATTCAGGACAGTTTAAGATTCCCTAAGATGTACTGACATGAACTGGGGTGTAGCCCAGCAGCTCTGCTGCATCCTGAAGAAAAGTAAAGTCTAAAATATAAGATGCACTAAAAAAAATACAGGTGTGAATTGCGAATAGGTGGAAGCACTTGTAACATGGGTTTTCAATTATATTTGTTACGGGAGCGCAACAGAGCTAGATTAGGAACTGGCACCTTGTTATATCTGAAAACAAATAAGGTGAAGATGCATATGTCTAGAAATGAATATATATCTTTAAGAATGTAGGAGCTTTGAAGAAACTATTTGCTAAGACATAATTGACTCATATGTGATTAAAGTGTAGGAAAACGTAAGTATACATCATTTAAATATAACAGTGACAGACAACAATTAATTCCTACCCAGGCTGGAAAACCAGTTGGATTTAAAGCGGTGCAGGCAGAGGATATTTTCTGTTATGTTACTTTCTGATGATACTCTGGAATATCTGGGTACATTCCAAACCTGATCAATTGATTTTACAAAATATATTCAGCAAATGAGCTTATGAAGAACGGTAGCTCATATAAATGTATTTCAAATTTGAAGAAATACACCCAGCTAACCTCTTTTTCAGTTTGTTAAAAAAAGTGGTCTTAACAGAGCATAGTTTTTGATCAGCATTTGGACAAATGTTCTGCTTTTCAGATGTCATTTCTTCTGCTGGAGTGGTAGATAGCATCTCTTATGGTTGCAGTCTATGGAATTTTGCCACTTTTCTAAGAATCATGCTGAGAAATAGTTAAGTACAATTTTGGATTTTGCCAAATAACAACCATTTTATAAAAGAGCTGAAAAAGCTTCTAATTTCTACCAGTTATAAAGCTACAGAAATAAAAAATTGCACAGTGAAATTTTATTTTATCATTTGTAAATTACTAATGACATTGTAAATGGCATTGAATTTCCCAGTTGTAAGGTGCAGTATTCAGGTATTGCAAACTTTATATTTGGCCACTAAGGAGAAGCTATTTAGCTTAAGGGTTGTCTTGTTTATTTAGCGTTGTTTCCTTTTTTTAATCCAGCAGAAAAAAATAAAATCTTTGTGTTTAGGAAGATGCTTTTATGCTTGGAGTTTAACTTTTCCTGTCGAAATCTAATGTGAAAAGAGTGTTTGAATGGTAAATTACAATGATAAATACTACGGCATGCTCTTACTGTTGGCAAATCATTCCTTTTTCCTTTGGAAAGACTCGTGTGTTTAGAATTTAACATCGTGATTCAGGTTATACAATTCTAAATAGATGCAAAAGGAAAAGGGTTTGAGGTAGACATGCTGTTAGAACTGGAGAAGTTTTTGGTTGCAATATGAAGACAAACTGTGTGGATGATTAATATTCAGTGAGTCCGATGAAAATTTAATTCAAGTAATTTAGGTAACACATCATCTCATTGTCTTTTGCACTCCCAGTATAAATGCTATTTTCCTCTCTATGGTGGTTCATATCAGCTAACTCCTGCACAACTACAGTTGCTGACAGTAGGAAAAACGTTGTCTTTGCTCTTAACAAGTACTCTTTGAAGCCTACAGAGCAGCATTGGCACTGACTGTTAGTAATAATTGAAATTACTTTCCTAAAAGTAACTTATCTCATCCTAACACACCTTATGTTTTTGTCTGCTGTAATTTTCTTTCTTGTGCCCCTTTCTGGAAATACAAAGAAAGCCATAGTGACTAAGTATAGAGCACAGGATTCATTAAAAGCTGTTTGAACACTGCGCAGATGATGTGCCGGGAAAAACACACAGAATGAATATTGATTTGTAATGTGTGTTGGGAGAGGGAGAATGATGCATTTCAGATGAAGTATGCCTTTGATTATTTAAAATATTCTTTCTATTTTTACTGACAAAAAGTCTGTCTAGAACTGTGTATTCCTACAAGACTGTGAAGAATCCTCTATATTTTAAAAGAATTGTTAGAAATGGATGAGCAGGAATCTGTGTACTTATTAAAGGTTGATAACTGTAGTGTCTCTTCAGTAAGAGGGCAGCAGGAAGANATGTTCCTGCTAGAATGCATATTCAAGAGAAGAGGAACATGAGGATTTTTTTCTGCACTTTTTGTGGTGTGTGCTGTTTTGGGGGTTTTTATTTTGTGTGTGTACAAATCTCAGGTGTGTCTGAAATCTGGTTAAAATAAGTCTATCCTCTTTGTGTGCCCCAGAAGTCCACACAAGGACTGTGCAAATTTCAAGAATCAGAGAAATTACAGCAGTTAGAAAAATAGAGCAGCCATGTATGTGAATAAGCTACAAAATCTGTTACTGTAGTTTTTTAAAGTTTCTAAGCCTGTCCCTTTTGCTCCCACTTTTCCCTAATAACCTTGGAAACAAGTTATTTTAAAAATTCACAGAAAGATGAAATTCCATTTATTACCCCAGAGTATAAGCCAGTATATTTTTCATTTCATGCCCTTTCTGTCCCTGTGAGTCTTTGTGTTCTCAGCAGAATTTAATAGAATTTCAGGCAAAGAGGGGCCACAATTTTCCCTCCTGGCACAAGGTGCAACTGCTGATCCAGGTCTGGGTCTCTTGGGGCATCAGGAGGACTCATCCGAGAAGAACTGAACCGAGCCAGGTTGCTCTCATTTTAACTGACTGCTCAAATCATTGACCTGCTATTGAATGGGGAATATCCCATTGCCACCATCTTACCTTAAAAATGCAAGGGGTGGCTTCTCCTTTTTTCTCTGCAACTTGGTCTCATGGATCTGCTCAGTTAATTGGTTAAACTGTGCTTTGATCTTATTTTAATATTTTCCTACTTTTTTTTTGTCAGAGTTGAGTAGAAAGAGTGAGAAAGCAAGACTCTTCTGGATTTTTTGCAACACTTACTGCTTCTAAAGGAGTACATAGCATGAGGAATCATGGTAAAATTCTGTAACTTTCTAAGGCTTTCCATGCCATTTTTGCATAACCAGATGATAAAGATGAGGTGCACAGTGCAGACTAATGGGGCACAGGTGGCTATTTGCAGATTTTGTTCATTATTAATTACGTGCAGACTTTATGATTAACTCATTATTTAAAAACAATTAAATATCCCTTGACAGACTCCTGATTGTACCTAGTTATGATAATTGGTGAAAATATTTTTGAGAGATTGTTTCAGATTACCTACTGTGGTATGTGCTTAATCTTTTCTAAACATTGTGAAAAGAAAATAATTAATGCTTAGTCATATACGTATATGTATTAAAGATATTATGGTTTCATAAAGTAAATTGGCACCATCTAATGTTTAAACACTGGCTGCAGATTGAAGAAATAATCTGCCTTTGCTCTGTGGACAGTAATTACAACATGTGTCTAGCTTACTTACTTTTCTGATTTGGAATATGAAGCACTCTGGTTCTCTGAAAGTGAGATTTCAGTTATAAGACAGAGATTGAATGGACAGAAGTACCAGGATTATTTCATTATTTTGATATGGTTTCAGTTACAGATGTACACCTCATACAAAATATTTTTAAACAGGATGAGATCTACTAAGAGAGACTCAACCCAGGTTGCATGTACAAGCCCTTGTGTGTGAAGATTTCCTAAGCAGAGTCCTCTTGGACAACTCATTGGATATCTGCTTTTCTTCAGGGTCCAGCTTCTTTTTCTCTGCAGAGATTGCCTTTTGAAGGCAACCTACAGCTTTAAGGCTGTGAGCTAATTTCAAGCATAATATATTTTCAGTAGCCCTCTATACTTAGTTTATCCCAAATGCATGTTAGAATTGTTTTTTTCCCCTCTTCTTAGTAGTATGCTTTAAGACATACTCTATGGTAATATGTTGACCCTGAGCAGTAGGACTTGAGATAGGCACAAATGTGAGTACTTGGCTCTTTGACATTATTTATCATATATTATTTTAATAAGATTACCATGTAAAGTCAGTGGTCCTTTTAGTCTTCCTCTGCCATGTAAGGCAAGTAGCCCACCCTGATTGCATGTCCTTGCTCGACATGAAATTCTTCTACATGCTTCCATTCTTGCTACTAACCAAAATGCAACCATGAATTTTAAAGACTGGGATCTGCACTGCCTTACTCTTGTGTAGACATTTATTCCATAGAAAACCAGACTGACGCTGTACTAATTCAGAATGATAGCTTTTTGTTTTCCGTTTGTGTGGATTTAGTTCACTTCATAAAGTGCCGTGTGCTGTAGAGTCATTTGGTAAATACCAATGTGCTACAGCACTGACAAGACCCTGTTTTGACTCCCAGGAGCAGAAAGTGATTTATATAACCTGTCACAGTATTAACATTAGTAATGCTTTCTTCCTCAGTGCTCTGAGAATTAAGTTGCTTGGCTTTTGAATACAAAATGCAACAAAGTAGGAACTGTATTGAACGGCAGTATGAATTTTTAGGTAATGAAAACAGTGTGTCAGCAGATAATGGTTGGAGAGCAGAATCCCCTAAAACCATTTCAGTGGGTTTATTCATGTTTTTTTCTTAGCCAGAATTATCCCCTTATAATTCAGTTTTCTCTCAGTTATGTACATGTTAATTATCAAGAGGTAGTTTAACCTAACTTTGTATTCTTTCCAGAAAGAGAAGACTCAGGTTTTTCCCCCTTGTAAGTTAATCAAAGTTACACGAATTCAGTGCATTGCCTGGTTTTGTTTGGAAGATGCCAAGACAGAAGCAATGGAAATAGTTCAGGACTTTTATCAACATCGTAATCTTACAGAAACAATCAATCTACATTGACGCAAATAGAAATTTTATATATGAGGAAGAAAGCTACATTGCTCACCCCGCAAACTTTATTTTTGACTGTATACTCATTGAAACCATGACTTCCCTCCATGTAACTTCAGGGGTGAATGAAACCTATTAGTTTGTGGACATTGTAACCAAAAAGTTC
>RSEF01000001.1:175357011-175375107 GCA_003993805.1 Himantopus leucocephalus | reverse complement strand
AAAAAAAATATTTCTGATGGATGGAAAATAAAATTCTGAAACTGTTATCTCTTTTTAAAAAGAAACTAGGGGGAAAAAAGTCTCTACTCAGTTCCTTATTGGCACATTCAATACAGAAAGTGAAATACATATTAAAAAATATACCTCTGAAATTCTGAAATCATATGTCAAACTCTGGTAAATTTAATCACCAAGCTTTTCAGCATCAGTGTACTTTCATAGGGTGAACAAAAAAAAGATGCTTCAGAGGTTGTGGAAACAGACAAGTGGAAAAATGGGTCTGCAGCTCACAACATGTTACTGCAGGCAAAATGTTTTGTCTAGATACAGCAGTTTTATATCAATCTTTATTTAAAGTTCTTTGAAATTTGGAATACAGACTCACAGGTTTGTTACATGGAAAGCACTTGCTTTTTCTCTGCACTTGGAACTTTCTGTAATATTCAGGCTGGCACCCAGCTTGGTTGTACCGTGGTCTAGACCTTTTTGGCATTATGCCCTGGAATTCTGTACAGCACCAAACTACAACTTATGACTCACTATAGATGTAAATTTCCTATAGTGGCACGCTGTGTTAAAGCATACTGCTTTATTTCATTCTGTTCTGTCTCTTTGCATCAGCAGCCAGAGATCCAAGTGAGAGATGGAGCCCAAACCCCCACCCAAAAAACTTTCCATGCCCCATCTAGGATGCTAAAAGATAACCACTGTGCCATCTGGAAACCTGTTAATGACTTATATCCCACATGCATTACTGAAAAACAACATGATACTCTGGTTTTACATTATAAATAAAGCAAAGTGGTTATTTTTTTAAAATCTTTAATGTTTAAAGGAATCTATGATAATTCTTCACGTGCTACAGTTAAGATTGCTACTTGCTACAGCCTGCCTGTATGATTAGTCAGCTTAACAAAACACCTTACTAGCTGATATATCTTGGCCTGATTCAAGCCTGACTGGGAAACAATTAGCCTACTGTGGATTTTGTTTAACCTCACTAAGTAACCTGGTTAGATGACATACTCAAATTCCAAACATTTCTCAGCAGAAGCAGCATGGCCACTCAGGAAACGTTTGGAGGAATCAGGGAAACCAGAGATTCAGTTCTCTGCTCCTTCAACCTCTCTCTGTTTTTGGAACTGTGAGTGCAATTCAGCTTTCAGGAGGGTGAATGAAGTCGGTCTTCACACTTGGCATGAAGTAATTATTTCCAGTCTTCAAAATAAAATATTCAGGATGTTCTTAAACTAAATTATATTCCTCTGAGCCTAAATAAAATGCTGAAATAACTGTAAGTAGAATGGCTTTTCCCAGACTCCCTTGTGTTGCTGAAATAGCAGACAGAAGGTGAAAACTCAAACATGCTTAGGCTGATAAAAGAAACTGCATGAAAATAGACTACCATTTTATTTCTGTAGTTTTAAGTTCCTCATATAACAAAGTATATTAACAAGAAGTTCCAGCCTTTTTCAAAATAATGCATTATCTAAAATAATTGAAAATGGTTACCACAAATAATTTACTTTTAATGATGAGGGATAAAAAGTCTAGGGGTTTCATTCTCTGCTGGACTCTCTGACAGGCATAATGCAAGAAACACTTTGGTACAGTGATAAGAGGAGCTTGACATAACCTTGCATTTGCCAGTCTAGACTCCTAGATGGCCAATACAGATACTTATGTAGATCTAAGTAATTATGAAAATTCGTATAACTTATGAAATAGTAATTAAATCAAGAAATTAACATGTCTCTAGATTCTTGAAGTACCATCACTTTTTTTTTCTGCCCAAATTGATACTTGAAATTTAAAGGTAACACCTCTTATGATATATCAATTTCAATAATTATAGTTAAAGGTTTCTCTATTTTAAAGTTTTACTAAAAATATTCTTCTTATGATGGAGGAGAAAAGATGGTGCAGAAACAACATTCTTAAAACTTTAAGAACAAGTTTCACAATTATATGTGATTTCTCTGTAAGAGTTTGAACAAACAGCAACACACCTCATTTGGGGAGATATTCCTTCTTCTTGAAGTCAGTCTTTTTCCTTTCTGTTGTTCCTAATTTTAGGAAGCTATTGTGAGATGGGGTAAGAGAATGCAAGTTTCTGCGCTTTATGCACAGATGGCACCCCTGTATGTCCCTTAGACCATGTACAGGTATATCTTGTCCCAGTTTTCCTGAAGTCACACAAGAATCTGCAGCTTCATTGCAACTGAATGAAGGAGATGGTATAGATCATGGTGTTTGAGAGGAAGAGGCAATCAGACACAAGATCCCTACATCAAAACTGTTTTGTGTCTAAATGGTGGTTACATGCTGCTAGTCTGGACTGCACAGTGATTTTGTTCTTATCAAGGATATAAATTATGTGTGTTTCATGGCAAATTGCCAGTGCTTGTGTGGATGGTTGGTTGTCTTGGTGGCTGAAATAAATAATTGATTTTTTTTTTTTTTGCAAGTCATACAAAATACCTTATTTAACCCAAATAAAATGTGTAAACTGGCAGATATTTTATATCTGTATTTCTTCTGTGAGTAGATCGCTCTATTCAGAAACAGTTCAGATGACTTTCACTTCCACTTTGGGCAAATAAATTATTCATCTGAAAATTTTCTCTCAATCCTGATTAGCACTGCACAATATTAGACTCCTGAAGTCCAAATATACTAAGCTTGATTGCTTTGGTTCATACCTTTTGAATGATACACATTCCCTGGGAAACTGCTGGGTACAAAGTACAGCAGCCCCATTGTTTAGCAAGTCAAGTTACTGTGAATACATGGTCAAAGTTCTTTGTACTCTGCTTTGGTGTCCCACAGGGACCCCAGTGAGGATTTTGACTTTAGTATTCAAAGCCATTTATGGCACTAGACCGTGCTATTTCAGACACCTGGATAATATTTTCTCTTCCTCAAGTTAACCCTGATTGTTGGTGCTGGCTGATAATAGAAGGGTAGGAAATTGCAGAATTACTGTGATGAATGCCAATTTTGGCCTTGCTTCTCTACTGCAATATCCTTTCTATTTTATTAAGCAGGGCTTGTGAAGGTTGAACTGTTTTCTGTGTTTGTAGAGAATAAATGCACATGTTATTTGTTTGATTCTGTTTATGATATTCAGGTAGTGTTCACAGTATACCTGACAAGTATCAGATTTTGACAAAAAATTGTCACAATACAGGGGGACAAGTGGGAATGTGTTCTTAATTTGTCTGCTTAGATATCCTGATATGTTGTCTGGAAATCCAGGCAAGAATTCAGTGATTTTGTCTTTCATTTGGATATCATATCTATTAGACAACAATAGGAGTCAGCTGCATTCCCCGAGGCTTCTCACACATCAGATTTCCCTCTCAGTAACCTTTCAAAATTGGTCACAAATGGTCTTATTCTAGATCATACTGGCATCTAACCTTTGTAAACTTGGACACTGGAGAGAATTAAAAAAGCAAAGTGTAAAAAGAGATACAATCTTCCATTTCAAAATGTTATCATTTCTGAAGGCAGTAATGATTTCATGACATATAAAGTTCAAAGTTGTACTAACTTACTTTTCTCTTCACTTTTCTTATCTTTTAACCTTGATAGTTGCTTATGCTTGTGCATATTAGCTGTTAATTTGTCACATTCAAAATGTTTTTAAAAATGCAGGATAAATACTTATATGGGAATTGAGAGGTTATGCCTTCATGGACAGAGATTCCACAATATTACTTAGGGATACAAAGTCCTGGGTGCTGGGTCATCTTATGAGATACTGCAGAAGAGTGTTTCTTTTGAAATATGCTGAACTACTGCTCTAATTTGCTGTGGTGGGCTGCGTGGCCCCTTACATACAGAGTTTGTGTGACTTGAATCTGGTAGATCTGGTCACAGTAACAGAGTTCAATCTCTGTGGTTCTTCAAAACGCTAGCTTCCTTAAGCAACGGGACATAATAATGTATCATATTTAGCAGATGACCAAAAAGAGAAAAATT
Organism: Himantopus leucocephalus; assembly: GCA_003993805.1. Taxonomy (NCBI): domain Eukaryota; kingdom Metazoa; phylum Chordata; class Aves; order Charadriiformes; family Recurvirostridae; genus Himantopus; species Himantopus leucocephalus. The sequence continues at coordinate 175,371,120 of RSEF01000001.1, read as the reverse complement.
GGGCAAACTTTTTGTGTATTTTTGGAGTGTTTTCAGTAAAATATGTAAATTAATTACTATTTTTTTTTCCCCTAAAGTTGCCAAAGTCTTCAAATCCATTCCAAACCTCTGATTTCTTCATAGCTGATAATGAGGGACTATTCAAATTCACACAGACATCACAAAATTTCAGCAATTGCAGTCTTGTCATCCCTCTCCCCATGATATAGTTTGTGTATGATGGCTTTCTACCTTCCTTTAGGTGCTCAAAAAACTAATATTGAGAGGTAACAGAAGCTTAATTAGAAAAAATTGCATTACCTTACTAATATCCCTCATGTGTTTAAAGTCACCATCGCTAACATTGTCAAATACCTTTTAAAAGGGAGAATACCAGTTATTGAAGCAAGCTCTTTGAGGTAAATGCATGTAAGTGTCATATTCATAGATCAGAAGGGGCCAGTGCGAGTTTTGATTCTCACCTTCTGCATGATGCAGGCCAATATATTTTGTAAGAATACTAACAGACATGTATTTTGGAATAATCTTTTGATGGAAATGTATGGAAAAAAAGAAGGAAGGGTTCTGTGGTAGAAACAGAAGGGAAAAATGGTTTTGCTTGCTCTGCTTGCTACAGTGTTTCCCTAAAAATCCATTTCTACTGCAGTTCTCATCTCGACAGACCTTTGTCCTGATGCAGTACAGAAAGCCTTGAATAAAGAAGTTGATCTTAAGTATACATATTTTGAATGATGGAAAATACATTCTGGGTGTTTAGCAATTGTGCCAGTGGTTAATAAATAGCGGGCTATAAGGGACATAACGTTTTGTTGCATTAAAAAGTTTCTCTTAGTGTTTCCTGGAGTTCATTCACTTTCTCATGCAGCAATCTTTACACTGTAGTAACAGCTACTGTAGCACACCGTAAGCACTTTATATGATAGAAACTTTGCCTGAAATCCCCAAAGGGAGACCATGAGCAAGAACGCACAGTATTGAAACTCTCCTTTACGGAGTACAAAAAGGAGAACCATAGACCCATATTGTTAGTGCTCTACTCCCCTTGTAATTTATGTAAGCTAAAGAAATACATATAATATGTAGTGCATATGTTTTGCTTGTATGTGCAGTTTTTGCTTTCTCTATTAAGCTGTCTTTATCTCAGCCCAGGACTTTTCTCACTTTTACCCTTCCCATTCTCTCCCCCATGCCACAGCATTTGGACAGTAGTCCAGAAGGCAAGCCAGAGCTGCTACCATAACTACTAAAAAGAAGAGCATGATCACAACATTATGTAGATATTAAAAAAAAGAATCAAAACCCCAAACCACCAAAAAAATGCTATAATTCCTCGATTCTAATATGATTGACTCAGTATCTCCAAGACAAATATATACAGGGGTCTGATAAAAGAAAATATGCCTTCAGAATTCAGCAGAATTGGTATTTTTCTTAAGATAAAAAAAAATCATGTCTGTTCAATATTATGCTTGGAAAATAGGGGAGGAACACAAGACGGATGGAGAAAATCTCCTTTTTCTTCTGACTTGATGTTTCCATTTTGAGCAGATTCATCATCTCTCTGCCTGGTGCCATGGTCAGCACAACCAGAGAGTACACAGGGGGAAGCAGCTCCCTTCAGACTGAGATTAATTCCTTGGTGAGAGACTTTCTAAACTTCACAGATTCTTGTTGCGCTGTGGTACCTGTCTTTAAAGTTCTCTCTGTTGCATTTTAGCCATACTGATGTTACCTTCTATTTCATAAAATAATAAAATAGGGGAAGAAAATGACTGAGCAGGTAGATAATGTTTTGGCTGAGGTCATATGCTTATTGTAGTTTTTGTATCCAGTAGAGGAAGCTTGTCTTTTTACTTTTTTCTCTCTCTTTTATTTTTTTTTTTTTTAACAGTATTCAAATGTTGTTCTACTCAATTCCTGTCAGGAACACATGCATTTGAGTTTTTCCATACAATGGGCCAAGATCTACCATGTAGCCATCTTTTGTCTCTGAATGTTTTCTTTCTCCTTTCTCTGGGATTGCTGTAGTTTTCGTTCCAAAGTTTTATCCCTAAGGGGAGGCATTGTATGGATCGCAATGATGAGAGGTGGAAAGAATTGGTGAAAGGTAATCTTATACATGCATCATGCATCCCCTGCTACTATGAAATTTTCACTTTAGAATTCATTCGCAGTATCTTCTGTGATTCCTATAGAAGTGGTAAATGATGTATGAAATGAAACATTTTTGTTGACTGATTGTACCGAGAATTCAGAGAATAATGTTATAGTCACTGCCGAGGCATATTTATCTTATTTGCCATAATACTTGATATTAAGACAAGCTGTCAAAAGTTTACTTGGATAAAAAGAGTGAGAATGAGGGCAAGGGATTTTTAAGGCAAACAGACTAAGGAAAAGCAAAAGAAAAGAAAAGCAGTATTGTCACTGAACAACCCAATTGTTAGACCTCATCTCAGAAGTAGGTCACCTTTTCTGAGGAAGGATGAGATTGCCCTAGAGATGGAGCAAAGTAAGGTTAATACAATGATTCAGGTGTTAAAAATACTTATTAGAAATAAAGTTTGCACCTATTATGAGAAGCAGAGGTGAGAGTCTATAATACCATGTAGTTACAGTTATGATTACAAAAAAAACCAAGAATTAAAAACAGATGAAGAGCTTAATGTTTACTTTCTGTATGTAAATCAGTGGGTTCTGTGATTTACTTTTCTGTTTCTCTTNCTTACAGTTATGATTACAAAAAAACCAAGAATTCAAAACAGATTAAGAGCTTAATGTTTACTTTCTCTATGTAAATCAGTGGGTTCTGTGATTTACTTTTCTGTTTCTCTTGGATCAGACCCTTACAAGTTTTTCTTTTGAAGTCCAGAGAGCTGTAGGCTCAAAGCAGCCTACTGACAATGGGCTAGCTTTTCTTCATCAGCTTGTGGGAACCACTAGGATTTAAAGACTTTATGAACAGTAGATTTAAAATCATTCTTATGGAGTAGCCTGTCTTGCTGTTTTAAATGGTAACTTAAGAATGGCAAAGTATTTTCTTTTAAAGGTGAGTGAACACACACACACACACAAGCATGCAGAAATACTGACATCTGTATTACAATTTTGTGATACAACCTGCTCACTTGGGTTTGCTTTCATCTTCACAGCTGTTGTGACTCATATTTAGTGTTACTGCTGTTGAGGTCCTTAACTTACTGGTCTTACTTGTGTTCTCTGTTGTTGCTCTTTTGGCCTCTGCACTTGAAACTGCCAGGACAGAGAACTGACAGGTTTTTGCAGAACAAAAGTCAAAGACTCCTTTTTGTGCTTGCTCACTATAATTATTTCTCCTTACCCTGTCTAAATCAAAGATTGGAAAAAAGAGGGAAAATGAAGTGTGTATCAGTGCAATAAATAACATGGTGCAGCCACGATTTTGTGGTCATTGCCTTTCTGCAGAGGCATTAGTTTTGTTTTATAGGGGAGAATGATGCTGCATTTAATATAGGAGTGGAAGCACTGACCTCTATGCTCTTTCTCCCTCTCCTGCAGACTTCCAGTAAAAATTGGGGACTTCATTATTGTGTCTTTAAAGCAGTCAATGCATCTCGCCGTGTTTTACTGTTACTTGGAATACTTTCTGTGGAAATTGCCTATGTTGAATTCACAACTGATGGTTTTATATGGAAAAGAACTAATTATAAGAAAACAAATACTGTAAAATAGAGAAATGTAGTAATGTTCCTGCTTTTCTTCAGAAAGGTAATTTTTATCAGGTTAGGCTTGCTGCAAAATGTGTATTTCCCATCTCATATATTTGATGGGAGTCTCAGGGAGTAAGCTAAAATCTACCATGGAAGACATGGTAGAATATCCAGAAGACAGTCTCCAATTCAATTTTTTTTTTCACTTTTCATAAGAAAGTGAAAAAATGTGTAGACTCTGACCCTTGATAGTTCTTAACCAGAATAGTCAGAACTGTCAAAAAACCAAAAAATGCTTTATGAATTCTTAGCTGATGGATAGACTTCTCTTCTGTAAATAGCAGAACAAAGCACAAATTTTTAAATGCAGAACAAGTGTTCACCTTTCCAGGTAACCAAGCCATAACATGCAAATTTTTACCATTTTTACTGTGATAAAGTCATAGTTACTTAGCATGTGAAAAGAAAGTATAATGAAAACAATTTTTATTTTCATTCTTCTTGTTCCATAGTTTCCTCACTTTTTTTTTTTTTTCTATTTTCATTTTAAGGCTTGTTTTTCCTGTTCTTCACTTAGTAATAGCTGATGCTGTGCTCCGATAAACTTTGTCTCATTAAGTGTTAGTGTCTGGTACAGCCCCAGTAGCCCTCAACAAGACTCATTGGAGGCACAGAGCAGATCGAAAAGCAATTAGCATTCTGCCTTGTGATAATTACCCACAGTATGGGAGGCTTATCCAAGATGTAGTTTCCACTGTGTCTAATAATAGGATTCTTTAAACACTGATATATTTTCATGGACACACCAGTGCTCTCATTTCAATTCTGTCACTTATCTCAGATAGGGGAAATAAACATCCCTCACACATTTTTTTCCTTCATAAAGTAAAGTACACTGCTGTTCTGACAACTTGTAGTGTCACCTAAAAGTCACCTTGAATCATGTTTTAATCAGCTGGAACAAGGCAACATCTCATTTATTTCTGCAGTTTCCTTGCTCTGCAATGCACTGATTGCCAAGACATAGAAATCCAAATTGAGCTCTGATTAAAATGGAATGAGGATGCAGATGCTGCTGTTGGTTCAGAGGGGCATTCTGTTCTGTGCTAGGAAAGGTCAAGGTGATTCAAGTTCCAATTAAAACAGAAAGATTTGCTATAGTTAGGTAATATGTTGCATTGTAACAAGTTTATGCTGTGACAGGATGAATAATTTCTGAATAATTTGTCTTTGATCTATTAGTTTTTATTAGCACAAGAGCTTACTTAAAAAGTCAGTATTTTTCGCCTACTGCAGCAGGACGCAATCCTGTTCTCATAAAAGTATTGTATCAGAAGCTTGGAAATCACACATTACCTCCCAAATGCAGCCAGTACTCTGAAGAGATTTGAGGTTTTGGTGAATTTTGATTTACTGTTGATTTTTAGCACCTGGAGAAATAAATTATCAGTGCAAACACATTTTTATTTTGAACTAAATCTAAAGACACAATGCATAAATCAATGGATAGTTGCCTAGGTGTGCTTGAAATGAGACACCCATGTTGTCTTTAACTCTTAGCTAAATATAGCTAAAGAAGAAATTACTACATTAATAACCCATGCCACACAGAGATTTTAAAAATAGACACTGATGGTTGAGTTGCAGTATACAGAAATCATACCTCATTTATACACTTCAGGCTATGTCTGTTACAAGACAGTCCATTTATTGTTAATGCTTTGCAATGGATGAAATTGCCTATTAATTCAAGTGCTCTTCTGTTAAACAACCCTGTGGCCACAAATATGAAAGAAACAACATGATAATATTCTTAGCCGCAAAAATCATGTTTTGAGTTCTGGGAAAGCTGTTATGTCATATTACTGAGGCAGAAAGTATAATAATACCAGATGATTTTAAAATTTACTATCTGCAACCTTCCAGGAGATAGTAACAGAAAAAAGACTGAGGAATGGGCTAAAATAAACACTGATTCTACTTGGAGACTAAAAATAGATAATATGAACACACTGGAAGAACGTGGTAGTTATTTCTATTTTCTAATTTTTTGTTTTTGCTGAGAGTCTTGACAATACTGACAATACTGTGATTGGAAACTTTTGCTGATTTAGTACTGCACAGCCTCCTTATACTTACAACTGATCTCAAATATACTGGAGGAGGCAATAAGAAAGGGAAGAAAAATACAGCTGAAACTGCTTCCTAAACTGCTCATGAGATTGAGAGTGTGATGACTTATTAATGAGTAAAATGTGAGCGCAGTCTCCATTTGTGGACCAAAACTATGCAAGGAAATTGTTAGGAGCAAAGAAAAGGCTTTGTTGAAGATACCCATGGGAATGGATTTCTGAACGCTGTTCCTTACTGACAATGCAATAGTGACCCAACTACAGCCAGTGATTTCTGAAGGAAGGGGAGTTGGCATGCAGGGCCACAGAGAGCTACAGCATGTTCCCACAGGCTTTTTGCTCGGGGCAGCAGGGGAATCATGGCTTTGTGGCAGCCTGGCAGTGTACCCACAGAGTAGTTGTGTGCGCTCCTGTTCTTGAGAGGTGCAGGGAGAGTGTCTAGGGGAAGAGTAAATGGAGAGCTATGCTAACTTTACTTGCTGTAAGGATACATCACAAAGATTTTTCCCTCCCGAATCCTTAAGCTCATCTGCTGCTTTCTTTCTTAGAAGTTGGTAGTTCAAAGGTTCAGCCTTTCTGTATGACTTTGCTTGGCCAAGTATCTTAGCTTTTATAGCCTAGGTGTGGGGAGATCGCTGGCTTTGGTTCACTTGTGTTTTCAATCCTTGACAGAGACCATTATTCAGAGAAACCAGTACTTATGCTATATTGGAGAATTAAACTGATCCATCAAACTTTTGTTGAGTGGACTGTCACTGACACAAGCCACAGACCCCAAATAACACAAATGGGGCTCTGATCTGGGTAGGATTGGGAAGACAAATTAGTAGTGGGTGCTGGAGGGTAATTAGTCATCTAATGCCCATTGTGCCTCTGAAAATCTTCCCCTTATGTGATAACTCTTTTTGACATTATAAGGCATCTACAATGTCCTGTTCAAATAACTGAGGATGCTAAATTATATTTCATTTTTCTAAATTCTCATATAGGTAAAAATAGACTGCTTGAATCTACAGACATTAACAAAGAAAAACTCCATTCATTTTTTAAATGGATGATTTCCTATGCTTTACTCAAAAATTGTAGTATTTCTCAGCCCTGTTTTCCAATGTCAATGGAAAATATTTCCCACACAGACATTAGTATGAAATATTTCTATCCTTATTTGAATATCACTAATGATAAATTAAATGTGTTGAATATTAATGACAGTGACCAAATCATATAATCCAAAATTTGACTAGCATAATACCTGATAGTTTAATAGTATTTAGGAGCTTTAATTTGGAGGTGGACTTCATACTTCTTTTGATTCAATACTTCTAGTTGTTCAGTCAGCTTTTTCAGTGGTTTTCTGCTTTACTGAGGCTACAAACCTGTTAGTAAATGAAGTTAGCTAGAATTGATTTTCTGGCCCTNCACTTTACTGAGGCTACAATCCTGTTAGTAAATGAAGTCAGCTAGAATTGATTTTCTGGCCCTGACAGCAAGTGGCACGCTACCATTCTTGTGTGTATCCTTTCCACACTGTGTTCCCCGGGGTTCATGTGTGCACCCTCATATCTTACTGCATGCCAAAGACCTTTACATGTCAACAGCAGACACTGCGGGGTGCATCTACCTCCCTTGGCCCCAGTGGCACCACCTCTTCACCTGGCACATACAGCTCAACTGCTGCTACACTTTAGATGCATTGAATAATAAGAAGCTGTAATTCTTTGAAATACTAAAATATTCCAGAATCTTGGTTTACAGATTTGTCATGCCTTTGAGGAAGAAGTGCATTGGTGTTAACCAGGCATCTTAAAACACACTTGGCCTAAGTTAACTCAAAATGTTCCTAATGCAAACATTTGTTGACAGCGTATAACACCAGACAGGAAATACAAATGTCTGTTACAGGCATAGAAAAAGAAAGAAGAAACTATCTTCATCTACTTATATTAAGAAAGGTTTCTCTCCTCGTCGTTCATCTCAGTTCCTTCCTCAGTGCCTTCATTGAGACTGACCTTGATGCCAGCGAGCCACTTTGAGTAGTGATGGGTTTGAGAAGTCTGGTTCCAAACTTCTTATTTTTCAGAGATATCATAATGCTGTCCTCACAGTTTAACTCACTTCCCTTAAAAAACAGGTAATCTCCTCCAGAAAGGTTGCTGACAACAGCCCCTGGCCCATGCAGTTCCCCAGTCTGTGTACAGGTGTTGTCTGGGAAGGTGCTAATTTGGTATGCTCCCATGCCAAAAAACAGACCAGCAGTTATGCAGTATGGATAATCATATGCCAGCACTTGAGGCTAGGTCTTGGCCATGTATACTTTAGAATAAGCAAAGCCTGAGAGTACAAAAATTGCGTTGCTGTTTTTTATCACTCTAGAAGAACAATAGGGTTAGATTTGAAAACTCAAAAATCTTGCGGTGTGTGTTAAATGCCTTCAGAATTTCTTTTTTATTAAAAGGANTTGTTTTTTATCACTCTAGAAGAACAATAGGATTAGATTTGAAAACTCAAAAATCTTGTGGTGTGTGTTAAATGCCTTCAGAATTTCTTTTTTATTAAAAGGATTTTTATTCTGCCTTTGATTTCTCATAGCCTGAAACAAAATCCATTGCCCTTCAAATCCTGTCATGATCATTGGCTATAATCAGGGAGGGATTACATAGACTAATGACAAACTGAATTTCTTCAAGATACTTGTGACCAATTGTGTTCAAAAAAGTGTTTTGTTATGTATTAAATATTCTGTGCTTCATTGGTGGGGGGGAAGGCTGTCTTCAATTTTACTTGTATTTATTATAATTTGTAAGTCTGGATAATCAACTTTAATGCTTGTTGTACTAGCAATTAGCATCAAGCTTATACACAGATGGTGCATTGTTCCCCTACTACAGAAAGGACCTATCTCTGAAGAATTAGGAGCAATGCTGATTGCTTGTATGCTGAATATTCAAAATTCCAGTTTCTTAAGAAAACAGATATTAAACCAACTTTATGTCAAAAATTGCCCTCATCTACCACTCTACTCTTGCTGCTGCTATTTCAATTGCAGAAGCTGAATTGCAGCTTATAAATTAAGATGTGTAATTTTACTTGTTGAACAAAAAGATATGAAGACAAAGCTAGGTTAAAGTGCCTGCTCTGTTACAGATTTCTTATAGGATTTGGGGGTAGGGAGCACTTCAGTCCAGACCCTCAGGTGATTTTGTGCTGAATCTCCACTGATGTGAGTTAAATATCTTATGCGCTTTTTATTACAGGCCTTAGCCTCATCAGTTATTTTTAAGCTGTTACTTGAAATGTGTGTGTTGAAACTGAATACTGGGATAGGAAACAGAGCCCTGAGATCCACAGGAGTTTTGTTTTTCCTTCCACCCTGCTGGCTAGTAGCCAAGTTGTGTTTGGGTTCAGAGCATCTATGCTGCAGAGAAGCATGGATAAGCTTCTGGTGCTTGTTTCAGATGGAGCATATATCGGTGGGTCCTCAACAAGTCTGCGGAGACTCCATGAAGAGCCCATTCTAACATGCTCAGGATGGTCACACTTTCCTGTGGTGAAGAGGTCTGGCTTGCAACTATCCAGAGCTAATCCTTGTATGTAAATGGATACTGAGTAGTTGTCTTCTCTTGAAATTAATTGTGTTCTCTTGAAATTTCTGCCATTTTATTTTGACAGAAATTCAGGCCCAAGTTCTGCATCTCACAGTGTACTTGTACGCTGCTGAAGCAGATGAGCTTCTACCTCTTTATTTCATACATTAAGGTCTATCCTACTTGCAGGGAAAAACTGTCCTTTTGTGAAAATTGGTACCTTGTAAATGCTGTAGTTATTTTCTTTCTATATAGAAGAAAACTGTGTCAGACTGTCTTGGATACTATGAGCTGATGACTTAATAAATCTGATAGCTGTTGTAATTTTTTTTCTCTTCTGGCACTACTGTAAGGTGAGAAAGGGCTAGATGCCTGATTCTTTTATACTTATATCTCTTTTGGGCTGTCAGGTGCATTCAGACAGAGATTCAGTAACTTAGAAAGATCAGATTGATGTAAAGTAAATCTTAACTTAGATTACTTCCTCCTTGCACGCTTTCCATAACTGCACATTTCCATGTTCCCTTTGAACTGTGAGTAAAGCATAGAGGATATAAGACAAGTTCCTACTTAAAGAGATGCTTGTTGACTAATTAAATGTGTAAATGATATCATGACTGGAATATTTCAGGGGGATATTTTGGAATAACTGAACAAACTACTGGAACTCATCTCAGACTTTGGAATTGTGCTCTTGTAAGACTCAGAATTTTACTTTATTCTTATAAAGATTCAGAAAGAAGAAGTACTATTGATATGGATAAACATTAAAAATAAGGCTCTAGATCACCAGCTGCTGTAAAGTAATATGGACCTTTTTTCCTAGAGACTGTAGAATACATTTAACCTCAGCTGAAACTCCAAGCCCTGTAACTTTTTCTGCTTTCCAGTAGTATAGGGTATGACCTTGACTAAATTTGTTCTCATGAACCTTCCTTGATTCAATGAAAAAGAAATCTGGTTATACACGGAATAGGCTAAGAGCTGAATGTGTAGAATGTACATCTCTACAGAAAATCTATCCCTCTTTAATAGTCTCCAGCTCCTCAAAAAGATGGAGAACGTTGCTTGCACTTAAATCTTTTTTATTTTTTTGAAAGAGCACTCAATTATGGCATAAACTTATTCCTATGGTCAGTGGCCTGAGTGAGAACAGAATTAGGTTAATGTTAAATATTTTGGAAAATTTGTATAGTCTTTGGCAGTTGGTCATGTGTTGTAACAAGTATCTTGGGAGACGGTTGCCCCTGATGTACCCCTTGGTGGTCACGTACACCATGTCGGCGGACAATTTTAGCACATCTTGTAGCTTAGTTCAGCAAGTTTTGGGTGCCTCTGGCCCCTGTTGCAAACAGGATATGGCTGGTCTGCTTGTGGTAAGTGAATTTTGAGACATCTGGACTATTGGTTTCCTATTGCTAATTTTGCTTGTGGTAAGCAAATGTTGAGACATCTTAACGGTCTCTTACACACACAGTTTTTAATACTGACATGATGAAAAACTGTAGAATGTGGAGAATTATGTGCAAGCAACCATAGTAGATGTCTGTGTAAGAAATGCCATTCCTTGGTCTTCTTCGGAAGATGTGGCTGACATCATGTTATTACTTAAGTGATCATTAGATTAAAAGGTAGAAGAGATGTCTCTAAGCATGCTATCTCTATTTTCAAAATTTTATTGTATTACTAAAACATTAAGCTGACTTTAGAGACAGGAATATGTATTCTGTACTGGCAGAAGAACCTTCAGTTGGGTCTGTATAAAGCCACTGTACTTTTACAATAGTGTTCTAAATTTTTCAGATATTCTGAGTTTTGAATGCGTAGGGAGCTTTGAAGGAAAAAAAAAAAGACAAAAGAATAATTGTGAATAATTCAATAAAAATGTGCAGTGTACAATAGTTGTCAAAATTTTAGATGCCTACATACATTTAGAAAGCAACATATACATAACTATTTTGTATTTTCCTCCAGAAGACACTTAGTTGTTCACTATTGTACCTAATTGGTCCCTGACTTTTAAGAAGGATCATTTTGAGAATGTGACATGGCTCAGAGCACAGAAATTGAAGTAATTTTGTATCTAAAGTTAGATAAAATTTAGGGTCACTTGATAGCACAAAAATAAAAAATGAGAAAGACCTGACTTAGATGTGTGGAATTACTAAGTTTATAGTGATTGGTTTAGGTACATCCTTTATATTCTGATGCAGCATAAAAGAACAAAGGATGTTTAAAAAAATGGACAGTAATTTTGGGGGGTGGTTGGAAGGATAAGGAAATTTACCACCCGTAGTATATAAATCAGCCTGTGAATGACTAATTCATTCTTCAAGAGATCATTGACTCCAGTAGGATGAATAGACTTGAAGTATGTCTAACATCACTGTTATGCAAATTAAATAAAGCCTAATGAAAGTTCATGCTTCATATCACAAAATAATCACTTTCTAGGGCAAGAAAGTTTTTTCCCTTGTGCAGCCTTGTACACATTGGCTAGCTGGATAACTGGGAGGAGTTTAATCACCAGTTATTCTTCAAGTAGAAAACCATGAATTTTCTCCTCATTATGTTTTTCAAAAAGACTGAATTCTTCAACAGCTCAATGAGATGTACAATGTGTTTTCTTTGTGGGTCTACGAGAACAAGGACATGTGTGTGCTATATACTCTGCAGCTCTACCGCCAGCCTAAAAATGGTTTTCTCAACAGAGCTTCTGAGTCTCATGGGTCAGCTCAATTTGTTCTTTTTGTTTTACAATGGTAGGAATCCCGGGTTTGAAATATATGACGTCTCTACAACCCTCTGGAGTCCTTGTGTGCACTTCTATAAATATGTATTTTTTCTTCTAGTCTTCTTTGTTACCAAGACAGAGAGAGACTAATATATCGTATTAGTAGCTGTATGTGAACTTCTGAGTCTTCATCATAACAGACCAGTGCCAAAGGTACTAACTAGTACAAGAGTTCACTTGTAATAGTGCCTTTCTCTGAGTGACCAAAGACAATATGCAACTTAGGATCTTATTAGAACATTAGTAACTTAAGCTTTTTGAAAAAATTGAATACTGTAGGAGATATTCTATGCTTTCATCTAAAAATATAAAATGTGAATAGCTAGTTTTGCCTTCAAGTGCTATAAATTAGTTTGTAGCTTAATAATGTTCTGAATTACTACTGAAACTTTAACTAATGAATGTAACATCACTCTTCTGCATTTATTTGGCTATACAACTCTGCTAGTCAAGGGAATCTTTTTTTCTGTCCAGTAAAATTAATAGTTTGCAAAAATTCCCATTCCCCAGTTGGATGTAGTATGGAAATTTCATATGTTCGTTAACCACTTATTTTTTTTTTTTAAGTGAGAAAGATTATTTGAACCTCCTCCGTTTTGATGTTTTAGAGGGGCGGTTATTTTAGTAATAGAATTTTTGTAAGTATACCTGATGGCTACTTTTTTTTTTCTGCTTTGGAAATCATTAATATTTGCTGAGAAATAAAATAACTACCACAAAATGCAATAACGAAAAATTAATTCGGAAAAAGTTCTGTCAGATTAGCATTTATTTAAAATGCAACAGAAAAAGAGACAACCCCCCCCCATTTCTAAGAACAACCCTGATCCAATCATAGCAAAGAAATCCCTCCAGCGTCTCTGTCTTTCAAAGATTCATGCAATACCTGGCAAGATTGACTCCACTACTGGTCGGGTACAGTTGATAGCAGCTTACTTTATAATACCAATGTTGAACTCTAAAATGAAAACCTTTATCAGAAATCTTATTTTTTTACAAAGAATGAATCCTTGTGACAATGAAGTATTTCATTACAGGGTGCTTTAAAACAATTATATTTTCTTTGAAAACTAGATTGTCTAAGCCATTTAAAATGTAGAGAAATGTATAAGTTACTCAGTGAAAGGTCTGTGTTATCTGTACATCCCTGGGAATAGAGGTTTTACAAAATGCACATCTTTCCTTTCTAGTAACATCTACAGTAGCTGTGCTTTTCTCTTCAAAGCTATTTCCACAAATTCTAATTACACAGTTTTTCTTTTAATGTATTTTAAGTCATTCATAAACATAAGCTGACTGAAGAGATTTGCAAACACGAATAGATATTTCTTAATAGCAGGCTTCACACAAAATGTGATCTCACACTTGTGAGAGCGGTACTTATTAAAAACATAGAATCATAGAATCATAGAATCATAGAATTGTTTTGGTTGGAAAAAACCTTTAAGATCATTGAGTCCAACCATTAACTTAGCACTACCAAGTCCACTACTAAACCATGTTGCTCAGTGCCATCTCTATGCGTCTTTTAAATACCTCCAGGGACAAAAAAAATTCCTAATATCCAATCTAAGGCTCTCCAGGTGCAACTTGAGGCTGTTGCCTGTTGTCCTATCCCTTGTTACTTGGGAAAAAAGACCGACACCCACCTCGCCACTACCTCCTTTNAAGACCGACACCCACCTCGCCACTACCTCCTTTCAGGTACTTGTACAGAGCGATAAGGTCTACCCTCAGCCTCCTTTTCTCAAGGTTAAACAACCCTGGTTCTCTCATTCACTCCTCATAGGACTTGTTCTCTAGGCTCTTCACCAGCTTTGTTGCTCCTTTTTGGACCAGCACCTCAATGTCTTTCTTATAGTGAAGAGCCCAAAACTGAACACAGGATTTGAGGTGAGGCCTCACCAGTG
>RSEF01000001.1:175314105-175357001 GCA_003993805.1 Himantopus leucocephalus | reverse complement strand
CTTCCAACCTTAACAATTCTATGATTCTATGATTCTAAATCCAGAATTTCTTCTGTGCTTGAACCAAGCCCTGTTCTGGTTTGCCAAGATATCCTCCATTGCAGTGTCTTCCTGGTTTGTAGGTTTTATGGCTTGCTTATTCCTTTTTTGAGCCTAACTATATGTGTTTCATTAAAGCATATCTAGTCTTGCTCTGAACCAGAAGAAGAAAGGGCACGACTTCTATGGTGGTTCATTCCAATGGTTAATCACCTTTACAGTTACTATTAAGCTTGTTTCTAACTTGACTATATCTGACCTTAACTAACTGGTAATATTTCTTGTTATACTTGTTACCACTATATTAAAAAGGCCCCTACAGATACATTTAATATTGCAGTCAAGTGATACCTGGTCTTTTACTTAAATGGGCAAGACTGCCTTTAGGATGGCAATATTAAGTATATTTTAAGCCTTAAAATTATTCTTCTCTTTATCTTTTCCAATGCCGTAACACACACTATCTCTGTGTGCGTTTAAAATAGCCAGCCAAAAGATAATCTAAACCTTGACTCCTTCCTACTAATAGCAACGGAAAAAAATAAAAAAGCAAAGTTGTGACTAGTACGATTTGTATATTTATGACTGGAATATTTACCGTGAATCACTAAGCAGGTGTGGCACATGAACACTGAATCAGTGCTGCTAAGTGCAGTACAAAAACCAAAAGAAAACACAGTCCTAAAGGACGGAGAACAGGACCAGAGTGCCGCCCTTGCTGGACCTCCTGGCACGAGGCCACCGCTTCTCAGCTTCCACACCTGTAAAGTGCTGACCACGACTGTAAAGTGCTTCAGCATTGCTCTAAAAAGGCCTCCGTGTTTTTTATCTCAGGGACTGGGTTTTGCAAACAGAATCATGTTCACAGATGGCTGCCAAAGCACGGAGCAGCCTGCACAGCCTCCTTTGCAGAACTGGGGTCTAAGTACACTTAATAGGTATCAGCATCCAGGAGCGTTAGAGATCTTCTGTTATCACCCTGTGTTTTATTACTAAGGTGGGAGGGTGGGGTGGGGTGGTGGTGTTCAGAAAAAAAGCAACCACTGAACATTTAAAAGCTACGTTAAATTCTCTTTTCTGAATGGGAGACAGTTGTTGAGCTTAGCTGTCAAGTGTTTTTTGAGATGGAGCATACATCTCCATGGATTAGCTCCTCATACTTTGAAGTCCACTGCTAGCCTGCAACAGCACACACTCTTTGGCGGTGATCAGCCCTTTTCCAAACAGTAGAGCATTATACTTCAGCAGCAGCAGCAGTTTCAAAATTTTATATCTGCTTTGGCATCTTCATGGTTAACAGAAAGGGAAACTAAAGCCGTACCTAAATCAAGCAAACTTCATCTGTGTGTAAACTCCATTCCCAACATCACAAACAGGTATTAACACCTGAAATACTGGTGAATGGCGAACTGAGTCATATTTTTTTCTTAGTCCAGAGGAAACCAACAAATGGAAGAGAAGCAACAGAAATCATCAAGAAAATTGGGTTTTTTATAGCCTGATTTACATAAGAAGGACAAAAAAAAATTTCTATTCCCATATATCATTTTTGCAAGTTTTAAATGTGTGAAATTCAAGTTTTATAGAATTTAAAGTAAATGAAAATCAGCTTCGGCCTTGAATATTAGGCTTTGAACGTTCTTAGTACATTTTGCATCAAGAACATAGAGGTGAATGCCATGGGCTTCTGCCATCTGCTCTGTACACAAAATTGGTGACCATCAAGAATGTAGATTTAAAAGAGCAAACTATCACTATCCGGGCAACTTCATCCTTAATATAATGTCATTTAAGCCAAAGTCGCTACAGCAGGAAGAGGTTTGACCCCTGCTGTCCTAGAGGTGCATAAATAAGTTATTACAATGAACTCTCCTGAAATACATTTCAATTAGTGCTTTATCTGAGTTTTTTGCAGAGTTGCCAGAAATACATATAAAGGAGCCATTTCAACGTCTTTTGGCAATCAGATGCCTGGGAAAAAAAATTGGAGAAGCACCCGAGTTCCAGATACACAATACCTCTTAGGCAGAAGTTGAACCAGGGTACCCTGGGGACCAACATAGAAATCACGAGGATTAGGACATTGGTATAAATTTATGGGTCTGAAGGCCCATGAGGACAGGCAGAAAAAAACAGAGAAGTTGAAAAATAAGGGACTACAGAAGATATAAGACCCTGAGAAGGAAAAAGGAAAGAGAGGACAGGGTGCCAGCACAAAGGAATTTGGGCTCAGCTGCTGGGGGAGGCAGCTCAAACTGAGCTCCCCACTGCACTGCTGCCTGGCTGGGCACGGTGCGGTGCTAACACAGCCGCACAAACTCTGCGCTACGGCTAGCTCGTGTCCAGGTACTTAATAAAGCACCCAACAGCCTCTACCCCAGAGCAGGCAAGTGCCCAGTTTCCTCTGGTTTGATTTCTTCTATGTCCGGGAAATCAAGATTTTCAATATACTTTGTCAGGAGACAGTTCTGTATCAGAGACTTGATCCCATAATTTATTTCTTTCCTTCAGGTGTCATTGAATCATACAATGGTTTGGGTTGGAAGGGACCTTAAAGGTCATCTAATTTCAACCCCCCTGTCATGGGCAGGGACACCCCTCACTAGACCAGGTTGCTCAAAGTCCCATCCAACCTAGCCTTGAACACCTCCAGGGATGGGGAATCATGTATTTCTCTTCTCTTTTCAGCAATGTTCAGGATGCTGTGCTGGGGATAAGGGTGAAGAATGTTCCCTGTTCCCACATGAGTCCACATCTGGTGGAGAAGGACTGGTATCAGCATTTTACCAAGGTGAGAAGAGCCTGAATAACTTGCCTTGGGTCACTGAAGGAGGCAGAAAAGTAATTAAAAAAGCAAATAAAGCCTCCCAAGAATTTGGGTGGTAACCCAGGAATATTACTGAGCTTAATATGTTGCAGACTTTGCATGGCAGGACCTTTTCATATTTTGATTAGAACTGGACAAAATAAAAGTAATCAGAGTTTCTGCCCGGTGGGAGCTGCGGCTGTTGCTCTATATTAAGGTAAAGTGCTGAAACACTGAGTGGAAAGTAGAAAATGGGTTGCTTTGGATTTTGACAACACTTTTGGCCACTTTAACATGGCAAAACTTTGCTATGGTGCATTACAGAACCGTATCTCAGGTGCTGCGTGTCCCAGTCTCTTTTCTAACACATCTTCTCTTGTGACACTGTAGCCACGCAATTTCTGTGGTGCACCAGGGTCACTGAATCGAAGAAGAATCTGTGTTATATCATGGAGGATCCACTTCAGCCAGTAAACAATGCCATTAAAAAAGGATACATACAGAAAGGTAAAATCATAAACACTCTAAAAAATAAGTTATGAAATTATTATTGAGAGCGACAGAATAATACTCATTTATAAAAAAATCATTTAATTTAAGGAAGTCAGAGAAAACATCCTCTGGACCTGTTCTACACTTATGTGTGAACTTTGCAATCAAGTTGTGTAGCAAACAGCAATGACATGCTGTAAATGTAATCAGTTACAGAAAGTTCTACCCTTAGGTATTATTAGATAAAATTACCAGCTTTGGATCTTCAAAACACAGCTGAATACATTTTGAATTACTTTTGTTCCACTGTAATAATTTCCAAGCCTTAAGTCTAATATAAAAAATCACACCGGGAATACATGATGCTGGTTAAACTCATCAGACCTTCAGACCTTCAAAAGTCAAAGATTTTAACTCATAGCTCCAGATGTACATATATATCACTGTTACCACATCTAGATGAGTTTTAGTGCATGACAGCAATACAAAAGTGCAAATAAATAAGGAGAGCAAAGGGCAACGAAGGGAAGGGAACAAGGACCTATTTTGGACTTTGTCACTGTTAAGCTTTACTGTGCCAATTAAACCACTTAAAGCTATTTTCAAAGTACCTGCTATAGCACTGCTCTGATTTCCTACTTCAAGTAACAATTATAGATTTGAATACAGTATGAATCCAGCACAAAGTCAAACCTTTCCTCATGCCAACTGATTCTCCCTATGACTAGGACTCAGCCTTTGCTGGAAAAAAAAAAAGTATCATTGAAATCGTGTTTTGTTAATGTATAAAACTAACACACAAACTCACAGCCCTGTAACACCTGACTCTTAAAAAAGAGTAATTTGAAAAATCTTCTGCCAGAGCTCTTAGCTGCAAAATGGGAATTCTAATGTTTATATTACCTCTTTGCAGCATTGCTGGGATTATTTTGCTCATATCTGCCAGATTCGGAAGAATTATGTGTCATACAAGAACTAAGTAATATCATTGCTGTAATGATCAATATGTTATCCTAAACAATCCTTACACAGCCTTCCATCAAAATATATTTGACACAGCCAGGTGAAGTCATGCTAACATTTAACTTTGGAGCAGAGGCAGACGTACTTCCTACTGGCTCTCTTGGAAAGGATCCCTGTATATTTTTGGGATGCTATGTCAAATGATCTCTGTGACATTTGCTGTTCTGGAATAGCCGCAGCAGAGCCATATATTGCCGATAAAAATTTCCTGGGGACACTTACTGGAGCTTCTCTGTCATCGCTGAACCATGACACAACAACCTGTGAGCCTGACGAGACGTGTGCTGCCAGAGACGGAAAAAGAGCTATCTGCAGCTAAACATAGAGCACCCAAAGCATACCGGAGGCTATTTCTAAGCACAAGCAACAATAATTATGAATGTCACCAGTTCTTCATGGTATAATTAAAACACTGTATCTACCTGATTTGACTATGCGGCTCAGAAAAGCTGGAATAAAGGAAGGAGTTAGTAGGTGGAGTTTAAACAAGATCTCAAATACACTTAAGCCAGCCTAACTCTGCTGCCACTGAACTCAGCAGGACAAACCTGACTGGCTTTTACGGCCATGCGATATGACCCATCCTGAATGTTTCTGAAGCCTTATACATTCAAATTATGGATCCGATGTACAAAGGCATTTAAAGAAATAGACTTACACATACTCAACAAAGCATTAGAATGTTTCATTTCAACCAGATGTTTTGATCACAATTGACATATACACTGATGCCATCAAGTTCAATAAAAAGCAAGCAATCACAGCCATTTATACGAGGAAAAAAAATGAACCATGGCAGATACGGGTGTCACTGACCTTTAGCCATAAACTAATGATTAGATCATGAACTCAGGCAGAGGGAGACACAGATGAAAATCCCTCCTTAACTTGAGATCCAGTTTCCCAAGCAATCCTAGAAGCGTTCCTGACCAGGGTCAGGATAGCGATGATATCCCTGCCAAGTCCTTTTATAAATTTGGCCTGCTTAAACTATTCACTGCCCATCTCTACTATTCCCACCAATGAGGCACTTGTCTTGACGCAAAACAAAATCTGCAAACGCTCAGAGAGAAAACAGACACGCAGACATAGAGACTCTGGGTTGTATAACTCAGGTTCAAGCTTCTTTAAAGTATTGCTTTTCCTCAGCACAAGTAATAACAAGCAACTTGTAATTTTAAAGCATTTGCTCGGCATTTATTTGTTAATTTATCGAATTATTTTCTTTTAACAAGATGAGATTAAAGCAAAATTAGATCTTTCCAAGATGGATGCTTTTCCCTCAACTATTCTTTTAATTATTTTACTGAAAATGCTTCCTAAAAAGACCAGAGAAGTAACTGTCAGTCCAGGTAGAATTTCCCTGATTTAATTGAGTCTATAGCGGGTTACTATTAAGTTTCTTGTTTAAACAGTGTGATTTAAATTTAGGAGCCTGACTCTGTTCTTGTGCCCCTTTTATACACATATAAAGTCTATGGGCTTCAACGGCGTCGCTCCTGATTTGAAAAGAACTGAGCAAGATAGGAATCGAGCCAGAATTGCAGTGAAATACCCAAGTCCCCCTACATGGAGCTTATGAAGAGTGTTTATAAATGTTTAAACCAGCCTTCTAAAACTATTTTCCTCCCAGTATATATGCTGGTGTTCAGACTACCAGTAAACCTTGTAAGTTTGATAATGTTAATACTGATGCACAAGGCCAGTACACTAGAAGAGGAGACTTACTCATGCTGCTGATCATGCACTGCCTCACCAAAATAAGTTTGGAAGAGACATGAACTGTGGTGCCCATCACCTGCTTGACAGCTCCGAATGGATGAACAAGTCAAGATCCGTAATAAAGACCAGGTGCAGGGTGACAGCTGAAAAGCGTCAGACTGCACGCACTGTACCTGTCTGCTTTGTAGGGTGTCTAAGTGTCCCTTGAAATGCAAAAGGCTTGGCCAGCCTCATGACAAAGGATCCAAAAAATGTTATTGTGAGTCTTGGACCACCAGAAAGGTTGAGCCAGATGTTTCAGTATCATTATTCTTCCTTGTGCTTTTCTCTCTTTATTATTTCCTCTTTACATAGAAAGTTTCGCTGAACACAGGAATGACATTATATGGAAACCAAAAGCTGAGTTCATGATACCCAGGAAAATATCCACAACACTCAAGAAACAGAAATGGACTCTGTACCTTCCAGATCTGATTGTGATTTCTACTCATCATCAAAATACTTATCAAGGGCAGTCTATGAATCAAATAAATTACAGAGCCTGCACTGTTATAATGGGTTAAAAGGTTCCTGTCAAGTTCTCTTTCCCAGTTTGTAAAGCCAATATTGGTTTTGATAACACTGAAATACTGAAACTGAAATCAGTTTTCTTATCAGACTGACTCTCTTACCTTAAAACCACATAAGCCTTAATAGTGGAGAATGATTGTTTGTACCTGGAGTAACGTTTTATATCTTCCTTTAAGGCTAAATTGCAGCAGTTCATCAAAATCCAAACCAGGGTTAGTTTGAAATCACCCTTCAGCAAAAAATGCACAAAAAGAAATCACAGAGGCCATAAAAATCCTGCACCCCCCTGGCATAATTTTCAGGATAATTCTGTCCAAAGGAGAGGAGAAGGGCAACTACACCCTCCTGAGAGCAGTGACTCCTGGGTTTTTGAGGGAGCACACTAAACCAGCGGGATGACTGCTTGGTCCTGGACAGCCAGGCTCTGACTGACCAACCCACTCAGGAATAGTCAGTTTGGTGCCAAATCTTGCGACTGCTTTTAAACATATTCCTAACAGACACCTAAAACTCTCCGAAATAAAACCATTGGAGATGACAAAGGGCTCAGAGGTTCCTTGCACGTCTGTTTGCTGCTCCAGGAGACTGCGAGCGTACCAGGACTAACCTCTTTTTTTTTGTTATAATCCTCTAACAAGAAATGACTGCAGGGGGCCCTACAAATACGTGGATGCTGTTAGTGCTTGGACCTTACCTTGGCTGGTACCGTATCCCCGAGACATTGCAAATACACCATCACCGTGCCTGGTCATGCACAACACTCAGCTCCTAATGGGAGGAATGGGCTGAGAGCGTTCAGTGCATCTTATGCCTTTATGCCTTCAGCTGGCAGACGGGAACACGTTTGCTGTATGAGTCAGTGAGTGCGGAAGATCAAGACCTTTGAGAGGTCTCTCTTGCTTCTTACATTTGCAAGTACCTTCTCGTTTTCTCTACATGGATGTCCGGCGCGGCTGTGGTTGAGCACTTTGTGAAGTAAAGCCTTACACCTTTTAAGCAAAAGCTCTTTGCACACCTGAGCTGATGGACATATCCAGAATATTAATCCCTCAATACCACAATGACTCCTTGCAGGAACCTGCCAGCTGACTACTCATTGTCCTACTACCATGACGATACTACTGTCTTTTGATTGTCAGAAACACAGATTATATATCTCGTTATAGAGTATTTCTAAAGAAGGAAGATTTTTAAAATTAAATATACTTTGGACCGTTTGTGTGGCTCACTTGCTTTCTAGGCTGCACTTACTTTGAGCAGTACAAACACACAGATGCACTCTCAATTCTTGTTTGGCTCATGCTTTGTTTTCCATGTATACAACGCATTTCCCTTCAAATTAACTTTCTAGATATTCTGAAATGCAAGGAATGTACATCCAAACACCTGTTTCCACTGCAAAGAGAAAGAAGCCATAAAAGTTCTGTGTTCTCCCATATGGATTTTAATAGTCTGTATATAGAAAGAGCACCATTTCAGTTTAGTCATTATGTTCAAGCATACAGGTGCAAGACTGCTGGAAAAAGCTAAATATACCTTCCATCAGGGTGTCGTTTATATAGAAGCACTTTGCTTCTCCAGCACACAAAGAATTAAAATTAACCTGAGTTACAACAAGCTGGGCTAAGCACAGAGCAGGCGCTACCTCCCGACGCTCACTTCCCCGGAGCTGCTGCCAGTGTCTCACGCTACCGCCTATCAAACCTTTTTCTCAGGCAGCCTCTTCCCATTCCTTGTCAAACAAGTTTAGAGGAGGAATTGCTGCCGGAGAGTTTCGGTGTTCACAAAAGGCCTGCTTACACAAACTGCAGAGCTGATTAAGGCGGCACCATCTCCCCGGCAGACCTCACCGCTCCTCAGCTCTGCCCGTTCCCACCATCAGTCCACTTGTGTCCTGCCCCAGATTTGGCGGTGGTGGTGGTGGCGGTGGGAAGTTACGCTCAATCAAACATCTTGCAAGAACAAAGACTCGCTCACAAAAAAAATATCTCACAGATCCACGTCGGGGCAGCGTTAGAAAAAGAGTAAAATCAATGGGGACGATAACAAATAGGTGAGGTAACCACTTAACCTGTCTGTGGCACGGCAGCTCGGCTAGCTGTGTCCTGGCGGTGCCCAGCCCATGGCACAGCACAGGAGATAGCTGACCTGCATTAGGTTACAGCACGGCTCTTTTGTTTACAATCATCCCCCTACTTGTCTTTCTAAGGCTCCTGCTCTCCTGGTTGTTAAATAGAAAAAGGAAATAGAGCAATTGTGTAACGCCTTTCTTTTTTTAACTTGAGACAGAAACTGCTTTTATTAGAGACTCTATGGCTGGTGAAAACCAGCCCTCTCTGGTTTATTTGTGCTTGTAGAAGACACAGTTTTCTCCAGGCTACATCTACTGCCCTACATTTTTCTCACCGATCTCTGCATTTTCTGGCTGTGTGTTCACTCAAGGATGCAGAGCAGAACTTTTTTCCTCAAGTGAAATATTAGCACTACAAGAATCAAATGATGAAATGCTCATTGACCCCGACATCACCAGTTATTAGAACTTTCCTAAAGTGTAGTCCAGTATACCTAGATTTGCCGCTTGTCCCAGGATCTCATACTCATCCAGAAGTTGCCACCTTTCTGTTCTTCTTTCCAGTCTGAAAACAGAGCAAGTGCCTTGTCCTTTGCAGACTCCCTCCTGGATCAGCCTTCCTGTTTATCTCCCCTCACTAATATGCTATTCTTTTAAATTTCATGCTCCAGCAAAGTTTTCACCTGTTCATATTTCTCTTATATGCTCCTATTTTTCAACTTGTAGCACCTCTCTTTTTTGATGTTCTTCTCTTATTTATTTTTCAGCCCCTGAGTAATTTAATACTCTGCTTACATGCTTTACTATACAACTTTTTAGACTTTTAATTATATTAATGGCACCTTCCCAAAACATCAAGAATTGCAATTTTTCAACCTAAGTGGAAAGTCTCCAGGAAGATACCAATTAATTCTTTTGCTCCGGCTCTGCAAATTATGAGTTTTATGTGCCAGTCTCTACGCAATTCTGCAACATGCATTATGCAGGAAATCACATTACTAAAAATGTTCTTTCTGGAGTTATAAACCTTGAGGGGATGGCACGGCTCAATTGAATGCAGAGCAAATTTTTTCCAGTAACACTGTGGATCCAGAACTTCACACACTGAATCTGGGCAATGACCTTCACTTTAACAGCTGATGCAGTCAAAGAACTGTATACCACAAACCTCCATATCAGCCTCAGTAAAATAGTGTGGGCACTAAAACGTATCAGTAATTAAAGGTTTGTATTCCAGAATACATTTGTGACGACAGAGCGCAAAAAAAATCCCACTAACCTGTTTTTTAGCCCACAAACATCTCCCTTAAACTCACTTTGGTAGAAACAACTTGTAGAGGAAAGGCATGGACCCATGCATGTCCCTTTTAATACATTAAGCTCTACTGGGCAGTTATGAACATGGAATTCTTGTAAAATCAGTTTGCGAGGGAAAAAGACCTCGGTGCTGGCTCGGTCAGAAAGGCTGCACCCGAACTGACTGGTTTTGGACGATGCGTGAAGAGGCCCTGTATACGCATCATGGATGTGGCTGACATGTCAACTTACAACCCAAAATACCCATCAGGGAGTACAAAGCAATTATATACCCTCAACTTGACAGAAGGGAGGGGCTGGAATTTGCTTCCCCAATCATTTTGTACTCCATTTGCAAAGGGCCTGATAGAATTCCCGCACGTTAATAATAATCCTATTGATTTACAGGGACGGTTTAGGCTCAGAGAGACCAAACACCTGCATTTTATATAGCCATAGTAGATTTCAGCCTCAATGTACACAGAGGCTTCGAAACATGCTCTGAACATCAAAAAACCTGAGCTCTTCACTGGGACAGAGTTTGCATGAAGTTTGCTATTAATAAGGTTATATGTGTAAGGGGTTTGAATTGTGCCACTGGTTTTAATGGTAAGATTTTCACAGCCCAAAACCAACAGACATACCCAACTTGAAACATTTTGAAATCCCACCATATAACAGGTGTACTTATTTTTCTATATTTTCATTAAATCAGTTTCTGTTCTCAGTTACCCTTGTATAAAATCAGAATGAGCTCCGGGCTGAGGAAACTGAGAGTAAAAACTGATTTAGTTTCCATTTTTGTAGGAAAAAAAAAAAAAGTATTGCAGGAAATAATCAGAACACTGCCAGCTTATCTCAATCCTTTTTGTTTTATAATCCATTAGTGTTTCAGACCTGATAAGCTCTGCTGAGGTACCAAATCATGATACCCCTCAGCTCTTCATGCTCTCTTCCCAAAAATGGAGAAGGAAGTCAGGATTCTTAGTGAAAAACCTGGCAGCCTGAAGTTAGGACACAGCACATTGCAGGCAGCAGGCTAAGAATAACAGGAGAAACTCACGAGGAGAGAAATAACAATAAAATACAGGAACTCTGACTCTCCCTCGACAACATTACCTAATTCTAATGTCACGAAGAAGAAAGCAGTGTGAACGTGTGTGCAAGAGATAACAGGCTGTCAAAGCACCGCTTCCACTCAGCGCCAGAAAATTAAAGTTTGATTATTCAATAGAAGCCGAGATGATCCGAGAGTCACACCAGTGTCCAGTTCACAGTGCAACTTACCTTCACAAAGAGCTCAATTTCAGGGTCCTTTCCATCCCCATTAGGAGGAACAGAGTCTGTCATCTTTCACCCCCAAGGCTACCAGCCGATCTCCTGCTATTAAGTGGCAAAGGGAGGTTTCAACTGCACAGCGAGTAGGTTTCCCTTCCGAACAGCTCTCGCAAAGCTTTTAAAACATCATTTGTAATGATAAAGCTTGAAACCAGCAGAGAAAACAAGTTTGCAGCTTAATAAATAAATAACGCTCATTTAAAAAAAAAAAAGGCAGTCAGAAGAGAAGCGGTCCCTGTTACGGTTGTGTAGTTCTTCAGAGCAACAAGTGCTGCTGTGCTCTGGTACAGTATCCTCATCTGTCAGAGCTGCAGTTCTCACTGCCTGCCCAAAATAGCCCAGAGCATAAAAAAAGAGGGTGGGGTTAACTCGCAGGGGAGGAGACAAGCTCCTGGTACCTACGGCAGGATCATTCTCTGAGCAAATAATTCTGCTCTTCCCTGTTTTCAGTGTTTATGTTGTTCCCTCCCTTATTTTGCGGCTGGGAGCACCAGTGACAGGGGAAGAGGGAAGGTCCGCAGCAGGCTGGTTTCATTGCTTTAAGCAACAGTGATGTTTTTTCCTTCTTTTCTGAAGGGTGTTTGTCCTGCTTCTAGCTGCTCAGAATCCTAATACTGTTTTTTGCTAAGAATGGGAAGGAAAAAACAGCCTAACTTCTTCACCCTGTGCATTGGCTGTTGCATGGGTGCAAGGAGTGGGCAGAAAAGCAGAGCTCTGCCTCGGCGAAACCCTCTGTGTGCGGTACAAAGCAGTACGGAAGCCAAAACTGAATACTCTCAGGTGAGAAAAGTACCCCTGGTGCCACCGCTCCTGATGGAGCTCAGGGGCAGAGGAAGGGGAATGGGGTTATGCAGAAGAACGAACAGCTTCAAGGCCCTGGGAAAATAAAATATTCGGGTCCCATAACTATTTCTCAGTGCGTCCCTCGGAGTGCTGGTTGTAGAGGGAGGGCAGGAGAATGATGATATGCTGGGATGGAGTACAGGAGAGAGCTTTCCAGAGCCTCAGCCTGCTATTGACATACTGTCGTCATCTATACTCTCTTCCTTCACCCTGCATTCCTTGCGTGACTCAGAGGTCACCACACAGCAACCCTAAGCGAGAGGTGGCACACAGCAGAATGGCCTGACGCAGCTAAAAGGCGTGGAGGAAGGGAGTGCTGGCACGGGAGAGGAGAGTGGACAAAGGCAAAGGGGTCTGGTGGGACCTCCTCCTCATTGCCATTATTGCCCAGAGGGACTGGCTGCTTTCATGCCCTCCTGCCCTTCAGAAGTCCCTTCCTTCACCTCTGCCCCCACCGCCCTCCGCTCCTGTTTCGGGACCGCCGCAGCTCCGGCTCGCAGGCTGCCAGCAGCTCGCACCCCCAGACACGAGCAGTTTTACCTTCCCCTTCTGACACAGAGAGAGGCCTTTTGGGTATGGTTTTGACACGATCACACACTCGCCCTTCCTGAAAGTGCATTTAGCTGTGTGCTTTCGCGATGACCTAGAGATCTAGACTCCCTCCCGTGACCTCTAGGCATTCGATACAGGTCTAGAGCAGGAGCCGCCAACATCTCCGTGGCTCTTTGGGTAAGCTCTACAGGAATTTCCCACAACAGCTGTTCCATGTGCGCTCCATGAAGCACTGAAATGGTTAACAAGTAAATCTCATTACGTTGTTGCAACTGTAATTACAACATAATCAACATTATAATTAGTGTAAAAGTGTGCTTATGGTTTTTCGATCTAATTAGCACTCATTCAAATAACTGGAAGGTTAACTATAAGAGAATTAAGTGTTATTACTCCTTTGATTTCAAATTTTTACATGTAATTTCTGGACTAGGTACATTAATTACCAAACGTTTATAGTATAATTATTCTTAGGCCTACAGGCAAACTTCCAAGGACATGGGCTAAATGTACTTACATGTAGAAAAAGAATCATTGCATTGTAATTATATATTAGAGTTATAAAAGTCTGCCAAAAACCTAAGTGTAGTCACCATATCTCTAAAATGCATCCCTAAATAATGTACTACCAACTACATGATTATAAGCTTTTGGTTTTGCTGAAAAATTGTTTTGCTTGAGCACCTCATTCAATCACGTATTTTCCCTTTAACGAGGGCTCCTGGGAACAACGGGAAGTGGGTCATCTTAACTGGGGTTACCTGTAGCTCCAGCCTCATTGCAGACACTGTTTTGATATAGGCAAGCGCTTTGAACAGTTTATAAATATATATTTAGAGCCTATATATCAGCTCTGGAAGAAGAAATTACTGCCAGCGATGAGAACAGTAAGGAGATAATACCACTAATGAACACCCACAATGTTTAAATAAAATCAGGATTCAAGATATTGGTACTCATAAGATGTGATGCATGTGACCTATTTAGATGTCTGGTTTAGAAAGAAAAAATGTGCCCTAGAAGTGTCTACTTTTTTCCACTGGTAATAAAGGGAACCGAGGTTAATGAGCTCAGATAAAGACATTATAATGGTCAGACAAATCCTGCCATAATTATTAAGCAATACAAATCTGTGGCTTTAGTGCCTAATTTCTATGCACATGTCACCTCCCACTTCAGAAGTCATGCATGCCTTGCGCTTCTCAAAGATAAAACTCTAGATGTAGCAATTTCGGTAGAGACTCAACATGTCAAAACATTTAAATCCTTCCTTCCCGACAACTGTCTGGGTTTAGTGGTGTATTATAATTAGTTTGCAAGACGAAGATTATTGTGTTGAGGCTCAGCAAAGCAGAAGGGAAACTGTGCAACACAGAGAAAGGGAGCTAAGACGCCCTGAAGCCATTTCCACCCTGACCCAGGTGTAAACTACTGCAGGAACGGGCCAGATCCCATCTGGTTCAAGATGCTTCTGGGCAGCAGTGCCCCTGGAAGGTCCCTTCCCCATCCACTTTCACCCATGAGGCACCGCCTTGCACTCATTCCTGCCCAAGGACTTGATATGGAGCGCTCAGAGGCTGCTGGAACTGTAGTGTGAATACCCCACATCTGGTATTCCAGCTGTGCTTGTAGGTATCCACTGAGAGAATAACCCAGCTCACCTCAAAAAAACCCTCTTTATTTTCCAAATTCTCCCTATGGAACTCCTAGAAGAGACCAAGCAAAACAGAGTCCTTGTTCATATAAATGCTGTGTTCTTTAAAATAGATTCTGAAAGTTGGATTTAAGATAAAGATTGTAGGAGGCAGTGAGTAACAGGAAATACATATATATACACACGCACTACTTCAAGAACCTATTCATGCATTTACTGTTTTGCTGTCATATAAAACTGACTTATCACTTACATCTGGGTGGAACCTTTTTGACTATAATGGTTATTGCCTACACAGCTCTGTTTTGTGCTATGAAATCAGCTCTTTCTTCAGCCAAATTAAGGGTAAGATACTGATAAATAATTAGTACACTCTCATTTTACTGCAAAGAATGAGTCGCCTAGTTTGACCTATCATTTTCTCACAAGTCAGAAGTAGCAGAGGCTTTGAGTTACGGACAAGAACATTAGACACTGAATTATGAACTCTTCATAAGCCAAGTCATTATAGTTTGCGGTTTATGAGATATATAAATGAATATGAGCACGTCATCCCATTAATAAAAGAAGAGGACAGCTTCAGAAAAGGAACCGCCACATCTCCACATAAGACCTCTATTGTAGGTGAACTCTGACGCACTATCAGTTTTCACAAGCCTGATCCAAGCTTCACTTCCAGCAAAGATTTGTCCCGAGGGGGTGAATCAGAGGCCAAGCATCCAGAATGTAATTCTATCGTGGAGTTCTCCAGCAGACCGCTAAGTTACCAAGAGGGATCAGGGCACAGAGTGCATCCATCCCCCGGCGCTCGCTTGGTGCTGCCACCCAGCTCATTCTGTGAGTGCAGGGCCTTACAAGGTTTATACAACACAGGTAACATTTTTCATGTTGTGAATATACTTCCATTATGGATGAAAAGAAGAAGTACAACATTGGTGCAGCGGCAGTAAATGGTATTTAGGGCTATAATTTCACATGGGAATTATTTAACTGCTTAGTTGCCTAAAAGGAACCCAACTAAGCAGCAACCAGCTACTAAATCAGCATGTTTGAACGGGTTATGAAAATATATCTCCTAGGCACAGTTCTGAATTACTGGTAATTTGCAACTGCATTTATTGCTTGCTGGTAGCTTCAACATGCTATTTATTTAACAAGTTAACAAATGCAAGGGATCAATCCAACAATTTTAATTTCCTTTTGAATTACAACATGTCACTATCAAGTTCTTGTTTGGTCTTCAGAAAAATCAAAAGGGATTTGTCTCAGATATTTGGGGTCAGACTGCATGTTTCCCTCCCCAGATGTACAAGACACACAAGGATGTACAAAGCTCTTCTCATTAGCCTCATGCCAAGGTTGGGTCAGCAGATATTCTCCCTCAACTCCAGAGACGTACAGTGCCTCAAAACCTGTTGGTTTGATGGAGGAACTGTGATTTTGTTCCTTCTTATAAACTGTCCCACATTCAAGGGCATGGAACAAAAGACATCAAGTGACAGAACAAACGTACAGCCTGAACGTCCCAAGAAACGGCATGGGATGGCAAAACCTAGGCCAGAAAACTTTGCACTCCCCTTAACTGGCAAATTTTAGATATCTTGCTCTACATCCATTCACCAGACATTATGAATATGTCGTAGCCATGAGCTACAGCAACTCTCCTTTACCTTATTATGAAAATGCATTATTTTGGCTCTAAAGGTCTCTGGATGAACCTCAGCTGTTTAACAGAATGGTAGAGCACTACGATCAGCTCAGACAGGAGTTTTGTAAAGTAAGCTCTAGTCCAAGAGCATGAAATTATTTTTATATATAATTATGTTTTCACATGGACGCAGTATCAAACTTTGCTGTAACATTAATAAGCATTAACAACTTCAAGAGAAAAACCCACTGCTGTTCAGTGTGAAGAGAGATTTCATTATGGATAATTATCTCAGCGCTCATGTTGAGACAGTCACAGTTAACCATTCACGGGGAAGTGGCACTTAAAAGGTACAAAATCATCTCCTAATGCTGCATTCAGTAGTCAGGCTTCTAGAGGGCTGCGGTTTATTCCTTTATTTTACTATCATTCCAAAACTGTCATTTCAAATAAAAACAAAAGATACTTCCAAACAGGACTGAGACTGCTCTGGAAAGTGGCATTGTAGAGGATACAATGGAGAGCATTACAGATTGTCCCCAACTGTGGGCTATATAGATAACGTAGCTGATGAAAGGAGGAACGTAGATATTCTCAGCCCTTGCTTTTCAAAATAAATCCTCCATACTGTTATGTGTTATGAAGAAAAACACCACCAGGTAAGTGTGACGTACCCGTTGTTGTTGACTCATTGCTGTCACAGAACTAAAATTCCACGATTTTACTTACAAATTTGCAACAGAGTAATGCACATCCCTGTCTTAATTTACAAGTTTTCTTAGCGCAAGTCCCTATTCAGATTATTTCTGTTCATTTCTTGGTATGCTTCTTGTCATAAATTAAGTCTAAATTAACTCTGAATTGAAGCACGTGCATGCAAACTAGGGTGAAATCCCCCAAGCAAAAGACCAGCAGACAACACACTGGTCCAACCCCAATTTATGAATTATTATTTACAGAAAGTGTTCAAAATGACATGTACAACTGTTGTGGTTTGGGCCGAATCGGCTACTGGGGACACGGGGGACCCCATATAGGACCGATAGATGCTCCCCTCTACCCCTCTTCAAAGAGAGAGGCAGAGGAGGGAAGAAGAGGCCCAGCTAAGAAACAAAGTTACTGAACAAAATTGGTCCTGTTTTACCTCAAACCAGGACAACAACTCATGCAGACGTCAGGCTAGGTTTTAATTCCGCCCAGTAAATAAGGCCCAAAGAATGCACAATTGCTGCTTATTTAGTTGGATACATTTGTATTTCACTCTGTTGTTTAACAAACAATTTGGCTGAAAGCAGAAATTACTTACTATATTTCGACGCAGATTATTTCTAAAAGATGAAGCCTTCAGCATCTCAGTTTGAAATTGCTCGTGACTCAGACTAATTCCCGTGGGCTTCAAATGTTGGCATCAGTGACATTTAGCTGTGCCAGATGAAGCCATAAAGTACCTGCATGGCAGGTTACGTGTATGGATCTGCACAGCGGATTACAGGATCCTTTGTGGTGAACGTGCTTAAGAAGAAGCTTCTGGCTCCCTGATAAACCCACACTTGCTCAGTGTGGAACAGCAGGGATCAACATCTTTACATCTCTCTTTATGGCAGCAAAGTTTGACCTCTGCATACATTATGGTGCACCTCATCAATGGCAGCGCTGTACGCCTGGGTTAATGCAGCTCGCTGACCTTAAGCCTTACACTGAACTGTAGAACTCTTCCATTCTTCTTAGAAAATTGCCCTCATTCATTTTTCATTTCACCTTTTGGTTCTTCTGTGATAAAGTTTCCACAAAGTTTGCCAGTGAACAAGCTCACCTTCCTTAGTGCATCACCTCAAGTTGTTATTAAATGAATGGTGGGTTCTCTGGGTTTTTTTCCCCCCTTCTTTCTTCAATGTAAGAGTTCAACGACTTGAAGCACCTGACGCTGACTTGGTGATACCTCATTTTAGTTTTTCTCTGCTTGAGGACCCTTTTCACTGCAGAGTTAACACAGAAAACCAGGGGGAACTGGAGCAATGTGGTTAGTTTAGCACTGATGTGAACCCTTCTGCTGCAACTACGCGTTCAAGTTAGTTGATTTTTGCTAGTGACCAACATACACAGGTCATTAGGACTTCAGAGACCACGTCCCACAACCTTAAGTGAAAGACGGTGGTGGCAATTCTTAAAGAAGAGCTTAGCTCAGACTGAAAGTAAATCTTAGTGTGAAATTCAGCTCTGAACACAGTCTGAATAGCAAGGGGGTCCTGTTTACTTCTGTCCGAATTGGGAATACTGAGTAGTCCAGCTACAAAGATACAAGATTTTTTTTTTCCTCTTTAATGCAAGATTTTCCAAAACTTTTTCATCTTTTCCTGAAATCACAAAATTTTCACAGAGCATGTAGCAGGTACCACTTTCACGAGGAAGGTTGTGGGCCCTTGGTCACCTGCAGCAATACCTGGAAGCAACCTCACAGATCACCAAAATGTCAAAGCCCAGAGTCATCTTTGCAGTCTTGCTGCTCTGACCTTGGTGACAACTATGATACAACTCTAGAAAAAGGACTAGGTTTTCCTGGGAGACCTACACCAGTCAGAAAAGTGCTAATAGGATATGGAGGCCTTTACTCATTATTAGCAGTTTCTACCCGTTCCTGGCCAAGCAGCAAGTGACTGTTGATGCCAGACTAATTAATAAATATATATAAAGGTATCCCATGATGTTGAGAGAAAGCCTAAATCCTCTTGTGGAGGATGGCACCAGTAAGAGACTCTTAGGTTATCTCTTGGCTACACATTAACACAGAACATGGACTTTCAGAGAGGAAGGGCGAAGAGTTCCGAAGGGTGAAGTTAGGTATGCGGTAAGGATTGACTCCTCTCAGCTCTGTATCTCAACTAGGTGGAAGCCCCTGTGCGGGTCGCCACTGCTCATGATGGGTCTCCTCACCAGAAAAAGATGACTTTAGTCTACAGAACTACCAAAACAACATCCTCCGCAATTATCTCATTTGCCATGAAAGATGCCTCAATTAAAAAATAAATTAAAAGGTAATTGAATGTTCTTACAAAAAGGAAATTGACTAAGCTGTTACAAGTGACCTTTTCAGAAAATTAAGTATATTGAATCAAAACTGGAGGCAAGTTAGCCAGGTCACCTGTCAATCCTGCAGGATGTTATAAACCTTGTAGTATATAATAATAAACAAGAAAAAAAATAAAATACTATAACTAATTAAAAGGAAATCCAGCCATACAAATTCTGTAGTGCAAAGCTTCATAAAAAAATCAAAGAGGACTTAGAACAACTGGAATTAATACATGAGGGAATAGTTTACTATTGACAGGGCTGATGCTGCCACCTATTTTTAAGACATCCTAATGCTTTCCCTGATTACACCCTATTTTCAATTCAATATAACTTTTGTCAGACTTTAAAAGGGGAGCTCCTCAACACAGGTGTCTGCCTTCTCTATTCATCCAAAGCGCTTCAGACGTCCAAAGGTTTATCTTCCAATGCACTCGACCACTGAAGTCACAGTTCCCCCAAAGTCTACAGTTTAAAACAGAAGAGAGGCAGAGCTTGAAAGGGAACAGAAACGCAAGGAAGCGATCGGTTTCCCCAGAATCAACAGCCCAGCCAAGAATAGACTCCTGAACTCCTCAATGCCACCTTAGTCAAACCATTCTCAAATAACATTTGTTTTTCCAAGTATTCAGAATTCCATTGTCGCGGAGCATACTCCCTATACAGGTGATTGTGTGAGTATATACACAAGCACAGCATTTTTGTACACAAAACTCTGCAGGCACACTTCCAAAGACATTCCACCAGTCCACCTGTCACACTCTGCTCAGAAAACCTGCTTAGAAAATCTGGCCTTCAGTTTCTGTCCTTTTTTTATTTCTTTGTTTTATTTAAAGTAGAGTTTGGCTACTTCCCCATGAGTCACACAGTCCAGTGTGTGTCTTTATTTGACAAGTTAATTGTTAAGTGGAATCAAGCAGCAGAATGTTCTTTGGTCACATATTTGCAGGGACTTGGAGAACACCGTCTCCTCCCTCGCTGGCGCTTGAGGAGGGAATGCCAGGGCGGCTATGCTTCTCGCTGGGCTTTTATACCGGGGCTATTTTTAGCTGTTATCAGCCACGATGCACAGGGCCAATCAGCGCCCGAAGCCTGCAAGAAACTCTGCTCCGGTCCAAACTTCATTCTCAGCAATCTCACAGGGAGGAGCCAAATGACTGTGAATTGGTTGCTCTAAACTTCTTCTCTTCATTATATGGGCTCATTAAGACATGGCAAAGCACTAGCACTTTAAAGTACAGGAATAGTTAGGACCATGATGAAGTTACTGATTCAACAGATAAGCACTCTGCCTACATTTGGTGAAAGTCAGAAAATTTAAGGTGCCTCATAAAGTCTAATAAAGTATGTGATCCTGCAGTATGATATATATATATATGTGTAAAAAAATCTGTGTGGTTTTTACAAAGGCGTGCTTTTTTATGTCATCTTGTAACTATGCACTATGTAACTAGAAACTACTTATTGCTGGTTATTTACATATCCATGTGCTCACCAAAGAAAGGGAAGAAAGACTGGTGCCTCTTCAAAACAGGCCACATGGTGTATAACAATTTTTTGATACTGGACCTTTGTCCAGTATAATTGTTAAGTAACTTTTCATAGAAATATGACCTGGTAATAACTTTAGGCTTCGAGAAATTGATGGTGGGGTTAGACTGCTCAGACATAGACTTCCAGGACTGTGTTACATGCCCTGGGCTATACCGCCCAGCCTCCAGCAGTTGCTTTTCACAGGATCAGACCTCTTATGTGTTACAGCAGCTGAATCGTTTCCCCAGCTGAGAAAGCTGCTCTTTCTCAGATGGTACCTGGTTAGATTTATCAGGTGATCAGAGTTCCCCATTAGTTGATCTACAGCTTAATGACTGACCTTCAAGAACTTCAGACTTGATGAATTCCTTAAGACAGTCTATATTGGGTCTCATGGTGTTTAATTCAAATAGATCGTCTCTGAGACTTGTGAACTGCCATTTCTAGCCAAAGTAAGAATTACTCCTTCTCCATATTTAGCTTCTGTTCCACCATGGAAACAAAAGAGAAAAGTGAGCAGCTCAGACCAATGTTCAAGACATTTTCTGTCTGACAGACAATCATTAAAACAGACTTCATAAATTTTACACAGATGAATCCCCCAAATCCAAACAATCTTCAAACTGCGTGTACAGAGTATGCATCGAAGTACCTTGAGTAACATCCTGTCTGCACTGAATCAGTGCAATACTCTACTAATTTCAGCACGGCTTACATTTTCAGCCTGAGCATGCTGCTGTTTAGAAATATCCCTGAAATCTCACCGAGGCCCACTGAGCAGACAGCATATTAACCGTGATCCACATTGAATCACTCAATTCAAAACAGTTGCCCTATAGCCCTTTATCATATTCATCTGAACTGACAAGTTGAATTTTCTTTAGTCCCCAAAATGACAGAGACCGAAACATTAGATAATGAAATTAAAATATAGCTATTAGTTTCTTATAGTTTCATACCTTTCATCTAAATTTATCCATGATTTCTCTATATGAGAACATTTTAAATTAGTTAAGCCTTATCTTCATAAGGCAAAGGATGGCATTTTGGTGTTGTCCATTGAACTTCCCCTTACTTAAAAACTGTGATTCTTCTCTAAAGGTTCATCAGCTTTTACAAAAAAAGTCCTGCTTTCTATTCTTCCTTTTCCCAAAACACTGAAGTATTTAAGCAGAAACATCATTTTATTAATTTAAAATGATTGAGAAAAATGTGAAATAAAGTTTTTATATGCTAAAACATATGTGTGTGGTTTATACTTCTTATGGATAAGCATCAGAGCATTCAGCTGCAGCACTAAGCTCTTGGTTAACTTTTTTTTTTTTTTTTAAAAACAACTGGGATATGAGTGCAGACTTTATTCTTAATGGCCCTTCTTGATGGCCTACGAAAAAGCCCATGATATGTACAAGAAAAGCTACCTTCCATGCCTGAATCACAGTGTGACATTTAAAAAAAAAAAAACCAAAAACCTAAAAAAAGGACTCTTAGGTTAACAAGTCTATGAAATTTAGGATTCCCGAATTGTTTTACTTATGTAAAAAGTTCCTAGCTAACAGACAATAAAATTAGGAAGAATTTCTAATGACAGTAAGAAAAAAAAACCTTTTAGATGATCTCTCCCAGTTTTCCTGTTTAATGAGGACTTGCCAGTATTATTTAGACACCTCACTGACCAGTCACACGCAATGAAGGGCCACCAAAGTATCAGTGTAACACATAAGGATGCACATATTTATAGAGCAAGTATAAAACATTTCTGCTGGCCAGATTTTTAATCAAATACATTGTAAAATAAATCAAAAAATGGTACAAATACATGTGAGCAGAGGTCAGAAGAGAGATTAAATACCTAAATATTCAGATGCAAAGCTTCCACTCCTTCCTTTTGCTTCTCAGCCAGTCCTCAAGCTAGAGCGATACAGCGTTGAGGTTCAGATGTGAAGATTTCCCAAAGAGCAGTAACATAAACAAGTGAACAACCCCATCTAAATGTCAATTAAGGATCCAGAGAGAAGCCCTTCGAAGCTGTTGAATTTCAGATTCAGGACTGGTACCTGTGAGCACTCTTAACATCAATGGGACAGCAGAAATTATACCCTGCTGGGGCTCTGCAGGCAGACTAGGGAACCTTACAAGGATGTTAGAAAAACATCGCTGCTGAAAGGAAAACAGGTGTCAGGGTAAGTGAAAAACCGTGAAAGGCACTAAGAAATTAACAAAGCTTTTTCTGAGGGGCTCCAACATATTTACATCAGGACATTTCACCTCAAAGAGAATGATGTGTTTACTCAAACAATCCTAGGTATCTTAAACCAGGAGGTCATTAAAAGAATCTTTTTTGCTGCTTGTTTAGTCTAGCTATAAAAGTAGAAGCAACTTGAGACAGGATGCAGCTGTGAAAAAGGGGACACCTTTGTGGAAAGAAGATACGTGCAGAAGGGAATTAGTATGACAACTGGAAGAAATGGAGACAAAAAGGATTGGCTGGTTTAGCCCAAAAACATCTGAGGATGTCTAGCCTAAACAGATTTTAAAAAGTGCTAAATGAATGCTAATGGACCGTGCTGGCCCAAGAACAAGGATGTATTAGCTGCACATGAATAAATGTGATTTGGAAATTAGAGTAAGGTGTCAAACCATCAGAGCAGTGACATTCTGAAACAGATTTTCAAAATGAGTAATAACGGCCACTTAGTTTTCAGATCGACCTTGATCAGTTTATGAATTATGTATTATATGATGAGGCTGGCTGTGACAGAAAAGGACTCTATTTCATGTCCCAAAAGGTCACCTCCAGTCTCATGATTTTTTTTTTTCAGATT
Organism: Himantopus leucocephalus; assembly: GCA_003993805.1. Taxonomy (NCBI): domain Eukaryota; kingdom Metazoa; phylum Chordata; class Aves; order Charadriiformes; family Recurvirostridae; genus Himantopus; species Himantopus leucocephalus. The sequence continues at coordinate 175,333,520 of RSEF01000001.1, read as the reverse complement.
ACCAGGAACACCCCCCCCCCAAAAAAAAAAAATCATCTTGGCGATTGTGCAAAGATTTCTACCTTTCTGTGCCTCATTTTTTTATAAACATATAAGCAGGAAAATAATGTTTTTCTCTCAGAAGATGTGTTCTCAAGTTTTACTTTACTAACCCTTGTAGACTGCTTTGAGGTGACTGCAGGGAGGCTGCAATTTAGCTTGCAATTAATTAACTTGTGAATTAAAATCCTGGTTTCAAACACTGCTTGTTTGTACTGAAACCAGACCTGTGCACTAACCAATTCAATTCTCATCTATTTCTAACTGTATCATTATAACTTCATGAAGGTCACTGATGTCTTACAACATTATCAGAGATGTACCAACAGTAAAAGTCAACCATGATTGTATCATTATTGATAGGAAAAGGATCATCTAGAGGTCTAAATATAAAAATCACACCTGCAGATAACAAACCAATGACTCATTTCAGAATGACATGCCACCTCCTATTTTTTTCCCCCACAGAAGGTAGTTTTATACAGGTTTCTAAAATTTGCCATTAAGCAGTTGTAAGTATTTAAAAATTTGCCACTGATACAAAAATGCTCAGGTGTTCCTTTTCAGCCACAATCACAGCGTATGACAGAACACTGAAAGTATTTCTAATGTACCAGTAAATGCAGTTGCAGAAAAGTGGAAAATTTCCCTCCAATACAGGGTGTTATGGTCCGAAGAAACAAAGCACATTTTCTTTTCACAATTAAAATCTTGAACTGTGTTTGAACTGGTACTTAGGAATGCAAACTTAGTAAATTCAGTTGGCTTTTCTCTTCTACTGTGGTGTCTAAAATTAAAAGTAACTACAAAAGAAATATAGTTGAAAGAAACTTATACAGGGGTTGCCGTTAAGAAAAGGATAAAGGTTGACTGAAGTTAAAGAAAGTGCTGGTTCTCAGTCTTGAAAAGATGCTAAAATGTATCAGATGATTTTATTTGATTAAGTTAGACTGTCCAGTGAACAGCTGAACTGCCCAACATTGCATTTGTTCACTGTTGCACTTCAACTGTTGCTGAGTGTGGACACTGAAAGAGAAAGAAAATTAAATAGCATGGGAAAAAAAAATAATCAGTCTGGAGTTTGTTTCCAGATACCCATTATCAGAATTAGCTTCTAGTCTAATCTAGTAACTCAGACTTCGTATTTAAACTGTCACTGGTGGCATTCAGTTTATTTAACTTCAGGTGACCGTGCCATTGTATGCAGTGAAAGTTTATGGCTTGATTCAGTTGCCTAAACCTAGATATCCAGCAGCATTGGAGACGCCTTAGGACAGCTGAGGAAATCTGTAAACACGTATGAGAAAGGATCTATGGGACACGCGTGGCCTTCTGCAGAGGCAGCTGGAGGCCAGGAGGGAAGACATAAGGCATCTAAACCAGCACAGGATGCCTAAGGTTGGAAAACTGAATCAGGTCCCTACTTGATTCAACGAACGGAGCCTACAGAATAACTAACCTCACCCTGCAGCTGATGCCTACGCTTGGCCACATGAATTAACATCCCACTGCACTATTTCAGATAGCTTTTTTGCTGCAAAAGGAGCCTAGATAGCCTGCAGAGATGTAGCTAATAACTTAGCTTACAGACACATCTCAAATCGGGTGAGCCAAATCCAACCCTTGATATCTAAAGAAAACAAAAAGCAGAGCAGAAAAGGAGCTTTCCTCTTGCAGACTCCAAAATAATTTCCTTATATCATTACCAGTTGCTTTGCAGGGACTATTGATTACTTTTTGTTTGTAAAGCATCAGTCTCAGTAAAGCTGCTCTTCGGGTATTTCTGCAACAAACAATTAAAAATAATACAAAACCCTCTATATTGGACAGAAACCATTTAACAGCTGACAGTACTGCTACACAGATACATTGTCAGGAACAGCAAAAAAGTAATCAATCCACAAATTCAAACATTATTGTCTCCTAAAATGTAACAAAAGGAACTGAGATGTTTCAGAAGAAAACAACAAACCTGGCTGGGATAAGAGTTTTATTTTCAGAACATCAGAGGGAGTCACAAAAATAAAATTATAAGAAAGAGAAACTAGTAAATAAATTCCATCTTAATTTTCCCTCAGTATGACCTACATATTTACATTGTATTTGCTATTGCTGCAATCACTGTGCCGTAACAATTTCCTAGACAATACGGGTCCATAGTTTGAAGCTGTTGCTACGCTACTGCGCTATACCCTGCCACAGTCGCTGCTGGAGCCCAAAGCTGAAGGTGGCACAGGAGTGTCAGCTGAAAATTGATTCACAGACCTTTCTGGAGGCAGAAGAGGTGCACGAGCAAGGCACAGACTCAGCAGAGGTCAGAAGCGAGACCTTTTACCCTTTGTATCCAAAGGATTAAGCAAACTGCTTATGCCCTGCTGCTAAAGCACACATTCTGTTCTTGACTGATAGTTGGGAAACTGGATGTTATCTGTAAGAGAACTGCCATTCGCTAATCTTTTCACACAAGCACACAGAGTAATTCAGATAAACACAAATCAAGCTATGAAGAGACCCACAACACAGTTTTCCTCCTCAGAAATAAGGGTTACATAGCTCCTAGGTTTGTACGTTAAGACTTAAGAGATTACCAGTCTCCTATCCATGACAGGGTGTAGGAGGTAACCATATAAAGCCACGTTGTGTCTGCATGGTATGGTGCGGAGATATTACAGGTGTATTTTTATTTTCCAAGTTAGTAGAGCAAAAAGCATTGGTTATAGTATGCTCCACATCGGATTTGTATGAGAGCAAATCTCTGACATCAAAACCATACTGTCTTCAGTGACGGCTGGTCAGAGTCTGATCCCATCACTTGGAGAAACCCAATGCTCTTAAAGGCAACTGGCAGGTGCAGACTGCGCAATAGTGCTGCATTACAGCTGCTTGTAAACAGGCGAGTACTAAACAGCTCAGACCGTTACAGAAGCATTTATTGGGAAAATACCAGGGCTAGAAGACGAACTCTGTAATCCAAAACAAAATGTTAAAGGATACACAAGTATCTGTGGGTTGGATCTCTTCCCCCAAGTAACAAGCAAAAGGACAAGACAAAATGGCCTCAAATTATGCTGGGGAGGTTTAGATTGGATATTAGGAAAAATTTCTTCACAGAATGGGTTGTCAAGCATTGGAACAGGCTGCCCAGGGAAGTGGTGGAGTCACCATCCCTGGAGGTATTTAAAAGACGGGCAGACGTGGTGCTGAGGGACATGGTTTAGTGGTGGTTTTGGCACTGTTAGGTTAATGGTTGGACTCGATGATCTTAAAGGTCCCTTCCAACCTGTACGGTTCTATTAAATATGCTAAAATACAGCAGATAGTGTCCCAACTAGAGAGCCGGACAGATGATGAATTAAAGAGGCACTTGCTGTAGTAATTCTTACTGGCACTGCTAAATACCCTACCTGTACCTGAAAACAGGAGCTTAAAAAAAAAAAAAAAAAAAAAAAAAAAAAAAAACTTTTTTTTTCCNGAGAGAAACTGGAAAAGGTCAAAAAAACCCTAAATAAAATAAAAAAAACCCCACAACACACCAAACCACTCACAGTTTAGACATGATGACTCAAGTTTGAAGTCAGGTTGAAGGAATTGAATTTGTTTGGTCTAGGAAAGCAAAGACTGAAGGAAATTTGATATCCGTCTTCTAATACACAAAGGACCTATCTATTAAAAAGAAAAATAGCATAATTCAAAGCAACAGAATTTTAATAAAGGAAAATATTTGTCTCAGGAAAATAATTAAGCATTGACAGACACTAATTGGTATAAGCGCTGAATCTGCATCACTGGATGTTTTCAAAGAAGCATCCTTTAAGGATAGTCTAGATAAGACTGAAAGCAGGAGGACATATCTTATCACTTGATATTCCAGACTTTTAGTTCTAGACATCATTGTATTTGTAAATTATCTTAAGTAAGACTATTTGCAGCAAAAAACATCCATTAATTACATTGAAATTATAAAAAAAAGTATCACATTAGGATATTGGCTCCCCATTAGTCATTTCTTGCCGCGCACGTTAACTTTAGCATGTTGCATCTTGGTCTGTAAATCTGCCATGACTGGAGAACTCTGAAAATAGTTCTTGGATCATTTCCTTGCTCAAGTTGCTCAGTTAACACTATTTAAAAGGTGGATTATGAATCATTTAACCTTCTTCTAAGCTTATTCATAAGACCAAAATAGTATTTGCTTACTTCCATTACATGTATTATAAAAAATATTTTTAAAAGCTAAAATGTCATAAAAAGCCAAATTACTATAATTTTATGTACACATAGAGTTACACCTGCCACCTGACTTCAGCCAGACCTCCTTTTACTACCTGCAAACCTCCATGGAGATGACAGGGTTTAACACCAGCCTTATGTGCTGTGTTGGAGCCAATTAAACAACTACCCGGCTTGCACTGCTACAAGGTATTTGGACACCCAATTATGCCTGCAAATGTCTGTCACCCCAAAATTGCAAGTACAGTTGTTTTACTCTGTAGACTATGAGCGTAGTAAGAAATGTGGTTGAAAATTTGAAAAACTGATATTCTCATTAACGTCAATATCAATCCCCTTATTCGAAACCCCCCATAGGAGTTCCTACTGAAAGCTACAAACGTTCATCTGTCCTGGGTACTCTTTTACGTTTCATCTGCTTCTACAAAATGCTCAGTTCTGCTCAGCAAAGCACCCGCATAACCACTAACTTCACTAACTAATTCATGCGGTTACATTACAATTTGGTTCTGCTCTTTTCAAATAATACATGCCAAAAATGAGCTGTGTCCTGTAACTTCATGTTCTAAACCATTAATACACATTTTTAAACAAAGCTTTCTCAACAGATACCAATATGCTCCATAAAACAACATAAAACCAAGTCAATGGGAAGGAGCAAGTTTTTTGCAGTGATACAAGCAATTAATCTCACTGTCCCTGTTAAGAACCTGGTCTGTCATTCACAAGAGTTCAGCTCAACTCCATGAGTCAGTAGGGAGCTAGCATAGGGTTGTGCCATCAAGTTAGAACCCTCAGACCTCCCTGACTTGGAAACAAGGGAGCAGAAAGCATCTTGTGGGAAAAACAGAAATGTCCTTTCTTTCCCAGCTACTGACTTAAAGAAATTTTACTAAAGGATGCAATGATCCCAATGGATACAGCTAAAAGCTTAAGTTCTGATGTACAGAGAAGTTAAAAGCAGTATCTTTCTTAAGACTGCATCTTTCTTAAAACAGCATTCTTAAATATATGCACTGGTATCCAGTAAAAGGACAGGAGGCAATGGGCACAAATTGAGATACATGAAACAGGAAAACACATTTTTATCATGAGGGCAGGACACTAGAATGGTTGAACAGAGAAGTTGCGGATTCTTCGTCTTTGGAAATATTCAAAACCTGACCAGACATGGCCCTGAGCAACCCGCTCCAGGTGATCCTGCTCTGACTAAGGGGTTGGACTAGATGGTCTCCAGACATACCTTGCAGCATCCATAACTCTGTTACCCCAGTGCAGTGATCCAACAAGCATATGCACAATGCTGAACCACTATATTAAATTTGTATCATTCGCGTAACACAAGGTGTTCATTACTCGGGGTAAAGAATTACCTTCCTTCTTTTGGGACCTGTGCTCCAATGGCACAAATGTGTATAGAGAGGGTATAATCTGTAGCCTGTCTTGGGTCATCAATAAACTAGAAAGGCAATAATTTTCTTCTGAAAAGAAAACAGGGGGACTATTCTTTAAATAACAACTAAAGCTTCAGGAAAACAAAGAGCTTAAATTTTCAAAGAAACTCAACCGTCAGAACAAACATGCTGCTAAACAGGGAAATACAGCATACAGGTGAAAAGGTTGGGCCTCCGAGCAACAGCTACAACTAGGTCAAGCTGTCCTACGCACTCAGTAACATAGCCTGTATGTCACTCATATTTCTGTTCAAATTTCAAAGGCTTTTGTTTGAAGAAATTACCATGTTATTGAAAGGGCGTTAAGGTGGCTATGACAAGCCTGGGCATGCTGGATTCACACTAACCTTTCCATGTTGCTACATGCTACATTCTGCTGTTAAAGGTACAGGGAATTCCTTGACGAAAGCCAAAATTTTTTACCTTATGGCACATTCTGAAATAGTCCACTGACGATGACACAGTCTGATAATGACAAGTACTGATAATCAGTGAAAGGTGAATGAATGTGATCTAAACGTTTTCTTGGTGCCTAATAACACAGAACAGAATACAGAAAAGATTCCCCAGTCTGACTGAAGCTATGGTCCCCATGCAACAGCATTTACTGTATTCTGATTAAGTTAAATTTCTATTCTAGGCAGTGCACTGCAACTAATCCAGCTAGACTGTAAATTAGATACCATTTAATCTTCCCACTTTGTCTGGTTTTCAGTCAGCAGCGACCCCTCTCTGACACTCATGTTGCCAGCCACTCAGAGATTCATCATGCTACAAAGGAAAGAATAGTGGCAGAATCGTTATCACCACTATTGTCCCACAGCAAAAGGTCCTGCTGTCACTGTTAATATCTGCAGAAAAGAGCATATCTAGAAGATGAACCCAATTTCCGAGCAACACTGGCCTCAGGTGGACTAGAGACCATATGAGAAAGGAACCGTCTATGAATAATAGCCATTGACACAACCGAGAGATTTGGTTCCTACGTGCAAGAAGTGACGGCCCTCAGGTATTTCACAATTCTTGTTATATATTACTCTATGACCTTCCATTTTATAGGCTGACTTTTGCTATCTAGATAATTAAAGATAGCAAAGCTGGCTCCGTACTCCATGGGTTTAGTGCTTTATTACCTCAATACCAGACAGAAAGAAAAGCAAAAACCAAAAATGAAATGTCATCAATTTCTCAAGGAATAAAACACCGTGACAGGAGTTCAGTTCAGCACAGAAGGATACGGTGCCCTACCCATCGGGCCTCCAGCTCCTGCTGGAGCATGGATCACCTGAAAGCCTCATGTCATCTTCCAGCCCGGTAGGGATCTCTTGGGGCTGAAGGACATCTCAAAGGCACTAGGCACTTATGTTTTGGCAAGTGAACAGAGTCCAAAGTTTGGGCTTCTCTCTAGCTGATAAGCCTCTTTATGGGATACTCAGCTGCTCTGCACAACAAACGTAAGGAAAAGGACTTCCTCAATCCTCCTGCATGACAGCTCTTTTCAAAATGCCCCTCTCCCCACTTTTCAGAACTTCAAATTAACCCCAACATCTCTGCTTGGATGGGAGCATCTGTATGAATTTTCTTTTTTCATGCACAGAGACGACACCATTATTTTGGAACAAGAGGAACGTGAACAAACAAGGAATAGAGATGATTTTAAAGCAAAAATACAACACTCAAGTTGCTAACACTATGAAGTTGCTAACAAAATATACTCAATTGCTGCAACTTTTAGAACATGTATGGAGGACTACAAGCAGAGATACGAACTGGAAACACCACCAGAAATCTTATTTTGTCCATATAATTAACGCATTTTTAGCAGTGACCATGATCCCATGATCCAGCCACAGAAACAGGACAGCTGCTGCTTCAAGGAGTCATACAGCGTAAGTACCATGAAGATAAAAAAAAGGCCAAGCGCCCTCACACATGGCTCTCATAGCCCACTTCTACAGAAATCAGTGGCAAAAACTCCTCCTGGCAGCACACATAGACCCAGAACGATTCACGACCCTGCAATTATAGCAGATACTCCCTCTCCTGAAGGATACACAACTTTTTACAAGAGTAGCTGCAGTTATACTGAAATTCAAGAGAAATGGCTGAAGTTTTATGATTTGTCTTATGCAGAGTAAGACTAAGTAACCTGACAGCCGTTTCTGGTTTGTTTGTTTTTTTTTTTAATTTATCATTAATTTAAATGATCTACCTTTATGCAAAAATTCCAAAAGCAATCACAAAGGATTGTCACATAGAGAAAGGCAACATGAAGGGGGAATAACATCAACTTTTCATGTAAGGGAAGACATGACACAAAGGAAAAATATTTAAATCATAACTTTCTTAATGCATTCAAAAGAATCTCCAGATTCTGTTGACACTTTATGGAAGCGCTTTCCTTTATCCTACAGATAAGCATAGCATAACTTTTTAACTAATTCTGCTTTCCAAAGTTTACAACAGAAACCAAATGAAGTATTAGGAGAGTCCACCAAGCCATTTGATCTCCCCTAGCTCCTACAAGACTATCAGCATCTCACACCAATGCAAAGGTTATAGTGTGTTCTCGCTTAAAGAAACTAAATGAACCAAATACAGAAATTTCTGAAAACACTTCTCCCCATGTGTGGTAACAAAATCTCTTATCCTGCTTGCAAAGCACCTGTGGAACGGAGGAACAGATTCTGACAACCTTATTTATGCTGAAAAGTGACAAACTTCACAAGACATCTGTTGAAATAACAGAGTATTACACTCATGGTGTATGGTCCTGTTCAAGGGAAACCAGAACCTGAAAATTTATCTCTTATGTCATTAAAAAGGAGGCACTGTCAGGTCTGTGTTACGGCCTAATAAATACTGAGAATGGCTGAATACAAGAGTTTTTATGAAGGGAAGTGCAGTGTTTATTTAAGGACACAGGTGTTTATGGTTCAGAAATTTAAGTAATACTTCACAAGGTTAGAGAAAGTGTGAAAGTCCCCTCAGTAATTTATACCGAACTTGAAATTAATGAAAAATACATGTTAAAATGGTCACAGAAATACATTAACTAATCACAGAAATACATTAATCTAAATATTGAAAGAAATAACAGAAATACCTCTTTCAGGGATGAGCATTTGTGAAAATTTTATTGCCATTATTTAAACTACATATTTAGTTTTCTTCAAAGCATTAATAACTATCACTTTTGAGCTATTAGCTACTAGATAGATAGTGAAATGCAGGGATAGCTGAACTAGCTTAACTAAACCAGTTCAAGTAGCAGTAGTGTAGCTGTAACAGCAGGCAGACTTCACAGAATAAATGAATTGCAACAATCAGAGTACTTTCACCATACTCATGCTTCCACTTGAAGTGAAGAAATCCCAGGCATCTCCACACAACAACTCTTCTCTTTCTGTGCCTTTAGATGTAAGAGTTAAGTGAATGGATTGACCCCCTGCAGCACACAGGCAGCAGAGTTGGGAACAAAGCAGCAGGTAGCTGTATTTTACTGATTTGGAGGACACATACATCGATCTGGGGTTTAAAACCACTGCATTCTTAGAAGCACCCAAGCTCTTACCTTTACATACATGAAGATCTCACAATCTTCATGGAAGTTGTCAATTTCTCCGAAGTTATTGTTAGGGGGGAACTTGAGGGAAGTTGAAGAGTTGGAAGAAGTGCTCTGGCTCCGACGCAACTGGAAATCCGGAGGAAAATGCATGTTGCTCTCAAACATCATGCCCTCTACATGTTTGTCTTCCATAGCTGGGCTTACCACATCCACGTCCTGGTATAGGTGGTCTTCTTCAGCACCATGGTGAGATAAAGAACCATCCTCTCCATCAGCCCCGTACTGAGAGGCCACAGAATTGCTACGGCTGTCTTCTGAGCTCTCTTGACAACTGTCCGTGCTCTCTGGGATAGTAGTGATGGAATAAGGAGATGCTGGATCTTCATAGACAGGATCATAGAGATTATCCCCTTTGTCTTCCTCAGAGTCTGGAATCTCATACTCAGAGGTGTCATTAACATTTTGATAAACATTGGTAAAGGCCTGATCTTCCATGACTGCTGGCTGGTGAGTTTTGCCTGCCTTCTGGTACCTCAAAGGACTACAATTAAAGTGAGACGTTGACAGGCAAACGCTCTTTAGGAGGAAGGAGAGTCTGTGCTATGCTTTCTGAATGCTCTGCTACACATGGCAGATCTCCAACAATCATTTACGGAGAGCTTTACATCAACAACTACACTTCCACTGAAGTAAAGATAGGGCTGTTTCACTTTTAACCCCTTTGTCGATCTGACTGCTGGTAACTGTATCCTAGCAGCTGTAATCACTTTTTGTTTTTCCAGATATAGCCTGGCCAAGTATAGTGAAAAACAGCTGAAACACCTGCCAGTACTAGAAAGCTATGGTAAAAAAATATGTATTCTTTCATAGGAAGTCAAAAATAGTTTTACTGGAAATCTTATGCACATTTTGTGTAAAGAGGTAGAAATGCAGACTTCACCCATTTACTCATATTTTCAACACACAAAAGCCTAGCTTCAAGGAAAAGCACTGCAAAACAGCCTCAACAATACAAGCAATCTGCAATGTTGCAGTGGTTACTTACAACATCAACAAATGATGATCATCATTTATTAAAAACTACAAACAAAAAAAATTATAAAGTGGTATATCTACAAGAAGAAGGCATCAAACTTGAACACTTTCCAGTTTTTCCACTGGTTCACTTTAGGACCTTGAACCACTTCACATTTAGCGACTTCATCCTCTCATCTATACCTCGTTACTTATAATCACATTTAGGTTATATATCTCCATGTCATAAGACAGACCCGTTTCCAAAGTTGGGTTAATGCCACTTGACTTCAGCAAGCCAGTCAGCCACCTGGTCTATACAGTTCTTTTTCTCTAAAGAATGGAGAGACACACAAAACTCCGCAGAATCTGAAGCAGCTGAATACTTCCAGCTTTAGCATAAAATGAACTGCCCTCTTAAAGACAGAGACACATTCCTGAGCACCTGAAGTGAACGGAGCTGAAACTCATTAAAGATCAAGATAAAGTTTATCAAAGTTATGAGAACTTCAGACCTTACTGACTAAAGACTTTTTATCTATATGTTTAGTTCATCTGGATTATGTAGATTATTACTGGAATTCTTAGAATCTAATTATATTTAAGCTTTTGGGTTTGAGCCAAAAGGAAAAATTAAAGTGTTTTCCTCCTGACCCATGCTTGTCACTTCCTAAGAATTAACTGCCACAGCCAGGTTGGGTTTCTAAAAGAAACACAGAAGAGAGGTTAGAAAGAAAGATTGTAATTCCAGACATCTCCAAACAGAAGGACCAGGGAAACACATAATGTTTCCCATGGTAGAGTAGCAGGTGCTGCCTGCCTGAGATTTATGATTGTAGTTTACTGTCATTCTGATACTGAACATTTGAGACTACTAATAAAGTCGATATCAAAAGCAAAACAATACTGTGGTGGTGCAACACGCTCCACCACCACCTTCGGGCACTAAATACTTAGTGCAATTCCCCATCCCTGGGCCACATTACCGGCCTAGGAGATGGCAGGCATGAATTACAAAAGATGGACCTGAGCGTTAAGGCACTCCCTTAACACGCCTGGCTCCTGCTTCCCTTACCACTTGGGACTATCACTCCCTGACAAAACCTAGTACATCTGTACCTGGATCATGGCCCAAAGGGAGATGATACCAGAACTTGCACAACTGGTGGAAAATACCATCATCCAAGTTGGGCCGCAGTGGAAAAACACCTGACAAAAGTCAATTATCTCAGACCCTATAAGCAGCAATCCTAGCCAGACCCCTCGAGCTCTCCTGGATTGCAGCGGGCTGTGGCCAGCATCTCCCCTGAGTCTGGACGCCACTCAGGCAACACCTCGAGGACTGAAAGGCCAGAGTGAGTCCCAGTTATTGCCCACTGAGAAGTGCCAACACATTACAAGTATTCGCTCTAAACTCGAAGAGGGAAATTTTAACTATAGGCTAGCCTCTCTTTCACCACCTCTAATACACATTAGCTCTTGCAAATGTGGATGTTCATATATTTTGGATCCAAATATTTATCCATGCATGTGTAAAACAGGGACCCATTGACTCATCGGAGTCACTGGTTGTGAAGGGATCTTTTGTCCTAATAGTTAAAAACTCAGGTGTAGGCGTGTCTGCGATCTCTTAAGTATTGTGTGTTTATACGTTCATGCTTGTATGTATATGTACGGATTTAGGAAACATCGGAGCAAGTTAGTGTGAATCTTGCCATCTCCAACTCTGTACTTAAGTTGCTGTTCAATTACTTCGTTAAATCTTGTAAATCCTTAAATTGGTTCATGATAAAGAGTTAAGTTTTAGCAGCACTTAATCTACCTCGAATCATTAATAAATTTTAAATTGCTACTAAATCATAACCATGTTAAATATTTCTATCTGTGACAAATACTTCAGCTTATTAAACTTGGATTCCCCTATTAAGGCTCCTGGATAACCCCAGAAGCACCAAAATCATAGTCACAACCAGATTTAATCACTGTAACAGCGAGGAAAAAATACTATAGCAGAGTTTCAATTCCTTATATGGAACCAGCAATACAGTACAAAGACGCAGGTAAGTATCAGAGATCAATCCGATCTCTTAGCTCACAAGCGCATTTCTGGCCTGACGCAACTCGAGGACCTCAAGGATACGTAACCCATATCAAGGCCTAATTTCAACTATTACTGCCCACAAATTCCTGCCTGGCACAAGTGGTCCATCAGCAAACTGAATGAAGCACACCTCCTCTTTACGTTTTCTGTACGTAACTCAGCCACAATCCTTCATGTGGAAATCCTAAATAAGAGATTCTGAAACGTGTGCTGTGTAATCTGGATTGCACACTTCTAGCATTCAAGAGCAGCTACTAGGCTAACAATAAGACTGATTTACAATCAGGAGGTTAAATTATTAAAGCTCAAGAAACTTGGCAAAACAAGTGAGCCAACTAGAAACTTTTATAACTTCAGATTTTATGAATATTTTTTACTTTTGAGAAGATTTGCATTTCTTCACGTTTTTGTAGAAATACAAATGTATTTCTGCCTGCATCTGTTCAACTTGATCTGAGCATGGCCCACTCCCACTGACCTTCAACTGCTTCTTACAAAGAGCGCTTGCAGGACTAAATATTCTGGGATCATAAAAATCCCCTCCTTAGTCCCTCTGCTGGCAAATAACTTGAGGAAGAGAAGAACACACAGACACATTCGTGAAACAAAACAAAAAGCAAAGTCCAGTTGCATAATATTAAATCAAATGACTGATTTATTTTTTTTCCTCCACGAAGAAGAAATTAGGATACAGCAGCACCTGCTGGAGGGTATAAAATATCACAGGAAGAGCATCACGTATGAGTATTGTTTAAAAATAGATAAATACAGTTGATATGGATTTCATTAGTCAGAAATGTGAGTTACCTAAGTTCTCCCTTCCTCTGCCCTCTTCCAAGAGCAAAGAAAAACACCATTCAGCTCCAAGATCCAGACTTCACTCTTGTGACAGAGTGATAAAGCCCCGGAATAAACTTGACTGCACTTAAGACTTTATCCAGGTGACAATCAGGTGCATTTCAAATCACATTATATGAACCCACTGCTGGTTTACAACCCTTACGCTTCATCTTCAGGGAAGACAGAAACAATTTTTGTGCCACAATTCAAAAGTTATATGATAACAAACGAGATGAAGACTGAGGTGCCCACATTGTGATATGGGACACCAGCGTCCTGGCCCGCTCTCCTGTGTTCTGTGCTGCTCCCTCCCTATTTTCCAGCCAAAAATGCTCTGCTCCAGCAAAGGAGCAGGGAAAAGCAGCTGTGTGCACGTTTGCCCAGTGAAATGGGACTTCTCTCCTGCAGAGAAGTGAGAGGAAAGAGGCTGTATGAGGCAGGAGAGCAGAAAAAAGTCTCGGCACCACTTTGCGCTCCATTCTCCGTTGGACAAGGAAGAGCTCTGAGTAACAGTCCCAGCTCCACAGCCACAAGAATGGGAGATTACAAAAAAAGAGAGATCACCAATTTCATCCATTCCCTAACTTCCTCTGCTCTCAAATCTAGAAGATGTTGAACTACTGTGGTAGTTAGTAATAGCAGTACTTTCCGCTGTTAGTTCTGTAATTCAAGTTGTGTCACTTACCGTAGCATGTACCACCCATACCCATGTGAGCCATCCGATAACGCTGGTTACTTGCTTTGCAGAAATACAAATAACCACATAAACCATAAGCAGCAAAATTTATATAAGGACAAAGAATGTGAGCAACAGAACTCCTCCTTTTCAAGGTTTATTTTTTACTTCATGACTGTTCCATTTTTACTCTCTTACTCTTTTTAAAGCAAGAAATACCAGAATTAACATGACCCTAACTCCAGTTTGTATACATAAGACACAAGTTACAGTCAACCAGCAAGATCTCTTAGGTCTCATTTTTCGAAACCTTCTTTATACTAAGTTTAGCTGTCCATTGTTCAGCACCTAGATTAAGCTAATCACTGATTCTTTCTACAGTCCAGCGGACAGCGATGGGCATCTCAGAGTATGTGATAAGAAGAGGTAGAAAGAATTATGTCAGAAGGAGATTAAGTATATTCTGGAGATGGTCTTTATTACTGCAAAACTCAGCCATCTGAGCTCCCTCAAATACGTGTCTTTTTAGATAGCAAGGTTGGAATTCATCTACATTTAGAAGCCTACAAATGGACAGCAAGACTCACTCTAGGAGCCTAGATAATTGCCTGGTTCACTCTACAGAGATACACAGAGCTCAGTTCAGTAGCCCAGACACACACAGACGTTTATTGGTATTTAAGTTGTTTGCTTAGACCGACTTGATTTTATCTGAAGGATAGCAAATATAGTAAGGGCCCTGACACACTTAGAATAGTATCTTAAAATCAGACCACTGAAGCCACTACCGAAACTTTATCTGATCACCCTGTACCCCTAACAGAAATCAGCACCTCCAGCTTTGACCTATTTTAAAATGTCAAGCAAAAGACCAGCTTGTAAAGACATTCCTGCATTAGTCAGCTATACCTCACCTCCAGAGTAGAAGGGAAGGATGGAAAGAAGGAAGAGTAACAAAAATGTCAGAAACCTAAATAGCATACCTCATATCTTCTTAGAAATTAATAATTAAAGGCAAAAAGCCACATTACACTATTTCATTCAGATTCCCAATACAACAAGACTTTTACTTGGGTACACCTTTATTGAAGCCACTAACTTGCATGTCTTCTAGGCTTTCCACAGTATTGGAAACTTCAACTCATCCATCAGTGCCACAAGTAGCTTCAGCAGTTAATAGCCCTGTGTAGAAATAGCAACCTGTTTCTATTAGAATTTCTCAGGAGGTCATTTCCAGTTGGTTATTGCTATGATTTTATTGCTTTAATTAAAAGAGTCCTTCCATGTTATTTGTTTTCCGTGAAGACATTTGCACATTTTAAGCAAGGAGCCTGTAAACCTTTCTTCAAAATTTAAGCAAATGGAGGTCCTTCAGTTGCTTGCTCTAAAGTATCTTTTTCCAGTCATAAGAGAAGCAAGAAAATCGAATAGTTAAAACAAAACACTCAGAGTTCTTGGAAACAGCTGAACCTGAAACTGAATACTGGTAAACAATGTTTATTTTGTCAGTAGAAACTGAGGGATTTTAGCACCCCATAGGGTCAGGCCCTTCATTTGCATTTAAGAGCACTCAATGCAAAAATCATGAATGTTCCTGGCCATTCAGGATGCTGGTTTTATAAAAATATCTTTTTTTCTTTGTAAAGGTCAAACATTTCCAAAGCTTTGCAACACATGGTTCAAGTACATTACCAAAACTACACTGTGGGCTCTGGGAGCAAGACTGGTTATGGTTTACAGACATATTAGAAGGGAGTTGCAATAAAATCATACCACTTCGTTTTCACTCCTGACTGCACTAAATACCTGGATTAAATGAACTGCAAACAAACTTCCTTGCTTCTTTTCCATCCTCAGCCTTTACTTATATAGTTACCAGCGCCTTACCTCTTCACAGTTCATGAACAGTAATGCTTTATTCACTGCCGATCTTGCACTAAACAACAAGAGGAAAAGACCTTTACCCCGCATTCAGATCAGGTCTCTGTGTAGGGTACTTTCTATTTTGGCTCTGTGCACTCTACAAGAATGAAAGACTCAAGTTCCTCTACCCAGTTATTCCTACCACTATTAACACTCATACACCAGCATAAGAGGAGCAGACTCATGTCTCACACAAGAGTCAGCACATCCATGGAGCAGGCCTCCAGAAATCCATTTGTTGCTCAGCTAACACTGACCTGGATTCTGCAGTCCTGAGAGGCTGGCTCATGAATTCAGTACCCCACTGTAATAACGGAGATTCATCTTCATCCAGATTTTGCTTTGCTACTGACTCCATAAAAGGCATATTTAAAGCCAACACATCCGTAAATTTGACTCTGCACAGGACAGACACTTCTCCACTGGGAACTAAACAAACAATAGAAAATTATTTTGCACAGGACACTCAATTCTCATGTTATCAACAGCTTTTAGTTGTTAAAAATACCAAGAGTAGTCATTGTCAACAGACATTTGAAAACCTGCTTTACCTGCTGATTTGGATGTTTCAAAGCCCTTTATTTGTGGTCGTCCACTTCCTTTTAGAAAAATTTGTTCGGCTTGCTCTCCAACTCCATGGCTGGAAACTCCATTAGAATACCTGAGAGTCTAAAAAATATTGACTTTTTATTTGCCCAGCTGGTCCAAGGAAAACATTTTTGTTTGCCTTTAAAATCTGGCATCATTTCAACATCCTTGTTTACCTCTGAAACTAAGCACCCTTAGAAAGCCCAGCAACCCAGCTTCAAGATTTTTTTACAGTGGAGGCTCTAGTAACCGAAACAGGGAAGGCAGAGACACCACACTACTCTACTACACTGCCATGCAGCCTTCGGGATATCATTCCACAGACAGTTGGAGGAACAGCATGGTTAAGAGCCCCGTTTTGTTTACAGCCTCCATATACAACCTTGTCTTTGGATTAAATGGGCACTAAAAGCTTGAAGTCTTAGCTGTTAGTCACCTTGCCCTTTTACAGTTTTATGACATGTCTTCCTATTTTTATTCATCTCAACTATATAAGAATGCATCAAAACACATTAAATGACGGATAAAAAAATATCAGAGACCTGTCACATGGATAAAATTGCGAGAAAAATTGGACAAATACAGGAAAATGTTTCTCGTTCAATATTCAGTTATTTTAAGCCTAAGTAATGAAAATGCCCTGCTTTTTCTCAACTAAGTACTTAAGACAAATATCTGAACTATTCACACACAACATCTAGTTTTCATCTGAATAAATAAGGAGTTGCGTCCCCTCCACAACACTGCCAACAGGAGGGTACAGTTTCCCATGCAGAAATTAAGTGTTTTACTAAGCCTAGCCAAACACTGAGAATATTTTGAGGTTGCCTACTGTTGTGGTAGAGAGCAAGCCTTTACTTCCTGTCATTCACTAAATTCCACTGACACAAACAAACGAGTGTAATGGTTTTCAAGCTGCAAATATTCAATTCTACTACAGCAGTAAATCTGTACAGCTTCTGGCAGGATTTAGTACGGTCTAGTGCTTAGAAGAACTACAGCCTATACAGAAAACCGTGGGGTGAAACACAACACAGAGAGAGATTAAGGTGAGGCAAGGCAAATATCTTGGTAGTTCCCAGTTTTACTTCTCTTAATGTAAGTATCCACGTAACTCACCCATTTCTTGTAGGCATACACTGTAAATGGAACCAAGAGCTGTATTAAATACGTGATACATGGCAGTTAGCCCAGTTCAAAGTCCAGAGTTGGTATGGTATGCTGCCTTTATGACGTGTCAAATTGGGCACATTATATTAGGCTGGGTTCATGAATAGGTGAATACCGCAAATAGGTTTCAAAGCACATGGGTAAGGGTAAACAAGAGCTTACTCACAGCTTTTAGGACTGAATAGCTGAGTATGTTGCCAAACTAGGTTAGTAAAGGAGCCCTGACGATTAAAATTTGTCTGTATCTCTGCATAAAGTTTGTAACAAGACCTCAATCATAATTTGATGAAATTGGCTAAAACATTGCACCTGTTATGTATTCCCTTGATCTCTAATTCACTCCATGTAATAA
This sequence comes from Himantopus leucocephalus, assembly GCA_003993805.1. Classification (NCBI taxonomy): domain Eukaryota; kingdom Metazoa; phylum Chordata; class Aves; order Charadriiformes; family Recurvirostridae; genus Himantopus; species Himantopus leucocephalus. Next base: position 175,315,565 of record RSEF01000001.1, on the reverse strand, counting down.
ATATTTTGAAGGAAAAACAATAAAGTAATTCATAAAGGACACTTCCCTCCTCCACATCTGCATATTTACAAAGCTGAACTAGTGTAACCAAAGGAAAAAAGGAAAAAACACCTTGACTTGAACTTGACATATAAAATATAGCTGCAAGAAGTCTTATCTAGCTCACCTGGAATTTTTTTTTTTCCTCTTTCACAACCCTGTGCTTTGCCACACCTGCTACATTCCATAAATCAAGGTGAATCAGAGGCGTGTCACTTTATTCAGCATATTGTACCACATCTTTAGAGCTGCTCTACAGTTGGCAGGCACAGGTAGCACAACCTGCCAAACTCATACATATAAAACTCATTAGAAAGAAACAAGCTCAAATCTATGCGGCATTCAGAATAAACACACTGGCAGGATACACAGAATGAAATTCAGATCCTCTACTTAAGCCAATCATGAAGCTATAGACATGTCTCTCTCTCAGTTTTTATAATGAAATTTGAAATGGAGTGACAATTTCTGCTCTGTGCTATTAAAGGACACTTCTTTATTTACATAGAGCTGACTTCATTGTTATTCAGCACCAGTAACTTAACAGGTTATGCAGAATTACTAATCCCTTTTCATCATAAAAAGGAAAAACAAGGGAATGTAAACTATTTGCCTTAATTTACAAAGCAAACCTACACCAGGACCCAAAACAGACCTCAAAACATCATACCACACACTGCCTTTCTAAAAGCAGCACTAGCATTCAGAGTACTTATGTTCAACGACACACACTATTCGTTGCATGTATTCTAAGTTTTAGGGTAAACCAGTGCTGTCACAAGAGAACACAGAAAGGTCATACACAGGAAACAATATGAACAGTCAGCTTTCAGAGCCATGTGGCCAAAAGGGAGCAGGAGTCACGGAGAACAGGAGATTTGTAATCACGCTGACAACCACCACTGCCTTGTGAAGGCCACAGCCTGGGGCTGCTGCAACACCTGCAAAGGAGGCTGGTTACAGGCATCCTGGGGAAACACAGGACAACTCCCAGTAACACACCCTGTCACAGTAACACACCCTCACACCACGGCATCCTTCTGCAGCCACGGGGCACCCCAGCAAACAGCCTGTATCCCAAACGAGTTCTGATCTCCTACCAGCAGGCCTCGCTGTCCCACTTTGAAGGCCAACCCACCCACATCCCAGCCCAGGGGGGCTAACACACCTTTCGTAAGAACCTGTGCTCCCCTGCAACCCACCACACCTCCCCGCTTGTGAGAGCCACCTCCCACAGCTCCTCTCAGCCTCCCATAGCTCCCTACAACCCCCCGCACCTCAGCCCCCCTCACCTCAACTCAACTCACCTTCCCTCAGCCCTCCATGGCTCCCTACAGCTCCCCGCACCTCAGCCCCCCTTCGCTCCGCTCTCTTCAGCCCCCCCCTCACCTCAACTCCCCACAGCCCTCCCTCCCTCACCT
>RSEF01000001.1:175267202-175291194 GCA_003993805.1 Himantopus leucocephalus | reverse complement strand
TAAGGTCTCTTCCAACCTAAACCATTCTATGATTCTATGAATATAGGTCTGCTTCTTTTAACTCTCAAGGGATTTCTTTTTCCTCAAAATAAATTCTACACAGAATCACAAATACATAGGCCACCATGAAGCCTGATTAGTTACAGGGAAAAAGTATTCACATGTCCTTTGTTATGACTTGACCAAACTTCTAGTAAGAGTAAAACAACTTATTTTTTGCATAATAATATGATCTTTAGTGAAGCAAGGCTGAGGTCACAGCAATGAAGCTTTCAAACACCTTTCTTTAAGACTTCACATTGGAATACAGAATAATCTTCACTGTGAATTTCCTATATCATAAAAGATTTGGGGATTTATCTGTCCTTTGTACTTATATAATGAACAAAATCAAACTGAACAGCAAAGCTATTAAGGAGTTTTGCATGCTGCACACTCCAAACAAAGACAACAAAATCATTGCTGCAGGCAATAAGCAACCTTCAAAACAACCAAATTTCAGGCCAGTTCTCATGCTTATTGGCTTTTTTTCATAGAACTAATTATATTTAAACAATACCCTATTTAAATGTCTGTAATTTGGTAATTGTTACTTAAAACCACATGCTCCTCCTACATACTATTGAAAGAGCCTAAACAATTCTTTCAGTATTTTATATTTCTCTGCGGAGGCCAGATGCCTGTAACTTAAGGTTAAATTCGTCATTACATCCAGTGTTTCTGTGTTTCAACTTCTCTCCTGTCAGACAGGGGATTCTAACTGGTGATGAGTAATAAACAAGTTTTGTCAAGAACAGATATTAACACAGTGGAGCAAGGGAAAGATCTGACTGATGAATTCTGATTTTGATTGGCCTTTAACGTTAGACTACAAACAATAAGTTACCAAAAAAGAACAAAAGTGAAATTCATGTCAATTTTTCTACATGAAAAGCTGTCTTAATACATAGACTTTATTTTCTGTGTAACCACATGGAAGTCTTTTTCAGTGTGACAAAATACTTATTTTACCTGTTTTCTGCACAATCAGGCTCCCATGGTGAGTTTCATCTTTTGGCACCACTGTAATGCATATTTCAACAAAGAGTACATGCAGATTGAGGATTAGAAAAGGGCTAAAAAAAAAGCGTATAAAAGAGGTGGTCCCAGAACTACAGGAAATGTCTGTCNAAAAAAAAAAAAAAAAAAAAATGTTAACATCTAATCAAATTGATTGTAGAGCAGAGTAACAGTTTCCTATTCACAAACAATATGAGTTCAGAAGAACATTTTATGAAATTTAAATACACAGGTAAAAATGTATCTGTGTTTTGTTTTAAACCTTGTGGTGCTCTCTTTTCTACGTTTTATCTTTTCTACTGTATAAAAAGTAAAGATAAATAAACACATGACTAAAACACTGAATTTTTAAAAATAAAACAATCAGAGTGCTCAAGGGTGAGGTCCGTAAATTGGAATTGTACTCTACATATCAGAACATTGCTATTTCTAAATTTTAAGCATCTATTAAGCTAACACAATTCACAGGCTTGAATTAGTTAGAAAGTTGGGTATAGACAGAGACACTGGATTGAAATAAAAAGCATGCTGACCAAAGAGATGCTTAAGTTTGACAAGTGGAAAAGAAAGTGTGTTTCAACAATCAAATGTTAGTGAACTTCACTTTTTTTCCCATTCATGTAGCCCTCTGCCAAAGAGGGAAATAGTCCTTGTATCAGCTCCTTTGGCTATGTTAATTTAAGTAAGATCTCTCTTTCCACTGACCACTAGACTTCAAAGTAACGCTATCAAGGCATGTTTAAAAACTTTATATCCTCATTCCTGTTAAATTCAACAGTTTCCTGATTAAACTGGTTGTTTAAGAGGTACACACTTTCCAAAAGCAGAAGTAGGACATTCCCACAGTGTAGCTGAATTTTAAAACCAGCAAGTTGCTGTCAGAAATGAGAATAACCTCTGCCTTCACTGGCTGCTATGTAGTACTAGCTTTATGTGTTCAGCCTTCACTGACAGGAGTATCCAGAAGGTATACGTATATTTTTAAAAAAATCAGAGATATTAGCAATACTCTTAGGTTGTGAACTGTAATCTAATGCTTAACAGTATTGTTATGATTAAGGGAGTTCTGTTTCAATCCAAAGGCAAGACTACTGACTAGATTGATTAAGTAGGGTGTAGCAAGATTTGGAGTTTGTTCTTTACCTTCTGAAGTATTTTTGTTTGGTTTTTGCATGTCTGGCAGAAGATTATAAACAGTCTAAGGTGGAAGAACCAGAACCTCAGTATGCCTTTTTCTCTGCCAGCTTCTCTGATCGTTAGACTACTATGGTGTGAACCACATCAAGCAATGTCTCTGCAGAGACATCAGAGAATCCATGGAGCAGCCAAGGATAGGAGGCATACCAGCTTATCAGCTTGGTGAAAGTTAAGTGCTGCTTGTGCTTTGCATTGAATTCCTCCATTTTATTAAGAAGACTTTGTAGAAAGCAGCTTTTCTCAGGCTGAGGCATTACATTTCATAGCTGCAAGGACACACAGCTAATGAATCCTAACTCACAATAGAACTTATCTAAGATGTTTATTGGCCTTCTAAGGTGTCTGTATCTCTGGCCACATGGCATGGCAAAACTGCAGACACTAAAGTATATACCCTAGAGAAAGCAGGTGTCTTCTTGGTTGTCCAAGCAGTCTGCTGTTTATTTTTCATCACTTTCACTCTCGGTCACCTATGTAGTATTTTGATTCTCAGTCCCTTATTCCTGTCCCTCTATTTATAATATGTAAAATATAAATCAGTAATCTATTCTGAACTCTCAGGAACTTAGTGAATATATAGAGAGATATGGATATATAGCCATATATATATATGTTTTTTTACTAGTAGTCAACACCATGTGTTAAGTCAGCAGCTTGGTAGATGTGAAATATGTTTAGCTTTGAATTTTGTGACAACCATGCAGTTCTGAAATTCTTGGCAATTTATCAATATATTTGGCTGGCAATACGAGAAGGTTCAGCAGAAATCTGCTTTTTATTATTTTTTAATTCCTGCTTGTAGGTTTGTACTTACAGATATGCACCAGATGTGTAGTATATAGCTAAGATTCTTTATCTGATGTGCTGCAGGTAAAAATACTTTCTACCTTCAAATACTTAAATTAAATTGTGATCAAAAAGTTAGGGGGAAAAAGAAAGAACTTTGAAATTTAACTGACCTTGACCTTTTGTATACATTTTTTCTCACAAAACCCCATTGCTTTTGCTGGGACAATATTATGTACTTGCGACTAGACATAATTGACAGTTCTGGGTTACATACAGGCAGAATTTTCAGCTAAATTCTTACTGCAAAACTGGTAATGGTACATAACACTGAAAAAGCTGACTTTGATTCCTAGACCCCATGGTGAGTTTGTAAGGCTGGTGCTTAGTGATAAAAGATTTTGTTCTTAAACTGAAAAAAACATTAAAAATACAAAACATAGAACCCTAAGATGACATGTTTAGCCACTTTTCAGGAATATAACAATTGAAACCAAGTTTCTCTGAAAATTTAATCTTCATTCTTAACATGTACAGCCTCCATTTTTTTGTTTGTTTTTGTTTAAATAAAGCAACCTGCTGTAACTATAACTGTTTTCATAGTCCTTGTAAGTAGCTCTCTCCACACTTTCACTGGTGATAATTTGATTCTCTAAAGCTATTCTGTTTTTTGATTAAGCTTCGTTTTACAGAGCAGTCTCTAATTATTTTGTCTTACCTCACTTTCCTTCAAGATATCCAAGCTATTTTTCCTGCCTGTCATTCTTAGGTAGTACATTGATCTTGGCTGAAACTATTTCAAGCTGTTCTCCATTGAGGTCATATAATTAGTCACTTCTAGAAAGTAATTCTTTAGTCAGATCCTTTTGAAGAATTATTTCTAGCCTCTGTGAGAGCTGATATTGCTCAATGGATCTGCAGCACAAGGAAGACAGGATTACAACCTGACAGGTTGGAATGATGTCACTCCTGTTTTTGCCAAGCAGAAGCAGGCTATTGTCCTACTTGCAGCAGTTCTCAGAAAGGTCAGTTTCTTGTGGAGTGTTTTCTCAGGATGAAGTAGTACATTTTCCTCTACAAAATAGATAGGGGTCTCTTAAATTTTGATATTCCTTAAGGAATACTTTTACACAAGAATCAGTGATGTTCTGCCTATATAATCTTTGCCAGTTTTCCTGTGCCTTCTTGGACAGGTTGCTGCATCTGGTGGAGGGTCCTTTGCCTTTGTCAGCACTGGGGGAGCACAGGCACTTTCCTTGTGGGCCTGCAGCATCAGACTCCCTCTTGTTTATTCTCTCTTATGCTGTCAGTCTTGCATTCTTTGCAGGACAGTCGAATTTTGGCAAGGGGAATAATGAATGTGTGTTTCTTCTCCTTTTCTCCAAACTAGCCTACTCTATAGTGTGTTAATGAGGGCAAGCTCTGGGAAGTGGGAACAGAAAGATGCAATACCCCCAGGGTCAGGAAAACCTTACACAAAGTCTCCAACTCCCTAAGTGCTGTAATCACTAGGGCCATTCAGACTGCAACTCTCTATCACTTGACTTGAAGTTGATGCTGAAGCTCAAATCAAGTCAGATTTCAGCCACCGTATCTCCTAGTGACCCAGACACCCCTTGCATGCTAAAGGAACTCTTCTAAAACCCCTTTTAGTTGCCTCATTTTCAAAGCCTGCTGGAGTTCATTCTTAAAACCAGAGGTTTATATTTCCAATGTTCCAATAATTTGCGTGACAATGCCTAAAGGCTTTCTCTAAGACTAACCTCAATATTTTGAGTGATGATGCCTAAAAGTTTTCTCTAAGTCTAACCTCTAATATGTCAGCTACAGTGGCTTAACTCAATTCTTGCCTTAGATCACAAGAGAAAACAAATATTAATTCATTTCTTGTTCCTCTACCTCACAACACTCCACATGGTTTACTGCCATTTAAAAGAGGTCTATATGAACTGGTGTAGCTGGTGTGGGAGCACAGAATTTTTGTTCAGAAGTAGATTTATGTGGAGAACTTATAGACATTTGATATTAGCTAAAAAATTTAAAGTCACATACTCATGTGTTTAACATATGTGACTGGTTATAGGGAGCCACTATGTCACAGGTGTGGAATATCACTGAATTTTTGGAGGCTGCACTTCTAATTACCTACTGGAAAAGACTGAGAGGGGACTGATGGTGGATCTCCTAGAAAAGGTAATGTTAACAACTGGTACCTGCATACTCTAATACTGCTCTATAATGAATGCAAGCAAAAGAGTGAAGGTGAAAAACAAGCAATAAAAAATGTGCTGATGCTAGTTTCAGAGAGGCAATTCACATGTGAAAATGATTTTTCACAGCAGCAGAGTAACTGTTTACTGTGCCAGGGTTAAAGAGGGTGTTTCTGTGTTGGACTGAGCTGTGTGTTTTGCCGGAGGGAGAGAATTTTGCACATAAGAATTGCTATTAGATCAGTCAGGGGCTTAAAAAAAAGAAGAAGAAGAAAAAGCTAGTAAATATAGAGGCTTGTATTTCTCAGCAATTTCATGTTTACACCTACTTGCTTTCTGCATTGATTCCATCTTGTCACCTGTCACTGCCTCTGACAAGTCCCGCTGGGTGCTGAGCCATGCTCTAACACTATTATTAAGTCCACAGCAGGTATAGACTTTTTTTTTAAGCTAACATTAATTTTTAGTATTGTTGTACTCTTTGTCATTCTACTTACCTTCCAATGGTCACTTCAGGTATGTTCTCTGCAGTGAAGGGATTCTCAGCTTGGAAATAGCAGTATGGGTTTATAGGGCAGTGACTGATATCAGTAAGGATGTGATGCCAACTGACAAATTGTTAAAGAACTCAAAGAGAGAGACCCAAAACCCAAGGAAGAATTCCTGTGGGAAGAGAGGAAGGGGGATTGCAGAGGCATAATATTGTGATCTTTTGCCTTACTTTTTTATTAAAATATCTCTGATTTTTACTCCAAGAAGACTTGAAAAGGGGAAGATCCCCTTTTACTTTGAGTTTTCCTAGAAACCTTTCTCCCCAAAAGAGTGCTTGTTTGAATATGGAATTATGACTTCAGCCCTGTCTTTGAAAATAAGGTCATGCAATAGTGGTAAGGATGTGAATGGCTCTGTGACACCTCATGTTTTATTTTTAAAATAGCTTCTTGCTGATTTCTTTCACACAGAAGTGACATAAAGTTGTCAGAAAATAAATTTTCTGTTTTTCTTTACATGTACCTTTCCTAGATCTGGAAGTACTATTTATTTATTTATTTATTTATTTGCTTTCTTTAAGTATTTTCTTTTGCAGGCTTAAATGACTGTAACTGAATAAAATGTTATGCCTGAATGTTGCAATCAAAACTGCTATCAGCATTTCTCTGTGAAGGAAACTGTGCTCTGTATGAAGTCTGGATAGCTAATGCTCAATCACCAGCTTAAAAAAGTGTTGCAGAGTCATGTAAAACAGAAAAATAATTACTCTACACAGACTCATAAATCTCCTAACTGTTTTTAATGGGGATTTGCAGATAGTAGCCTTTTAATATCAGGCAAGGTTTTGGACATCGTCTGTTTAGAGCAAACCAAGAAAGAATTGTGTGTGAAATTTCTGATCGTCTCTGCTCCAGTGTAAGAATAGGAACCCTTATCCAGACTAATGCTATATGTTTAGAAGCTACAACCTAGCTGTTAGACTAGAGTAAATCTTAATGCCACTTGGAATTAGACAAGCAGACTCATAAAAATGTGATCTAAATTTGCAAGATGAGTGGGGAGGACTCATGATATACTATCAAAAAATACTAACTGAACATATGGAAGAGCTAATTCCTAGATTAAAACAAAAATATCTTCTGAAATAATGTAGGGTAATGAAGTGGAACAGTAGTGTCTTGGAGTGACAGTGCTGTTTATCTCCTCCAGTCTGACTCTGAACATTAAAATGATCTTTGCACCACACAAATGCCTTCCATGCTCTGTATTATGCTTCTCTCTATCTATTTCTCATGCTATGTGATGCAAGTAGTAAGACTGGTTTCTCAGCTGGTGTAAATTAGCAGAGCTGCTTCAGCCCATAGATCTTTTCAATGACTGGACCGAACAGGGAAGGAGAATCCTTTTGTCAAAGATCAATTATTTCTTAATTGTAAGTAGCACCACAAGTCTATTAAAGACACTTCCTATGGGACATGAATTATCAATTTAACAGGGATTGGCGCCAAGGTGCCTTATCAGTTCATGCTTATTCAGCTAACTTTGTTCCACTTGACTGTGCCTCAGGTACTCTAAATAATCCTTGCTTATCTCACAGTATTTCTGAATTGTTATGTATGCTCGCACTTTCATTATTGTCATTGTCCCTTAGCTAAATTATACATAACTGACTTATTTTAATTTTTCCTCCAATTTTTCCATCTCTATAGTTTCCCAGTTCTTCCCAAATCTTTTTAGAATTAAGATGAGATGTTACAATTTTCTGATTATGAGGTAATAAAATTTAATACTCCAAATGTGATCACACTAGAGATTTGTAATGAAAGCTCTATCTTTACTGTATTGGAACAAACTTCTCATGTGGTTAGAACTCAAAAATTCTTTGTGCTTTTCTGTCATAAAAATACTGCTGATATTTTATGTCTCTTTCATTGTGAAAGACATTCTAAGGAGGATCTATCACTGAAAGAACATGGCTGCAGGAAAGAAATAGCACTGTAATCACAGCCAGAAATCCTTCAATTAGCTGCATAGATTGTGCTGTCACTCTACTAAACAAATGAGTAGTTGAATGGGAAAACATGTAAGAGGAAATATATTTGGTAGATTTTTTTTCAATTATTATTTTCAGAAATATGTCAAAGTAGTACAATGGTTTTATAGCTTGAATTGGAAATAGTATGGGTCCTGAGAGCCATACTATTTTTATAAGGTACTGTTTGTAAGTTTTTGTTAGATATTTTATAGTAGAATTGGGTTTTGGTCAATATAACATATATATGCAACATCTGCAACATCTTTTCTATCTTGCAACATACTTTGACTACTTCTGCCCTATTCACGTCATTGCTTTTTCCTATAAATTAGCATAATAGAACCATATATTAGAGGTCGACAGAACCGTGACCTTTGCTCCACACTTCCGTTTTCTCCCTTCTCTGCTTCCTCTCACACCACAGGCAGTAAATATTTTAAACAAGGAGAAGCTTTATAGGTCAGTGTTCTGCAAGTGCCCGAGGCAGAGCTGGAAAGTCCCTGACACTTTTGGGTTATGACCTTGTCATAAATTCTCAGGTACCACTCTCTGCTTTAGCAGAATCTATTTGAGTTATGTCAAAAAATCTGAGATAACTGATTCGTGATTAAGGTTGACCTCACAAAGTCAGAGGCTTCTCTAGTTATTGATTGTATCCTATTTGCAAAGTATTAAAACCAAGGTTTAGCTGTTGGCTGACAGCCCTGGTGCTGAAGGGTAAATCAGAAAATGAATGCTAGTCTAATGGAAACATTAGCACCTCAATGGTGTATGAAAAATTGTGACCTATGATGTGACCTTATAATACCAAAAAAGAGGTGCAACATGGAATAAGGAGCAGTCTACATTTGTAAGTGAAGCTGCAAGAAGACAATGCAGTGTAAATGTACTGCCCTTCTTCTAACACTTCTGGTAAGTTTCCTGAGGATGTAATAAATTTAGATACAACCTGAAGCAACCTAAATATTACCCCAAATGGTACTGAACTGGCTTTTCAAGCACAGCAGAAATGAAATAGTAGCTGAAATTTACACTGTCCTGTTCTTTGTATCTCAATCCTGAGAATCTGGGTAATAATCTATGAAACAAAATTTTGAAGAAATACATCACCATCTATTGTTCGAATAATTTCTACTTTTCTTTTCTGACACATCTTTTTTTTTTCCTAGCTGAAAATCCACAGGTTACCAACTTTTGCTATTCTTTCTTTTTCTCCCGTACAGCAAAGCAAAATTTTACGCTCCTTTTTTACCATAAAATCACTCTTCAGAAACATTTCAGCCTCTTTTCAACGGTACTTCCAAATCTAAATCCAGTCCAAAGATGTTTGAATCAGACCATATACTTAACAGCTCCATCTTATTATTGTTTCTGGCTTACTGTCTGGGCAAAGTGCCCATAGCAGACCCAGCATAGTCAATAATGATTCAAGGTCTTTAATTTTTGTCACCTGGATTAGCTCCTTGTTAACATCTGCTCTGAGTTAACTCTTAAAACAAATCTGAATGTGAATCTACTCATCACAATTTTATAGTTTTGTTTGTTTCACTGTCTTGAAACTTACAGTATCAAATCTGTGGCAAGGAAGCCTTATCTGACTTGTTTCCATATCCCAGATAACAATGGTCCTTTCTTAGTTTTCTAGTTTCCGCTGTTTTCTTGGTTATTTAACAGAAGAGCCAATCTAAAGCTCTCTTACATAAGAAAAAAGAAACAGTAACTGTAATCATGCTTTTTTACCAGCGTATTAATTTATCAGTTTAAAATTATACATTTTTTCCATGTCTAAGTCTAGAGGACAGCTAACGTTTCTTGTGTCATAAGTTATTCAATATTTTATGTCTTCGTTAGGATTACTTTCCAAGATATACTTTTTCCATTTGGTATTATCTGCATTCTTCCCTCTGAGATGTATGACTTGACTTTAGGCCATAGTAAAATGAATCTTTTCTGAGCGTGTATATTTTGCTGTGAAAAGCACACTTTTTAGTTTCATTAACCTATTTCTTTAACATAACTTTCACAACAGTCATCTGCACATTTCACCAGTGATTGTTTTCATTATGAATTGATGACAAAATGGTTAAACTTTGGAGGCAGACTGAGAACTGCAGATTGTGTGACATCTCTTACTGTAAGAAGATAGTATGTTAACAATTTTATCTATATAAAGGCTGATGCATAATGCATCCTGCATAAGATGTGCTGTGATAAACTTATTCATCTAGAATCACATCAGTAATCTAAATCATTCTCTTAAACTTCTGCTTTTAAATATTTGAACAAATATATCATTCAATTGCTTCTACCAAACAAAGTTATGTCTCCGTAAAAAGAAATACTGAAGAAAGAGAAAACCAAGTCTTGTATCAGCTCTGCCATTATTTTGGGATCAGTGTTGGAACTGTAATGGCCTAACTAACCCCATTTATGAGTTTTTAATGACCTAACTCACCCTATTCATGCTTCTTAGATATTGGCACCATACTGATTTTCTCCTAGGCAACTGTAATTTCATCAGTTCCAGACACTTAGGGAAGATTGACCTTTATATTCCAAAGCTTCCAGCAGCTAGTTCTTTTAAAAGTGTCTAAAGCCCATTATCTAGATCTGATAACATTAAGATTCTAACATTAATATATGCCCTTTATTGGCCTCTTAATTATGATGAAGTGGGAAATTTTTCACCACGTGATATGAAGGTCACCCGGCTTTTTCCCCATAAGCACCCAATAGGATATTCATATTTTATATATGTGAATATATAATGTGGATAGATATGTGGATATATAAATATAGTATATATTTACAGTTAAATGTACATCCTGACATTTTTACCAATCTCTTTGTTACTCCTCAGTTCTTTTTTGTGCTTCCTCCCTGCATTTTCACTTCCTTTATTAATTTTCTGGAATTATTTCTAGCAGTGATTCAAAATGATCAATTTCTTTTTCAGTTTGCTATATGCATTTGTAAGTGTACGTGTATGTGTGCTATTTTATACATGTACATGTATACTCGTTTTTATATATATACACTTAACGTGCACTTAATGTTACCACAAATGCAATAGTAGCCTACCTGTCAGTTCTTCAAAATGTTGATAGTGGTAGCTAAAATGTGACTAAACAGAGACACTCCCCCAGCATTTTTTTAGTTATGAGTATCTTATGATATTTATCTTCTCTTCTTTGATTAGTGCTCCTTTTCTCAAGATGCTCTTCAAGATATAGATTTTTCTGATTCTGAATGTACTGTTTTAATTTAAAACATTGTTTTGTGTCTGTATCTATTATTTCAAATCTCTGTAAGTGTTATTAGCAGAAAGTGGGAGTTTTCAATTTCTGGGTTTGTTTTTTTTTTTACATATTATGAAGGATTAAAGAGTCTGGTCTTATTGTTCTCTTGCATGATTTTATGGCTTGTGAGGTACACTTAGTAGTTTTCCTTAGGCTGCTAATCCATAAACAATCGAGATTATTTTTCAGTTGTCAGTGACGCAGAAAGGTAATGTATTTTTCATATATATTATCATTTTCCCTTGTTCACTTCATGTTCCTAATAGTTTATAATCTTTTTTTCATTGATATTTGAGCCACATTATTTTTTCTGCACCATTTGATTAATACTGCTGGGATATTTATACTCATAAACACAAGGATCGTGGTGTATAACCAACTAAATTTTTTTTCTTTTCTTCCTTGCTTGCTTTTGTGTCTTGATTTCTTTAGTTCTAAATGTGTGGTCATTTGCTCGCTCCTTCTTGCATTGTCTTCTTTTGTTGAGGAATTCCTCTGTATGAATGGATATTCAGCAGACAGGAACATCAGAGCTGCGACAGGATAAAACATGATCAACACAGAAGTCGTCTTTGGTGAACATAGCAATTACATTCTAGTAAGCATGCGAGAGCAAACACCACAGGAACAGAAAAAAGCTCTGTTATGAGGCAAGGGTGACTTGTCCTGCGTGTGTGCTTGCTAGGAAGTATGATGATGCTAGAAAAAGGATTACCAACCTTTGCTATCTCCTCTCCAGTGATGCCAAGGAAATCATGCACTGCAGGTCATATCAGAAGTTTGCCATGTGGGCTGAGGCTGCCTGTGTGAATGAGGAGGGATGAGAGAGCTCTGACCAACGTTGGATTGAGTTGGCTGAAGAGGTACTTGAATGCACCAAAATGATCTGTCTGGGCTTGACTAGGGTGTGTGGGTGCAGCTACCTACTGGAGGTTCAGCCAGCAACCCCTGGGACTCATCCAGGCAGCCTGCCATTTGGAAAAAAACAGGGGCCAAGCACTGCTGGGGAATTTGTTTTGCTGTGCACACTGAATTAAAGCTGCAAGGCACCACGTGAATCAGGAGCACAAGCTCTGTGAGGATGCTTTCTCCAGGATGGCAAAGCATCCAGGAGGACTATAAGTTTGAGTGGGTATTTGCTTGGCTCAGTGAGTGTTTTCCACTGATTTTGCACAGTTATGCTCTCTACTTCAGACAACTACTCTCAATAAAACTAAGTGAAGAGCTGCTTGTATGCCACTAGTCACTTCTTTGAATACCAAAATTTGAACTTTTTGTCATGGCTGTTTTCAAATTAAATAAGTGACATAAAATTTTCTGATTTTCTGCTCTGCTTATAAGGTAAGTCTGGAATAATTACATGAGAATTAAATTACATGTATATAGTATATTGCAATTAAGCTGACCCTGTCTATATCCTTAAACACCTTAAAAGAGTACAGGGGCTTAAGTGGGAACAGTTTTCCCTCTGTATCATCTTGCTACCTAAGGCAGTGAGAAGGAATTCAAGCTTAACTTGATTCCTCTTTCCTACTTGAAGACTAATTTGAAGAACTACATGTCTTACCTCTTTTATCAGAACCGAATGCCTAAAGCTATTTGTTCTACAAAGCACTGAATACACGCATAAAGTGTTTTGCACCATGACTACTGCTACCACAGTGGTCTAGGAGGCTAAAAGACAACACATAATGCAAAATTCAAAGGTCCCATCTAACCAACATTCCTATGATTCCTATCATAATTGCTGCCAGAAATAGTCTTACCTAGACGCTATATAGCATTAACCACCAGGCTGCAGATGGAATTAAGGCCAGATGAACCACAGCTAGCATGTAACTCCCTTCTATTTCAGTTATTCAGTATTTTAGATTATGGGCCTATAAAGGTTTAGATCCCCACAAGTATCATAGTGGACCTCCATAGCACAGTTTTGTTCAGATCAGAGCATAATGTGGAGGGGTCTCAGAATACAAGAATAGAATTTCATTTAGATGAAATTCAGCTGGAAGGTTTTCCCAAGAGTATGTTTAATGAAAACCAGTTGCAAATGGGCATTCAGTCTACAGCATCATACTGACTCTTGTGAATTTAAAAAAAAAAAAAAAGAAAAAGAAAAAAAGTATGAAACATGACATTTTTCCACTATGTCAAGTGAGGTTTTTAGCATCAGTTCCTTGCTACAGATCCATTTGTTTTAGTTCCCAAAATATATTGGCATAGAAGTAGCCATAAAGTGTCCTATTTCTTATGTGTGCAATGTAGTTTCCCAGCATATGCCTGCCCCCACCTCTTGTGCATGAGGCAGATTGTTGTTGATGGTTTCTAAACCAGTATATATGGCCAGGGACTTTTTAAGTAAGGCCTGAGATGCCCTTTAATGTAAGACCTGAGATGATGACCTCCTCCAGATCTCCTTGCTTTTGAGAGATTATATTCACTGTATGGTATTAAAACTGAAGGATACTGCTAACAGTAATCTTTCATATGCTTGCCAGGGAATATGGGAAAAACATCAGATCATACACCTGCTGCTGACACTTTAATCAAAGCCTGTGTGCATTGATTATATGTATTTCTTCTCTATCTGCCTCCTGATTACAATATCTTGAACAAGAGTTACTGAGGGATAAGTAACTGTTCTTTTCATAAACTCAACATATGACCCTATAGAAGGGTAACTGCATGCTTGACTGTCGATTGCCTGTTTACTCTTCTGCATGGTCTATCTGCCAAGGTTAATTACAGGGAAACAAAGAAAAGCTTTTTGGCTTTTCCTACTCAAATGAAGACAATATGTACACGTGGTCCTCATATTACAGCCATTGGATACACTTGACCCTTTGCCTTGTCATTTACTATATCATCAAATGAACAGACAACGGCAGCAAAGGCAGAATCTGTACCCGAAACTACCTGAAACTACCAGAAGAACTAACACTTCTATGATCTACTAAATTAAAACCACAGGTCTCGTTACCGAGGTTTGCCTCGTACATCCAAATTCCTCCTATTTATCCTATAGTAGATTCCTAGAACAGGAAGGCTACTCATTACACAGAGTCCCCATGTCAATGTTAAGCAATACAGATTCATCCTGGAAAACCTTATATTTGGCAACATCTGTTACAATTATCACTTTAACCACTGATATTGGTTGCTAAAGAAATTATTACATTAGTAATTTAAAATTTGATGCTCTGTTGCTATCTTTCTCATAAGATTTCTCTGAAGCACTGCTCTTCAGGATGAACATAGTTATTTCTATGATTCAAATGTAACAATGTTAGGGGAAAAGATATAAAAGAAATGTGACTTAAATCTCATGAATAAGAGTATGTCACAGATTCTTCTAAACCACCTACAGTTTTCCAGGCAGGAATAATATTACATCTAATGTGACTTTGAAGACAGATAAGAGTTCTGAATTTCTAAAAACACCTCTGTGGTGTAAAACTTTTAAGAAAAAGTAAAAATATGCATATTTTGAGGAGAAACTGCAAAAATATGCTAACTCCATGGTCTTAATTTTCTGTCATTCTTCTTTTTCAGAAGGGCATTTTAAGGTGCAAGTCACCTCCATGCCTATCTTCAAAAGAATACATGGTATATTATTTTTCTTTTCTCAGAAAATCTGAATTTATGAAACTCCCATAAGGCCTGATCCCCAGCATTTTATATTGCTTCTTATGAAAATAGCATTTTTTAAAACAGACTTTAAGAATTTTCTTTGTTTTAATGAAATTTCAGTTTGTGGACAGGCTGGAGAGGGTCCAGAGAAGGGCCACAAAGATGATCAAAGGACTGGGAAACTGCCATATGAGGAAAGGCTGAGAGAATGGGTTTTGTTCAGGCTTGAGAAAAGAAGGCTTAGGGGAGACCTTATTACCATGTTTCAGTATTTAAAGGGTGACTACAGAGAAGATGGAGACTCCCTTTTTAAAAGGAGTCACATGGAAAAGATGAGGGGTAATGGGTACAAGTTACTCCTGTGGAGATTCCGATTGGACACAAAAGGAAAATTTTTCACAATGAGAACAATCAACCATTGGAATAATTTTGCCAGGGAAGTGGTGGATTCCCCAACACTGGACACTTTTAAGATTCAGCTGGACAGGGTGCTGGGCCGTCTTGTCTAGACCATGGTTTTGCCAAGAAAGGTTGGACTAGATGATCCTCGAGGTCCCTTCCAACCTGGTATTCTATGACTCTATGATTCAGTTAAACAGAACTATTATCTTTTCTATTTTTTTGAGGTGATCAGAGAAGAAGCTTGCAAATATTTTTATGCAACATACGTGATAAGTGATAGATGTGACAGGCTCCTAATTTAAGATCTCTTTAGTTAAGTCAAATAGAAACTCTGCAGTCAGTATGAGAGACCTCTGAGTCTCCTCAGCAAGAAGCACAGTGCTTAGCTGGCCTATGTTGGCCATAGGACCCATGCTGGTAACTTTAAATGACAGCTGGGCTTAAATCAGATATTCAACCTTTGCATATCTAACTTGCATGATATTTCAATGATCGTTGTTGTGTATTATACTTGTCTAAGTACTGACTGAACAAGGAAGTCACTAGATGCAAAAGAGGAAATTCGTGTGACCAAATGGAGTCTGTCTCTGAGACAATTCCCAAACCTCCCTGTATAATTCAGTGGAATAAAGTGTTTTCATTTCTCTCCACTGAACGTAAAAGGATCTGAAAGGATCCACCCAGAAGTAGATAGGTTTTATTGTACCCAAATAAAATAAGAAAACTTTCCTCTCATAAACTTTTTTTCCTCCTCTTTTCTGCAGCAGAGCACAGCTGTAATCCTTGTACTTAATGGATAAGACTTGAATATTTAAAGGTCACAGAATCTTAATCTTGCACATCATAGGCTACCAAGTTTTATTCATAACTCTTGAACTCAGGGACTTGTTTGACTTCTTCAAGCCTTCTAGAAAGCAAAAGTAATCTTGAAATGAAGGTTTCAAAGGATAGAGAATCCTGTTGTCGGATCCTCCCAAGAATCAGCAAGTAAAATAAGAAGCCAAGCTGATTCGGACTACAAATGATACACCCTTTACACGATAGACAGCAAATATTGGAACAAAAGAACAAAAAGGACATTGTACTTTATTACTACTTTGGGTTGTTTGTTTGTCTTTTTTAATATTCTAATAGTTTTTGAGTGCTATGACTGAGCAAGACGTGAATCATACAAGACAAGGGTTCCCGAACTGTTATGTATACTATTAATGGCATCTAAGCCACAGACTTGCACAGAGCTGCTTCTGGTGCCATCTCCGCATACAACATAGGGGTTGGATCAGTTGTGGCTGCTGCTTTACACCATCTTTGAAGCCATTATTAATCCCCAACTTCGAACAGACACTTGAGAGAGCAGAATGCCTAGAAATGAGTAAGACATACTCACCCATTTATCATGATATAGAGACAATGTCAAGGGACAGGGGGCTTCATATTCAGTTCAGTTCTGTATTTAGAAATTGGGTATCTTACCTATAAGATTTGCTTAAATAAAAAATATTGCTTTAATGCAAAAGATATATCCAGTGTCAAAGACCTAGAGAAGCCAAATTCTAGCCAAAATAGGGTGAGCATATAAGAAAGTAAAGTTATTTTCACCTGTTGAAAGTTACAGTTTTAACTCTGTAAATTTTGCTTTTAAGATTGTAATAGTAAACTTTGTTAAATGTTATTTTCTATTTTAAATGTTTTTGATAACCTAAATTGACTAAAAATGTGCATGCAAGTGTGGAACACCATGAGAAACATTTCAAACCTTTTTTTTCTATGGCCTTACTGTTATGAAGGAGCTTGCCAGCTGCACACAACTCCAGTGGTTGTTTGGACAGGAACTAGAAATGAATGGACCAGCTTTTGGTGCATTGTGCAAGCTTCCACCAGGACTATATTACTTAGAAGT
Organism: Himantopus leucocephalus; assembly: GCA_003993805.1. Taxonomy (NCBI): domain Eukaryota; kingdom Metazoa; phylum Chordata; class Aves; order Charadriiformes; family Recurvirostridae; genus Himantopus; species Himantopus leucocephalus. The sequence goes on along the minus strand of RSEF01000001.1, from coordinate 175,274,184 downwards.
GTCTCAGTCAAACAGCCTGGATTATTTTAATTCAGCCCTTCTATCAGAGGCATTTTGACAAGGAGAAAGGGTGCTGAACTTTGGGCTCTGCTGTTAACAGTTGCCAAATCAGATCTCTTTAGACAGACTATCTTCACACCTGGAGACAGGAGATGGAGCTTTCTCCCCCTTCATCTGCTGCTACTGCATTTATCTCTTGCCTGTAAAGAAGTCCCTGCTTCCAGGACTAGAAAATTTATGCAGAATTTTCTCAGAATAATCACACTTCAAGGCCAATTTAAAGTCTAAATATAGGGGACACAGGGTCTAAAGAGTTGGGAAATGTGAACCTTGTGATTGCAGAGCTCTCTCAGAAGGACTCAGGTCTAGGCCTGCTTGCTTGAATCCACATCTTTCAGTCCCTGAAAAATCAACAAAAATGCTAAAGATGGGAATTCAGAACTACTAACTGTGTACTTTTTAATGTTAAACTAGTGCATTCAGAAGAAAAAAAAAATAGTAAGGAGCCTGATTATGATTAGTAATAAAGAAACTGTTCTGTGTATTCCTTTTTCCAGTTCTGTGACACATGTAATTTAATGATTGTTAAATCAAAAGTGTAAAATAATGCCTTTAGTAGGGATCCCTGACCCCAGCTGTTGCAATTAAGAGATTCTTCTGGTTTTAGTGACCTAAATAACAATAACAACAGTTCACTTCAAGACCTCAGTATTTTCTGCTATGTAAGACATTGACTTCTCTTTAGAAGTAGTGAAGTTATGGCAGATTAACATTCACCCACTAATGCAACCAGAACTCTCCACAAAGGAAAATCCTGTTCCCCAAACTTCTAAAGCTGAAAGAATTATGCTATTTGTGAGCAAACTTTAATAGCTTGTTTTAACTATCGTCTTAAACATTGGATTGTCCAAGTCATTAGGAATTTTGACATGATTTTGATAAGAGGGGAGATAAATTGTAAAAACAGACTGTTTCCTTCTCCTTCATCTTTCTTTTCCACTGCAGTGATTTCATGAGTTTTTTTTTTTCCCAAATGCTCATTCACTTCATTTTTCTGATGCATCTTCCATGTTTACACAAGTACACAAGCTCTCCTGAGACAGTGTAAAAGCAATTAGAGCAGTAAAGATAAGCTATAATTGACTTGATGGCTTCATGTCCACTAATCAAAATAAAACACTGGAAAGAAATTAGTAGTACACAGAAACAAGTACTGTTCCACATAAATCAGTATCAGGGATTCTATTTTACAGTCTTTACTTAGGTTGACTGCTATTTTATGGTCAGCTTGATTTTAGATTGGATGTGTAAGTACTCTTCAGCCTTAGTTAAGACCATCAAATATATTGGTTAGCATTGTGCCAACATGTACAGGATAGATAGTAAATAGAGTTTATAATTAAATTAACAATCACGCAACAGTTAATCTGATACAGAAAAAAAAAAAACCCTCCTAAAACTCAGGAAATTCAACAAAATCTAAAAAAAACCCCAAAGCAACAACAACAAAATCCAACCCCATCCAACCTTACAAACAGAAGCTAAAATACAAAATAGAGCCACCGGAAATGAACTTCAGATGTGAAAGGAAAGCTTAAAAATGTAGTTGTAGTTAATTGATTATAGACACATAAATATCTGGAACAAAATTTGAAAAAAACCTGGAAGTTTCCCAAAAAGGATCACGTTAAAATATGCAGCACAATGTGCATTAGGATTATTCCTATATATAAAATTAGCTCATTGAAACTTCTACTGATTGCAAAGGGAAGGCTCATATGCGTATATCATTACATGTATTTCATTCCTCCCTGAACCCAGGGCTATTTCTCTATGCAGTTATTTTAACTAAAAAGCATTGTATGTTGCCACTTTTTTCAGTACCTTTTCAGTTTCTGTGTTGTCTGTTCATGCAAAGTCTGGATATTATTTTGTTTACTAACATAGAAGGAAAATACTTGTTTTCTAGTTTGTTCTCTTAAATGAAGTTTGCATAATGTCCAGCTGCATAGTAAAAAGAAAAAAAATTGCCAAATGCAAATCTGCATAATCCCAAGAGATTAGAGTATGTGCAAAGGCAAATCTATGTTTATAGAAGGTACAACATGTCACTGAAATTTTTGCATGGCATTTGTGTGTAAGATGGAGGAACGAAAATTAATAATCAACAGTTTTACACACCTATAATTAATGCTAGGAAATGTAATGTCTATTACTTGAAGGCTAGCAAGCTGTGGCTTGTCATTCAGCTAAGTAAACAATGGTCCCCTCTAAATAGGAAAATTAAAGTCATAAAAACATCACTATTTTCTGTGCTTCTAAATCTGCTGCCTCTTTCTGCTGGGTCTTTTCAAATGCATCGTAAGTTTATGTTTTCCGAGATACTATGTATCTAAGGGATCACTGAAACTAGAAATTACTGCTGGTGTGTATGGCAGGAATTCTGTATTGATGGAACTGATTGAGACTGAAGGCTTGCAACTGAACTGAACCAAGCTGGACTTTCAGTAAGTGTGTGCCTGACATCTATATATATTATACCTACACCAAAAGGCCACTGAAAGCTACAGTATCTCCAAACATGACAAGAATGCATGATACATAAAAACTGCTGTGTATGTATAAAATAAACAAAACCATTCTGTAACCAATTAGCAAATTTGTAACGCCATGCATGACAGTGTATTTTTTTCACAAGGAAATGTAGCAAAGTCCAACTTTAGCTCATGGAGAAGTAATCAACATTTTTTATTCTCTGGTTAGCCCTTTGATACTGTCAGATTTGGAGACTAGGAAGGATAATGGTTGCTGGCTGATGGAAAACATGTCCCTTAGAAACAGCTGTACAGAACACTTCCTGCATAAAAAGCCCTAGAGAAAATAACATCTAAACATCTAAAATCCATCTAAATAGGATTTTAGAGTTTGTACAAAATACGCATGCCAACTTGCCTTTTGGGGGAGGAAAGGAAGGAGTAGGTAACAGCACTGTAAGGAGTGCTCCATTTCTTCGGTAAGAGAGTGCTGTGTGTTTTAATCTATGAGACACAATGAGAGATGAAAAAGGATTTATGTGTCTTCGTTTCCTCCTTTTCTTTCCTTTTGTGGCTGCAGTTTTCTGGTTTTGAAGGAAGTCTGTTGTTTTAGAAATTACCCTAGGAAGACAAGTCTAATTTTCTTAATTGCTATAGAGTTGGTAGGCAGATAACAATGCTAAAACAGCAATTAAAAAAAACCAAAACCAACAACAATAAAAAAAAAAAACANATGCTATAGAGTTGGTAGACAGATAACAATGCTAAAACAGCAATTAAAAAAACCCAGAACCAACAACAATAAAAAAAAAAACAAAAACACCCCAACAAAATAGAGTTTGGGTTTATCTGGTAGGCTTGAAATTCTTTGTGGACTATGGAGTAAACTGATGGAAATCCTGCTGAAATAGGCAGAGCAGAATGCTATTTTATTGTGAATTGGTTTATGAAAAATGCTTGCCATATGATTTTTTTCAGAGGAAAAGAAATAAAATATTTCATACATCTCTCAAATTGAAGTGTCATGTTTGAATAAGCTAGACTCCTCCATTGTCTGGGAGCAATGCCACAGAGTACCAACAGCTGACCTCTGCGGTGAAGGAACGTATGGCTTNCCATTGTCTGGGAACAATGCCACAGAGTACCAACAGCTGACCTCTGTGGTGAAGGAACGTATGGCTCAGTCTGACAAAATGACTGTTCAGCTGGTAAAGTAAAATGAAGAAATCCTGCATGGTCAGGAAGCATATACTCGCTGATATCTTCCAGATATCTTACTTCCCCATTTTTCTAATATTACTTTATAAGAATTTGAAAAAAATCATTTAGCTTTACACGTCTAGGCCAGGTTAGATCAGAAGCTCTGGAAAGTAGAGCACCTTATAGACTTCCAATCTGGCAAACCCGATACAGAAAATTANTAAAGTAAAATGAAGAAATCCTGCATGGTCAGGAAGCATATACTTGCTGATATCTTCCAGATGTCTTACTTCCCCATTTTTTCTAATATTACTTTATAAGAATTTGAAAAAAATTATCATTTAGCTTTACATGTCTAGGCCAGGTTAGATCAGAAGCTCTGGAAAGCAGAGTACCTTATAGACTTCCAATCTGGCAAACCCGACACAGAAAATTTNATCTGGCAAACCCGATACAGAAAATTATACAATTTTAGATGTCCTGATGTCAAAAATATTATCCTATTGGTTTGGTTTGATTATAAAAATTACCTAACCAAAGTCATGCTCAAATAGCTTATGTTGACAAACATTACTTTCTTTCCCAGCAAGACAGAACCTATGGATGTACTAGGGTACAGCTAAGAAAGATTAAGGTACTGTCTCTTGACATCTTATTGTTCATGCTTAGTCTGCTGCTCAATGTGGGTATTTTAGGTTAATATACTTCTTTTATAATTGAGGCTGACTGAAAATTTCTTCACTGTCAATTACAACTTTACAGTAGATGTCTTAATACATGGTAGCACAACTGGTCTCTATCATATACCCTTACTTTCAAACTAACTGCAAGAGTGAGACAGAAAAGGATCATCTTCATTTCCAGGCACCAGTCCTCTTCTTGGGAAATTTCTTCAACAGGATGTTATTGGTGTGGGAAACAAACAATTGCTCTAGTATTAATGACATAAACTTACTAACTCTGATGTAAACTGAGGGAAGCATAAAGAGAATCTAGTCATGCAGGAACAAACAAGAAACAAAACATTTTATCCACCCTTGACTATTGCTCTGTTTTAAGTTGAAATCTTCCAGTTTGACACGGAAAGCCTGCTAAGTCTGTGACTAATTTGGATATTTATTTTGCCCTTTTATAATTGAATAATGTTTAGTTCTAGGAGACCTTTTCATTCTAATTTAAACATTACATTCTCTGTGAATAAATATTTATTCATTGCATATGGTCTTTTTATTACATGCAGACTGTTTAGTTTTCAGACTGAAAAAGGTCAGTCCATCAAAGAATGCAGGTATCATAATGAAACAAAAACAACCATTTGTGTAATTGTAATGGCGGCAAGCAGTCCAGGCTAACAGTATGAATAATGACTAATTTAATCTATTTCCTTTTAAATTTGCATTTTAATAAAAGAAAATGAAGGCAATATATGGAGCTAGGTGGTCATCTTATCCAAAAATTCACAGAGAATCAAAAATAATTTCACTTAATGTTTTAAAGTACAATAAAATTATTAAAGAAATATGCAATGCAGATGCAGCTTGTTAGAAACGCATTTCATTAAGTGACTGTGACTGTAAATACAGTGACCACCTTGCAGAGCATGTTTTATAAATCATCTGAAAGTCAGAATGCCCATAACCATAACCATACCAAACCAAAGATTTAACTTAAACATCAAATTCTGCTTGATGATGATATGTCTATTTGTAGCAATTTGGGGAAATTAAGGAAATATAAGCAAGATAAATGAATGCTAACAGTGCATTACAGATGTTTTCATTATAACTGTGGAACTAAAAGGAAGTAATCACTCAATGCAAATGAACGGTAGAGTAGATAAAGATTGTTCTATGAGTTTCTCTGCTTTCTCTCCAAAACATGAATATTGTACAGCAATAGACACAGAGAACTAGCATGTTATATTGTTAGCGGGTTTTTTTTTGAAAGGTAACTATCTTTATGAGAAAACATAGGTATTTGGATGAGATTCCTCCGTTAGTGGACTTCTAAGCAGCATTGTTTTATCGTTCATTGCAAATTCTTCACCCTCACCTTCTGCTAACCCTCATTATTCCACAAGAATCAGTTACTTCTCCTTCTCCTTCTCCTTCTCCTTCTCCTTCTCCTTCTCCTTCTCCTTCTCCTTCTCCTTCTCCTTCTCCTTCTCCTTCTCCTTCTCCTTCTCCTTCTCCTCCTCTCTTCCCCTCAGTGTGTAAGACAATGTCTTTTCTTTCAAAGCCAGCTTGGAGTAGTCAGGCTGTTTTCTCCCTTTGATCATAGCTCACATGCACAACAGCTTGAGCAGCAGCTGTAAACTGGCTCACTGAAATTACCTGCACTGGGAATAAGACACCGTTTTGATCCCTGCAGTTTCACTCAGCTACATCTGTGGAGGGACACAAACAGGGACAAGATGGGGAACTCATAAACTCTCTTTCCTTAAAACACAGCGTCATGAAATTACATCTTTTACCCACTGGCTTTATCTTTCACTTCTCTCGTTGCTAACCTGTCAGTCGACTCCAAATGCTACCTACCCTTTTCTGTCACACTGATCACTTAACATAATGAACTGAATTTCATGGCAACTGTTCCCAGCATTTATATAGTATCAAGTTTACTTCTTCCTTTTCAGACCTGAAGAACATTTGAAAAAACATACCTGCTTCATTTGTTCCCAAGTGTATCAGTGGGACTAATAAAAGATACTGTCTGTCTTCTAGCTTTGGCAGCATGCAGTGGCAGCAGGTAATAATGTAAACTAATGATACTATGAAATGAATACAGAAATGCAGAAGTAGGAGGAAGAACAAGATTTTACATCCATCCTTAAGTTGAACACAGTTTCTTATTTTCAGGATTTACATTGCTGTTATCCAAAATGTCATTGTAGTTACAGCACCGGATTCTAATTGCTAATCTGTAGGAGAATGTTTTATTTTATAATTTAACACTTTTATCTCCATCATAGTGGCATCTACAAACCTTAATTATGTTTAGATCTCACTGAAATAGCACAAAATCATTTCGTTGACTCATTACTCTTCACAATTTAGGGCTACGATCTTCTTGGGATCACAGAGAACTGATGGGATGGCTCCCATGAATGGAGTGTTGCACTGGAAGGATAAAGGCTCTTTAGGAAGGGCAGGATAGGAATACAAGGAGGGGGAGTTGCCCTCTTTATGAAAGAAAGCAGCTGGAATACATGGAGCTCTGCCAGGTGGTGGAAGCAGAGCCAAGGGAGA
>RSEF01000001.1:175247017-175267192 GCA_003993805.1 Himantopus leucocephalus | reverse complement strand
TTTTAGAAAAGTATCATTCTGAAGATGATAGCTTTATAAAAACTAGATTTATATTGCAGTGGACCAAGATTTGTAGTCACAGCAATTCTGATCTGGTGTGAAAAATATGCTTTTTCTGACCAGTCTCCAGGAATTTTTGAGTACCAAAACCTTCATCACAGCAAACTATTGAATGTTTAATGCACGAAATGCATGTGATAATAGTTATACCCCCAGAAATGTGTTTTCCAAACCTGGGTGCTATAGAGCAGTGATTTCAGAAAAGACCGGCTAGAAAGCTAGTATAATGATTTTAGTGTCTACTGCAGAAACATCTATATGGTGTTTCAATTCCTTTGCAATTTTCAAATGTATGGTTGAATCATCTCATATATTCTCCAAGTACTACTGACAAATAATAAACTTAATATTGTCGTTCATGGGTACTACAGGTCTCTCCTCATAGAAGAACAAATTTAAAATTTTATTACTTTTTATTGCCCTAATCTCACTTTTATGTTATTCTATTTTTAGACACTTATTTAATGCAAGCATTCTTAAGTGAAGAAAGTATTGCCAACTTCAGACTAGAAGCTAAGTGAAATATATAGTCTTATCCTAAAGTGTTGAAAGTTATTCTCATTGTCTCATAAATTTCTCTTCTGCCAGTACTGATGCCTTCCCTAAAACATTACTTTGGGGGAATTATCATGACAGGCATGTTTAGTGAATATATTTACATTTCCAGAAGAAGATAAGAGCATTTTAAGTGTATTTATTTACATTTCCTGAAGAAGATAAGTGTAATAGATTATGGCACCTTGTAACCACGCAGTCAGAAATGGTGATCCTCAACCTAACCTGGCAGTACAACATATATTTCATCAAAAAGCCTGAGAATAGTATATACGAGGAAGTAATTGTTGCTGAAATATTGCAGCAAACTGAGGAAGTTTCTGGCGGGGTGACAAAAAGATTTATTCCTGACTCGGCACTAATCAGTATACATGGAAGAAAAGTAGTCACTGCCAGTAAAGTTTTTAGAGATGAAGATTTCAAATGGCACAATGTCCAGGAGAATGTTCCACAATAAAGAGAAAAACCTTGAATACTGCGTTCAGTTTTGAGTCCTTCACTCTAAAAAGGACATTAAGGTGCTGGAGCATGTCCAGAGAAGGGCAATGAAGGTGGTGAATGGTCTGGAGAACAAGTCTTACGAGGAGCAGCTGAGGGAACTTGGGTTATTTAGCCTGAAGAAAAGGCATGTCAGGGGAGACCTTATAGCTCTCTACAACTACCTGAAAGGAGGTTGTAGCAAGGTGGTCGTTGGTCTCTTTTCCCAAGTAACAAGACATAGGACAAGAGGAAATGGCCTCAAGTTGTGCCAGGGGAGGTTTAGACTGGATATTAGGAAAAAATTCTTTACTGAAATGGTTACCAAGCATAGGAACAGGCTGCCCAGGGAAGTGGTTGAGTCACCATGCCTGGAGTTATTTAAAAGGCGGGTAGATGTGGTGCTTCGGGACAAGGTTTAGTGGTGATTTAGGCAGTGTTAGATTTATGGTTGAACTCGATGATCTTAAAGGTCTTTTCAAACCTGAAAGATTCTATGATTTTATGATTCTAAGTTACTGTAACTTTTTTGGCTCAAAAGGAGCTAAGACTCTTTTTGTGCTGTCTGAATGGTGTCCCAAGCACATCGACAGTTTCAAGGCACCACAAGCACCAGCAGCTCCCTGGTGCAGGGTCTGTAGAGGTGTTGGGACCTCCCTTGGGCCTGGCAGGGCAGGGCCTGGCAGGCAGGGCCTGTCCCACCACCCCAGTGAGGAGCAGGACAGCCAGGGGGGCACTACGGCAGCCCCAGGCATTGGGCAGATCCTTGAGGAAGGGGATGGGCTGAGGTTGGACTGGAACATAAGCCTGCAGGAGAGCCTGGCTCAGCAGGGCCCATGGCCAGGTAGGGCAGAGCTGTGGGGAGCTGGAGATAGGCCCTGCTGCAGCATCGCTAGGACAGGGGCTGATAGTCCTGGGGGACTGAAATTACATCCTGGGCTGTGGGTAGCGTGGCGGGAGACCCAGGGGGTTGGGTAGGGACAGCCAGCTCTGGTGGTGCCTCCAGGGCCCTGACAATACCTTGATAAAACAGACTTGCAAGCGTAACATCTCATTTAAGTAAAAGTGCAATTCAAGTTTATTTGTAATTTACTTAATCTCTGATCAGGCTTTCATTTCCTCAAGGAAACTCAATAAGTAACCTTTTTATATTTTAAAAGGCTGGAGCTTTTTAAAAGCTAATTTTATGAATATTTGTTTTTCCAAGCTACAAAGGTTAAAATAATTATCTATTCTAACTTCATATCCTGTTATGATGGGCTTTTATGTTTCATTAAGAATAGCTTTAAAGCAAATACATTAATCCGTTCTCTGTAGATGGCTTTTATAAAGCTCAGTTTCAGGTTGGTGGAGAGAGACAGTGTTACCATGAGGCAAAGAACCATTTCCACTGGCGACAAATTCAGTGCAGACTCTGAAATGGCTTGATATACATACAAATTATCTCATATTAAGGGTGACAAATAACATATCTTTTGTTCGTTGTGTTTCCTCTTTTACCATATGTTGTGCTTTGTTGGAAGTTGCAGCTCAGCAGGAGGGTGAAAGGCCAGCTCACTGCTGGCTGTCGCATATTGGATCAATGCACAGTCCTTTGGAGCGAGGGGAGCAATGGTCCCCTCCTGAGAGAGGGAGACAGAGCGGAAGGACTCCCAAGACAATATACAAGTGTGTATTCCCAAGAACAGAAGGGAGACACACTATAAAAATGCAGAGGTGATATGCAGAGAGTTTCCAGGGATCTCCAGTGCACTGCTTGGAATTATTCACAAGTCAGCAAGCCACTAAACATTGCTGTACTGAAAGCAGGAGTGAAGTAAAGGACCTGTCTCTGAGGTGAAATAGTCAGCAGTGAGGACTTCTAATACTGCTTTCATTTTTATTTGATCTGACCCAGCTGATCTGAGCTTCTGTTCCGCAGAAGTCATCACGTAGCTATTTATCTGCTGATAAAATGTAACATCAGCAGTTCAGAGCCCTTATAATATTTTTAGTATCATCACTTTAAAGAAAAGATATTGATATCCACAACTCAATTTGACAGTCAGGATTCCTGAATATTCAGCTGCACATCCCAAAATGAATGCTATGGAATCTCTTGAAGATATGATTGATTCTGTTAAGTAGAAGTCAATAAGACATTCTTTGGTAACACAGTCACAAAGCTGAGATTTTTTTTTAGTATCCTTCTTGACCCAATGAATGCTTTTTATATGTATAAATTAAATGTTGTATTTTTCAGGATTTATGATTTAAATGGAAGATAATAGGACCTCCAGATGAATCTGCCTGAGGACATTACCAGATTACAAATACTTCAAATTAATATCAATATTCTAAAATGATTTTCTCCCTTTAAATTAACAGAAAATAAAATACTATTGAGAAAGAGAGAGAGAGAGAAAGAAAGAGAAAGAAAGAGAGAGCAATTTAGCTAACATTATGACATGCTATCAAAACAGAATTTATTACGGGTTCATTTTCTTGAACAAATCCTTTTTTCAAATGTATCAGAATTATTAGGTAGTATTCCCCCTTTGCTTCATTATATTCTTGTAAAATATTTAATAACTTTTAACAGGAAATAATCAGGAATTGTTTCACTCATTTCCGTTTAGGTAATGGAACAATGAAGAGATTACAGGTTGTGCAGACCTCTCAGGAACAATACTAATAATTATAAAAAAGGTTAAATACCTGGCAAAACAGAGACTTGCAATTAAATGTTACAGATTATGTTTAAAATAACATTTGTTCCTCATCTAATGACAGCCAAGAGACTCACTAAAAATTGCTTTCTAGATTATACTCTATTCCCAGTAAATTAAAATAAATTACTTGCAATCTTTCTCTTGAGTACTGAGAAAAACTGCATTGAAGAGACAATTTTGCTTTTGTCTTTTCCTTCTAATATTCCAGTTTGTGATGACTTATCAGAAGCACAAGATTTCAAATTACTGGCTTAACTGGTTAACTCATTCATTCTAGCCATCTATAATGTATGAATATTTATCTGAGTATGAATTTTAGTAAATTCCAGAGAAACTGGCACCACTTTTTTTTTGTCTGACCATCAAGATAATCATAAATCAATCTTGGATTCAAAGTCCTTCACCCGGAAATTTCACATAGATTGATGAAATGTTAATGAATGATGGATATGAACTGGTATTTGGTTACTGTTTCATTGTCTTCACTTTGTTTAATAGTTCAGTTGCAGCAGGCCAAACTGTAAAAGAGATTGTACTGTTTTCCAGTATGTGCCTTGGGTATTTTTTGTATTTCATTAAAGGTGGCAAAATGCATTGCTACCTAAGTTCCCAAAAGTATTTGTTTCACACTCTTCCCTTATGAAAATGTCTCTGTATCCAGTTTCTTTTTTATGTGTAATTCTGTCATTGGCCTGTTTTCATATATCCTATCTTTTTTTTTTCCAGTGGCTGATTTCCATTAAGATTTTATGGGCAGATTTGAAGTATTTCTTCCTAGCTGGTTATAAAGTTAACAAAAAGTGAGCCATAATGCTTTGTTCCATGAGTATTTAATGAAGTTGGCTGAAGGCAAGTTAATGATTGATACTTTAGCCCTTGTAAGACTACAACTTTCTGACTTTAAACATGCTATTAATTTCCTTTTAATCTTTTGTGTGTGTTGTCAACACTCTTTAACTGACTTGCATTTTTATGTAACAAAGCATCATAGCACTGATATAACTCTACAGCATGAATTGTGTTCTTGGGTTCCTGTACAAAGCAGTACCTTTGCTTTGGTCAACAGACTGTAAGAAGGTACGACAGACTGCTCCTGCACTACCTGTTGGAGAATCTGAGCCATAATGCAGTAGAAGTGGGGATTATTTTTTTTTTCTTTTCCTTAGAAACTATAAAATACTAAATCTACAGAGAAGGGCTAGCTTTTTTGCCTCAAAAGATGGTTATTTAAGGAACGTGTAACCATTCCTTTAATGTTAGATATCTGGATAGAAAAGACACCGTGAAACTCCACACACAGAACCTGCAGAATCTTCTTCAACCATTGTTGTACAAGCTTCATATTAGATTCCTTCTCAGTCCCTTGAGAGCTGTGCACATCCTGCACACATCCTTGCAATAATAATGATGTGATTTACAGGGCATTCAGCCATATTCTAGCAGGCTATTGGTAAGATGCTCCATTTTGTACTGCTTCCCTCCTTTCCCTCTTCTTCCTTAACAGTAACGTTACATTTAGACTGAAAAATAAATATAAATGTAAACAGGCATTGAGCAGTGAAGCAGTGAAGAACAAGAGTGTATATGATGGTCTGTTCTATATTCTTCTGACAGCTAAAATTCAGCCTAGGTCTTCCACCTTGTCTTTGTTAGAGAGGTGGTCTCTTTCCATTTGCAAAGAACTGTGCAATTTCTATAAAATATGCAGCATGCCTATGTATGAGATAATAAAGTCCATTATACTCCTCTATTTTTTAAACTTGTGAATATTTTATTCTTAAAATAAATAGAGTTTTTGTGGAACAGAGAGGTCTTAAAAGCAAAATTAAAATCAAAATACTGTTTCTCTTATTATAGTAACTACGAGTAATTGTTATAAAAATTATTACAGAAATTCTGTTACCACATAAATATGCAGAGATTAAATCAGATTATATCTTTTCTTTATTCATTCAAATTTTGATGAAACATTCAGAAAATTCCTCTTTTCTCTGAAGACATAAATAGGCAAAAAAAACCCCTTGATGCTGTGAAACCATTGCTTTAAACATTGAAAATGCTATGGAAACTTTTTTGTCTTAAGGGCTTTGTTTCAAACATGTGGCTACCTTTGAAGTACTTGAATCATCATATCAAATTAACAATTATGAGCTACTTAAAAATATACCTGTATTGTAGCCCTTAAATATCATCTGGACTGAAAGCACAGACTGTGAAAGTAATTTAGGTGCCTGACAGAGTCAGGAAGTGAGTGTCAGCAGGGTCAAGCAAGCCTCTTAGTTTGAGGATTGGAGAATGAAGCTTTCAGAGCTCCTCCTGCTACACCTTGATACAGTTTGGATGCACTGTTAGTGCCTACTATTGCAGTACTAAAAATATCAGGGACATAATTCTGGCTTCAGTTCAGCTGGAGTCAAGAAACTACACTAAATGTTGTCCATATCCTGTGAAGCAGTACGTTGGCTTAGGGTACAATTAATTTGTCTCAAGATCATTTAGATCTTGAGCTGATGTCTTGGTTTTAAATAATGAAGCAACATGTCTCTACAACCTTGCAGTTAGATCGGTCTTTGGGAGAGGAAGTTATAGCCATTGATCAAAGGAATATTTTTATGTTTAATGTGGAAACACTCTAATAATCCCAGAAGCAGGGAATTCATCCTAACCCTTTACCCAAGCTCTTCAACATGAGGCTTCTGAGTCAAACACACATATATGTATGTGCCTTCATTCTCTTCTCCTAATGTGCCTCTTCTTCCTCACACCTCTACCCTGCCACTGTACCTCAACTCTTTTCCACAGAAAAAAAAGCTGTGAAAATAAGATGAGAAAAAATTACATTCCACTTTGTTGATGAGCACTTTATTGATTGAGTTATCACATAAACTTCATGGCATAATACCACCCTTGTGATGTCATGCAGGTGTTCAAAGAGTACCTTTGCATCTGAGGGTGAGGCTGCCAAGCTATGAATTGCCAATGGGAAGAAGCACGACAGAGTACCAATAAAAGAGAGGGGTAAGATTAAAGACATACTCAGCGTCTCTGTTAGCCAGCTCTGTGATACTTCTGACTCATCATGCCATTATCTCAATTCTCTTACATTCACAGCCAGGATGTGCAATTAGAAAATTAACAGGGAAAGACCCATAACTTTAAATTTCCTGTTGCAAAGCTAATTTTTGGATGCTCATTATTATATTCTCATATATATATATTTTGTATATATAAAGATAATATAATTCTCTTATTTGGAGAAATACTTTTAATAAGACAGGGCGGATGGGAATATATTTTACTGTTTTAATTTTTCATCTTTCCTGCAGGTTAAAAATGAGAATATAAATTTCACTGTGTGGTTTTTGATATCTAAATCTATGTTCTAGGTCTTCATCCTTAGCTACTTATATAGTCAATAAAGATGTGGTCAATATAGTTAGTGGAGTCAAGGGCATGATTCTAAAGTAGATATCTAAACCAAGCTAAATCAACCATAACCTGAAAGTGCCCTTTTCTTTTTTCCCGTCTATAAATGAAGTTAACCTACTGTGACTATCATCTCCACACATCTATTTTGTAGTCATCTAAAATTTGATTAGTTTAATCACACTCAGAATATTTGAGTAACTAAACTTACATGAGCTTAATCCTGTTTCTGCTTTTTCCATTCAATGTTCTTGAGTATTCCTTTCTAATTTTTCATTTTATTAGGTAAGAGCTACAGAATGAGGTAGGGAGAAGATTAATGGACTGGAAATCAGAGTAACCAAAAGTGTAGAAGACAAGGGAATGCATCTGGATTTGTCATATGGCCTATTTAATAATAAGAAAAATACGTTCAGATAGCTAAATCTTAAGCTTTAAAAATAAGAGTCTAAAAAATTGAGTTAAAAACTTGTAAAAAAAGAAAAAATAAAGAGCCACTCCAGAGAAAACAGATCTGTACAGCTGCCAACACAAGCCGAAAAGGGAAAGCACTGCAGGTATAGAAACATGCCAGTAGAAACCTTGGAGATTTCTCTCATTTGGGGTTCTGTCTAGTAAGAATCTGAGTTCCACACGGTGAACACCCACGCAGTCAATGTGATACCTTTTCCTTTACTTGCACAAAAGATTCTTCTATTGAAGAAAAAAAGACAGTTAAATCTAGTCTCAAAGTAGAACTATTATTACTACACATTCCTTGTTATAAACTTAATAGAACTTTATAAACGAAGTGCTGCTTAATTCTCTCTCGTCATTGTATGGTTCTTTGCAAAGGGGTAAAAAGCTGTTTTAAGCAGAACACAATAAACCTGAGAATGTTCAATTAAAGTCTAAATACTAAAATTTTTTTTTTTTGTTCTCTGGAATGTATTCCTACATTACAGTACATTACAGAAGAGTAACAATTATCTGTAGGGGGCTGCTATATTTGTGAGTGTGTCTCAGGCCCTGAAATATTGCAGCTGGCCACCAGGTATCAGGAAATGGCTTCTTCCCATCATGCATTACATCACCATGAAATATTAATCATTGTTATTAAAACATTGATCTTTTGTCTATGCAGTGTGTGCTAAGAGACTGGATATAAGTCATCTTAAGAAAATATTAGCATGCAGGCATTATTTTCAGCTGTCTTCCTCTCTGTCATCCTTTTAACCATATATCAATCCATCACTTTGATTAGCCATGCCAAATGTTCCAAAACAAGAAATAAGAGAGTAGAAACAAGAACGACCTGTCTGGTGCAACTTTACAGACCAAACAATTTTGAGATCGTTCTGTTAGTGATGACTGCAGCCTTAGGCGAATTAAAAAATAAATAATAAAAATAATTAAAAAAAAAAAAAAACAAACACAAAGAAAAAAGAAGAAAAAGGGTGTCCTTGAAGTTAAGTTATGCTCATACACTGAAGAAATTTCTCAGTTGTTTGGTGTAATGTCCTTTTTCTGTAGCAAATAAAATAGCTCCTGATGAGCTACAGATCCTCCATTTGTTAGCAATGCTTATTAAATTAAGAGTTTAGATCAGGAATAACAATTTTACATGAAAATGCCTACAGCCAAACTGCCAAAACTTTTGCTATGATCTTGCAATCACAGTTGATTAGCCATAATCGGCCTATAACTTTAGCAACAAAGGAGATAATTTGCTGAATCATACAGATACTAAACAATTTGCATAAAGATGAGAAAATGTTCTTTAACTTACAGAGTATTGAATAACCTTTCTAAAGACATTTTAGTTTTTCCTAATATTAGAAAATTACTGATTTCTTTCCTCAGGTGTTACTCTTAAATACAATGTATATTTTGCTAACTGAATAATGCAGTCTCAGTTATAGAGAAGTAAAATAGGAAGTCAGGCTACAAAATATGCAAACTGTGTGGTGGGTTTTTTTCAATGTCATGTATTCTATCTATGTATGCAAGATCAAATGAAGATGACTTTCCTCCCCGGGCTTAACCAAACAGCTCATCAAGATTCCATTTTGCCTCATACAGACAAGCACAAGGAATTAAAATAAATCTAATATATACTTGAAAGTTGTTGTTTTTCCAAAGGTTTGAACATAGAACTTTGGATACAGGAAAGCAAAGACAATGGCTGTCACATTTTTTCATGCTGTGCCTAGAGGACATTTAAGAAATGGCATTTACTACTGAAACTAGATACTGGCAGCACATGGAAAACAACAGAAGGACAGAAGAAAAATGGAACTTATCCTTATTCCTAATTACTAAGGTGCTCATATAAGAAGTAAAAGATCTGGATTATGTTTCTTGCAATTTTTAAGAAGTCTAATACTCATGTAATGCAAAAAAGTATGTAAACATATGTACATTTCCTTCATTCTTATAGGAAGAAAAGTGTAAAGATAACCTTTATATTAATATAACGTCTCTACTTTGGCTTTTTTAGGCTCATCTTTCAAAATAACTTTGAACAGCTGTAAGATTTTTTTAAATTAAGATATACAGACCACCAAAATACAGAGAGAATTTGCTCCTGCTGTCTTTCCCTTCATCAACAGCATATTCAGTTACTCTTTGCTTCTCTGTTATTGAAGATATTGTACACTAAGTGAACCTGTAAAGTTACTTTGGTCCTGGAGTCCGTCAATAGCAAGATTTAATTTGTCTTTGAACTTGAAGTTGTAACGATGTGTTCTCAATGCTGCATGTGATTTACCACACAGCATTTAGACAAGTCCTACAGATCACATATCATCTCTAGAATTTTTTTTTTTTAATTTTAAAATAAAGAAAAAATAAGTGGCTAAAACTCAATACAATACCTCTTCCACCCACTTCCAAATATTTCTTCCAAATAACAATCCAACAACCTGCATTCAATCAGATAGTAAAAAAGGGAAAAACAGAAGTGGTTTAGAAAAGATCTAATCTGTTTACTTAACTTGAAAATTGATTTTAACTTTTTTAAGTAATTATGACTGCTAATATAACAATATCCTCATTAAACTCCTTCAACTAGTTCATTTTCAATAAAAATTAAATCTTTTGAGGTGTTTAGGGAGAACTCTAAAACCTTGGGATTCAAAATCCAAGACCTTTGTTGGTGCTATATAAATAATAACTGTGTTATACATAATGCCTAAAATGTTTACAGACACACCAATTTATTCATTGTTTTTAGGTAAAATGCAAAGATTAATGTTGACTTTATGGATTCTAATGAGAACATATAAACTTTATATTGCAAAAATTGACAGTAAGATCTTTGTGCAACATCACTTACTGCTGTACTTAAACTAATGAGTAATAACATATCTGGATTTTAGGAAAAAAGACTTTGACTTTTATGCAGGAAACTAGCAAGCTGGATTCCATGGGAGGCAGCTCTGAAGGAGCTCAGGGAAGCTGGCAAATCTTTAAGGACAACGTCCTTCAAGAACAAGAATGGTCCATACCAATCCTCAGGAAATTCAAATAGACATATCAGGGGGACAGCTTGCACAGGACTAAGCATCAATGCAAAAAAAAAAACAAACCCAAAAAAACCCAAAACACTATATGGAAGGTGAAAGCAGAGACAGGCTATAAAACAAGAATTTAGAAATGTGGCTTGAGCACACAGAAAAGCCAAAGCTCAACTGGAGCTAACACTTGCAAGTGATGTCAAAGTCAAAAAAAGATCTTCAGTGGCTACTGATGGCTGGACAGTCTGGCTGGACAAGGAAAATGTGCTACCATTGCTGAATGGAACAGGTGATGGTGACAGTGGAGACAGATGAAGCTGAGGTACTCTTTGCTTCCTTTGCCTCAATATGTGCTCTCATCAAACCTGCATATGGCAGCAACAGGGAGGCCAATCAATACACTGGAGAGCAGGGCTGCCATCCAGAAGGACCTGGACAGGCTGGAGGTATGGGAAATTCCTGAAATTCAAGAAGGATAAATGCAAAATCCTGCCCCCGGGAATGAAGACTCTGGCAGTGATACAGTCTGGGGACTGATAAGCTGGGGAGCAGTTCAGGGGAAAAAGCTCTGGGGGCCCTGGAGCATAGCAAGCAGTATACCCAGGTAGTAGAAACAGCCAACAGCATCCAAAGCTGTGTTAGTAGGAGCACAGGCAGTTGGTCAAGGGAAGAGATATCTACCCTCTTCTCAGCGCCCATTAGACCACAGCTAGGTACTACATCCCAGTTTGGACCCTGCAACACAGGACAAAAGTCATCAGTTAACTGGGGTGAATTCACACCATGATGGCTGGGGCTGGAGCACTTGCCCTGAAGGACTGAAGAACTGGGACTTGTTCAGCATGGAGAAGAGAAGGTTNTACAGGACAAAAGCCATCAGTAAACTGGGGTGAATTCACACCATGATGGTTGGGGCTGGAGCACTGGCCCTGAAGGACTGAAGAACTGGGACTTGTTCAGCATGGAGAAGAGAAGGTTGCAGACTGACCTAGCAGCAGCTCTGTGGTGTCTACAGGAAGGCAGGTCATCAAGGGGACAGAGCCAGGCTTTTCACAGCAGTACATGGCAGCCTCAGAAGCGGCAATGGACATAACTTTGAAGAGCAGAAATTCAGACTGGATATAATGAAAACTTTTTTCCTCATGAGTTCAGTCAAGCAGTGGAGCAGGTTGGCTAAAGGGACTAAAGACTTCCTGAGGAACCTCCCTACCTGAATTGTTCTATAAACCCATGATTCTAAAGAAAACAGTGATTTTTACTTATACGATTATCACAACTTGAATAATTAGAAAACATATGCAAGTGGGCAATATACTTTGCTCTCATGAACTGAAAGGTGTTTATCAAAAAACACTGCATAACAGGTAGGTAGAATATATAAACATATATGTAGCATTCTAGAGTATTTTCACTCTGAAAAGGTGCATTCCTCTATGGAGATAAAAGTCCTTGATGTCTTAGCTGCACAAACAGACATTTATTTCATCAGCAGATAATGGCTGTACTGCTTACCAACAAAGTCATAAACAGTCAACTCTTCTTGCTGGAAGATTCAGGCTTCTAAAGCTTAGCAATGCAGAATTAAGTTATCTGATAGCAAAAGGATGTCGGTATGAGCAAACTAAGGATACTCTAAAAATCATTGTGGTTTTCATTAAACTTCAGCGTATCAGTGGTCATCGAGTGTTTCCAAAAAGATGATTAAGTGGGTTTGGACTTTAGCTAATTAGACAATACAGTTTGATTGAATTGTAGTTTATTATTCATAGAAATCGCATGTTAGCAATTTTAGCTCTTTGAGGAAACCTTAGAGGAGGATTTTTGGGTACTGTCTGCCAGTGAGTAGTAAGGCTGGGCTGCCCTTAAAGGCAGGGGAGCCAAGGGCGAGAAGCACCAACTCACTGAGGGTCACAGGCTCATGGTACCCCACTATGAGAGAAGAACTGGGATAGGGACAATGACTGAGGTCAGCTCAGTGTCCGGTGATTACTAGGCAAGTATTCACTGACCAGGCAGGCCAAGCCAGGAAATCAGCAAGCCAAGTCTAGGGTTAGCAAGAAACAGAGCACAGCATACCTATAACATAGCTCAGCCAAGGACTGAGCCTAAGTGTGGCTCCCAGGCCAACAGGAACAGTATGCATGGATGGGGGCCCAGGGAAGGCATCTCACAGCTTTTCCACAATATATGTTTCCACTTCTCACTGATCTTTCTTGCAACTTAGCTATATTTATAGAAGCCTGAAACAAGGTGACACAGCTACCAGAACTGGCCTTCAATACAGGTAGCCAAACTCCCGAGAGGAGCAGAGAGCTATTATATAGAGAGATGGATATAGACTGGTCAGGTCAGTTAGAGCCTCTTGGTGCACTCCAGACTGAAACTATTTGAAAAAGCTGTAGGTGTGCAGTTACAGAACAACACTCTGGTTTTAAAAGGTCATTTATTTCACTGAATTTTCACTCTGTTAACAAGCTCCAAAGGAAAGAATTAGAAGAGAAATGGGTTGCACTGCCAAGGAGTCACAGCTTCTTCTCAAGGAGGTATAACTTGGGTGGGTGAACATCCAGATTCTAGTCTTGGGAGCTGAAAGCAACATACTGGTCACATGAGGATACCACACACCAAGAAAGAATGAAAGAGCTCAAAGCTGTCTCTTTAAACTGTCACTGTACTCACTTTAATATCTACATATTCAGGTATGATATTGAAGTGAGGTTAGAGAACAGGAACAATCTTTGAAAATTAGTGTTTTTTTGTATGTTGTCCATTCTCAAATCCTGGAAACAAATCCTTTATTAAAAATATCAGTTATATGTTAAAAATAATTCTTTTGTTTTCATTTGCCATTCTTAAATTCTTGACATACATCTGTGTCACATAGTTAAGACTGGGCAAATTATGGTCCTTGTCTGTTCTGTTAACGAGACAAGCATAACTCATAATTCTCTTTCAGTGAAATGAACTCACATTTATGTCGTCTGAGGCTCTCAGCATACAATGCAGAGTGTGCTTCTGTGTCAATGTGAACCTTCCCTCAGGTCAAGTGGGAATTGCTAACATGAACTTGAATGCAGCCTTTGTGGTCCTCGCAGCTTGGATTAGGACCTCCATTATTTTTCCTGAACAGAGTCCAACACTTTTTAACCTGCTCATCTGGAATTTCCTGATAATAAGAGTGTAAATCAAACATAAAAGTGATATGAACACCATAAAACTGAAAATGGTGGTTTTGCTACCTTATTACTTTCAACAGTTGATGACACTTTTAAAATAATCCTCTCAGAAAAAGGCTTTTGGTTAGCTTCAAAGGCTGTGGGTAGCCTGTTGGAATTTTCCAGAATATACAATACAAAATATGGTTCAGAAAAATGGCTTGAGATTTAATTCTGCCAAGGCTGTATCCAAAATATTGTCAAATCTGTGTTTGCTGTTGATTATGTGTTTGTTCTTTCCTAGAAAGCCAAAATGAAACAGACTTTCAGTGTAGACTTACAGGGCTCTACCAATCATATTATACAAAATTAGGTGGGAAAAAACGTTGAATTCTAAGAAGACATGCAAAAATGAAGAAAAAAATGCCATTATGTCACGATTTAATATGGAGAGATTAGGAAATATTAATATAGACTTTGAAGAATGGTCAAAAAGAATATGTAATTTATACAACATATTAAGTGGAAAGGTTTATTGATCAGGACAAGAGGGAAAAAAACACAAAATAGTTGAATTGAACATGAGCTCCAATAGCTTCTATTTAAGTAAGTTTAGAATTAAAAAAATGTATCTGGCCTTCTCAAATAACTGACATTGATTTTTATGTGTTTAATGCAATACAAAGTGGTCAATGACAAAAGGAAACAAACAAATCATCATCCATACCTGCAGATTCAGTGAAATATATTGGAAGAAGATGAAGAGTATGCTTTGGCATGCAAAACGTTACCATCTCTTTTACCTTCTATTTGCTAATATTATTAGTGTTTTCCAGATGATAAATTTGTCTTTGTGATCTGGGCCAATAAGCCGCTCGCCCAAGTAGAAGCCAAGTATAGCACAAATAAAATCCATCAATCTTTTGGGTGTATTTTTCGCTCTTGCTAAAATAAAATTAAGTTTTCTTATTGACAGGAAGTCTGTTGGAACAATGTCTGTTCAGTGCATTATAAAACTTGTATCAAAGAAAATTATTCTTCCAAAATACAAATTGGACTCTGATTTCTTTTAAAATCTGATTATCAGGAATTACAAATTATCCATAAATTCTCAGAGAAAGTAACTATTTATAGCAGTGATTCTGAAATTAAATAACTTAAAATATGACAAATAGATAAACATGTCAAATGGTAAATATGCCAAATAAAGTGAAATATGACAAGTCTGGACAGGAATCAAAATGTAGAAACATTTGTTCTTTGGGTTTTTTTTTTAAAGTGTTTTGCCTTATAACTCTTTTGAAACACTTTTTTTGCAATAGTTAAATACTTTTTTTTTGGTCTCATAAGTCCTTTTTTTTCTATTTGATAGTATTTTTACATAGCTCTGAAAATGTGTTAATGAGAAGCCCTCTATTTTTCTGCCAACATAGCTTTAAAATAATCTGCATAATTAGTAGATCTGTGCAAAAGGGTTGATATATAAAGGGCTGATATGATTAAATTCAAATGCAAATATGCATATTCAGGAAATACTTAGTTCCTTTGCATATAAGAATAAATGCCTTGTTCATTGAGTCTAAACTGTTACCCAAATCTACCAGCAATGGCACTTAAGCATATTTCCAAAGCAATACATAAACTTTGCCACACTAAAAAAGTAAAAAAAAAACCTTCTGAAATCCATAGAAAAAGATTTAAAATGGTCTTATCACCAAAGCTACTGAAGTGATGCATAACACACACCCAGTTTGGGGTTGGTTGTTTGGTGGTTGGGTTTTTTTAACTTTGTTAGTCTTGTAATTTATATTTATTAGAAAATATACAGCAAAGAGCATAAATATGGATGTACCATGTGATAATGTACAGATATTTGATTTTAATGACCTTTGAAAAAAGTCTCAAGGTGTATACTGATCTTCATGATAGTATGTTCCACTGTGCAATATTGCTAACATTTATATTTCATGAGTATAATTTACATTGGGAAGAATGATGCCTTTATTTATATTTCCAGTCTTTTAAAGAGAATCATTGTGCTTCTGTCAGGCTTTTATGTCAATTTTCTGCTCTACATATTTTATGAAGGCTTATTTTTTTCCAATGGGTTTCCTTTCTCCATTTTGAAATTGATTTAGAAAGGTTGAATGGTGCCTGACTCATTGAAAACAGGGCTATGTAGCTAATTTCAAAATATACAAATAATTTCAACAATTTCAGACATGTCCCATATCTGCCTATAAACATCCTTGAAATTTCATCAAGAATTATGCAGTTCAGTAAAGGTCTAAAATTAATAAGATGAATTTTCTAATACCAAATTTTAGGTATCTTTAATTCCAAAGTGAAATCCATTACTTCTACATTTACATACTCAGCATTATATTTATGCAATTTTATCTACATGTATCCATTTCAAATAATCTCCACTTACCCAGTGAAAGTATCTCAGTTTACCCACCACACAATTAGTGATATATATTGGAAAAACATGAAGGTGAAAAATAATCCATAATTAATAATTGTAGCTGTCAGAAATCCTAAATATTCATAAAGTCCACAGTGAGATAAGTAATTTATGATCGCATTGGTCAATCTAAATTTTTATTAATTCATTAATCTAGGGAGTCTACATACTGTCAAAATGGAATTCGTCTTCATAACAACTTTTCTCAATTAGAATTTCTCCACCATGAGAGATGTCTAACCTGTAAAAGGTGGTATACCTGGAGCCTATGAGGGTTGTTCCTTATGGCAGCATGGGTTCAGTGTAATGTTTGCAGGAGTGAGAGGGCTGGTGCATCATGAATCTGTATTCTGTCTGCATCTGGGCATATGATCTCTTGGGAACACACAGAGTGATCGAAAAAGGAAGAGGAAGGAGAAGAGGAAGAGGTGAAATGGCAGGGCAGGGCAAGGGCAGGGCAAGGGCAGGGAAGGGCAGGGCAAGGGCAGGGCAGGGCAGGGCAGGGAAGGGAAACAGAAGTAAAAGGTAAAATAGAAAGCGAAAAAAGGAAGAAAAAGTAAAGGAAAAGTAAAAAAAAAAAAAGAAGAAGAAGGATGACAGGGAAAAGGAGGGCAAGAAGAAAACAGGAAAAAAAAGAATGAAAAAAGTAAAAAAGAAAAAGGAACAGCTCTGAGATTTCTGTAATGTATCTGGAACATGGCCAAAGCCATGCAGAGATTGTAGAGACAGCTTTAAACAACTCTATTCTGTCCCTTTCTTTCACCACTTTTCACCCAGCAAATCATGACATAAGAATAAACCAAGTCAACATTTGCAATTACTTCATTAACAAATAAATGAGTTATGCAGTAGACTACAAATTAAGAACCAGACTCTTGCTTGATTGATTGATTTGACTGTGTCTGTAGTTTTGCAGCTCCTCCTTTGTCATATAGCTATCTCCATTATTCTAGAAATGCTTGTTTTGCTTTGGTTTTCTGTCTCTCTTGAAAAAGAGAATTCTAAGCACAGTTAAAAAAAAAAAATCTACAATGTGTCTTAAAACCAAATAGTAAATCAATACATTGGCTGTTTACCATTCTAATAAACTGTAACACCACATTCTATTTGTACAAGAGTCTTTATTGTACCTTTTTTCTTTTTTTTTTTAAACAAACTTATGAGCTCCTAATACTTTGTTTGCAGAATCCCCTTATTTTCACACATTAATCGATCTACCTTTTCTTTTAAGGTTTATATACACATAGAAGGAAATAATGACTTAATTAAGCTAGACATAAAGTGGAAGATTCTTGTAGCTGGTTGTCTTTTCAGTTAAATAAACAAACATTTTTTTAATTTTACTTTCTTATCCTTCATCTGAAGTAATTAATTTATACTCTACATATTACTTGTTATTAATAATAAATCAAAATTTTATTTGCATGCATAAAAATATGTAGATTGTTCTTAGTACTATTAAATCAGGAACTATACCCTAAGAAAGATTTAACTATTTATACCAGTTCAAAACAGATGTTACTTGTCATTATTCTGACTTCTACAAAATTGCAAATCATGCAAAAACTAGACAAGTATAATCTATTGTAAAACAGAGTTTGACATTTCATGAATAGATATGGCTGCCTCACATTTTCTGCTACAAGTCCTTTTTAAAATTGGTCAGAGTTGTTGGGCTTTATTTTTGCTTTGTTTTTCTTAGTGTTCAAATAGAAACAATTCAGTTACTTCCTAGAATGCCTTTGTGTTCTTGCTAAGAAAATCACATAAGCAACTAATCAAAAATCTCAAACTACTGACAAATGGATTTGATACACTGAAGTGGAGTGATACGGGGTGAAAGGTGCCTGACATTTTTTTCTG
Organism: Himantopus leucocephalus; assembly: GCA_003993805.1. NCBI lineage: Eukaryota > Metazoa > Chordata > Aves > Charadriiformes > Recurvirostridae > Himantopus > Himantopus leucocephalus. Next base: position 175,248,981 of record RSEF01000001.1, on the reverse strand, counting down.
GTAAAGCACCTGGAATATACTTATTTGAAACTGCCAGATGATTCTCTGAGCGCTTGCTGTGTTCTCTCCTCTCATATGTTCTGGTCAAACTGTAAAAGTACACCCATACTGTTAAAAAAAAAGAAAAAATAAAAACAACAAACAAAAACAGACCCATGGGGACAGGCTGAGTAGTGGATCCCTTTCTTTCATTCTGTTTGCATTCCTTTTTAGCACGGTCCCTGGTATGGTTTTGGTTCACACTACCCAGTGACCTCTGAGGTTGTGCCTAGGCACAGCTGAAGGGGCCAAAGGCATCCAAGACCGCTCCCACTGGGCAATATGGTTGCATCCATACATTTAGTCCATTTCACGATGCTCAATCTTGTAACATTATTTCCGGAAGTTTTATTTTCAAAACCTCTTGCATGTCCTCTAGTTCACCCAGATCACGCCCCAGATAGCTCAGTCTCACTCCTTAGAAACATCACTTGATGGGTTGCAACACAACCCTGACAATTTTTCAGTACTTTGAACTGAAAATTGTAAAGTCTGCAAGGTCCACTTGGGTACCACATAGGGCTTAGGTGCTGTCCACGGGCACCTGCTGTACAAGGTTAAAGTAGTCAGTGTTTACTCACCCTCAGGGCCAAACTGCAGTGTCTATTGTGTCTCTGTAATAGGCATAGGCTGGGCAGCTGTCACGGAGCTCGGCCAAATGTTGCTGCTGCCAAAAATCTAGCCCAAAATCATTTTGATAGTGTGTTCACCATCTTCTTACTACTAAGCAAGCTGCAAAGTGTGGGTAGGAAGGAGAAAAGGACAAACTCAAATGCAAAGAGCCAAGAAGCAGAGAGATGCTGACAGTGTTCAAATAGGAGTAAAAGGAGCAGAAGGGCAGAAAGAGCAGAGCAGAAGAGTGAACCACAGAGGAGGTTTGCTCAAGCTGCCCTTTGAACAGATAAAATGCTATGATCTGCTAAATATGCTGAAAATTTGGACTGTAGGCACATCAAGTGGGATCATCCAGAGTTAATGGACATTTGAATATTCTGGTATTAAGCTCATTGTATCTCAGATGGGTATAACAGTATTATCCTTCCTCAAAGTGATGTTGTACATTCAAAATAATGTTTGTGAGCTACTCAGATATCACAGTGATGTGTATACCACAAAAATGCCCCAGAGGAAGTGAGTAATTCTGAATTCAGCACAGAGTTGAAATGGTATCCTGTACATAAGATTTGGATGATGTACTGAATTATGAAGTAAAAAAATAATTGGTTAGCTAGCTAGCTATTTTGTGCATATACTCTATTCTTTGTCCTTTGGACAGAATTGTCTCAAGGAAAAAACAGAAATTAAATGGTTATATAATTACAGTCTGTATCATAGTGCATATATCAGTCAACTGCAATTAAAATTGTACAGGAAATACTAACCTGATATTGCTTGGCTTTTGAGCATTTGGCTCTATACAGTTGTTAGAGGCCTGTATTCAGTCCTGTTCTCCCATCTACACACAGTAAAATATTAAGTTTCTCTTTTATATTTATATTTCTTATATGTGAGATGGATCTGTTTGCCTGACCAAATCTGAGAGAGGACTCGACTGACATTAGGTGATCACATTACTATGCAATACCCTCCCCCGTGGAGCAGAGGGCATGAATCTTTCTTAGTTCGCCTGATACACCAGGTGCTCAGAAACTGCAGACAAGCCATTTGTACTCTCTACAACCCTAAAAGGAAGGGATACACAGGGTTTATATAGCCCTAATAACCATGTAGACTGAAGATTTTGCAGGGATGAAGAGAAAGAATGACTTTTGTCAATGCTATTCAAGGAAGAAACCTACTTATTTTGAATTCAATTCCACTGAGAAAAGTTTGTGCTAAGCAGTATCCTTATTACCAGTGTGCCTATTTGCATGGCTAATTCTTTCTCTTTGGGCGTATAAGTAAAAAAAAAAAAAAAAAAATGG
>RSEF01000001.1:175196558-175246947 GCA_003993805.1 Himantopus leucocephalus | reverse complement strand
TCTGTATTTTTTATGTTTGCTCAGCATCAAATACAATAGAGCCACAATCCTTGTTGTGCTCTTGGGAAAAACATCAACACCATTACTATAAAACTGCTGGCCTTTGATTATATTCTCAGTTTTTGCTGCAGTTCCTGTTCAAATTATAAGAATGACCAGAACTCAAAGAGAAAAAGAAAATATTGTTTGATTTCATCAGTTTTCCAGTCACAGCCTTTTAAATTCTCTTTACCTTCGTGGGACAATGAATTCCAGAACTTCATAATAAGTTTGAGATTTGTGAGTGACTTGTGAGGTTTTGGAGTTTTGCACTGCCTATATATTCTATTTACCATTTAAAGAAATGCTGAGGCACCAGTTAACCATTTGTCCCAGCTATTTGTCAAAATAATCTTTGAAGTTACAGTGCCTCACACTGCAGACAGAGAAGTTATAATGAAAGAAGCTGATTATGACTTCTCAGTATCCATCATGACATAGCACTGTGTTGAACAGTCAGTGAAAATGATGTGTTAGGGGATTTTCAGCTAGGAAAGCGGGGGAGGGTGTAGCAGACTGCTTCTTCATGAAAGAAGTGCTTTGTCCAGCATGCTAAAAATGAGCTACTTGTTGGTGTGCAGAGCTGGCACCAGTCCAGAGTCTTCAGACCTCACATTTTCTTAGCTTTTCTTTGTCTCAAACACTAAACGGTATTTCTAGCTGGTGTAAGGATATCTGACATTCTTGTGTAAAGAAGAACAATAAGGAAAATAATATTAAGCGAGAATAGCATTTTGTAATTCATTTACACAGAGCAGGAGGAGTCTGTTCATCTCAGTTGATTAGAGATGCTAAACCAGAATCAACACATTTTTGTCATGATTTTAGAGGATAGTTTTATATTAAAATAAAAAATTTGCAGTTAATGCTCCTTCATAGTTCCTTATAATGACTGTCTTTTTTTTTCTTTTTTTTTTTTTAAAGTTAAAACTTTTCCTAAATTGTCCCACTTNCTACTTAAATCAACATTTGCTATTGTCCTTGTTTTAATTTGGAGGGGGTTTGGCTTTTTTATTTTTCCTTTCCTTTGGTGTTGTGTGAGCATTTCAGAAGCTCTTAAAATTCCAATAATTTGATGATTTTTTTTCTTTTAAAAATTTATTACTGGGAAAAGGGTTTTCATAAAGTTATTCATGAATACAATTGAAAGGGGAACAGATTTTTAATCCAAATAAAATGGTGAGGTTAAAAAAAAAAAAAAANAATTCAAAAACTGAAAAGCTTGTGGAAAGTCAAAATTGGCTTTTGTTGATTAAAGTGTTCTGTTTCTGTACCTACTATATCCCTTTTTTAAATAATTTTCAATGGAAAAACTAATCAAAACTGACCTTTCCTTATTAAAAAGCTTTGTTTTTCACAAAAAAGTATATTCTTCTTATCATCATTATTATTAACACATTTTCTAACAGTCCCAACAACCCCTCTTTCATTTCCAGAAAAATTCATTCAGGTAATTCTAAACATGAATGTGCACGTTCTTGAAAAATCATCAAGCAGGTATGTGCTTAATGAAAAAGGTATTAGCAATTTGACTTTACTTCTGCCTTATTTCTATAAGTTTGTGTTATCCCCTCAACAAGCAAAAAAACCAAACCAAAACAAAACAAAAAAAAACACCAGAAAAAAACCTAAACAAACAAGCAAAAAAAGATGTTTTGAGCTTCCTAAAGACAAATGAAGAAGAGAGAACAAAAGCTTCTGTTAGACCCCATAAGGTATCTCTGGAAATACAAGATAAATACATATGTAAAAATGCAAAGCCTTCCCACAATTACTTCAGACATTGGAAATAAACACAATACATTGATGGTTATATCTCTAAGAGTTAACTATTTTCTCTGTTTTTTGAACCAGTAGGGGTTTCACAGTTAGATCAGTATATAGTTCTCAGTGCAATCTCTATGTAATTGAAACTCTTAGATCTGCCTGCAATCTTTTTAAACATATTAAACAATCGATTTTACATAACATGAAGTGTATTGTACATTTTTGGGTTTAAAATTCTTAAGCTATACTGAAGACATCACAAATGCTTTTTTTTTAACCTATCCAGTATTTCTTGAAATATAGATTATCATATCAGAAAACACCAAATGATATCTGGAATCCAGTATAAAAAACTCCACCAGATACTTACAGTCTTATTTGCTGAGGCATGAACTGAAAAAGTCTCTTACATAAAATCTTTAACATTAAGTCCCGTTACATTGTGACAGGCATCATATGGTAACACCCTTAGAATAAATCATGTCTAGGTGAGTTCAAACAATGAAGTATGTGTATTTCCTTTTATATATGTATATTTCCCTTTATGACAAGGTCAGCCATCTAGGTGACCAAGGGAAGCCAGTAAGTGTGAGGTTTTTGAATTTTAGCAAAGCTTTTGCCACTGCCTCTCACAATATCTTTATGGACAAAATGTCCAGCATACAGCTAGAGAAGTCCATAATAGGTTGGGTGAGCAATTGGCTGACGGGTCAGGCTGAAAGAGTAATAGTAAATGGGGTTACATCAGGTTGGCAGCCAGTTACCAGTAGGGTTTCCCAGGGCTCAATTTTAGGGCCAGTGCTCTTTAATGTTTTTATAAATGATCTAGATGCAGGGAAAAAGTGTACATTAAGTAAATTTGCCGACAGTCCTAAATTAGCAGGACCTGTGGACTTCCTTGAGGGTAGAGAGGCCTTACAGAGAGATAGACCAGAGAGCTGGGCAATCACCAACTGTATGAAATTTAACAAGAGCCAGATTCTCCACCTGGGATGGGGTACTCCTGGTTATACATACAAACTGGGGGACAAGAGGCAGGAGAGCAGCCCTGCAGAAAGACATCTGGGTGTTTGGGTTGATGGAAAGTTGAATGTGAGTCAACAGTCTGGCCTGGCAGCCAAAAGGGCCAGTGAGTCCTGGGGTGTATCAAGCACAGCAAAGCTTGCTGGTTGAGGGAGGTGATTGTTCCACTCTACATGGTGCAGCCTTGGCTGTTTCGATATAAGGAGGACACCAAACTATTAGAGTGTGTCCAGAGGAGCGTGACCAAGATGGTGAAAGATCTTGAGGGCAAGACTTATGAGGAGTGGCTGAGGTCACTTGGCTTGTTCAGCTTGGAGAAGAGAAGGCTGAGGGGTGACCTCATCACAGTCTACAACTTCCTCAAGGGGGGCAGCAGAGGGGGGGTTGCTGATCTCCTCTCACTGGTGACCAGCGATAGGGCACGAGGAAACGGAATGAAGCTGCATCAGGGGAAGTTCAGGTTGGACATTAGGAAAAGTTTCTCCACTGGAAGAGTGGTTGTTCACTGGAACAGGCTCCCCAGGGAAGTGGTCATGGTACCGACCATGTCAGAGTTCAAGGAGCATCTGGATGACACTCTTGGTCATATGATTTAGTTTCAGGTAGTCCTGTGAGGAGCAGGGAGTTGGACTCGATGATCCTTATGGGTCCTTTCCAACTTGAGATATTCTATGATTCTGTGATTCTATAATTTGATTTGATAATTTGAAAAGTCAGAAAATACTGCTCTTCAGCTATAATCTTTATATGATTAATAATTCATACCAAAGATAACTGAAAATGAAAAAGCAAAGTTAAATAACAAATCCCATTGTCCATCAAAGGATTCTCATAACCCATTAGGTTATTTCAGCCAAAGTTACTGTACTACCAACAGTACACCAACAGTCAAAGTTTTTTTTCTTCTTTAGCTTTTTATTCCCAATTATCCATAAATGTGAAATGATAAAAATTGAAAGTGGAATCTAACCAAGACCAGCATACGATTTCAAGAGGATTAACATGAATAGCCACTCAACCTTTAAAGTTGTTTTTTTGTTTCAAAATTATAGAAACCAGAGCTTTATTCAGTGCTCTTCGACATAACTTCTCTTGATAGCACCAGGAACATAAAATCTTCAGCATATGATCTTTGTCTGGTCAGCTGGCTGAACAATCACTTCCCATCACAGCTGAAAAATCCATGTTATTGTCCATATTTTTTTTTACACTAAGCAAAAAATTATTGATATAGTCCATTGATATCTAATTAGATTATGTCTCAAGTCCTAAAATATTTTCTTGGTTTTCAACTCTGTAACCAATAACCTGAAAAAACTAATTTGGCCTAGTTATTAATTACAAGGTAGGTATACCTGTAAAGAATATGGACCAATAGTTATCTGCACATAATAACCATTTAAAATATTTTTTTTTTCTTTGCCACCAATGCATTTCATAAGCAGCCTTGTGAAAAGTAACACAAATATAAAGGAGATATAGCCAGATTTCAGAGTCCTGCTGCTGGCTAGAGCAAACTAAAGAAGGGTGAACTAAACCTACATACGTGGGTAGAACAATAAAAGACACTACATTTTTCCCTTACAAAATAACAAACCAAATGCAGTGAGCGACATGACAGTAAATAATTAATAATAATAACAACAATAATAATAACACAGATTTTTAAAAATGTATTATTAAAAAAAACCCAAACCAACAGACCACAAATATTTTGTTGAACTCTACATTACAAAAAAAAAAGAAAAAAAAATTGCTGATGCTGCAGAGGTTTTCTTGTTTAGGTATTGTTGTTTCCTGGGTTTTCCATTTGTTAGCTTTTGGTTTTTACATATTTTACTGAAGTTCCAGGGGTTAATATGATTCTAAAGTCTACAGGTTGGTTTCTTTCACAAGTAATAGTTCTTATAATGGTTAAAGCATTAAAATAATGTAATATTTTTTAAGAAGAATTGTTGCAGTTTAAAACATTGAAGTTCAGGTTAAAAGCCTACAAACCAAGTAAGACCTTGTCTAAGTTTCACAATAATCCCCTTTGCACTGACCTTGGGAAGCAGAGTATAGGTCTATGTGATAGGATGCACTAACTAGGGTTTTGGAGTTTTTTTCATCAGTGACAGAAGATAGACAATGAATCCAAAGGAATGTGTAGTAAGAAGGTCACAATATGGTGTTTGGTTGTCAGTATGCACCACAGAATATCAGATTATTTGTTGAAAAAATGGTGCTGCCCATTTGAGTTCTTTTTAAAAAGCTTTTTTTTTTTTCTGCACCGTGATAAAAACCTAAAACCCAACAAACCGTGCAAGAAACAAACACAAAAAAGCCTGAAGAATTCACAACAAAGATAATGGCAAAGATACTGTGTATAGATTTGTTTATTTAGTAAAAATCTTAATAATCTTATTTTCTCTGTTGTGTATCTTTTAACTTTTACAAGATCTGTGAGATTAAGAGGACTTCCTAAGCTTAAAAAAAAAAAAAAGGGCAAAACAAAACACCAACCCACAAAACTTAAATTGTTATTTGAAAGTTAATTATTTTCAATAGCAGTTATTGCATGGGTCAGTACTGTATGTAGTTCAGATAACTGCTGAAAACTGCTGGGGTCCTAGGGGATGTGAACTTCTCTACCTTAAGTTTACAAGAAAAGCATTCACTTTTAAAGGATGAGGTGGAAACAGACATTGTCAAACCATCAGAATGCAAACTAATGAAACAACTATATGGTTATGAATAAAACAGAAGTCTGCAGATGACTGAAATTACAGTGTGCACAGTCTCCTTGCTTATGCTTTAATGGTTATGGTCATCCTTCAGCAAACAGCAGCAAAAGCTAAAACAAGAAAAAATTAAGAATGAATTTGTAATTGAAAGTCCCATTTTTCTGAGAGGAAAAAAAGATCAGTTCATTAGAGGAAAATATGGAGAAAGAATAAATTTAGTTTGGTCTCAGTAAAGATGAATTTGGCACTAATTTGATATATGAAATAAAAAAGATGTGTTTATAAATCTAATTATAAAATTGCCTGATCTCAGTAGTCTTGCATTTTTCTATATTCAGTGGGAATGGGTGTCTGTAGACATCAAAGTGGCTTCACAAAATTTTTTTTGAGGGAAGCATTTTCAAATTTTCAAAACTTGTTAGAACACGTAGTGTATGATTAACCCCTTGAGGAAACTCTGCCAGCTATCACTGGTCATAACAGTGTTACAGTCTATAACAGCACAGAAAAATGGAAGTAGAAGTAATCTTATCAGACGATGGGCTATTTCTATTCTGTTGTTGCCAATAATTTGAAGTCTTTAAGTATGGTATACTGCCACCTTTATCTCTTACACTGCATTACTGGTTTTCCATATTTATACAGAAAAATTAGGACATGTCTACTTCTAAATTAGAATGAAAAAAATTGTAGTTTCACAGTATGTTAAAAAAAATGTACGTCTGTTGTTCATTTAGTGATAGTTGAACTGTCTAGTCTGATTACCGAGTGAAATGGTAGATATACTTGCATCATTCAGGATTTTGACATCTATTTAAAACTCTGGTAAAGGAAGGAAAGGGATACGAGATGAGCAACAGAAAGGATGACCCAAGATTAGCTGCCCTTTCAAATTCGGCTTTCAGAGTTAGTCTGCTTAATGGATAGCACATTCACTGACAAGCTTATAAACTTGCATATTTAAAGGTCTCGGTTGATATATGGCATCCCAATGAGTGTCCTAGAAGTTCAAAAATTAGCCAGATTACCTTTTCTTTCGAGTTAAGACAGACCCTTAACTGCATCCACAATGAAAACCTTAATTAGTCCCTTGTCAAATTAGTTTTATTACAGTGACATGGCATACTGACATAATCTGATCAGAATATCAGATTCAAATTCATCTCTATAATCCAAACGTTTAAATAATCATATTGAAGTATTTTCAGATCTGTAACACAGTGGAATAGAAAAGGCACATTTTGAGAGGAGAGAAGGTAGGAAATAACTACTATGAACAAAAATAATGTGTCCTGTTTGAAGGACACTCCAGTCTACTCCTTCTGAATTCCATTCAGATAACTGTTGTGCTATATACACAGGGGTTTTGTGACTTCAGCATCACAATCCCCAAGATTTCTTCTNTACAGGGTTTTTGTGACTTCAGCATCACAATCCCCAAGATTTCTTCTCCCTTGGTCATTTTGTTCTCTCTCCCTCAGCACTGTCGTTTTTCTCAAAAGAGCAGCTCTAACTAAGCAATCAACATTTAGTGGTCAGATTTACAGGCGTCTTCAGTGTGCAGGAGCTCTCTTTGAAAAACTTAGCCAGTCCAATTAAGTGCCTAACCAGAAGCTACTGAGTGCTCTTTGGAAAATCTGTCTCGTTCGTTCTAGAGACTAGCTTCTCAGGCTGAAATCAGTTGTTTTTGAAGACTGGGTACAGTTCAGCTACATTTGCCTGCTTTCTGCTTAGAAGCAACAGATAAAGTGTAAATAACACAACATTATGCTTAATATGCCACTTTCATGCTGTGAACAAAGAGGTAGATGGCATGACAATAAAGAATTCTCCAAATTCTGTAAGCTGTAATACATAACTAAGAAGTAATACTTTCCAGTTAGTCAGACTACAAGGACTGAATGTATAAAATACTTTTTTTCAGAGAAAAGACTGGATTTTTGCCAAATACATATATAAAAGGATTTTCAAATATATACCTATATATACACACACACACTAAAAATCTTTTAAATTAAATAACCAGAAGGTTAACAGATAAACCACTATGAAATAATTCAGTTTGGCCAATGAAAAGGAAACATACATATTCAGATATCTATTTCAAAGTTCTAATTTACATAGGTCATACGAGTAATCCTGCCTATTCCATATTACTGAAATTAAAAGACAGAAAGCAATGTTAATTAGGGGAAAAAATCAGGGTTTACTGAAATGTGCACCATATGATGTGTAGGTGTGTCTATAGAGCTGACTAAGAGATACAGTATATAAAAACTCATCAATATACCATCTTAAAATCAGGAAAAAAAAAGATATTCATCATAGTCTAATTCTTTTGTAATGAGTAATTTATTGATATATTTCTTTGTATTGATATATTTTTTATTATTATTAGACTTTTCTCTTATTAGCAAAACCTTATACCTAGCTGTGACTTCTGAAATCACAGAGACCACATTCTTGTTTTCTGCTTAATTTTAGATGATTCACAGTACTATTTTTCAAGGCAGTTTCCTACTTTACTTTCTGTCAATGAAGAATTTTGAGAAATCTTTACATCTTTCAGTAGATATGTTAAGGTATAAAAGTAATAAAATATGCAGAGACTTCATTCTCCTTTAACAGATTTGCTCATATACATCACCACCTTTTCTGTGCACTAACAACCTGCGTAGAGTCAATGAAAATACTCCCGTCTTTAAATCAGACCATAAGAGAGGAAATCATATTGCACAGAATGAAAAAGGAATCTTCCCTAATATAACAGCTTGTGTGAGAGCTGGTTAACAACAAATTCAAAGGNGTCTTTAAATCAGACCATAAGAGAGGAAATCATGTTGCACAGAATGAAAAAGGAATCTTCCCTGATATAACAGCTTGTGTGAGAGCTGGTTAACAACAAATTCAAAGGAGTACACATTCCTCTGTTTAATTTTGTAATCTGTCTTAATGGAGTCCAAAGTTCAGACTCAGAAGTAAGAAGGCAATTGCTCTCATTTTACTGTAAAAAGTGAATAGTTAGCTTCATATAATAAGGTACAAGGTCTGCCTCAGGACAAACTATACTTACTGTTCTAATGCTACCGTTCTTCGAGCCTGAGGAAAAGAAATCCTTCATCTTTCTTTCATTACATCTGCAGCTTTTGAATCCAAAGAAAGAGCAGAGAACTCTTCTTTTGGAGTTTGATGACAGAAATAAATTTCAACACCTAACAGAAGGAATTACTGGCACAGATATTAATTAAGTGGCACTAGTCACTTACTGCCTTGAGCTATCCCTGGAGTCTTCGTAAGCAGTTGCAAATGCCTGGTAATCTATTTTATTCCTTTATTTGGGTTTGATGCCTGATGCAAATAAAGTGCAACTACTGTATTTACCTTTGCAACAAATCATCTCAAGAATTCTTAGGATTTTTCCTTTCCATAGCAATAACCTTGGATTTTAAAAACGTAGCAAAGCTTTCCCTTGCTTTGTATTAATGCTCCAACATCCCTAATGCTTTTCAGATCTTTTCACCCTGCTTGACATTCCTGTTTATAATATCATCTTCATTCTTCCATAAATTTCCTTCTCTTGTAACGGAAGGATGCTATCTTCAGGATATCTTTAAGTTACTTCTGGTCATCTGTGAGCATAGAAAATAAGCTTTATTCCAAATTAAGAAGGACATAAGTTCCTGGAGTGTAACTCAGGCATGGTCCAGATGTATAAATCCAAGAAAATTTCCAACTTCTAAAAAGGATATTTTAAGTCACTGCAGTAGAATTCATCCTATCTAACTTTATGTGCATGCACTTTAAACATCTTTGCTTAGTCAGATGAATCCTGCTAACATGGATCCTTCCTCTTTAATTCCCATGTGGTATAAAATAATACTGAATTGACCCGATTTTCCTGCAGTACTCCTTTCCTCTGGTAACATCATAGTCAGACTTCCCATTTCCAATGCTAAATGCATATTCTGAGTAAAACTTGCATATACATTGAGTAAGCCTTTAATTGTGAATTTATTTTTCTTTTGAACAGGTAGTTCTTACAAAACAGTTATTGAATATTCATATATTAAAGGCAGACAATGAATATAATCTAGGTACTCTACATAAAGCTGTAAACACACAACACACACATAAAAGGTCAAAAGAAATATTTCCTTCTAAATTTATCTAAATCTCACATTCCACCTTCTCTCTGTCTCTTAATATCTTCCATCCCTTCAAAAAATATAAATCTCTGGCTACTTCTTCCCCTTATTTATGTTTTTTGCTTCACTGGCATACCTGATGTCTTAGTTCATATCTTTCTCTACATAAGAAATTAGTCTCTGCCTGAATTTCCTCTATTTGACTGTTCCATTTTTTTTTTTTTGCTATTTCTTCAGACTGAACAGTTTGATATTTCACTGTATCAAAACTTCATTAGTCTGAATGCTACTATTTAGGTCACTTAAAGAAAATAAAACCACAATTTTCACTACTGTATAGACTGCTGAACTATATTATTATCGTCTTATATTATTCTCTGTCCAGAGCATTGTCCTTGTAAAAAGGTGAAAGGAAGGAACTGAGCATACTATTCTAAATAAGTGTTAAACATAACCAACTCCTTGCATATAAGTAATGGTTCTTTTAATTTTTGTTATGTACTTTTGCTCATTAATCCTATGATCCTGTTTACTTTTTCAACTACAGCTACAAACTGGATTAATGTTTTCAATTTTTTTTACAATAACTTCTTAATTTTGGGGGGAAATGGTATGATGCCTAACCTTTTTATGTAATGCATACAATATTTTTTATTATTTCTTGTTCACTGACCTGATTCATCTACATTCTGCAGCATTTATTGGCATAGATTTTCCAAAGTCCCAAATCCTGAATTTTTATTGTCCTGAGTCTTATTCTTCCTCTCATTATACTCATTATTATACATAAATATGTTTAGTGTAATTCTATAACTTTTTGCTTTGTACTTTTCAAAATTAGATAATCTCTCTAGATAAATGAGTGAATCTGAAAATTTGAAAAACTTGTTTGAAAAAAGAAGACTGAACTTCTAAATAACAACTCACAGTCTCCAAGAAAATAATTTTGTTAAATAAGCTTGGAAAGAGAAAGAAGAAGAAAAAATATGACAATCTATACCTTTCTTGGTAGAGAAAAATGTACTTAATTTTCTCATTAAAACTAAACATGCACATGTGCACATTGGCACACAGGTATGTATGCATGCAGTGGAAAAAAAAAATCCACAAGAAATGAATAATATTCCCAGGTAGCAAATATGCTTTTGTGAAATAATTCACACTTTCCTTGACCAGAGTATATCTCCTTGCTACCTCTTATTTTATCATTTCAGTAGCTCATATTTGCTGAGGTTCCAATGGATTATTATTTTCGAGGGAAAAAGGAATGAATGAAGACATACAGGGAGGAAGAGAAGAAAGAAAAGTCATATTTGATCCATTTAACTCAATTTCTTCTCAAAGGAATTTCCTTTCATAGGAATGTTTTTAAGAATCAGAGATTCTGATATTACACAGACCATTGTGTGCATGTGTGATCCATCACTCTGGTTTTCCAGTCCCCCTTTCTCATCACTGCAAATGCCCCTTCACAAGTTTGAAGTAAATAAATGTCTTACACCCAACTCTGCGTGGCAAATCAATTCTTCATTAAATACTTTCTTTTCTTTAAGTGTGTGGATTTCCTACTCATTACTTTAAAAGTCATTATTTAAGTCACTAGATCCAGACTGCTCCATAGTTCAAGATAAAAAAAAAAAATGGAGAAAAGGAAAAAAATGGTGATTAGCATTTTGTGTTGGATCCAGACAATTTCCACCAGGGAATAAGTCATGAGGTCAGTCTGTTAAACCTGCTGAAATGTCTTGTTGCATATAGAATATATGGTCAGGTGAGTGGACTGTACAGTATTTTGCAGGGTAGAAAAAAACATATGCTCTGTGACCTGAAGGATGTTGCTCAATTTTGCATTTATTTCTCAAGGAAAAAATCATAATTTGAAGAAAGAAAATAGTTTAGTACTGAAACAGTAACCGCCTTTTCATTGTTCACTTAAATGTGTCACTTCAGGGTTTTTTATGGGATTATTCCAGCAAGAATCTTTTTATATTAAAATTTTAACCTTCTTTCTAGCTTTGCATAGCTGTGAAAACATTTGCCAATTTACTTCCTCTAACAGCCTGCAGCTCTCTAGCACTATCCAGAAATTACCTGATTTCTTTTCATTGTCCTCAGCTTCTCTCTAAAACAGCTATGCTGTGTCAGCCAAGATATTTTTAGCATCTTTTCCTTCATCCTCAACATTATTCTCCAAAAAACTTGCCATCCAGTCCTTCTGCTTCATTTTACCACTTATTCCCATAAAAATTCTAACCTGTTTTTTAAATACACAGCCTTTTTTCTAGATCATCTGTTTCTGTCATTCCAATGATGTCATATATTGCTTTAAAAGTATTTCAAAAATATCCAGTATCAGTTTGCCAATTTGCAAACTGGCTTTTTTCCCCAATTTTTGCCACAGATATTTAACCATTTCCTATATCACTCAACTTTATTTGGGGACAGTAGCCTGTAAAAACTGCCCATAACCACAGGACGTCCATAAAGAGTTCCTTAATATTAAAGGATCAAACAAACCTTTTTTTCTCAGAGAATGCATGNTGAGTCGAGTGCTGTTCTTGCAAGTAATCTGATCAGTGTTACAAACCTTTTTTTCTCAGACAATGCATGTTAAACATGCATGTTTTATCAGAGGTTGTGAAAAGACACATTTTCTGCATGTGTGTAACAAAGCTCCCAGATGAGAATATGGTCATCCTAATTTGGAAACCACAGATTGTGATGTAGTATGGTGACATTTCTTCCCAAGAAGAGAAACCAAAGCTAAATCAGGAAAAGTGTGGGGAAAAAAAAAGAAAAGTAGAGGAAGAACATCAAGTTCCTCATGATGTGTCTCCAGAAGTGGAGATTTTGACAGATTTTGTAGATGTGCATGGAGAGCAAGAGCAAAATGTATAAGCATATATTACCTGATCCTCGGATTGGCCATATATGTTAGCTTCTGTTGACAAGATTTACAAGAATAGTTTTATATATCATATAAAAGACATATCTCAAGTATGTAAATACCTTTTATTTCACATCCCACTCTATAATAGTGGCATAATGATTGTCAATGATTGCATATGTTTTATCCATTTCACAAAGGCGAGAGTGTGCCTGTATGTATACATATGAATGTGTGACAGAGAAAGAAAAAAGGAAAAAGAAGAATTTTTCTTTTTAATTATGAGAAAAACCTTCTATTCACCCTTTTTGTACTAACCTTTATCTATACCTTGGGTTTCTCTAAGCTATCACAATAGACTGCAGTGGCCTGAGGACCTGATTTAAGATTAACTGCCTAAAGCATTTTTAATTCCTTGCCTTCCTCCCTATGAACACTACAGCACTTGAGACCTGAGAGAATCACAAAGAAACAGACAAGGCTCTGCAACTCCTAGACTTCCAATTAATGATTTTGAGATAAGGATTTCTGCTCAGTGTCCATCTAATATTGCATCCCTTTAGCTGTTCTAAAGGAATAGAATATAAAAAGAATCAACTCCTATGTTTTCTACAGTATCAAAAAATACATACTTTAACCTAGATAACAACAACTTATATTAGGTGAAATAGTTTAGCTATGTATACTCAGGACAGCTCTACCAAATGAAGCTCGTCAATATCATGGGCAATATCATAGCCCATAGTTAATCATAGAATCATAGAATGGTTTAGGTTGGAAGGGAGCTTAAAGATCATCTAGTTCCAACCCCCCTGCCATGGGCAGGGACAACTTCCACTAGACCAGGTTGCTTAAAGCCTTGTCGAACCAGGCCTTGAACACCTCCAGGGATGGGGTCTCCACGACTTCTCTGGGCAACCTGTTCCAGTGCCTCACCACCCTCATTGTGAATTTTTTTTCCTAATACCTATTCTAAATCTACCCTCTTCCAGTTTGAAGCCATTACCCCTTGTCTGATTACTACATGCCCTCTTAAAAATCCCTCTCCAACCTTCTTGTAGGTGCTCTTCAGATACTGGAAGGCTGCTATAAGGTCTCCCTGGAGCCTTCCCTCAATTGCTTGAATGGGGAAATTAATGCATGTAACCAGATTCTGGTTTGTAACACTTTGCTAAGACATGGGGCATTCCAAGGCTGAGTATGACATCTTCACACATATACATAAAATTGTTATTTTGCCATTGCAAATGAAACATTAGTCTTTCTTTTACGTCATAAAAAGTAGGATTTAGACTGAAATGGTTTACTTGGTTATGGAAAAAATATATAGATACACTAGCTCAGTCAATAATCTTCAGCATTTCTCTCCTTTCTGTAGAAAAGTATATTTCTGATGAGGTAACGCTGTGCATCAACCTGAACTGAGGATGTTAAAAAAGGGACAAATTAATCATCTCTTCCATACATTTATGATTTACTACAAATCAATCCTAAATGTCACTGAAAATTTTCCACTGAAACATACCCCTACGTACTTTGTCTCATAGTCTTGCAAATCAAGTGAACATACTTAAATACTATATTGAAGCAGCCCCATGAGCCCTAGAGCATTAAATACTGTTTTCTTAAGCCTGCTTGTTACATCTATGAGGCATGAACTAAAAATACTGATTATTGAACAGTGCTCAGTTCAGTGTTCCTTTGCATTTTTGTATCCAATGTTGGGATGCAGAAGAGTTTGTCTCTATTTTAGGAATTTAATTTCATTGAAGTTTGTCCCTTCAGCACAGAAGACCTTTCTTGCATGATGGATCTTCTACAGGGTAGGCACTATCAAATCTGTAGCCATGGCTGAATACACTTTAGTAATATATTTCCTGAGTTCTTTGTGCTAATGTAATGAGCTACATCATAGCTGAAATTCAAGATGTAGAAGCTGTCTTATCAGCGTAGAGCGTATCTGTATTGAAAAAGTAAACCTATTCTAAAGATAAATATGTTTTTGTAAATAAGAGATTGAAATTTTGTTTAACTGTATAGAGTTTAGAAGTTAGAAATATATAACAAAAGCAGTACCTGGGGTGCCTTTGTTGAAATTCAACTATTCAGAATAAACAAGGATTGTAATATAATTTCAATGTGTTAAAGTATCTAATGTACTATTTTGATCTTTCAATTTCTAACTTACAGGAACAAACAGGTATTTTTCCTAAATGTTGTTTATTTTATGTTCTTTAATTTTTTTATTATAACATCAAAATCTGAATGCAAGAATGAGCTGATCCCAGGAATGTATCTGTGACCAATTATCATCTGTTTTCCCAATCTTCTTCTTTTATAAAGCTGAATAACTGAACTTAAAATATACCTTAACTGAATTTTGGTTATCCCATTTACCTTCCTAATTGTCTGCAAACGTTAATGGACAGAGTCTAAGTACTTACATATCTCAGATTAAACAGGTGTTAATTATTTAGAAAATGCACACTTATTGCAAGGCTACTGTGCTTTTTTATGAGTTCATTTCTGTATTTAGGAAAAATGGGATAGTGTATCCACTTGGAGAATTGTAAGTGCTGCCTCCCTTTTGTAGATATTGTTAGGTGATATATTATCCCAAAGGTACTCAGGAAAATAAAGTCTTCTACCTGTCCAGCCAGCTTTCTAAGCCAGCGTTCATGCCAGCAGTAGATGTGTGGGAGCAGCTCAGCCGCAATTTGGGGACCAATTAAGAATTAAAAGGAACTCCAGTAATACGTTAGAATTAAAGACAGGAATGGATTAATGGCAGCTGAATAGCTTCTCAGACAACTCTTAAATGCTTATTTGCATCTTAATGATGGTTAATTAAGGAATAGAAGATTGATAAACATGTTGAGAAAGTTAGAAATCTGAAATTACTTTTGGAATATTATTTTTACCTTTATACATTTCATGTAAAACAGAGTACCTATGGTAGTCCATTGTTCTGAAGGTCATTGCAGCACAAGAAATTGAATTACAAGTGCTTGAAATTAGAATCTTAAAATCTTAATTAGACATCTAAATATGCGTCCCTATTTTGAAATAGTTCAAAACCCTGCAGTTCTAATTTAAATCTCAATCTTATATTGCCTATTTATAGAAATACCACGGTCCTTTTGCACCACTGCATCAGAAGAAAATTATTTCAAGAGGGCCAGGTTTGCCTTGTCTTTGAAAAAATAATAGATAGAGATAAAATTTACTTTGTGCCATTAATGAACACAATAGTTTTGTTGCACGCTGTGTGGAAGAATTTGTTCCCTTGAAGGTGCAGTAAACTTACCATTTTTCACCTAGTGGAAGAGCAGTTCAAGGAGCTACAGGATGGATAAACATGATTGAACTGATGAACTGGTAAACCATGGTGTGTTCAGATATCTGATTTAAGATGCTTTCATTTTAAATTCCTTTCCAGGTTCACAAAGAGCGCACATATATTTGTCATTGTGACAAAGCCTTTGTGGTGCAATATACATTTTAAACTGTGCCTAGTGAACATAAAATCTTAGCATGAATTGCCTCAGCACAAGCTGCTCTTGTTTTTTATAACTACTAGGAATCCAAAGGCAATTATGTTCATATGCCTGACATTCATTCTCAGGAAGTAAAGATTCTTTGGATAGTAGTGTGTCACAGTGAGTGAAATTAGTGTACCATTCCTCTAGTTTTCTGTATGCACACACACATACATACATATATATACTACCAAAATATGTTAATTTGTTCTCTGAAAGCAAGTTCTAATGATTCTAGATGCATAATTGAATGTTCTGGAAAATAATAGAAATTTAAAAAAAATATTTTATTACCTCTGAGATTCCTGTTAAATATCAAGGTAAACATAAATATTAATGAAGACTTAGGTTTTATTTTCAAAGAGCATAGCTATACTTGTTTAAAAAAAATAGAAATCAGAGATCATGCTTAAATGAGTAGGCCAGCCTCACTGTGCTCCATCTACTTATCACAAATGTGTGTATACTTTTGTTGCGAAACTAGTAAAAATGTTGCGAGATCTCTTATACTGTAAGTATTCCTTTACAAAGAAAATCTGAAAGGTTTCAGAATCTGTGATCTGTTACTCTAAGAGAGCACAGCAAAGTAAAACTCTGAAATGAACATGTACTTTGCAAAGCTGTTGTGCCCTCTCCTTCCCAACATTTGCTTTAGTTGCTAAAATGAAGTTTTTGAGCCAGTGACATGACTAGCATTTATTTCAGAGGTGGATCAGGTCTTTAAATTTCAACTTATTAAAATTGATTTCGGTTCCATTTCTGTAATTGAGAACAGGATTTTTGCCAGCAAAATTAAAGTCTTTTGACCATTTGAATAAGCAAGTTGTGTACAGTCATCTATATTTTATTTGTACTGTGGTAGAACTGTCTGAGACTGAACAACTCCCTTCTTCCCCTCTAAATCAATTTCATTATGAGTCAGACCCAACAGAAATGCAGTCCCCCAAGTTCTACATAATTCACATTTACAAGTGTTGAAATACATATCTAAAATCTGAAAGAGAGTGTTAATATACGTATATTTGATGTTCTCAGGCGCAGAAAGGTTTAACTGTCAACTTAATGAGAAAAAATTCCAGTTTTGACAGTAGTGAGCAGTTCTAAATACAGAATGGCTGCCTCCAGCAACTGGAGTTACTGGGTTTAACACAGTAGAGCTCCTCAAATGTTCTGCCTTAGCTAACCATGTGTGTCCTCCATACAGATCCAGCTTAGAGATTGTTCCCATTCGGCTCACTGTCTTTCCCTGGAGAAGGCAGGAACTAGTTGTTCAGGCAGAAAATGAAGCTTCAGCAGCCAAATGTTACTCAAGCTCTGCCTTCCACAGAGCAAAAGAGAGATCCTGCCAGCTGATAGTGTCCTGCTATCCCATGGCCACCTGTTCCTTGCACTGGGCAAGAGCAGTTGCTATGCACCTCAGCCAGGCTTAACCAAGAGAAGCAGCAGCCAAGTGCTTTGGACTGGTATGAGGCAGAAATAGTGGAGTGACTTTTGTGGATTCTGTTGGGGCACTGGGAACCCCAACTTTGGATCTAGTTCAAGTGCTGCTGATAACGTTGTTAATATGCTTTTATGAAATCTCAATACCCTCAATCCACTGATTTCCCAACCCAGATGTTACTTCAGATAGAGACATACAGTAAAACAGAGCCTTTGTTAATCAAGATAATAATTGCTCAAAATTATCCATAGATTTTGTGGAGTTAATAAAAAAGGTTTGGGGATTTTTAATTATTTTTCCCTAATCCTTAGGTCAAAATTAATTGTCTAAGGATGGAAAAGGAAGGAAGGAAGGAAGGAAGGAAGGAAGGAAGGAAGGAAGGAAGGAAGGAAGGAAGGAAGGAAGGAAGGAAGGAAGGAAGGAAGGAAGGAGGGAGGGAGGGAAGGAAGGGGGGAAAGAAGGAAGGGTGTGGTTAAAACCCAAAGTTGGATTTTAATGTAAGAATCAGAAACCAATAGCGGGTAATTCTTTTCTTCTGAACATAAGTGCTTATTTTTGGAGGGTAGAATGACCTTAACTTTAAAAAGCTGAAACTGGGTAAGGTGAATACAACTCCAGATAAGAACATAGTATAGATGCCAAATTAAAGTTTGACCTGTTCTCAGACATATCAGAGGAATAAAGTGCAGTTAGATCACTGAAAAACAGTGAGAAATTAATCCATTCTGTGATACTAAAATTTGTATTGTTATATAATTTAACACAGGCTTAATCCCTTCCCTCTTTTACAAGTCCCTCCTCCTCCCTCAAAAAAAATCCACCAGCTTGTCAAGTGTCCATGACAATAGTCAATTTAAAACCTACATGAATTTGAAGAGTGTAACTTTCTAGCTATCACTGTTGTGGTTTGGAAAGTTTGGAATGGTTATCCACACAGCATAAGGAATAATGAAGAGCAGAAGAGAGATGAAAACCCATGGCATCATTCCTCTCCTTACACTCTCCTTGGGAATCCATTCAACAGACAAGAAAAGTAAGAAGTTCTTATAAGTGGCTTAAAAAGGCAACCCTGGTTGGAGGCAGCCCAGTAGTCAGCAAGAGAATGGGATAAGAACAGCCAGTAGGGAAGGAAAAAAGAGATACAGAGAAAAAGTAAATAAAATGTACAAAGACCTGAGATAGAAAGAAAATTACTTTCAATTTAATTAAAGGACATACAGTTGAAATTCATGGACCTCTGCACTCAAACAGTAAATATAAGTGTGCTGTATTAAAGGAAAGCAGGGAAGTGAGTCTGAAAACTACTGCTGAAAATATGAACACCTACTGTGTCTTACTAATGAGGAAAGGCAAGGCAAGGAAAGAAAAGGAAATGAAAGGATAAAGTCCAATGTCATCATAATGTGTGAAAAATCAGATGACACTTTTTCCAAAAGTAGTACTCCTCAAATAAAGACTATGTTGTCTCCAGAAGAAAAGGAAGCCCTTTCTCTTAAAAACATGTCAAGAAAAACTGAAAATCAGTACTGAAGCATCTTTCAAGACTGCTGATGTTTTTATAATGACAGTTTTCTTCAAAAGAATGATGGAAATGTCTCCCTCAAAAATAAAGAAGCAAGGAATTATGTAAATAACAAGCTATACAATGCATATATTTTTAGAGAAAAAACAAAGTTTATACTTGCTAATGATTAAAAAATATTTAATGATGTGTATATCTGGTTTAAATGGGAAAATTTGCATGTGGGGTAGCTCAAGTGAGCCATGTAAACAAAGATATTTCGAGGACACAAATAATGAAGAAGAATCAAGAGAGGAAGATAATTATGTTGAGTTCAAGTATGTTATTAAACGCAAAATAATGATGATGAAATTGGTTTCTATAACAACAGATGGAACACCAGCTATGTTTGGATCCAAGGTTTCATGGCTCATCATCATCAACAAGCACTCAGAGGAAAAGTGATAGACTTGACACATGGTACGGGAGTAGTGATTAAAAAGAAAGTTAACTCCATTCAGGTCAAAGGCCTTTAACATTACAGGTCACACAATATGCTATAGACAGTCTTCGAAGACAGAATTTTGCAAAATGAGGTGAGCTGTCTGAGTGAAATTAATGTTCTAAGAAAATATATTGATCTTTTTTTTCCAGAGGTTAAAATAACTGTACGATCAATAAACAAAGAAGTTGGTGAACTCCATGCTTCACTTTGCCAAGTTCATGGTTGACTGAATTCAGTCAAAAGCTGAAGAAGAAAGAAAAGTTTATGACACACATGGCAAGATGAAAGCACTTCCAAGTGCCTTGCAAGGGAAGGCATTTCAAGTGAGGTTCAGTGTGTAGGTACAATAAAGGAAAAAATAAGGACCTCAATACTCTGGTCTTAAAATGCTTCTGGTTACAGCATGAAAACAAATTTGGAAAAGTAAGAAAAAAAATTACAAAAATGGATTTCTTAAAGACAGGACTGCAAACTTGGTGACTAATTGGCTGTATACATCAAGGAGTATTTAGAGTGACCAGTAGAATTCACAACATCTTGTTCATTACAGTAATAGTTTGTGTGCTTGACTGTAAGAGTGAATTAACTGTTACATTTGGATGCCATTGTATTAAATAAGGAAAGTGTCACAAAGTAAACAGATGTCTGCTTGGAAGACTGGAGCAAGAAGGATAAAATGTGGATGTGAGGTGAAACCTGCAGACCTTTTTCAACTATCCCAGTCATCTCCTCAGATCTACTTACTATATTATTTGCAAATAAAACCTTTCAATTTATATGTTGGGCAAATATAAATGGTGTGCATGAGAGGGCATGTTACCCCTGATATTTCAACAAACTTTCAACAGCAGCAACAGAAAGCATGTAGTATCAAATACCCCAGTAGTCATTTAGATGCTAATGCCAATACATCTGAACACATATCCAGCTTCTTATGCTGCTGAATATAACTTAAATTTTATGCCAGTTATTAGCAAAATGATGATGGTTAAAGCAGGAAATTATGATTCAAAGCAGCTGTTTGTGTTCCCAGCCCTAAAGACATTTTCTTCATTTGGGACAACTATAAACCTTATTTTTAAACCTATTTTTAAACCTTATTTTTAAAACCTATGCTTAAAATTAGATGGTCTTCACCTACCACCTACCACTTCCTTTGCCCCTCTGTATTTAAATAAATAAAGAGCCCAGATTGTCTTGGAAATCTAAAGTCAAAATAATTTGGGTTGCTTTGGGGATATTTAATTTGGAGATACTTTATAGTATCTTACCCTGTGTTGCCTTAGCATCCAGAACTATCTGTGAATTCATCTGCTGAGTCTGATTCCCATAAATTGTGCTAAAATTGGGGAAGGAGGAACCCTAAGAAAATGAAGACAAAACGTGCTAATAAATATTTATTTAAACTAAATTCCCTCCTTTTTTTTTTGTTGCTCCCAAAGGTTCCTTCAGTTTTTCTCAGTAAAGTTAAATTAACTACAGAGCATTAAAATAGTGCTAAAAATGCCCTGAAACTAGGTATCCCAGCCAAAGCTTGTACATCTGCACAAACGGCAAAATAATTATTCATAATTACTGAGTCATGTTATCATATTACACTGAGCACCAAGAGGAGCAATGACTATTTATTATAATTATAATTATTAGTTTAAAAACACCATTCATGAGCATGGTGCTTTTACAGAATTGGTAAAGGTGAACTCCACGATTCTAAAACTAGGTGTCTGGAGGCAATAGGACCAGCTGAATAGGAAAAAAAACAAAACAAAACAAAACAAACAAAGGAGGTTGAAGAATAAAAAATTATAGAGAAAGTGTTAGAAACATATAATTTATATTGTCTTGACTCTAGAACTTGAGGTAACTTGATTGTAAAAAGCCTTAGCTTTTTTTCCGAGTGTATCTTTGTCGTACTACATTTGTGGCAAGTCTGTACTAGTAAATTAGATAAGACTGGATTCATTTTTTGGCTGTGGGGGCAAGATGCATGTCACAGCTCACTGCAATATAGCTGAACTCTCTCACTGTCCAGAACAGAGACGCTACATCCAGCCAACTATTGTGAATTGTCCCTGGTCCACATTAGCATCCAAAAGGGCCAACACTTGCCTGGTCAGGCTCCAAATCAGCTTATTGGTAGTTGGTCCAGGACATGTTAGGGTTAGTACTTATGAATTATATAGATGTCCATACATTTCCATTATATAGTACCCTTCATCTTGTTTAGTATCCTACTGAAGATATAGATGGGGCAATCAGACAACTAAACAGGAGCCACAGGCAGTTCTAGATACAGACAGACACACATGTATAAAATATATGACTACGTTCTGGTCACCCAGACATTCAGATCAGATATACAGGAAAAACATATACCATCAGCTTTCCAGCTAACATGCCTGTGCTTTTTTTCTGAGAAATCAGGATGTGAGTACAGCAGAAGCTGCTTGCATAGACCTTACTCTGACATGGAGGTAAGATGCTGCCAGACTCTACATTTGGATTCATTAGCCTGGAAGCTTTTCAAATACTACAATTCAGGCATAATCTTACTAAACACATCCTCGTGTCTTAAGTACAAAATGCTTCCTACCTGTGAAGTTAATCATCATGTTAAATAATAATAATAACAGCAAGAACAACAAGAACAAAACCAACAACAACAATAATAAAAATAAAAAGTCCTGCTTCTTGGAACAGATTGCTTGTTTGTAACATGATGGTCTTTTTGAAATAGACAAATAACTAGCTTAAACAACATGTGTTTATAGACATCTCTTTTCTTCTTTATATTTAGATGTGTCTTTATGCAGAGACATATTATATACACATAGGTATGTATACATAAGCATATGTGTGTGTCTTTTTATATATACACTTTTTATACTACAGAGTATTGCATGTACATGTGTAAATCAACTTGTTCATAAACACATATATCTATATATACTTACATATATATGTGTATAAGTATGCATGTGTATGTATTCTTTTTTAAGTATGGAGTAAATCAGCCTATTTCTTTCCTATCCTCAAGCCTTCCTTCTTTCCCCCTCCCCAAGTTGTGTGTAAAACTTGTTGCATGCCTGCCAAAGGAGGCTTGCTACTTTCGCTCAGCACAAACAATGATGCAGCAGGTTTTGGACACTACCACAGAGGCTGAGTTTATTTTGAAGCTGAACGGCTTTGTCCCTAGAGCAGTTTTCTAGTAGCATGACTTAATCCAGCAAAGCCCCTCTTGTGAAATCTTGGTGGTAGAAAAAATATTTGCCTACTCAAGACATCCTGTTTGGCTACTTTACTCATATGGAAATGCACTTACTTAGTATTAGTAGATGTCTTATTGGTTTCCACAGAGTAATCGACATGTTTGTTGAATATGAACTGCAAAACTGGAAGTCTAGGGCTCAGAGACACTGGAAAAGTGATTTCAGTAGAAGTTGATAAGGTATTTGAAGCAGATTCCCTTTCAAAGACTTTTAAATCTGACTGTTTGAATCATAATTATTGTTATCTTTCAAATTTAGGATGGATTTCTACCTAGCTGTCTGTCCAGCTATGCTATTTTACTAACAGACTGTGCTGCTATGTACCCTGGTGGTGCAAATACTGTACTTTGCTTGGTATTAAATACGCAGTAAACTAAGTCAAAATCAAACCTTTACTTCAAACTCTCTCTCATTTTTATTGTTTATAGCTATGGGCTGAAGTCTCGCCTTTCCTACATCATACATCTGAGATTTGACTCAAGGCACTTCAACAGACACTACAGAGGAAGGTAAGGAAGAAAAAGTATTTCTTGGCACGGAGGCTCTGCAACATTCAGCACAATTCAGACTCTCCTAGAATATCCCTGGCAGCTGCTACAATCTGCTTCCCGGAAATCGGTGACCTGTTTTAAATTATTAGCCATTGGAGTTAGACAATGACCTCTACAGGATTCTTTATTTTTAAGTTTCTCACCTCACAATTTTCTGATGCTTACCTGCGTCTCATACGTGTTCATTGAGAGTACTCCCCACATAGACAGGCTCATAACAGATGTTATGATCCCAGGATTTAAAAGCTATTTATGTGTATGCTGTACATGCAGATAAAGTTGTCAAATTTTCCAGGACACTGTTTTCTAGGGCATAATATTATTATTACATGGGGGAGTCTCTAAATTGTACCCAAGTAATTATCCTTTGAGTGCCTTAATAATGTGGGGTAGCTAATAGCTACCCAGACTGGACAGCAGTTGCCAAGGTCCCTCAAAAAAGCCTAAAACTGATGCTTACAGCATATGCTATAATTAGGATCACTAAAGCTTTAGCATAAGGAACAAATAGGTGGGCTGGAACACCTCAACCTGTAAGAAGGCTGACTAAGGTGGGGAACTATGATAATGGTCTTTAGCACATATAGCATGTAGAAGCTGTGAGCGACCAATTGTTTAGAGTTCTTTCTAATACAAGTACTAGCAGGCATCAAAGAAAGCTAGCAGGTGGCATATTCAGAAAAAAACCAAGATGAAACATCTCCGCAGGCAGAGTAATGTGTAGTTAAGTTCTGGAACAACTTACTTCAAGGCTTCTGTAGACACTAAAAGTTTATGTGGTTCTACAAAATTATTATAAAAGAAATCACGGAAGAAAGTTGCTTTGAGAGATTTAAATACAGACACCATCCAATTTGCAAAGCACTGGCAACATAATTAGTGGTAAAATACTACTCTGAAATGTATTACTACCTGCTTGTACCTGTTCTTCTACTTTTACGTGTGCTGACACTACTGCACATGTGAAACTGGAGATTCTGACCTGCCTGACCTGCTGTTGGATCTGGCAAGGCTGTTCTTACATTCTGGTCTGCACAGCACTGGTATCAGTGGCCTCCATCAAATTCTGTTTTCCCATCAATGACAGAAATGCATTATACTATAGTGTGCTATTTTATGTAACTTTCATTAACACCTTCTACACATTTACAAACTCAAGAAAAGTTATTTTTATTTTGTTATGTAATGGTGTGATCATACAACATAGGTCATGCAATCATTATATCTTATTTGCATAATTATTATATTATCAACTACAGATTCTAAGCCATATAAATCTTAGGTTTACTCCTGCTTGAAGTTCAATGATCATGAATTCTTGAATGTTCCTGTTGCATATCAATTGCTTCATGCATTTGTTGCAGCTATAAGGTAATTAGATTTTAAAAAACCCAACCAAACAAACGAAAAATAATAACAACAAAAAAAACAATCTGTATCCAAACCCAAAGCAATTGAAAAACATAAAGCCAGCAGAACCTTCTTTTAAAAGAGTATCATAGCAAAAGCTTAAACCACAGCAAAGTGCATTGAGAAATGTAAAGTTTACGCTGTGGACCACATAAAGATAATACATCATACACTTAAAGTATCACAGATTTGCTCACTTTGAAAGCTAGAGACTATCAACATGACAGAAAAAGAGAAATGTCTGGAAGAAACCAGATCTTTGTTTGATAGTAAGCAACAGTATTTCTGTTAGAAATGGCAAGTCATCAAGAAAATTGAATGTTTTTCCTATTAAACAGAACACCATGTGTCTGAAGTGTGGACAAAGTCAGGAAAATAGCTAGGAAATGTAGGAAAAGCATTTCTTCAGCCGACATACCTATGTGCTTTGGACTTCTATCTACGTACTTTGTTGGCAAAAAAGGCACAGCTGTTAGTGTAAAAGTAAGGCCCTCAAGAGAACATCTGACCTCATGAAGTCTTGTAATAAATATCCCCTACATTTTGATTGCAGAATCAATATTTCCAGGATTACTGTATGAAACGTGATCGGTTTTAACTGAATACTGTCTTTTTTCACTTTCTCTTGGAATATTGTAGTCTGTATGATTACACTAAAAAGTTGGTCTAAATAAGTAGAAAATCAAGCATATAGTGCCAGAATTAGATCTGAAATTAGATCTGCTGTTGAAAATTGAGTGGCAAGGAAACTGTTGCAAGAAAACTAATATCCAAGTACACCCTGTTTTTTTCAGGCCATACGCTGTCTTGATCATTCTCTGCTTCTGTTTATCTCCTTCCTTTTACTGCACCACCTAACCCATAGCATTTCTCATTCACAGAGGCTACACTCTCACAGATGCTTACATCATTAAGTACATCCATTTGGAGATGCTTCTTTTCCCTTTTGGATCTTGAGAGAAGGAAACTGCTATGTAAGAATTATCACTTTTAATTAGTGATCTCTCAGATTGGCAGCATGTAGAAAAGCTATGATAGCAAAAGGAATTGGGATGATTTTAGCAGTGATACTCATTATAGAGCCAAGAAAACTTCACAGCAATTCATTAGAGGGGTGACCTGTGATTTAGGCAAGACTGAAACAGCAGGCATATTGGTTACATCAGTAGAGCTCAACAGAGAATTAAGGACTAAGTCTTGCAGCCCAGGAGACAAAGAGTGGATCACACAGGGCAGGCATGCTACATTCCTCTGTCCACACTATTCTGCCCTGGGTTTCCTCTGAGTCTTGTTATTGTATGACATAATGGGGGGGTGTTCAGTTCACAGTGCGAATAATAACATGAAGACTGTGATATTTTTACAGCATGAAACGGGGTGTGTACGTTGCATACCTTGGGCTATACTTTGATTGTGGAAGGATTCGGAGACTTCTGGGAGAGTATTAGAGGATTTTTGCAAGCTGGGAGCAACCATATTGCCTACTAATCACTGACAAGCCTGCTTCATTAAATCAAGATGCCATCAACAAGAAAGGTAAGTACTAGTGAGCAAGAATTGTACTTTCCTACCTTCTGTTTCCACGTACTCATACCTGTTCCCATACTGACCACAAGGACTTGCAGTGACAGGGTAGTGTGGTGACCTGTCTTCAGGCATTTTGAATGGTTCCTCTTTTGTCTTCACTGTAGACTCTAGTGCTCCCAAGTTCTTCAGCGTAGACTTCTGATGTTATCCAATTCCTCAACAGTACTTACTTATTGCTGAGCAATTTTACTAGCTGAACTACATGAAACCAAGGTGATTAAGGATCATTTGCAATCTAGCTTTTTCTGATTAGAATTGTTCTGCATAAAAGTACCCTTGTCTTTTATACAATGAAAATTAATGTTAAATAGCTAGGCAGTATTATATTGAAATCCCTACATTAAATTACTATTGAAAACATTGACACAAAGTATAAGAAATATTAAACAAAGTTTCTATTTATTACTTTAATAAACTGGAATATTTTCATTGTAGGAATCATCTCTGGATATACGTGTATTTAAACCCAGGTGCATCAGAACATATTTTCCCCTCAGTCTTTCCAGGGGAACTTTCTACAACATATCTGAATGACTGCAGAATCACAGAATTCAAACCTTTGAAAAAGCACTGGATCAAATTCAAAGGAAATATGAATTTTCTAATATATGCATATTTTAAATTATATGTATCTGTAGTTTTTAAAATTACTATTGTAAGTACTATAAGAAGACGTTATAATCACAGACTTAACGCCACTGCCTACGGAAAAATGGCAACAGAGACCCTGATGGAAGGGGAACTTTCTCCTCTTGTAACAACCTGTTCAGCTTGGAGGTTGAGTTATTTCCTTAATTTTGCACAACCTTTTGGACTCTTTTTGACAGCGAGGTTTTCAGGGATAGATTTGCACATAAAAATAGACCTGCCTAGCTCCATGTCTTCTGGGACAGTGCACAAGTAATAGTACAAGAAAAAACTGAGAAAGTGCCCGTATATACAACTAGTACAAGTTTTACAAATCAGGGACTGTATCAACCTAATGGTGAGGCAGAATTTACTCCTTACTAACCAGGTTTAATACCAGTATAACTAACTACATTTTTATTTTTCCTTGGGAATATCCAGATAGGACGTCTATAAAAGCATATTTAAATGGTGGCATGGAATTATGCATATGTATTTACTCTTACAAATGGACACCATTTAATGCAATGTAGCTTTTAGTATTTTTTTAATTGATGCAAAGAAGAATCCTAGAACTAGATAGCAAAGAAAATTTTTTAATGTTATCTATTACATGATCATTCTTTGACTTCAAAGAAACTGAGTGTTAACAGTTCAACAACTTGGAGTGAATAGTTTCACATATAAAAAAATTAGTATCTTCTAAGTAGACTTAAATTTACTGAGGTGGAAATTCTCATCTAATTTGAGATCTTTATTTGTAATCAGTTTTGAAAATGATAATGCTGGAATGAAACATGACAAAAGGATTTTAGAATTATTTACACGCTAGAATTTGAAAGATAAGTAGAGAGGCTTCAATGACCTATGTCTTTAGACTGTAAACTTAATCTGAGAGTTACATAAAATGTTGATATTCATCCTTCTTTTTCCTAGAAGCCAGGATATATTTAGGTATCCCTTCATTTGGCTATAGAAAAAAGGTTTACCATTGCTTCTCAGTTTGGGTTTTTTCTCATGTCTAAATAGAAGAAAATCCTTTCTTTTTGCTTGTTTGTGAGACAATTTGGAAAAAAAGACTTCACCAGCTTTCTCAACCAGAGTCTTTGGTTTTTTGTGACAGCCTTTGAAATCTTATCTTGATTGAGCCTCAATATATGTATTTCACACATGGGAGCACACATGGATCTGGATCCTCCTTGTTTATTTCAGGCCCAATTTAATGACATTTATTTCCATCTGTTCATGAGTAGTATAATATGGGGGAAAAAAATCCCCTTGGGTTTATGAGTGAGAAAAAAAAGCACAAAAGCCAACAACAGCTAAAGAAATACATCTGAGAGAGCTAAACTGGGTGAATGCTTAGATCTTTGGCTGAGCTCAAGGTTATACTTGTTCTAAGGAATGTACTCAAGGCTGAAAGGCATCTTGCTGCTGTCTTTGATTCATCTCCTTTGTTCTTACATTTGTGGGTGTGCAAGTTACCTTTGAGCTCTCCACACCATTGCAATAATGAATATTAAAGCACAGGAAAAAAAATAAAGTTAGAATTCCATGGAACTGCCATGAAAGGCATCTTTCTCCTGTACAAGTGTCAGTCCTGAGATGGTAATTTTTATGGCATATTTATGATATCCACCTCTTTGTATGAGGATATTTGCATTAATTACTTGCTCATGGGGTTAAGTTTTATTGGATTGTGTACTACTGCTGTTAACTATAAAAGAGGTGTTAAACCCTCTTGAACCTTGTAATTCTGGTGACACAAGAGATCTCAGAGAAAATGCACTAATCTGATAAACCAAGTTACCAAACTTCTCAATTCAAGAAAAAAAACCCCACAACAGTACTTCTCCTAAAGACAGTTCCTAAAAACCATGCTTATTCTCTTGCCTATGGAGAGATAAAGGAGAGGGAATATTCTTGAGCTTACCAGTCATCATGCTGATGAAAACCATGGCGAAGTTTTTTGTTGGTTTTTTTTTTCCTTTGGGAAAAAATTATTTGAAGTTTTGCCAAAAGAGCAGGATTTCATACCTTGTGACTACTCATTTTTCCCTATACAATCCAAAAATTATGTTTCACATGTTATTATGTATTAATGGAAGCTATTAAATTTACATGTCATGCTTAAAAAGTAATTATCAAGGGCACAGCATTTCAGATCCTAATGATTTGAATACCTATGATTATTCATACACTCCATAGTAAAATAATGACTACTGAAACAACACATTCTCAGGGTGGACTGAGCAGGAATGCAAATACTTTTCCTATTCCAAAGTAATAAGATTTACTTCCATTGAGAGAAAGTAACTGCTATGACGTGCAGACTTGTTTTAGCTGGGAACCCAGCAACTTAGAAAGGGTTTTGGAGAGCATTTTCTGGTAGGCCTCATTGACTAGCAGCTTCTGAAAGAAATAAACCAAATGTGGTTCTAAACATACTGCATATTTTCTGGTTTAAAACTGGGAAAGGTGCAAAACTGTGTTTCTCTAGCATGAATATTTTAGTTGTTTGCAATGACCATGTGCAAATTCACATAGTAATGTTTGTCTCAAAGGATTTGTTAGAAGTCACTTGTTTTTTTTCTGTTGGTACACACTGAAACAAACCATCTGCCATGGAATATGATATGTAGAACTGAAGAGAGCAAATCAGGTTTTAGAAAGAACATGTATCATAAGGGATTTGAGCTGAAGAAATGTAACCTTTAAAATTGTTGTTGCATGTGGTTTGGAGGAAAATACCAAACTAGAAGCACCAACATGGCCTCTCACCATGTTTAGTTCTCACTGTTCTATATGATAGTTCTGCTTTCTGATACTTTTTCAGTGAAAAAGAAAGCTCATATGGGTGCCCTTTGAATGTGGCATATCATACAGTTCTGATAAAACGCTTGCTTCTTGCTTGGGAGCAGAAGATATGCAGAACTCAAAACTATAAGAATTGTTAGAAATTCTTTGTGTCTGTGTATTTTCTGTATGAGTTGCCTCTAGAAGCAAATAACATCTAGAGGATAGTTTGGTATCAGTTCTTATTTTCTAGGTAAAGCCACATTCATTTTTAATATATAGTAGCATTATCAACATCAAATAAAACAAATAATTTTTTGTGACATACTTAAAAATAGGTATGACCTTTCATCTGAAGCTATCCTACAAGTTTAAAAATACATATTAATTAGTTTCTAAATGCCCTGAGTCTTAGGGTCTCTCCAGATATATAAACTGATTTAATTTCAAATGTCTGTATCTAATATCAGTCAGTTGCTAAATGTAGGAGGTACAGAATTTTTTTACCTCTTATTTAGTAATATAAGTAGGATCTTGTGATGTTCATGTCTGAAAATTTTTATTATCAAAACACAGTAAAACATGGCAACTTAGACTTTTGAAATTTGTAGTCATATTTCTAAGTCTAAGGCCATGTTTTTAATCTTTTAACTTTAGAAATGTGCAGTAGGTGTTAATAGTTGCTCATAATCTTGAGGCTTAGTTTGTATATCTGGCTTGTAGACAGTACTGCTTCTCCTAATATTAAATGCATAAATTCCAGATGTTATATAGAAGACATTTCTGTACGCACTTCAAGGAGCTGCTTTTCAGCATACAAGGCTAACAGGCACATGGATATTATGGAGGAAATGCAGTCTAGACATTAATAAGTGAAGCAGTCATTATTAGTACGTGCTTCTTTTTTCTGCCATTAAAATATGCAGGGTGCTACAAGGATCAACTTTTGCAATGCCAAGTATTTAAACTGAATAACTACCTTCCAGAATTTTAGCAAAAAGGACTTAAAATTAAAAGTTTCCCTATGTTTGCACAGGATAACTTTAAGCTGTTATTTAAAAAAGTCTCTGTTGTAAGAAAGTGCATTATGTTGAATTGCTCAATCTAAATATTGCTTTCTGTAGTTGGCCTCCTAGCAGTGCTGGTAGCCTGAGCGCTAATTGTGTGCAAGTGTTGAACCCAAGCCAGTTCTGCTTGCAGTCTCATTAGCATATTCATAAGTCACAGCTTCACGCAGGTGCCAGAAAGCTGCAAAATGTTTTGTGACTATTCACTGCCACAATAGCAGAAATACTGAATTACTCTTAAAAAACTATTATGTGCTATAAAATAAACTGCTTAATATTGTAAAGTAGGTTCAAAAACTCTGGAGCAATCACTCCATGAAGAAATGAAACAAGATTTTTTCCTTTTTTTTCCTTTTTCCTGCCTTTCCTTCTTTCTCTCCCATCCCCCTTCCCCGCCCCTCCCCTTTGCCCTACAGAGTGGAAAATTCAGATCAGGCAGATTAAAAAGAATGTTTCTTGCTTCATCCCCTTTTGAAAACCAGCTCTGGTTTTCTTAATAGAGGCCAAGGAAGATAGTGTGATAATTACTAGATTAGACATCTACAGACTCTGCTGCATGAGTGATAAACCAGAATAATGGAACTAAGCTTCTTCTAAATGAATTGGAGCAATCCAGACCCTCACTAATTCAAATAAATTCAAAATAAAAGCACACTCTTAACATGCTGCTGCCAATAGTGGTAGCACGATAAAAGGATTGTCTGGATCAGTGTATCTCTTCACTGCAGGTCACTTTTGGCCCTTTCATCAGTAAAATTTTGTCTTTTTGTAATGCAAAGACAATTAATTCAATTGAAATTATATTTCAAAACCTTGGTCAAGCAAAATATTTTAAAGAATTTTCCAAAATTGTTAAATGCAGATAGCAAGGCCCCAGTTTATCATTTGAGCATATCCAGCAGTCTGCTTTTGCAAATAAAATTGCATCACTGGTAACAACAAGCAATTCTTAATTTAGTTAATTTTACCATTGATCTTACAAAGAATGTTTAATCATTTCTATGCTGTGTATTCCATTAGAACGCATATTTTATTTCATCTTAATGGATCCTTTAAAATCATCCTTCCTCTAGACACAGATTAGGAGGACCTCAGTGACCTGCACTTTAATAAAACTTAGTACACAATGATCCACAATCAAAGCACACACTCGGATATTTTTTTTAGGCAAAGGATCTATGCTAATTACACCACTATGTTTAAGAAACATGCACTATTCATTAGGATTTTGGAATATATATTAATTATTACCCTGCCATGGAGGGACAGATTTAGAATTGTGAAATACTCATTTCTTTTTACAATTTCCTACATATCCTTTACAAAGACGTACATTTCATGTTTTAACGGGAGGAATATTTATGTGAAAGCTATAAAAATCCACCTACATGCAAAATATTAAAAATAAGGCAATTACAAAGTATGTGCAGAAGCACCTGTATTTTGATGCTACACCCTGCAGTCATACCTGTATCTTGCATAAAGTGTTTGAGCTTTTTATTCAATGTGTGAGGAGAATTTGACATTGACTACACTAGATATTTCCTAGATATTTCTAGTATTTCAGCTAGAAAAGCCTTGGAGGCCTAGGGACCCGCACTCATTCCCATCACAAAGCTGGAAGTTGACAGCCAAGTGACAAAATGTGTCTCTGCTTTAGCCCTGGACTTCTCCTGCTGTGAGACAAGGAGGGAGCCCTGAGCATAAAGAACCCCAGGGAGCTGGCTGTGAGATGCCGAAACAATTCACCCAGCACAGTCCACTCCTTGATGAGATTTGGGTGTCCTTAGAAAGAAGGGCATCAGGAAGCAGGTTGCAGACTGCATTATAAACTATTTCTGGTTCCTTGTGTGTGCATCACAGCCCCTTTACCCCTCAGACTTACAAGCTAGTAGAGTTGTGTCCAGAAAACTCTCCCTGCAGGTGACTTTTAAAAGTCTGAATTCCTTAAACAGGTGAAGGAAATATATGGGTTTGTTTTGTTTGATTTTGTTTTCTCTTTCTGAGTTCTTAATTCTGAGCATCAGGCTACTTACTCTATTAAGAGGAGTCTCTATTTTTGATGAAAGTGTAGGTCATACCAGATGCTGAGTGCTTTTTGGACAGGTTTGGGTTGCTCAGTCCTGCCAAGAAGGAAGATCCTCTGCACTGTTATCAAGGCACAAACAAGCAGTAGCTGGGGTATGTGGCTATGACTGCCTATAGACAGCTACAGGTTTGCAAGGCCTGTGCGTTGGCCTGAGTCACCCTGAAGCCATCAGGTTCATCAGTGCATCACTCTGCTTGAGCTACTGCATAGTTCTGCAGAGGCCTTCTGAAAAGGAAGGCGTTTTAGGTGTGCTGGCACACAGTGTCATAATAGCACAGACACAAAGCTTCTGGAACAAACCTGGAGTACAGAGCAATTAAAATTATGGGCAGGGTATGTTTACATTTGCTAATGCCAAATGTAAATATATTCATACTCCAGTACTGGGCATAGCCACTGGCTCCAAGAAAAATCTTGCCCATTTGAACTGTATGAAGTCTCAGAGTGCAAGAAGCAGCCAGACCATTATGCCTTAAGCAGACATGATGTCCTAATTTCCATCTCTTGAACTTTCTTCATTGATATTCATAGTGGTTGAAATTTAATTCAAGGCAAAACCTTTTTTTTTTTGTGTGTGTGTTCCAGTTATGACTAGTGCTGGAATACAACTGTTGTCCTTACACTGCAGAGACGCTTTGAAACAATGAAACTTTTTTCTCAGTTTTGCTCGCACAAACTGATTTAGTGGGTGTTGTCTCAACAAACTGGAACATGAGATTGAGTATGCTGAGCCTTGAGAAAAAATGATAGCAAGTTTTGCTCTCCAAGGAGAATGTCTGGTTAAAGTAAAATATCCCCACCATATCCTAGGGAGTACTATGACTGTGGTTGTTCCCTTTATAGCTAATGGAAAGGAACAGGCACCTCTAGAGAGTCATTAATCTCATCATAAGATAGAACAGATGAATATCCCTGGAGGTGTCTATTTTTCTCCATTAACTATAAAGGGATCTTAAAATGCCTGGCTCAGATTTTAGATGTCTAACTTTCAGATGTTAAATTACAACCGATTAAGTCAATCACATGTTGTCCCTTAGCAGAATGTATTAATTCCCTCCACAACCAGTCAACTCAGTCAGCATCCACAAAGAAAAGCTTGGAAAGAGAAAATCATTCCTGAATCTTCCCTGAACTTCCTCACACATTTGCAGTAATTGTCATCCACAACATACAAGCAGGGAATAACGCATATTCTCAGGAACACTTGACTTCAACTCTTACTTCTTTTTAACAGGCTTCCCTTTATTTCCAGTTTTGGGACAATAAGTGATTTATGAGGAAGGAAAGTGTCAGAAAGGGTATTATCTGTTACTGCATCTAGTGTATACCATCTAAACAGCATTACACATGTTAAAAAGTATTTTGCACCTGTTTTGCACATCATTAAAAACACTAGATTTAGTTTTCTGTTGTATGCCAACATCAGTGTTACCACTAGGAACTCTATACTTCTGGCAGCTGGCTATCTGTGTTGTGGTGCATCTGTTTTCTACCTGATAGGTACAGGTAGAAGTCTGTTGCTGTGTCACTTGCAGCAATTCACCACAATTTTGCTGTTACGTTTATAAGATTTCCATTTTCATAAATGGCCTATAATCAAATGTTCTATGAGCTTTCATACACAAATATTCTTTAAAGTTAAAAAAAAAAACAAACCCCACAATTATTGTGCCAATACAAGCTGTTTCAAATGCAAACTTAGCTGTAGAAATGTGGCAACCTCTTAGACATTACCTTTTACCAGTATTTGTACACTATGTACCAAGGAATATATATTTCTATTTATAGAGAGCTTCACTCTTCATGGCAATGTATTATTTTTCTTCATATCCTCTTTATTATGAAGCAAACAAATAAACAAGTTCTGTTCTTCCTTATTGTGAGGATTACTCTTTACATGACTACACAGGCTGCCACAGAGGTCAGCTCTGAATCCCAGACTATGCAGAAACCAGACAGAAAATAACTGCACATGATAGTGTATGAAAATGCATATTTTCAAGAGCAGTATTTTCATTGTAACTGCTGAAAACTAAACTACCAAAGCACAACTTTTCTCCTAAAATCTAAAACTTCTGAAGTCTTAAAACTTCCGAAAACTTATTTCTCCATTGCTAAGCATTAAACTACTCTTTTTTTCTCTTTTTTTGTTTGCTTGTACAGGCACGCAAATTCATGTGCACAGTGTCTGTCTATCTAGCTGTCTGTCTACCTATGTACCTGTACACCAAATGTGCAATTACAGGTCATTTAATGTGAAAATGGCAAGGAGAAACTCTAAGTTACCTATCTGAATTTCTCATCATCAGTAGGGATTTTCTGTCACAATTGTGTGGTAGGAAACAAAAGTCTGCTCAAGGCTAGGGAAAGAAAAGAAAGTCTACTTTCTGAACACCATGAAAAATTGCACAATATTGTAACACTTGGCTGCATAAGGTAAAACTGCACCAGGGTAATACTTGCTAACGTGACTGGAACATACGCAGGAAGATACAAAGACCCATAGACCTCAACAGCACTGCAGGAGAAGCAGAATGAACAGCTTCTGAAAAATGTCATCAATGTATTATGTATAAAATAGATCTGTACTCCACTTCAGTGTCAGCCATGCATGACTTTTTGTTCCTCAGCTATCTTTACTTAGCATAGGCAAGGAAAGTAGATTTCCATTTATCTGGGGCTTCTCAGAAAAAACAACAGCTTTTTAAGTCACATCCTAGGGAACTTCTGAAAAAATACAAAACTAGACCACAGAATTCTCAAGTTTATGAGTAAAAATTTCCTGGGACAACATAATTTAGAAAAGCTGCATGTACCTTGAGAAAAAGATATAGTCAGAAAGTACTTAGCTATTTTGCATGAATTTTTGGCTGGCAGTCTTCATAATAAATACAACAGGAGGCATCTGATGGGGAGAGCAATAATATAGTCTTAGCAATTTAGCTGGAACAGCTTAAGAAGATGCCACTACACTCCTCAGCTGGAAGGTACTGTCCTGACAGCTGTGACCCCAAAATAAACCATGTGACTACTTCAAATCCATTTCAGTGCAAAGTCACAGGGTTAGCTTAAATCACTGCTGAATGTCATTTCAGATGACGAGTTTTTGGTTCATGTATTAGCTGATAAGCCAGTCTTTATAATGCAGAATTACCTTTATAACAGTTAGATAGTGATTCAGTTCTGAAATTCTTTGTTGATTTTATCTAATTGAGGTATTACAGTGAAGACTTTTTCTTATCTGCAGATGTCTTCTGAAAATTGAGTACGTTCCCTCTACAGTCAGCAGGGAGAGACAGGCTCACACTGGATTTGGCATGATTCATGACCACTTTTTTAAACATTTTTTAAACATTTAAAAGTGTTTATCATTTGTGACCATTTTAAAAAGTAAAAATTTTATGCTTCAAAATGTTGGTGATACTTTCAATTTTGTTAAATAAGGAAAACCAATAAAATGTTGTCTTAAGTACTGTAGAGCTTTTCTTCAGCCATTCACTATGACCATATTGTATAGGAATAAAACATATGACACTGTGAAACTATGATGTTCTTCGTGCTATGAATTCCTGATGCTGTACGAAACTTTCCGATCCAATAGAATCACCTCATTAGAGACACAATACATAATTGAAAGGGTGAAGCTCTTTGTTGATGTGAACTAAGTCACAATAGGTATTCATAAAGTTGTTCTGGCTTTAAAGATCTGTATGCCTCTCATGATGTCTGTCCATTTTGTAAATTAGTAAGACTGACTAAGCAGACCATTGTTGTGTCACATATGATGGTGGTTTTATGTTTTTATCAGAATTATATACTCTAGTGAGTACAGGTTCATTCAGACTGATGGTACCTCTTGTGTGGAGCTCTGCAGAAGCAGCAGAAGCTGACCTGCAGGGCTGTCTGCCATTTGTGATGAGTATTAAATCAAAATTTCTTTGAAATGCTGTCACAGATGCAGGGGGAAAAAAAAAAGTGGTTATGTAATATATTATTTCTACATCTTGAAGCAGAGAATATTATGAAAACTATGCAAGGTAGGTATTTCTGTGGGTGTATATGCACAAGTGTGCAGTCTGTCTGACAGGCTAGCTGTGTTTTTTTGGAATGCTTTCAACAACTAGGTCAATATTACTGGGGAAAATACATACATAAAACAACAACAACATAACAGAACGCTTTCTTTTCTCTTAAGCTTTGACTAGACCAATGTGCTGTGAGCATGTTAAGCCATCACAGGTTGCTGCATTGAAACGATACTTCTCTAGGATCATTTAAAACAACTGTGATCCATCATACTTCTACTTCATGAAAGGAACACTGCTATTGGCACTTTTTGGCCTCGAGAGCTGCCTAAAGATCTGTCAACACTTCTGCTAAGTTACCTGCAAAAATGGGTTTTGAGTAGCTTTGTTCTGTTGTGAAACAGAACTGGTACACGTGCAAGCTGTTTAGCTGCCCCTGCTTTTTGAAACTGCTGAACTGACACCTGAAAAGGCAGGTGATGAGACAGATGAGCAACCTGCACAATAAAAATGTAATAGCTTGTAAATGGTGAAAGAAGGAAAGAGGAGGTTGAAAGAGAAGGAAGAAGGCAGATAACCTTAGCTTTCAAACAGACATTTTGCCTTTCTAAAATTACCCTGTCTACTTCCAGACTTAACAGGAAAAGCATTTACTATTTTCAGAATGCTGGGTTTGATCTTAAAATCATAGAAATAAATTTAATATAGAAATAATTCTATGTCACAACAATAAAAAAAGGTATAAAAAAATCCTGTCATTACTGTCCGAGATGCATTTACAGTGTCCATTACTATTACCATCTCAGAAAATCAGGCCATTTCCTCGAGTACTTAAATATGGCTCAATCGTGCCTACTCTTAGGCAACCGAGTTTAAAAAAATATATTCTNGGTTTAAAAAAACATATTCTTTTTGGTTATAATGAGTAGAGACATGATGCATTCTGGAAGGCTATAGAGTGAAAAAAAAAATATCGTTTTGCAGAGAAACAATTTTTAAAATTGCAAACGTAATTTATAAAAAAGCAAATTGGATACATCTGCATTAACTTATCTGCAATACATTTAACTTGTATAGCTATCACAGTCAAACATGAACCCCATATTCCTGTGTGGGAAGTCCAAATAGAAATGCGGGTGAATGCATGGCATACTTTACTAATTTGTGTGGGATGCTTGGGTGTCAGGAAACCTGGATAATGTCTGTGACTCTCACAATTGCTGCTCCAAGGTACTAACAGCAAGGCTAAAGTAAAGCTCCCTGGTAAGTCTTTTGCTGTCAATGGCAACATACTGTAAGTTACATAAACACTCAAGGAAAACTGAGTAGAACTGAGAAACTTTGGTGCAAAACTTTTCTAGAACCTGCTGAGTTAATTTCAAGCAAATATTGTTCAATAACGGGATCTTTCAACAACTATCAGGTATGTTGTCCTAGGATTTTATATATTCAGGTATATAAGTGTGTAAACACATTTATGTACTTATATTCAAAAATGAATGTAATTAAATGTGCCCTGTAGATTAAAAAAAAAAAAATTGCACTTGCAATTCAGAAACAGGAAAGTATTATATAGCTAAAATGGACTTTGCAATATGTCAAGACAACAAAAAAAAGTATCTCCACATCACACAAAAGAAAAACAATAAAGAAGTAAGAAGCAAAACAAATGGAGAAATTGAGAAATAGAAACAGAGAAAAGATGAATGAGTTAAAAGGAAGGTGCAAGATACCATTTCCACCATATCAGGAAAAAATCACTTATGGTAATGCAGATTATACTAAATTCATGCATGGGCAAGCAACATTTGGGTATGAATTTAGGAAGGAACCAAAAGAAACTTCTCCGACTATAGAAAGATATGTAAACAAATAACATTTAGCTATACATGGCTAGATATAACATAGTACCCACATCTTGATAAAACATCTTAAGACAAAAGAAGGACCCAGTAAATAATAAGGGTATGTTCTCCCTTTGCTCTGAATGTGGCTCTCCCAGTGAGATCAGTAAGCAATATAGTTAGGATATCTATAGGATCAGAGTAACAAAACACTCTGATTACAGGAAACTTGTGCATCTTTAATAGATGCATGCTTTCTCTTTCCACAAAATTACT
This sequence comes from Himantopus leucocephalus, assembly GCA_003993805.1. Lineage (NCBI taxonomy): Eukaryota > Metazoa > Chordata > Aves > Charadriiformes > Recurvirostridae > Himantopus > Himantopus leucocephalus. Next base: position 175,207,833 of record RSEF01000001.1, on the reverse strand, counting down.
TATAGCACTGAAGAATTAAAATGCTAAGTTTGCACTGGAGCAAAAAGGTAAATAATTTCATCAGTTTAATTTTGGGTAATGTGGAATGATTTTATTTCACAACACATATATTATAATGCCTTATTATATGGGAAAAATAGAGCCATAGATCCAATTGTCTTGTTTGCTGAAGGCATTTGTATGGATGAATGCAGTTCTAGACTTTTTAAGCCGTGTTCAAATCTAGGAGGAGGCTTTGAAAGTTTCACTGTTGGTATTATCTTTCAGAGAAAACCATAGAATGTCTATGAATCTCAATAAACTATGCATAATGTATTACAAATCAGGTCTTATGGCTGCAGTCAGAGCTATAAGACACAAAGGTGAACTGAACCTGCCTGATAACAAAATTAAAATTTTAGATCCCTATATTGGAAATGAATAATTTTAGGTGCATAGGTCCAAATAAGTGATCCAGAAAGTTCTCATTTCAGCAGCTATCTAGTCTAAAAAGCGCTTGCTTTTCACAATGTGTCCCATTTATTTAGGCTGGTAAATCAATAGGTGTCAATACTGCATATAGGCTATTGAATTCTAGATTGGCCCATAGGAATTCTCTTATTTGTTAGCTGTGAAACAAAAATAAAAATCAGGAAAAAGCATGCATCATTTTCACCAAAACTCATAAATGATGATACCTAGCAAGTAGCAAACTTCATAGCTGTTTCCTCTTTTCTGTGTTGTTATTTAATCCAGTGAGTAATACACCATGGGTAAATACAAGACTGCAAACTCTGGACTAGAAACCTGGATTTTTTTACCACAGCCTTTAATGTTTCAGAGTTATGTTTCTTCTTGATTAATCTCCATGTGACTCAGTTTTTCACTTTCTTATGCAGTGATTCACGTGTAGAGAAATGGAAAACTTTCCTGTTCAGACTATAAAATATGATCTTGAATTCCAGTAACCTGAAATCAGCAATAAGTCCAGGTTTACCATTTCTGAGGTAAAATCTCTAAATAAACAAAGAAACAAACAAAAAAATGTAGGTACGGTATGTATCTTCATATGCATTTTGTACCATATTTTGAAAAGAGTGAATCATGCTTAGTTAATTTTCTCACCAGAGGAAAGGCTCCCACGAATGGACAGAGGTATTAAATGTGCTGGTATGAGTCAAATACCAGATTTCAAAGACAGGACTTCAGGTTTAGGTTAGCAGTTTGGATGTTAACTTCATCCCTTCTAACCACTTCTAAAGTCTAGACAACAAACTTCCAGGTAGAGAGATACTTTGCTAGATACACTGTGTTACCTCAGTACCAGAAAAACTCCAATGCATGATGAAGTTTTGATATGCTCCTTATATTACAGAGAATATTGCCAACTAGTGTCTCAAATTTCTGCATACAGCTATTCTGTGCATGTAAATCAGCTATTCAAATAAGCATTTTGTATATTTGCACTAAAAAAAACCCCAAAACAACCAAGTTTAGTGCCCTCAGATCAATGCACATTAAATTTAATTATGTGGAAACTCAATTGCCCATACCAGCAGCAAATTTAGAAAACATCTTTGTATGCTGGATGTTGAAGTAAGGTCTCAGTTAGGTAACCATAGCAAGTTAAATAACCACATAGTTGTGTAACCACAGCATTCATAAAGAAGAAAATATTTCAGAAATATATTTGAAACCTAGTGACAAACATTAATAGTCAGAGACTCCACTAATAAGAAATCAAACATGAGAGGAAAGCCTGTTGTAAAAGCAGGTTACCTTTTTGACAGTTTTCAAGTGTTTTACATCTTGAAAACATTGCTAACTTAAAATACAATAAATTCTATCTGAAATTCGTTTCATGTTTATCTTTGAAAACTTATTTCCTGTGATAAATGCAAAAAAGATGAAAAGATGATTATTTAAAGATAGTTTTGCTTCTAGACCACTACAAGCTAATAGCTTCAGTCTTTGTAGAATTATGTCATATACATATCAGCCAGATACCATATAATCCATCGTATTCCAATAACATATGACATGCTACTGGCTGGTTTTACTTTTCCTTTCAGAAAACACTCACTGCTAACTGCTTTAACTTGGGTCCATAATATGCTTTAAAAATTTTATTTTACACCTTATCTTTGCTCCATGTTAGCAAAGTCCTAGTTCATGATGAAGTGTAATCACATTCTAAATTGTGGTCCATATTATTATTTTTCCACATGGTTATTCCACATTTATAACTTAAGTTCTCTGTCCTAAATTTCAGAAATGGCAATGTGTTTATACTTGTTTTTCCTTCCTTTAAGAGTGATCTGCAATTTTCATTTAGCGGCATCCTACATGCGACACATCATCTTATCCAAGGAAAGTTTATTGTCATGTATAATATAGATGCTTACAGTAAGGAAGTGAATGTTATAGTACAAAACTCATAGAATATAGATAATGTAAATTCTCATTTATTTATCCTTTGAAAACTTCAAAAATAGCTTCAAAGATTCTCTACGTATCTAATAACGTTTATGCAGATGGTGGTGTTTCTTTGCTTGCTTTGTTTTGTTTTTTTCCTGGTAAGTATCACCAAAAAATGTTTATTTATACATTAATTTATTCATATTTATCCACGGGCTAAGGTTTTACCTAAAAAGTGCATAGTTGTATATGGCAATCATTTTAGAATGCATATGCTAATGAAATTCAAATGAATAAAAAGAGTACTCGCCTAGGACAGTTATCACAATACAAATAAAAAAATAAAATCTTGTCAACAGAATAATGCAGTCATTAGTAAGCATTATAAAATTAAAAGTGTGTAATATTAATTATGTGTAAATAATAAACATCTTTAAAATTCACAGTTATGTGATGCAAAATATGCATGCATTTAACATCACTTTGATGAGACTGGTATGAATTGTAGATAAAATACACAGAGAACAGACAAAAAGCATACTCTTCATACTGCCCAAGTGATTCAAAAGGTGATTTATTGGCCAACAATATTAATTAGTTTGAGCATCTGCTTCTGTAGTCTGTAGTATTCTTTGCACATATAAAATACATTTACAGTCTTGCTAGTCACTATTGTTTTCTCTGATGTTATAACATTCTACCTCTATCATTTAAGGGTCTCATTCATTTTTCATTGAAGTGATAGGAGTCTTCAGACTAAATGCAATGTATTCTGTAATAGTTCAATAAATATAAAGACAGGTTTGGTTTGGGAATCTGTTAAGACCTGTACATAATATACACATAATCTGTACATATGATAATATACTTACTGCAAATGTTGGAAAATATACCTGATAATATATCTACTGTAAACGTTGGAAAGACTGCTATTAACTTCCATGGCTTTTGATCTAGCATTTTAAGTACATGGTATCAGAAAGCATACTAAATTCAGATGTTCCAAATTCTGATATTTCTCATACCTGAAAAGTTCTTTGCATATACCCCCATGCACTGCATAGTGGAACAGGCTCATATTACACTTTTGCCTGTATTATATACATGCAATAATTATTATGCATGGTCTTGAGAAGAGCGACAGTGAAATTTAGTATTTGTTATTTTGAAAATAGAGAGGTACACTCCTCATTGTCCACAGCTAAAGCCCACTCTCACACATCTAGCACATCTGTTTAATTACAGAGGGTAAATGATGTGAATGTAACCTGCCAATACATATCAGAAGATATTTGTACCTGAAGCCATAAAAATCTACTTTCTCCTACTTATGTTGTGTCACCTATCTAATATATTAAAGAGAAGAGATTATACATAGCAAAACCAGATGAAGAAACAAAATTTGAGCTCATCTGTTACCCCTTTTTTTATTATTGGAAGTGCCACGTGGAACTTTTGACCCTTACATTTCAAAGTGGTGCACAAATTCTCTTGTTTCCTGACATTAAAGAAAATGTTCTAGCAAAACCTTCACAAATGTTTTTGAAAAATCAACATGTTCATGATGTTAACACTTAGGGTGTTTCTTAATGAAACACCCTTTCTGATTTTAATGAAATTTATTTGTGTATTGTGTTGGTGATTTGGAAAAGAAAAAGTAAAAAAAAAAACCACAAACAAAAAAAAACCCACTTTTGACATCATTATGGAACCTCATTCCCTGAGAAATTAGGGAGAAAGCATTATTTAAACATATGGTCTTTCTGTTGAAACAGGGCATTAGACAACTCCATATCACTAGATTTCGTCTGCAGTCATTTGAAGCTGGCAAAGATGCTCCTCAGTCCTGGCTCTGCAATAGGTTGACCAATGTAGCAGGTAAAGCTACTTGCTGTGGAAGCCAATTACAAGTAATTTCTGCAGTGGTAAAGTGCAAGAAGATTACTTTGACATGTGCTTCTTTTCTCCTACACACTATTGAGACAAATTCTTTTTAGATTTGTTAAGATCTACTCTCTTCCATATTTAAGAGTTATGGTTCTGCACGGAAAGAGAAAGACAGGTACCCTCAGCAGACCACTTTGTTTTCCTCAAATTCATAATAATGTGAGAGCCTCAGGCACTTTACGGCTTCTCTCTACTCTTTGTTCTCATTTTAACTACAAATATAAGAGCATGAATGTACTTCTGTATAAATATTTCTCACTAAGCTTATGATGTATTTATGACTTATTTTAACACTGCCACTAAGCCATTTATGCTGAACACGTGATAACTACTTTTTTTTTAACAAATACAATGTATGCATTTTTAGATAAACTCTACTTTTTCCTGGGTTTTTTTTCTGAGTTGTGAAATTTCATCACATATAGTCCTAAAATCTTTGGTGTCACTACGTTGCATTAGGGACAATGTTTGTTTCCTATAAGGCAGTCACCCAAAATCAAGTATTAAAAACGCTTTCATAAGGTACCACATTGTTCGTATCTATTATTTTCTTCCTGTATATGTCCAAATAGACAACACCTGTATATGTCCAAATAGATTCTTTAAGATGCTATTTTTGCTAGGTAACTCCCTGTCCTTTGCCTTCTTTAATCATGACCCAAACTCTAATACCTTGTCATGGTTTAGGCTGAATCAGCTACTGTGGACATGGGGCACCCCAGACGGGACCAACAGATGCTCCACTCTACCCCTTTTCAAGGAAAGACACAGAGGAGAGAAAAAGAGACTTATGAGTTTAGAAGGAACTAAACTACTTTAATGAAATACTAATAATGAAATAAAAGGAAATAATGAAATATATACAAAACCATATCAAGCTCCCAGGATGACAATCATGTCACCAGCTGGCACTGGGGCAGTCCCAGACTGGACTCAGTGAGGGACAGGAACTGGATTCTGGATCTGCGTTCAGGCTCAGGATCATAGGCAGATGAACACAGAGAGTCCTCCTTGGACATCAGCCATTGCAGAAAAGACACCTGACCCTTTGATCCCCCAGCTTTTATACTGAGCATGAGGCAGATGGGATGGAATACCCTGTTGGTCAGTTTTGGGTCACCTCTCCTGTCCGCTCCTCCCCGCAGGTGCAACTCCTCTACACTTGTCTGCTTCCGACCCTCCAACATGCCAAGTAACAAAGTTGGTTGGCCTTGGTTGTTATAGCAATAAGTATAAGGAAGATCATCTCTGCATACCATGCTTTGGCATCAACTATAAACATAGATCTTATCACTCTGAGAGAGTGAACATTGTCTACACAATATGCTGTTAATTTCAGTAGTGAGAAGAGGCCTAGCTAAGAAGCAAAGTTACTGAACAAAATTGGTCGTGTTTTACCTCAAACAAGGACATACCTTTATAACATAAGTACACTTATTTTCTTGGGAAGAAGAGATTCTAGAGAAGGACTTGTGCTGCAGGACCCCTCATATTTCTGCAAGCGGATGAAAACCTATGGATGTATCCTCATGTTAAGAATCCGGGTAAAGAAAGAGATAAAATAGCTTTTGCCATATATCTGTTGAGTTAGGTCTTTCAGGCTGGGATTCATCTTTCAAATTATACAAATGTAGGTGTTACCATGTAGATGGCTACAGATTAAATAGGTGCCTAATATCACCTAGCGGACACACATCTAGGTGTGCTTCCTCTACTCACCAGCAGACATCTGTCATCACTGGAAGTGCTCTAGCATACTGGAAGCACCTGCAGAGCTGACAGACAGGTCGCAGGACTTGCTGGGGGCCCAGCAGACTATCATAGGGCATTTCAGACCTGCCTATATGTGGACAACTGAATGCTTCTGCCTCTTAATCAAGAAAGAGAGGCTATTCTTTTCCATATCATGAAGGTAGTCATGCTTTGACTAGAAGACATTTTTTCTTTCTCTTGGCCCAACATGTTATGCAATACAGAACACAGTACGTCCATCTTAATATTGCTAAGCTGATTAGGGTTTGAAACTAAAATAAACTAATAGCAACTAAGGAAAAAAATATAATAAGGAAAAAACAAAGAGAATACAAGGAACAGAAGATCTTAAAGGGGGAATAAGAAAGGAAGTAAAGCCTTAGGTGAAAGTTGTATGATTACTGAAAATTAATTGGTCAAGACTTTCACTGAAGAGAATTATTTTTGTATAGGTCCCCAGTCAATGAGAATCAATTGTTGGTCACTTATTTACATATCTGAATTCTCTAGATTTTTAAAAATGGAAAGTAAGTCACTCCATTTCTGAACCCTCTATAATGGTTATTTTTATCAGTGTTTTCCTCAAAATCTGACTTTTCTGAGGAACACTGAAGTGGTTCTCTTGAGGGCACTATTTCAGCTTATTTTTCTATTTTACTGTACCTTCCCAGTTTTACATGTGTCTACTCACCGAATTTAAATTGTGTTTGTGTATCAACTCCATTATATTAGTAAAAATCAATACACTAAGACTCAGTGAAAACCTGTACAAGCTTAGAGGGAGACTGAAGAGAAGCCGAAAAGCTGTAAAAAAAAAAAAAAAANTTTATTTGACAAATTTTGGTTTCACTCCTCACTAGGCCTGTTTTGCTTTTTACTATATATCTATTTCTCTACCTGAGTGAATGGAATATCCCAGGTTTGTGCAAAAAAAACCCCATGAAATTTCATGGCCCTTTCCTTCTAATAGTCAAATCTGAACATCTCTCACACTGAATCAAAGTTTCTCTGTTTTTCTGTGTTAGAAATTAGGCTTATTGGTAAGTTTTGTAAAAACATTAAAAGTTGGAAATAGCAGAATATAATCACTGTCCAGGAAGGTGCATCAGCTGCTAAAAGCTAGAAGTTTCATTTTGATGGTATATCTAAAATATGAATTAAAAAATTCATGGGAGAATATGAAACCAAGCCCTAGAAAAAAACAGCTAAGCATAGCAAGGACTCATCAAGTTATAAAACCACTCTGAAGTGAATAAGGTATAGGTAAAAAGAGAAACTGACATTTTCCAACAGAGGAAAAAATAGATTTCTAATAGGAAAAAAAAAAAGTCCTTAGTAAATTCATTTCTATTTCTGGAACTTGGCATAATACTGAATGGAAAAAAATGTACAAGCTTCAGCTAGCTGAAGAAACATTGTGTTATCAGCCACTACCAATATTTATTCAACATATTTCAAGTTTCTCCTGTGAACAAAGTTAAATTACATTTACAAATAGCATGGACAGTAGAAGAACAAATGATGGTGTCTGAAAAGATTTTAAGCTTCAGATGACACATTTACTGCAAGTATATAAACTCTGCAAGTCAATTGTGTCAAATTAAACCTATTCATCTGAAGTATTAGCAGATAGTAGTTGCGGAGTATTAAAAAAAGTTTCAACTTAGACAAACGCATGAAAAACAAGTCATCTGATAAATAAATAACTCATACCAATTTTTCATGGTGTAAGTGTCCAGGGAACAGTAATGCTAGTGAAAATGTTCTGAGGTAAGTATTCTTGAGTAATATATTGAATACAAAATGAAATTAAATTACAAATAGACTTGTTGATTTGTCTACTAAGAAACAGTTAGTATGATGGTACTTAGACCTAACAAGACAACATCCTGACAACAGAAAATACATCTGTAAACTTTTTTGGTCCAGTGTTTTGATGATTTGAAGCTCTGTGGCCAATAATGAGATCACAACATATTAACTATTTGCTACATACTGACAACGTAGCAAAAAACTTATGGAGTGAAAAAAACCAAGAAAATTTTCACACAAAACTTGGTTCATCGAATGATCTGAAAATAGATCTGCTTGTTGAAGTATGTGCATCTGAATTTTCTCATTACTAAAAAAAATGAAAAAAAACCTTCATTTTTGACCCAGAAGAAAAATATTTCTGTCCTTGAGAAAAAATTACTTGTAGGATATTCTTTTTGTGTGGTAGAAAAATAATATATGAATGATTATTTAAGCATCCTCCCAACAGAGATAGTTTTTAACCAAAGAAATAAAATTGTTTAATTACTTATTAAAGAATTAAAATGTAAATATAACCCAAAATATAAAGTTTTCAGTTAGAGATTTGATTTCTCTGAGAAAGGTCTGCATGGATTTTTCTGGAAATTAACATGTTTATAGAAATACCACCCATGCTCAACTGTGATGTTTCCACAGCTTTAACAGCTTTTCACCAGAGCTTTTTGAAGAGGTCTGTCTAGTAGCTAGCAAAGCCAGCATCTGCTCACTTCCACTCACAATCACAACCATAGATGCCTGTGTACTTTTTTAAAGCAATAATTTTATCAAAATTTTGGCTTATATTATTATTTGGTTAACTTCAATTCAGCTATGTAATTGTGAAAAGATTTAGTGAGCCAACACAGATGAACATAGGTAACTTATAAAAAATAATTATAAGCTAACTTAATAGTAAATATTAGCCTAATACTTTCATTTATTCATTTTGCTAAGTTTTCATTTGTCCAGCTATCAGGGACATGAGGTAAGTGCCAGAGCGACAGGACTACTTTTTGCCTACTTTTATAACTTAAGTCCTCATTAAAATACTGAGAAAGCTCACTTCCTTTTCTTGACAGGTTTTTTTGCTTAACAAAAAAATTATGATTGCCTGTATCAATCAAGAGTTCATGGCTGTGGGTTTTGGGGTGTTGGCTTTTTTTTTTCTTTTTTTTGCTTATTTCCACAGCGGTAAAGGCAGTCAAATAGAGCACTTGCCTTTAAAATAAGCCCTCATAGATACAAGTTTTCAGTTGTACTGAAGGATTAAAAGCCATGTTCTGCCTGCGTGACATTTATTGCAAGATCAAGGTATTAACTTGTAGATAAGTGTAGGAGAATGCACATGAGCATGCTGAGTCCCTGTGCTAAAAAATCCTGAAATGCTTTTTCACTGAGGATGTGAAACATATTTTATTTTTATTAAGATAATAAAAAGGATTAGTCACATTACAGATTAATTGCAAGCACAATTTATAATCCGTTTTATAAAATGAAGCTCTTCGGTTAGCTGAATTCAGAAATCCACCTGAAAATGTGATCTTCCCTTATGTTTGTAGGTCTGTAAAAGAAAAATTAGTGCTTTTCTGTGTTAAAAATTTTGCTTAGCAGTGAGACATATGCCATGCTTTAGCCTGGAGAAAATATTTCTGGGACAAAAATTTTGAATTAAAATGAAAAATCTGGTTGTTTACTTGAGACAATAAAACTATCATTATTTTGTGGAAATTTTGAAAAGAATGTTAAATGTTAGATATCTATATGGATGAACTTATTCAAGCTCTAGCACTACCACCTTTTTTAAAAGTATCTCACTGTTTCAAGTATGCAAACTGTGAAATAAAATAACTGTGTCCAATAAAGGTGAAATCCTGAAAACTTGCATTTGCTCTAACTTCCTTCTTTTATTTATTCATCACTAGACTGGTACCTTGAGAGAACCGGTTTAAATATTTAGAAGTATCAACGTGGATGTTTTTCCTGATATACCACCATTCTACCCCTTTCGTGTCCATGAGGAAGTGTCAACATCTCTTCCAAGAGCTGATATGGCATATTAGAATATACCAGCCCGTTGCATTAAGTAATGTCTAGTGAACAGTGATAAGGGAGTAGACTAGCCCACTAGGCAGATAGATAGACATTGTTTCTGTAAACTCGCAGCTCTCTGGAATGTTTGCCACACTCTGTTCAAACCGCACTGTGTGTATATCCCTGGTGAATTAATAAGAACCATTCTTTTACTCCTGTACAAATACCCCCCCCGGTTTCTTGTTCTACAAATCTTATTTTGTAAAAGCTCTTCCAAAACTATTACCTTGCTTTCATTCTCAGAGCCAAACATATAATCAAGCAAGAATTCACTAGACAAAATGGAATTTTTCTTTGTGAAAGCTAAACATTCCTTTTTCAAGATTTTTTAATTTTATTTTTTTTATTGTGTAGAAATATACTGATTATCTGTACGGGCATCGGTAGCTGCCTGTCTTCTGATCTCTGGTTTCTGTGATTTAATAAGGCATGCTATAGACAGGAGGCATACATATTTCTACTTTTCAATATTTTTATTTTTAGTATTTTAAAATAATGCCTCATTAATGATTGCTAGTTAATTAATACTCTAATTAGTATTAAATTATTTGAAAACAATAATTTCTAATAATAATACATCATTTTTCTAGTTGGAATATTCATGATGCAAAAAAAAAAATTGTTAAGGTCTCTCTTTACCACCATTTCTTTATCTGATGAAATGTAGGAACTGATCCTGAGCCCATGGAATTAAATAAGATTTTTTTCTTACTTTCAAAAGTAGAAGGAGAAGTAGGCATTTAAGTCTCAGGAACATCATTCACAGGTGAGTTTACTTTGTTCAAACACCTTGGAAGTAAGATGAATAGGTAGTTGGGCCTGCCTTGTCCATCTTCTCCCTGAACTCTTACATGGAAAAGGTAACTTCTTTGGGATTGTTTCATGAGCCTACACACAGCAGTGTATGCTATATTTTGCTCATATTCCCCATCACTCTGGTGGATCTGTCATATTTCATGATGATCAGGAATGAATAAATTAATAAATGAAGGAGAGATACTTATGCCAGCTCATATTTCAATAGTTTCTTAAAAGGAGACCTTTCATTTACCTCTTTAGGAAAAGTCTACACTGTACAATCCGAAATGCCTCACAGTGTACAACTGAAATGCCTGTGAAAGGATTCAGAATAAACACAGAAGCTGGCTTTCAAGATTTGGGCATGAACTGTTTTAAGAACTTTACTGAAACTTAGACAGACTATTTTTTTTTTTTTCTGTCTGAGATAGTTTCTGCACACTTTGAAAAGAAATATTACGGAATCACGGAATCACGGAATTTTCAGAGTTGGAAG
>RSEF01000001.1:175181995-175196458 GCA_003993805.1 Himantopus leucocephalus | reverse complement strand
TTGTACGCCATAATAAGGTCTCCCCTCAGCCTTCTCTTCTCCATTATGAGAGTTTATCTCTCTAACTGTCTTATATGTACCTTTAAACCTATCCCAAAACAGATAAACCAGAGTATAAAAATATTAAGAACATTATGTATGTTACAAACAGAAAAATATGTTAGACATAATTTGTATTGCACTGAAATATGCCAAATCCAGCTAATGAATGAAAAAGGTCTGGAAAAAAGCATAAAATACTTAAACTGAGTACAGAAAATACATCAGCTTGAAAAATTATTTATTATAACCAATAACTCACTAGGGCTATTAGGTAATATTTTAATAAAAGGCAAAAGAGTTCCTGCAGTCAGAGAAAAACACAATACATTACACATTCTATACAGGTAATATTGAAGGTCAAAGCCCAACTCTTTCAAACCTGAGTGCTTAATGTTTGACTTTTAGATGTATATTTGTGCGTGGACCCTAATGTTCAAAAGAATTTAATCCCTACACATATATGTTTCAGTGAGGGTAAAAGAAGCTGACATTTCCAAAAGAAAAAGAAACAAAAATTGTAATTATTTAATTAAACAGAAAAAGCTAAGCTTTTACATAGCAAAACATAGATTCAGCCAGGCTAATGTTAGGCACCTCTGCTTACTTAAAATCCTCTGGTAAAATCAGCCTTTGGTAATACCTCTCTTACTCTCTATTGACCATAGAAACAGCTATAATTGGTTTGATTCTTAGTTTAGGTTCCTTTGATAGGTGTCATAATTTGTTTGATATGAACCCAGCCCAAGGGTTTAAAAAGATTAGCTAGAGCCTAAACTCTGTTTCACTTATACTAACCCCTCATGATGAATTTTAAAACTACATACACTTCTACTTCTAACATAAATATTTTCCTGTTATCCTGCATGTTTCATAAAGGAAGAATTTGAATATTTTTGAGATCTCGCTCCTTTATTTTGGTTGTAGCACCAAGCATTTTGCTTTAATTAATGCTATTTGTTTTTACATTTTTGTAAAATACATGCCTCGATAGGTTAATAGAGAGACTGATAGTGGTACCTTTTTCAAAGCTTTCAAAGTAAAGCTCCTACTCTATGATCAGTTATAAGACACAAAAGAAGAAGGTACCTGAAATTCATATATAGTTTACATTACGTGAGGTGAAAAGAAAATTCCTGTGTGCAGTTTCCCTGCAAATAAAAGCTTAATTCATGAGAAAGAACAGAAAAATAAGACGTCGTGTAACTTTTGAAAAGATTAAGAAAAGTCCTGTGTAAGAATCTTAGAATCACAGAGTCATAGCGTAGAATGTTTTGGGTTGGAAGGTACCTTTAAAGATCATTGCTCCAAAAGCCCTGCCATGGTCAGGGACGTCTTTCATGAGGTTTGAGTGAGCCCATTCCTCAGGGCGTCTCTGGATGGCACCCATTCCCTCAAGAGTATGAACTGCACCACTCAGCTTGATGTCATCTGCAGACTTGCTGGGAGTGCACTCAAACCCACTGTCTATATCATTGCTGAAGATAGTAAATAGTTTCAGTCCCAGTATAGACCCTTGAGGGACACCACTTGTTACTGGTTTCCATGAGGCTGACTGGTACTTCCCAGGGTTCTCATCTTTACCCTTTTTAAAAATGGGTGCAATGTTTCCCTTTTTCCAGTCGCCAGGGACTATGCCTGACTGCCATGGCTTTTGAAATATGATGGAGAGTGGCTTGGCAACTAAATCAACCCAATTCCCTCAGGACCCTGGGGGGGTCTCATCAGATCCCATAGATTGTGTATATTCATATTCCTCAGGTGGTCTTGAACTGGACCTTCTTGTATGGGAGGTACTTTTTTGCCCCAGTCCCTGCCTTGAGGTTCAGGGACTTGAGACAGGAATCCTGAACCAACGGATATTAGTGTCAGTGTGTGCTTCTCATTCAAGTGCTTTAACATAGGTGTCAGTGACATTTCAGTTGTCCTAGAGCATGGTATCTGGTCTCCAGCTTTCTCTCCAGAAGGATATGAGGTTCTCCTAAGTCCTGTGTCACACCGGCTTCACTACACAGATTTCTCAGCTACCCTAAGGTATGTTAAGTGGTGCTAGGCACATACATTAGGGTCCTAATTTACTTTCTTTATTCCACACTTCTGACATCAACATTGACACGATGATCTTCAAGGTCCCTTCCAACCTAGACGATTCTATGATTCTATGGCAAGATTTCTTCCAAGTATATAGTTATTCAGTTCCCAAAATAGGCGGAAGTAACTGGGTTTCTGATGAACACACCCCTTCTCTCCACTAACCAGAATATTCATTACTGTATTGGCTCCAATTCAAAATGTATTTTAGATATTATATTAATACAATTCAACACTGGGAATTAACTAATAGCAGAATCTATTGGTCAAAGATTTGCACCATTACTGCATTACTTGCACTGAATACCTGGAATTTTCGAATGTGCAATGAATACAGGACTATAGTATTAACATGGCCAAGCAAACAGAGTGTTAACTTTGATGAGGCCTCATTTATTTTCCATTAATGTAAAATACCATAAATAGGTATAATCAGTTCTACTATTAGAGAGTCTCACACTCTTTCATTTGAATGCCAATTTACAGAAGTATACATCAAAGTAAAATCAGATTATCATATTTTATATGTGGGTGGGTGTGTGCTATACTAAAGGCATGTTAACAACATTCTTACATAAAGATCAGTAGGAGGAAAGTGGTTATGGAAGAAGTTAAATCCTGTTTCATGTGTCTGGCAATTTACAAAGTATTAATTTTTCATTTTTTTAACTTAAATATAATACGATTCATTTACCTTTCTCCATTCTATTATTAACCTCACTGCTTTTGAATTGAAATTCTGTATTTATTTGAGTTGATTGTCTTTTATACGGTATCAAAATACAGATGTGCAGAAGTGAGATTATTTTTGAATTATCCTTTTCTATACATACAGTCTGAAAGTTCAGAAACAGCTTGAACTGAGTGCAAAACAAAGATTCCCATTTTGTAAAGCAACTCTCAGGTTTTACATTAATGCATTATTATCATAATGTCTGTTGAACTGACACGGCAAAAATCTTCCTTCATATTTTTGAAGACTTATCTACATGTTGCAATTGATTTTCCACGTGACTATTTCAAAATACTGGGAAACTGCTAAAAATACAACACTCGATTTAAAAACCTGCACCAGATCTACCCAGTCGTTTACAAATAGCTTGTTACACAAATGATATGATAGAATTCAAGCTTGAAACTTTACTTTGATAGATGGAGAAACGGAAGAAAAGTTAATGAACTGAAACTGTTCTACCATTCTGTAGAGCAATTCAATGAAAGTTTTAATAACACACTGAACCTGATGAGCAAGATAGTGTGATGACGAACATAATAGTAATGTACAATATCTGGTTTGAAGTATTATATTAACATGAAAAATAATTAAAACTTGCATACAGAACTATGTTCATATGCATAATTTGCAAGGAATCAGAGTCAATTAGGAATGAAAACTTGAGCTGTTTTTGTTTGTCACACACAGGCTGCCTAATGTAGTGAAAAATCCAGCATGAAATTCTTCATTCTGCTTCACCCTCCTCAGACTTCTCTTCAAATGAAAATTCTACTTCAGTGCAGACTTTTGGGGAGTTGATTTTTTTTCCAAATCATTTTCTATGAATTATGTATGGTGGTTATGTTGTACAGTCTTGTTCATGAGACATAAGGCAGATGACATTTACTTCATTTAAAACCATCACTGGTGTTTCTGAAGCTAAGTAACCTAGGCCAATTCATTCTCGTTTTAACTCTGTTTCTTGTACTCTTTTAAATCTGACTGAAGATAACAGGCCATATAGTTAATTAGTATAAATCCAAAGATATTTCTAGTGACTTTAACTTATAAATGGATTTTACAATTTGTTTCTGAACCATGCAAGGGAACTTTTTTATTAGTTTTGACTCCTCTTAACAATTTGTGCTCAAGTCTGCCAAGATCTCCACTAATCCTTCTCCTAACTTGAATGTTATTTTCAGGAAGAATGTTCAAGGTTTTCTTCACCAGGGACTTTTGTGTAATATCATGCAATTTTGTGCAATAAATACCACATGGATGCATGAAAGGAGGAAAAGAACACCTTCATTATCAGCCATGAGCATGATTTCTTTGGAATTGACGTGACATTTCTGCATATATGAGCTCCTCCTGAGACAGCAAACTACTTCCATGTATTTTTGTATTTTCTTTTATATTTTTAATAACCCTGAGATATTCAGAGCTAAAACTTCCATATGCCTCCTCCTTGCACTCCCTGCTGTCCAAAAAATATAATCCAGAGCAAAGATGTCTGTGCTCAATAGGGTCCTTTCCTCATGGAGTCAAACTCCTTGAAGTGAAGGACAGGCCCTTTGGGGTCTGAGAACTCAGATGTATTGTGGTGCCGGTGTTTTCCAGATGTGCTGGCTGCTGGGGCAAGGAGGAAGAGGGAAGAGCGAGAGGCCAGACACCTGAATCCTCCCCTCTCCATTCAGGAATATCCATGAAACTATGCTATTTTACAGCAAAGGAATATATGGTCCAACTGAAAGGCTCAAAGTGTGAAATTAATGTGAGGAAATGCGGCTGTTTATGGTTGTAGATATATATTTATGCTAGGTGCCCAAGATTCCTGTTAGAGTCAATGGAAAGAAATAAAACTTTTAAAACATGCTTTATCTCTTCCTAAATATGGATAAGGCCTATTTAGAGATTTAAATTTCCAAACATAGGTGTCTAAATATGAACTGAGTATCTAAGTTCCAGATACAGTCAATGGAAAACTTGGTCTTGGCTGAAGCATAAATGACTGGTACCATTTGAGACGCTTTAGGATATCTCATACATCCAGGATGTCCATGGAGCTCACAGGTATGACACAGAACCTGTGAAAGAACTACAACCTACTAAAGTGGCAGCTACAGGTCAGGTGGGATACCCTAGGAAACCCAAAATAATACTACATTTGAAAGTTGAGTTCCATGTTAAGTGTCTGTTTAAACTGTGCTGAGACACTTTCTATTCTCTAATGACTGTACTGACTAGATCTTTGATAACTGTAGTAAGAGTTTAGACACCCATTTCACACCCATATGACAGTATTTAGTCACCTAAATTTGGTGTCTTACTCTAGAGTTGAACTGTTCTTGGCATCTCTAAATGTGACAAGAACCTTCAAAGTTCTCCCATTGACTGTGCAGAAAGCCAAGGGTGACTTGTTCAGCTGGAGGCCTCTATGCTGCAGGTGTGAGAAATTCAGCAGAATGAGTATACCAAAACTCAGCTTCAGAACCTAATGATGAAAAAATCTTAATAGCCGCACCTATTAATCTGATGCATATAATGTATAATCTATATTTTCAATAAGTTTAGATCTTTTGTCAGAATCAGTGCATCATAGAAAGAGAAGGAAAAAAAAGAAAAAAAGCTGTAGTATCTGGTTTCTTGGCCTCTGCCCTAATACTGTCAATTTGTCTTGTCAATTAGTGTCAATTGTGGTTATATTGATCTGTGTGCTTTATGGATTCTACCTAGAATTAGACTCATTCTACAAACTCAGACACTACAGCAAAGTCCATGTCTTTTAACTTTCAGTCTCTACTGAATTAAATATTAAGGCTACTTTTCTAAGAAGGTTTCAGACTTAGTTATTTTCATCTTTCTCCTTTATTTATTGATTACCTTTTTATTGGACTGATGTTAGTAAAATGAGCAAGATCTTACCCTGTTTATTGGGGGCAATAGTACCTAAATTATTATTTATTTATTTCATAATTAGTCATACTGTGATATTATGAAAGTAAGTTAGCTGATATTCTTTGTCTTATTGTGATCCCATTTGTATTGTACTAAATTGAGAATGTTCTCTTGAAGCCAACAGAGCGACACTCTTGAGAAAAAAATAAAATCACAAAAAGCCTAATTTTTATTGTTGCTGTTGTTATTTTACTGGAATATTATCCTACTTTCCGATATGAAGTAATGTAACTTTAAACATTAATACCGTGTAAAAACTTTACAAGCAAATATATATCTGTCTGTGTCCTAATGTTACAACAAACTTCACCTAAGATAATCAATTGTATGTATTATCTGTGACATTTTGGTTTTCTTTTAATAAATTGTGATTTTACACGGAAAAAAAAATATTTGAACAATACTCTTTGGCTGCCTTCTTACCTGTGTGTATTCTTATTTTTAAATGAAAGTTCTATCCTGAGGATGTTATTCATAAGTGTGAGATTCATCACACTTAACTTTAGCAATATTAAAGTTAAATAGCTTAGCTGTGATTTAGCTCACCCAACCTTAGAAGCTGCAATTTAGTTACAGACTGAGATGTCTAAATTCATGTGCTCACAATGCAGCTGTTACTTTTCAGCGAGGGAACACTTACCATGCCTTAACATAATCATCCATAACACTTAACGTATCCTAAAGTATCTTGCCTGGACTCCAGCTGCTAGTCCAGAAAAGAAAATGTGTTAAGTCTGTGCAGGTATCTCAGGTACCCTAGGATGCTTTAAAGACAGTCTAAGCGTGCACAGCTCAAATGATATCTAAACTCCTTTTAAAATCCAGTTGCAAATGTCTGCCCTGAGTTCAAAGAGGACAGGATTGTATCCGAATGCCATTGGTAATAACTACAGCAATTTAAATTAACCCTGATAATCCGTTCTAGTAGTTTTAATATAAAACTTTAGCCCATATTGCAAATAAAAATCATTCCTATTTTTTATTGCTTAAATTAAACAAAAATTCTCATTGATATATTGTCTGCTTGTCGAGTAAGGCAATGTCAGTTAAAGCCAAAGGCAGTTGGTTACAGATATCCAACAGGATTTCTGAGAAGGAATTGCATAATCTAACCCTAACGAGCAGAAAGAGGGGGTGGGGGGAACACAACAACAAAAATCCACAACTTTTAAGACCATTAATGAACCTCTGGGCCAAATGCTGAGCCCACAGGAGATACACTGTGCATATTCATACTTGTAAACGAACAAGAATTAAATCCTAGGCTGAAAGTCCAAGTACAAATTGGCTCATGTTCACACTGCCAAGGGTTAGTGCCCTCTGTAGCAATTTTGTCTTGGACAGAGCTAGTGGAGAACTCCAAAAAAGAGCTAGGTTATAACAGTTATTCAGTAGAGATTCTCCATTATGGATTATCTATCATGGATTATAGTTCCAGTGCTTGAGTTCATTAAGGTTCAGGTTTCATTAATTTAACAGGATAGAGTATCTCATTCCAACCAAAGAAGTATGGGCCACTCAGTCCAGTGCAAAAGGATCTATGTCACACATTATGTTTTCTGAACTTTCTCTTTCTTCCAGTACTGTTTCACAATTTGGTCCTGCATGAGAGATTAAGATTGATTCCTCATCAATCCAGACAGAGCAGGGATTTGCAACTGACTTTCTTCTTTCTACGGGAATAATTGGTTTTGAATTAAGTAAACCGCAACATTTGGAAAAAAGGGTTAATTCAGTGAAAACTACAGAAACTTATCTGTGGATGGGATTTAGTCTAAAAAAATACATGTTCTAATGAAACATATATGTTGATAATTTCCATTTGCTTTCTGTATCATGTTAAATATGATTAAGGCTCCATTAATACTGGTACTATCAACCCTTCTATAGCAATTATCTTAAATTTAGCACTCTCTACTAAATATCTTTATTATAAACTTGTTGCTTCATAACCAGGAATTTATTGCTTCCAAATAACCAAGTGCACTCATAAAATCCATGTAAATGAACCATATTGCAACATTTGACCAGTACTCTGTTAGTGGTGTAACACTAGTAGCCAGAACTGATCCTTCAAAATGTGCAACCTGTTTTTAAACCTTATTAGCGAATTTTTTTCTTCACTTTTATTTCATTCCTAATTTCATCCATATATCATAATGGACATGCTCAAACACAATACAAAAAGAGGCTAAGGATCCTTACATTTACTATTCAGATTGGAGCTTATGAATACTATGAATTTATTCAAAGCACAAATGGGCCTAATTTAATATACATGTCTGCAACTGAGCTAATAAATTTGGGCAGACAGTAATTTATTAATCTGTAGTAAGAACCACTTCCTTCTCAACTTAATTTCAATATTACCTTATTATAAGGCCCAAATCAACAGTCTAATCATTATCCTAAATATACCTTCTCATTTATTTCGTTCCAGAGGACTGTTGTCTTACACTAAAATTTTAGTTAGTTAAGATCATCTTTCATTAATAGCAGCATAATCATAGAAAAACCTTTCAAAAACATAAGTGCTTCCTGTTCCCATGGGCACCTTTAGCCAATGCCAGGAACATCTTTCCACTGTTCAGATCTACAGTTCTTCTTCCTGAATAATTTCAGCAAATCTGCAGGGGCTAGCACCTGTATTTAATGCATTCCTTTTGTTCATTCCTACACTGTCATATTTTGTCTGTGCATCAAAAAGAAAAAAGAAAAAAAATACAAAGAAAGAGAGAGAGTGAAAATACGTTTGGGTGTTTTTCTCCCTATAGGATATATGCATATTAATTTACCATAGGAAGTAAGAAACCAGAAAAACCCTTAAGTATTATTCTCTGCCACACATAACGTCATAGGGAAGAACATAATTTCTGATAGGGAGCTAAGGTTATTGCAACAGTGAAAAGGTACCCAAAATTTTAGAAAATTGTTTCTATTTCAGTGGTGTAGAGGTATCCATTGACCTATCTTTTTGAAGAATGTTTCCAGGAAACTATAATCTTTTCATTCACACACTTATTTTTCAACTACCATGATTTTCATCACATACCAGAGAAACAGTACTATGTTTATATTTTGAGTTGATCCTGTTCATCAGTATTTTCTTACCAAGTTAACGAAAATAGAGAAAATTCCACAATAAAGACACCTGATAAAATAACCTTTATAACCACAGTAAATGATTTTGCAACATTTTCTTCCCAAACCGTAACAGTGGAAAAAATCTTACGCTGTTCTTATGCTTTCATTCTCTCCATTTGTACCCAGTCTAAGTTCTGATACTTCTCTCTAAAAGTCCATATTGCTTGCAGAGTGCCCAGTACACAATACTGCTAACTTTGTTGTGCCATATTTATCCTGGGCAACTTGATACATCCACTTACAATACAACTAATAGTCTCTGGGGTCTAGCCATGTATTCTACATCCTGCACTTAAATCTTTCCTACCATCTGTCTTCCCTTTAAGATATCTCATGTGAATAGGTTGTTACTCTGTGTCCATAATTAAATTATATTTTTCCCTTTTCAATCCTCTTGTGAAAAACCACTTACAGTTTGGCACTTTCTATTCATAAAACAGTTTTTTTTTTTCTCCTGAAACACTTTCCACTGTATTTTCTCATCTATTGCTAGCATTTATCTCTCATTGTGATCATCTTAATGACTTCAATAATGACTACAACCCTGGAGTATTGTATTCCTCATTTATATTTCAAGCTTGACCCAAGAACCAGTTATTTACTGTTATGGTAGCAGCAATAACTGTCAGCATTTTTTTGTTGTTACATTTTTGTTTCCTGAGCCTTCTATTACTTTATGATGTTTCTATTATAGTTATTATGTACTATCGCAATTTCTAAAGGCATCAGCTGAAATAGGAGTCCCATCCAAAAGCAACTGTTAGGATGCAATCCCCAAGTCAAAGAACTAGCAATTTGAAAAGGCAAAAATAAAATCCAAGTTAGGAAAACAGACGGGAAAAGTGTGTGGGATACATCTGACCTTATTGATACCCTCTAAAAATTAACTATTGTCCTTTAAAAATTAATTGTCATGTCTCAGCTAACCATCTCTGATATCATTACTTTTGTATAATTTCCAAGGTTTGATTTAGTTCTCACATGCATGTAATTATCTGCAGTGCAGGTGTATATAACTGAGCTACATTTTGGATTCAACTCCTCTGCCCATTCAAAGACATAGAGTGCTATTTGTGGTATCTTAAAGTACCTTGCCTGGGCACCAGCTGACTACCTCCAAGCCTTGAGCCTTTTCTGTCATCACCATGCAGACAGCTCAAATACCAAAGTAATTCAAAATACTTATGTGGACCAAGTGAATCAAAACACCAGCCTCTCAATGTAGATCCAGAGTTCAATTCCGTTGTTCCCAGGTATATACTCTATTTCAGATGCCCTAACGTATCCCACTTAGGCTCCAGCTGCCACTCCAGAAATACATGAGTATGCTCTCGTCTTTATTTTGTATCTACGAGCCTCATGCACACATCTCAGATACTCCAGGACACCTCTTAGGGCACTACTGTCTTGTGCTGGAGCAGCTCATTCAAGCCCATCAAGCTGGGTGAGACAAATACCACCTACACTCGGGGTTGCAGGGTGATCCAGAAAATTAGTCATGTTCCCTAATTTTTTCCACCAGACTATACTGCTTCTTAATTTCTTCATAGCTGTTCTGCATTACATTTTCCACTGGTCTCAAAAGTTTTCATTGTGGCTTCCCAGCCCATCTTTACTCTTTGAACTCTCATTTAAAGAAAAACAAAGAACCATTATCTTCCCATTCTTTTTTTTTCCCCTCAAGTCACATTTCAATGTACCTTGTTTGCTAAACTTCTCACTTGCAAGAGAGTTGCAGTTGATTCAAGAATGGTAAAGAAACACAAACCAAGCATGACAACTTGTGCTTAGACAAGCTTTGAGACCAAAGCTTTGAGACCAAAGCTTGAGACCAAAGCTTGAGACCAAAGCTTGAAGGGTCTGTCTGAACAGTCATTATATCAATAGAAGTCATTAACAGCTAAGAGAAATTGTTCCACTGGCTTAGTTGGAAACTTTCTGAGGGGGATCAATCTTGCTACCTAGTGAAAAAGGAAAAGGATGGAGAAGGAACTGATGGCACCGATATTTCTGTGGGGCAAAAGTTAGCCCACTTTGTGCTAAAACTATGCCACTAAAACAATGGTACTTAAAGCAGTCATTCACTCGTTAACTCAGTGTCTTTTACAATGGGCTGTTTCTGTCCATTCTTTCCTTTGCTGTGAATTTTCAGCCTTAACCTTCAAGTGCTTGATGCAGGAGACTGCTATTTCCTCCCGGGGAATTTCTGCTGACTTTGTTCCTCTCTCACATAACTGAAGAATATATTTAAGAAGTATACACAGAAATTCAGAAACTTCAGCTGGTAAATGAAACCATTCAGCATGACAATATATATAAATTGGCCTGGCAATTAATCTTGGAGAAGTTATACCGATGGATCTCATTTATACTTCTCCACCTGTAAGATAATACAAAAGTTTCCGAAAGTCTCAATTATGTTGAATATCATCTTCTGTTACAAGTTAACCCATTAAGGTACCATTGCTAAACATAATCATAATGAATGTAATGTAATATAACACAATACTTGCAACATTTTTTCCAGTGCTAATATTCCTATGTCTGGGAATAGCTGAGGACAATAAAAAAAAAATGATTCTTGTGTTTTTGATTGGCTGTGTCCATACTCCTAATACAGTTTAAACAGATCATACATTATAGATTTTAAACAGATTATACAAATATCTGGATGATCTTAGGGCAACTGTAGCTTATCAACACAAACCATTAATTCTTCACTTTCTTACTTGTTCCCAAATACCAAAAAAAGGTACTTATGCAGCAGCTAGCTCAGAAGTCCTGCCCATTACCTGGAAATTTCTGTAAATTTCTGAAATTTGAACTGCACAAACACATGGAATAAGATTCAGCCACAGAAATTGTCCTACTTCACGCATATACCTATGGAAACTTTTCTAAATACAAAAGGATCTACTTGCTGAAGTCCAAAATCATCTAAGAATGCTCACTTTTGATCACACGTGAATAAAAATGTAGCCAAACCGACTCTGACTGATCCAAATAGTATAAAGAACTACACTAAACTTTTGAACAAAATCCTGCTTTGTTTTGCAACTGAACAAGCCATTGATAAAAACACAAAGATAAAGAGGTTGCCCCTTTACTAAGAGCTGCTTGTCTTTGGAGGCCTTGCATACTTGGGAGACCTACAAAACTTCTCACGGGTAATGAGACCTGGAGATTATTCTGCTGGGAAAGAGGAGCATTTTGCAGCTTCTTGCTGCCCGAACTTTGACCCTAATGAGTTTTGCCACCAGTTTAAGAAAGTGTGAAATGTTCACCTTTTGTAGTTAATGGCTGTTCTACCCGAGTAAACACTGGTACATACAGCCTTTTCTTCTCCATCAGATAAAATCTGACCCCGTTCATGCTAAAAAAACCCCAACCAAACAAAAAAAAAACACCAAACACCCACCACCCCCCACCAGGTGGGTTTGTCAGCTTAGTGTGCAAGCAGGTCTGAAATTGTATTTTCAATGCAACTGCACTAAAATTATAAAATAACCTGGCACAAACAATAAATTCAGTAAAGCAATATAATAACGCATTCTTGTGCAGTTCCAACAGTACACTTCTGCTCAAAATGATACATAACCCCTATGGGTATTAATTTAAATTTTTATCGGGTTGCTCTTAGAGTTCCATTCAGTCTTCCGCAATGGCATGCAAGAGGCTACCATGCGTACAAGCATATATTTCTATGGCAACAGTTTAAATTCTAGGCTATTCTTAGTTGAAGTGTTTGCAGAAAAAAAAATAAAACTTTTTTTTAAAAAAAAAACTAACTAAACAAGATATCTGCTCCTTTTCTGTCTGTCCTTTCTGAAACAATAGAAATCTCTTTACTGTGATGATTAAGAAGTGATAAGAAGTAAATAAATGTGACATATGTTATGCCTGAAGTTACGACATTCTTCTTAAGTTAGCAGAAAATATGCACATGTTTTGAAACAACATGGATTGGCTTCCAGTATTGGCTTCCAACGTTAGAAGTATTATCATGACAGTTAGGCTTTATCAAAATGAATAAAACATTTAATTTTTTTGTTATTGTTGTTAATGCCGTATGGCTAAACATATTTAACATATTTGCACTTCACTCTCCTTCAGTACATCCTCAAACATCTCTCTTCTTTCTCTGATTTTTCTCTTTGGAGGAGTAGGGGGCTTTTTTGATAAAAATTACCTTGGAAGTGCTAAACGTGCAAACAAGATAAACATTGTAATTCAAAGCATAGTAATTATTATATCATCTCAAAGAATAAGGTGATTTATGTGTCTTAAGGGTGACTGTCTGCAAGATGGCAGAAAGAATCATGTGAATGTAAAAATCAGAAAATGACATAGAAAGGGTCATTTTGTTATTTTCCCCCAGCCTAGAAACAGGGTGACAAATGCATATCTTCAACACTTCAATTGAACTGACATTTCTATTTAAGTGAGCAATGAAATAGCACTTTAAGGAAAGTAAATGAGCAAGCTTACAAGTTTATGCTACTTCTCAGTGATGACAAATCAAAATGACATATGTTTAGCATTATATTCTCTGGAAAGTATGTATATCTGATCTCAGGCAGTGATTGGACATCTTTAATTTACTATATCTTTTATGTTAACTTCCGTAACAGTGTGTGTAACGTAACTATGATTTTTCTTTTACCGTGGGATGTATCTTTAATGGTCTCAGTTCTTCAATTTTAACACCACAATATCGTGGAGAAGGCAGCAAGACCTAGGTAGTCACCTAGGGGGGTACTGGCTTATCCTTAAATGTTTTTTGGACTATGCCTAGCCTAAAGTTGATGGCCTCCTGAGGACACAAATACTGGCTCACATGTAAATGCCTTTTCTTTTTCTTCTCAATCTGGTAGATTGCACAATGCACAATGGCAAACTAGTGCCTCTACTGCCATCACTTTGTTTTACACAGAATGTCCTGGCAGAACAATCAGTCTAACAAAGAAGCAAGGGGGAGTAAAGAAGGGCCCTCAATAGGAACGGTTTGTATAGTTAAGCAGGTCATCCCCTTTTCAGAGCTACACAACCAAACTTCAAGGTATTTTCCAGGAGACTGCAGGCCTTTCCACAGTGATAAAGGAATCTGGAGGAATGACCTATTGCCCATGTTTAATACTCACGAACACCCAGAATCAGGCTCCTGCCTCGTTTTCAAGAGTATCTATTGCAATGTGTATGTACGTAAGCCTGTTTTTTCCTCGCATATCCTAGACGTGAGCATTTTCTATAAAGCAAACCGGATCAGTATTTGAAGTTTAGCAAGTCCCTTACGGTGTTTTACTCTTTAAAAAAGATTCTCTGCCTGGAGAAAGCCAGAAGCAATGTGACTGAAATTCTCCACGTCTCCACTGGGACTCGAGCTGCGAGTTACAAGTGATCTGCAGGGGCTTTCGCCTTTACAGGTTTTACCGAGTTTAGGGGCACTTTCCCTTACAGGAACGGGATCAAATGCGAGCTGCCTGAAGTCCAACTGCAGCACTGCGCCGTGGTTTTTT
>RSEF01000001.1:175153011-175180861 GCA_003993805.1 Himantopus leucocephalus | reverse complement strand
GGAAAAAAAAAAACCCCAAAACAATCCCCCTCCTCGATCCCCCCTTCCCTGACGCTTCCCGGGTGGCTAAGTGGAGGTCTGCCGGCCGGGCTGGCTCACCGGCACGGGAACGGTGCTGCTAGCCACCGGCCGCCGCTGCATGTTAGAGAGAGGCGCGGGCGGAGAGCGCGGCGGTGGCCGCGGGGGCTCTGCCGCTGTGCGCGGCTCCGCGCCGGACTGACCTTGCCGCGGAGCCGCGCTCCTCGCCCGCCGCCCGCCGGGCGCTGTCCAGCGCCCCGGTGCTGAAAGCGCGCTCCAGCCTAGGCGCTGGCCGCCCAGCCGCCGGCGCTGCGCCGCGCCTGCCCGCGCTGCGCTGCGCGCCTGCCCATGCCCGCCGGCGGCCGGAGCCTGCCCGCGGGGCCGGGGCCGGGGCCGGGGCCGGGGCCGCCCGCCCGCCCGCCCNCCGGGGCCGGGGCCGCCCGCCCGCCCGCCCGCCTGCCCGCGCCTCGCCTCGCCTCGCCTCGCCTCGCCTCGCCCTGCCGGCCGCGCTGCCTCCCCTGCTCGCTCGCTCGCTCGCTCGCTCTTCTTTCCTCTTTTTTCTTCCGCTGCTGCCGAGCCGCACGCTCGCACACACTCACATGCACGCAGAGGGAGAGTTGCTAAGAGGCTCTGCTCGTTTCAACCTGGTGCACTCTGAAAGATCTGACACCCTCTGCTGAGCTGCAGTGGCAAAAATCCATCTGCTGAGGGAATGCTGGAGAGGGAAAAAAAAAAAAATCAATCCACGTACAGGGCAAGCGTTAAAAACGTTGGCATTAAAAGCCGTCGATCTATTTAGATGCTTTCTCCTAAATGGATTATTTAATTTACTTCTTTTCTTTTAAGATGGAAAGTTTAGCACTCCCCTCCTCCCGACCAGTTCCCTATTGCCCCCGCTCACACACACTCACACCTGCACAAGCAGGCGATGAAGGTGCGTTTGCCTTACTGTATTTCCCGACGGCTTGAACAGAATTAGTGTCAGGGTGTCAAACGAGTAGCGATTTGAGGTAATTATTCAGCACGCCATTTTTATCGTTGCTTTAAATGCATTTCTTCCTCCCCTGCAGTCTATAGTGTTTCATGCTGGGTTTGTTCTCTGGCTGGCGTTCTCTATGCAATGTTGAGCCGTGGATTATTGCATTAGATACATATATATATTTTATAATTTAAATGATCACAGAGAAGAAGGGGGTAGGGAGGAGGGGATTGCTGCACTGTTAGCAATTCACGCCACCTGTTCCAACAGAATATAGTGTCTCCCTTAAGGAGGGGAGGAGAGGGCTGAAACTGGCAGTTGTGCATCTTGACATTCTTATCTATATATAAAAATCAGAGATGCACGTATGTGCATGCATAGATACTTCTCTAGGGATGCTCCTAATATCCTCTCCGTGGAAATACAACGCCTGCTTCCCCCTCCCTCTCCCCCCCACTCTCCCCCCCCGCAGCCCTTTTCAGCTCCCACCCTTCCGACAAAAGAGATTACACAGCGGAAAAATCGGTGCCTGGCCTTAAAGAAAGGAGCCAAGCATACAAAAGTTTCTGCATCATTTGGATGGGTTTCAGATGCCTACGAGCGAAGAACCAGTTGCACCTCTGGTGGTGCAAGTGGAAACCCGCGTTTCCCCCTGCCTTGTCAAATCGCGCTGAGGAGGAGGAGGAGGAGGAGGAGGAGGAGGAGAAAGAGGAGGAGGAGGAGGAGGAGGAGGCGGCGGCGGGGGGGGTGTGGGGAGGCGGGGGCGGGAGAGGCAGCCCGGCCGCCGGGTGCCTCCCGCAGCCTGGGGCTATACCACACCCGTCCGGCGCCGCTGGTGAACTTTGCGGCATACTGGTAGGGGGGGATGTAACTGCGGGGGTGGGCTGGAGGAGGGTTATTTATAGGGAAAGCCAGGGAGCCATATGGAGCCTGCACCCCCTGGTCTCGGCGGCATGCTAATTTGGTCAAAGCTTTTCCCTGGCTGCCGCTTGCAAGTAAATTAGACATCCTGACGACGATGATCTTATCAAATTAATGTAATTACACCATTGAAAAATTACAACAGTTGCCGTGGCTATTTCGGGTCCCCAGGATGAAGATTTGGCCTTTCGGTTCGTTGCGGTCGGCAGGGACGACGGAGGGAGGGAGGGGGGAGGAAACGGGACAGGAGGAGGAAACGATACAGGCAAAAAAGAGAGAAATCCTGGCCCTGAAAAAGCCTGCCCAATAAATTACAAACGGGCCAGAAGAGATAAAATGCCACTGAGACAGAAAGCACCACAAGAAATATATTAGTGGTTTCATTAGGGAAAAAAAAGAGGGAAAGGGAACTTGGCGCCACGTTGAGGCGCATTAGTTCATTTCTCCTGACGGTTTCTTTGACTTTGTCTCTCGGTGATGTCGCGGGGGGGGAGGACGGGGGACGGGGGGGGGCGGACACACGACAGGCGCGGCGCTAGGCTGGCTGGAAACCTTCCGTGGATCAAAAATTGCAGCCTGGAAGTGCAAGGGGAGCCGGAGGCAGGGAAGCCGGCAAGAAACTCCGTGGAGGGAGGCGGGAGAGTCAGGGGAAGGTTCGGGGAGGGGGTCGGGGTAGGGGACCCATTCACTGGGTGTCAGCAGCAGTGCCAAGATATTCGTGAGTAAAGGCTTGGGGGAGGAAAGGCTGAAAAATCTGGAGCCTGGTGAACGCTCACTGGGGTGTGGGGCAGGAGGGCTAAAGAGCTTGTTCTTCTCCCACCTTAGAAAAAAGCTTCTGAGCATCTTTACCTTCATGTTATTAAAATTGCTCAGGCACCGTAAAAACAATCAAAATGCAACCAGAGAACCTGAACATTAACAAGATATTAAATAAATAAATACGAACCAAATAATAAGAAGACAATGACCTGTCAAAGCATGAAGGACAAATTGCCTGCTTCTTCCAAGGGATCTGCTGAGAGGTGGGAACTAGTGGAAGCCATCTGGGGCCCTAGAATTTCAAAGTGGAAAAAACGGGTAAAAAACTTGCCAGAAGATGTAAGAGTGTTTATGGGTGCTAAAGAGTATTTAGATAAGGAACCCATTGTGTTTTCAGCTATATACTTTGGAACTATATTGAGAGATTTATGTCTCATATATATGATATATGTATTGTGAGAGCATCTGCCATGCAAAGGTTAGCATCTAGAAGACAAGTCACAGAGGAAGAAAAGAAGCAGCATCCATTTTAGATTTGGCATCTGAAGTTTTGGTTCTGTAAGTCAAGTTACAAAGGAAAGGTGTGGCAGGGCCAGGAAATAAATCTATCATTACTCAGTGCCTTAATCCTAAAGTTCAAGATTACCTCATCTTTTTTAATTAAGTTGGGAAACATGTATCTTAGGTAAAGAGGCCTTCCTTTAAGTGTTTTAAGGAAACACCTGCTCCTGAATCAGGTTGATCAGGATCTCTCTGATTGAAATTTTTTACTCTTTTATTTAAAGGATGTGGTAAAGTGAGAGATCATACTGCACTGACGTGCCAATGAACCTGTGTTTTTAAAATTCAGCATATGCATCCTGGTTTACAATCCATTCACAGGTTGAATAACCAGAGCTCATATTATCCCCTCTAAATTATCTAGACAGGGGAAAAAGCACCCAAGTCTATTTCCTTTGACTCCTTTCCTTATGTGATGTCTTTTACCTCCTGTTTGCCTCTGTAACTTCTAGAAGCCTAAGACAATGAGCTTCCTACTTACACCTTTCTTCTCAGTGTAAAGTTCCATATTTAACCCAACACAAGCAAATTAGCTTGGGCACCACAGTTGCCCTTTGTATAGGAATGGGTTTACTCCTAAGATGGAAAATGGCTTGAAATAGGAAAAGGTACTGGAATACTTTTACATTTTCCCAGTTGGTAATCTCCCATCTCCCTGTTGCTATGACTATGCAAGTAACACTGGTTAAGGGTGTATTTGTGCTATATCAGACCACGTTAAAAAAGCAAGTTACTTCATCTAACATTGTAGATCTTGCAAAGCAGAACTTAGCGCATTTGCAAAGGTTCTAAAGAACAAAAATTTATTACTGTAGATACCCTTCTTGCAATAGTTGTGCTATGTGCTGCAAAATCATCATTATTTCTATGGGAGATAAAATCACAATAAAGACATCCTACACTGTAGACATGATGCTCTGTCTATGTATACACGCACACACACATATATATACAGATGTATATAAAGGTATATGCATGTGTGCACTACAAATTATGATGGACTCAGCAAATAGAAAAGTCATAGGATCATTATTTCATTTGAAATTATGGCTTTATTCAGGCTTTGGCTATGCTGGGAGTGAAAGTGAACATAGGTGTCTCTATTTGTTGATGCAGCTCTTGCAGAAACTATGTTTCCCAATGCATACAATGACTTTAAACCAATTCAGATTATCCGTTTTTAACTAAGGGTAGGAGAGGTTAAACTAATACAAGGATCTCCTCCCAGAATTTTCTATCTCAGTATGTTTCACAGGCCAGTCTTCACAGAACTACTGGATTTCTACCTATTTACCTACCATTTAGGCCTAACAAGGTTTCTGAAACTAGATATTTTTCTTCTTCGTTTTCCTGAGGGCAGTGATGTGTGAGCGTGTTCCAAATCTCTCTGTGATATGTTCACCAGATGGAGCTTTGCAAAATGATGCAGTGGCGGATGATGATGATTAAAAAAAAAAAAAAGGAAAAGAAAAGAAAGTTAGAGAAGTGGTTTGCCTACTTCTGTCTAGTGGGTAGGAGACTGGCTCAGGATGAGAAAATAAAAATTCTCTATCTTTTGCAGTGTAAGAGCCAGCCCACGTGTTCGTCTTTCTTGGCTCATACCCTCAACCACCAGGCTACCAGCCCTCTTGCTGCAGCTGTTCTACTTGACAAGAAAAATAATTTTGAGAACCCTTGAACCAGAGAAAGGCAGTGGGGGAGCATGAGTTTACAAGCTATTGCTTACAGGAACCACCAGGGTGTGCAGAACCCTGGAAGAACTTGCTTGAATTGTGCTTCTGTATGAGACTGAGCTTGACCTACTGGATTTTACACATCAGTTGTTTAAACTATGGAGCCGGTAGCAAATCCAGCAGGCATTCTTTCTCCAGTATACATATTCATCAGACCTTTCGATAATTTTGTTTTGGAAACATTGGCTCGAATAGGTCACAGGGTCAGTCTTAAAAGCTTCAAACACTAGGTGTCAGAAAAGTGAATAGGAGTCACAATGGTGGACAGACTGTGCATCCAGCCTGAGTGTAGTCTGCTGTAAAAGCAATGTAGTCATTCACTTTGAAATTCTGATGACATGGAAGCAAGGGGTGTATTTAGCCAGTAGGCCAGGCCAAGGTCCTGACCAGAATTTCTTATTTAAACTATATGTATTGATCTGAGTTTCTGACTCAGTTTCCACTGTGATTGCTTGTATTAAAATCATTAAAATACCTAAGAAGTTCTTAGGTCAGGACTGAGCCCCAGAACTGCTGTCCTTACTCATGAGAGTATCCAGAATAGCTGTGTGTTGAAGGACTGGATTCACACAGATGTATTTTATCTTCCTTTCGCTGTTCCTTTCACTTTTTTTTGTTGTTGTTGTTTGTTTGTTGTTTTCAGCTGCAGCCTATAGTGTCCAGCATAGTCTTCTGGAGTGGGATTTTATCAAATGGAAAGGGTACCGTAGAGAGGTCAAGGGACAGATTTAAGCCCCTTCCAACTTAGCATTGAATTGATCCCGTGTCACCATTGAAAAAGTATATTCTGCCCACTATGTTGTTGGTTAGAGAGATAGGGAGCTGAGTCATCCACCTCCTTTTATTCCTCTCATCCCAAAACTCGCATACACACACACTCACACAGGCTTACTTTAAAAGTTTGATACTGGGTTATCTGTTTTCAGGGGAGGATTTCAAGTTGTGGAGCCCAGATAGAGGGAGATGGTTTTGCTGCAGCCCTGACCCCAGAACGTAAACTGAGATTCCACTGCAGCATTTCATTGAAATGTCCTCCAAGCTGCATCTTTGATGCTCTCGATCCTGATGTGAAGGCCTGATTTTTGCCTTTCCCAGTGCAGTACGTGAGATGGTTGGTTGCCTGACCTGGGGACTGGGATTTCACTCCAGGCTTCTGCTTCCTGAGTTTGGCATTGCAGTGTTCAGCACTGCAGCACTGAAGTACACAGATTTTTTATTTTTTTTTCCTTTGTGATAAAAGACATACATTTAGGCTGGGGAAAAAATATTATGGTGAAATTAACTGGAGCTGTGAGAAATATTTGTCCTTTTGTCAGCTATAGGAGGAAAAGTACTAGTATAATGTTATAGCCCTTAATAAGAAGTGATAACATTTGCACCATATCCTAACCTCAGCACAATTTTTTTTTTTAACGGATTCCAGCATTATCGTTTTAAGTACTTGTTACAACAGTTCTCAACATCCTGCAAGACTTGACTCTCGTGTAGTGTGATCAATACATAATATGGTACTGCACTTTTACTAATGTGACCTTTTTGTAGTTTGATTGCTTTCTTATTTCATTCTTTCCTGAAAGATTAGAGACTGCAAAAAAGCAAAAGGTTGAAATAGCTGGTCACTCTGCAACAAATTTAACTGACTCAGGTAGTTTAGTAAAGTGCATTCTTGCAATTTAAAGTTAGTTAAAAATTACTTTCATCCTCTTATTAAAACTCATATGTCAAGACAGGAAGAGCATGAGTTAACTCACGCAACACAAATCACAGTGTCATTTAGATCTACACAAGGCATTAGAAAGCATCTTTCTCAACCAAAAAAAGAAAAAAAATGTGTCCAAACTTTCAATCTATTGCTTACGCAAGTAATCCCACTGAATCACATCAGCTTGAATAATAGATCTATAATGTGTTTTCAATAATTAATTATTTTCTTATCCATT
The DNA here is from genome assembly GCA_003993805.1 of Himantopus leucocephalus. Lineage (NCBI taxonomy): Eukaryota > Metazoa > Chordata > Aves > Charadriiformes > Recurvirostridae > Himantopus > Himantopus leucocephalus. Next base: position 175,173,950 of record RSEF01000001.1, on the reverse strand, counting down.
TTCATGGCACGGTCTCAGAGCAACGTAAGGATCATTTAAATGGACAAAAGCAGGTGAGAGTTTATGTCTGCTCTCTCTAATGATAACGTATTTCCTTTGTTTAATAATGGACAAGGAAATGCTTCTTAGAGTGCAGAACACACCACTGAGGCAAAAAACCTGCCCTATTCCTGCCTCCACCAATAGTTTGCTGACATGACTTTGGGCAACTGATTTCTCTTTCCCATGCCTCAGTTTCCCTGTCTGAGGAAGTAGAAGGAATTATGGAGCCCAAAGGTGCTTTGAAATCTGTGATGAACAAACATGGTGACTGAGGTAATTATCATCCTTACTCAGGGGTACAACAAGAAAAGTCAAATCTTATGTAAGAGTAATGCCCAGTTCTTCCTCTTTTTATCAGCCCATCTCAGAGGCCTTTACAATGGAATACAGTATAATTTTATTTGTTCAACAGATCAGAAAACAGAAGCACTGACCTTGGGAAGGTCACATGTCAAACCGTTGATAGCACTAGAAATAGACCCAAGTCTCACAAGGCCCAGCCCTGCCTTCTGCCCAGTATTTTAGAAATGCAGAACTACTGATTTATAGGAATAAGCCTGTTCCAAAAGAAAAGCTCCTGCCTCCTTCTCCTCCTCTCTCAGACTTGATTTTATGCATCAAAGGTTTCATATGCCAGTCATTTTCTTTCTGGAGGCCTAATGTAGTTATGTGGTGTGACAGTAATACCAAGCCTTGGTTTTCTTATTAATTCACATCTTAATTCACTGTAATTGAATTATTTTAACTGGGGGAAAAGAATGTTTTCTTTCCTTAGTCTTTTCCTGGCTCAGACTTCAGACTTCAAAAAACACATGGATTTCAGAGACAAATAATAAACCATTTGAAACACAAAGTACCTCTCATTTAAGAAACATTTCAGAAAAAAGTTAACCCCTCCCCCTGTTTAAGCATGAGAACTGTGAAGAAGTGTTTTTGTTTTCCGGAAGTCTGTCAGTTCCTTTTTCTTCTAGAAAACAAAATTAAAACAAAAACAACCAACCAGGCAAAGATGCAAACCAAATTAATAATTTTCAGTGTAGTTCAAGATAGAAAAAAAAAACATTGGAGTTGATTAAAATATGAAATGTTTTGTTCTGGTTTTGTTATTTTTGTTTTCTAATATAACACAAAGCACATTTTGAAACAGAAAATCAGAACGGAGTACGAAGAAATCAGAATTTGGTATCTTTCATTGCCTTCCATAACTTTTTTTTACAAAATTGTATTTTGTCAAAATTATTTTTCCTTTCCTTTGATTAACTTGAATTGGAATTTTCTGATGGAAAATTTCTGAAAAGCTTTCTGGAACTGTCCATTAGGAGAGCATCCAGTGGTGTCTGCACATTAAAAGGAGAATTACTGGGCATCAGCAAACTGTGGGAAGACTGAATAGATGAAACATTATTAACAATAAAATAATACCTTCTTCCTATTTATGCAGTGCCTAGAAACCAAACCCTGCAACCAATCCCACAGGGCATTTTAGTTTTAATTAAATAACATTTTAGAGACATAAGGGAGAAGAGGTTGGTGACCTGATTAATCATTGTACTACTCGATTTTACATCACAGCATCCCAAATGATTTGAAAAGTATTATTCTGATATAAAGCTAGAGTATTGCAGTGGTGACTCAGGATGTAGTTTGTTATTTTTTTCTCCATTGGCAAAGCTGACCTAATCTGAGAAATCCTTTACTGTCTTCACTGGCTTCCAGCCACTAATTTTAACTTCTTGAAGCTTTTTATTTAACCAAGACCATTTTATTGATGCTGTCCATATTGCGGTCCGCAAACAATTCCTGAGTTGATGAGAGGATCAAATCAGCATTGCTGCTGAGGTGGCTAAGGAGTGATCCCTATACCTAGAGAGGATGGATATATGCTGAAGTCCAGGATTCAGCCCCCACAAAACCCTAGCTTGGATGAATATGGACCTTGTTATCTTTAAATTATTATGTAAAATAATTGAATCTAAAATGCAATTTCACATGAGACTCTTGTGACTGAGTATATGTGTGTGTGCACAGATATAGATATATATGTATATATTAGGGAGCTGGATGTGACTGTGAGGGAAATATTTAAAAGACAGAAATCAGGCCAGCATCAAAGCAGTGATTTATTAGACTGGCATTCATTAACAACACACATTTTCCAATGGTAAGTTCCCAAACGTTATTAGTTTTAATTATTGCATGTTCAAATGGTCCTTAATAACCATCTCCTACATTAGCTGTGTGTATTCAATACCACAGAGCTGATGCCATGTAGTCAGCAGGGATGGCTGCAGTCAGGTTTGAGGATCAGTTTTGAGATCTCTTTGATGAGGTAAGATGGGGACAAAGTCAAGAGTAACCTTTCTTCCTCTTTTTTCTCATGCATCCATGGTATTTTCGTGATCCTTACAACCTTCTCAAAAGAAAGGCTGAACCTCATCTGCTTCCGACACAGATTATCTTATTTCCAGGAGCAGGACTTGTTGATTTTCCCAGGCATGTTTTCTGCCTATTCTACATCCACTGTTTGTATCTTGCAGATTTTATTCCTTGTACATGATTTCATTGTACCTTGTTTATGCAATTACATCACAAAAGTCTCCTTTTGCCTCTTGCAGTTACCTATTACCTTTACATGTACAGTTAGCTGTGTCCAAGTGCTCAAACATTATTGCTGGTTACGCCATTAACGGCATCACAAAATGTGCAATCTCACAAACAGTTACAGTGTTGCTGTTTAGTCATTTTAGCATGCTTATGTTTAGATTCTAGGCAAGCAAATACCAAATATGCCCTCCTCAATCTGTTTCAACTTTATAGGTGCAACAGGCCTTTGCGTTGTCAGCAAGACTTCTATTTAAGCAACATAAACTTGTACTCCATAAGGTACTCCACAAGCTACATAGATATTTAAAATTCATAAATGTGTCGTAACTTCTGCAGAAGTTACTTGACAATGGTTTACTTCAGATTTGCTCTTAATATTTGGTATAAGAATTGGGCCATTGTTTATTAAGTAGGCTTGTACTCTCTCCTTTGGATGGTAGTTCCTTTCCTACTCCTGCGAACAAGGGTTTTCCTGGCATGTTCTCCATGGGAGAGATTGAGGAAAATCAGGATAGTTTACCACATGATTCAAATAATGTTCACTTTTACTGTTTTACCTTCTTTGACATGAATATTTATTTACATTCTGGAGTTTCAGCATTTGTAACTAGGAAAAAAAAATAATTAATACATGGTAGACCAAGTCTGCATTATATGGTCCTGTAGGATCTATGGAATCTGTTATTCATGTGCTTGGTTCTTGAACAGATAATTTGTTTGGCATAGCATTTGCACTGGAGAACCACACAAGCAAGCCTTGGATGAATCAACAGACATCATAAACCCACTATGCTGCACATATTCAGAGAGGTTCATGCTACCAGAGATCTGATGAACCCGTACAAAAGTATATTCCTTCCATTCTTGGACCAAGAGAAATTAAGCAGCCTAACCCTCCCATGAAGGCAGCACAGACATACCGTAGTCCAAATAAACACTTCCAGCAACAAGAACACTGCATTTGTTAATTTTTATTGTATCTGGTTGTGAGTAGCACCACTAAAATGTAGTAGTGCTGCTCTTTCTATGGGCGTGTAACAGATGGGAAGAAATCTTTTACAATGAGGGTGCTGAAACACTGGAACAGGTTGCCCAGAGAGGTGGTAGATGGCCCATCCCTGGAAACATTCAAGGTCAGGTTGGACAAGGCTCTGAGCAACCTGATCTAGTTGAAGATGTCATTGATGGGGAGATGGGATTAGATGACCTTTAAAGGTCCCTTCCAACCCAAGCTATTCTATGATGCTATGATTCTATGACTCCAGGGCCACAAGTGGGAAATAGCTGTCGAAGGGCATGCGGGGTCAGTGCTGAAGGATCCACTTCACTTCTCTCTGACACTCTTCATTTTCCTTCCCCATAACACTCATCGTGAAAGTTCAAGTTATTGAAGACTGACTCAATAACTTGTCTACTTTCACTCTAACCGTGGAAGGTCAACTAAAGGTAAAGCAAAACCCAAACAAAGTGAAAAAGAGATCAGCTGAAAATATAAGGCTTTTTGTCTGAGGATTCAGTGTAACAGCTTCCTTTTTTGGTGGATTTCTCAAATACTGAAGAGATTAAAAGGTAGAGCTGCATTTCTCCGAACAATTGATTTTTTTTTTTTTTTTAGGTCACTGCTGGAATACNTTTTTTTTTTTTTTTTTTTCTTCTTAATTAATATGGTTTCTACCTTTTTTTTTTGAGAGGAAAGTGGGAAGGGTTTACAAAATATTTTGGTTTTAATTAAATATTTAAATCATTTAAATAAAATATTTTGCTGCTTTTAAGCTTGGCTTTTAAAAGTGAAACTTAAACAAATCTATGACGGAATATGTCAGCAGTCTGGTGATAGCTTTAGGTTTTAGCATCTAGGCTGAGATGCTGTAAGGATGCCCATCTAGGCATCCTTACAGTCCATGGAGGGAAATAATCCGTTCACCTTGTACTAAAATATGTACAAAACAAGGAGAATAGATTGTGTTGGGAAAACATTATTTGTGACACTTTATTACAAAGAACCTTAATGTTTACATTAATTTACACTAAAACTTACTAACTTTTAGATGACTAATTCTAGCTGTGGCTAATCCCATTCAAGAGATTAACTCTGACATCAAGGGGATGTTTATAGGTAATAATATTTTAATGAAAAAATATAGACACAATTTTTTAAAAAATCTGGTTTTTTTCACTCATTTTTTGAACAGAATGAACACTTGAAATGTTTTAGTTCATTAGTGTATTTCAAGAATAGCTGAAAAGAAAGTTGTCATCTAGGTGTAGTCAGATGTTCAATATGAAAATAGGAAATTATCTTTTAAAGCAGAATAAGCAGAAGAAAAGTCATCAAGTTGTGTCTTCAAAATTTCCTTTGAAAGGATAACTATACAAGAGAAATGTTACATTGTTATTTCTTACCTTTCAATATTACAGAGGGCTGTTCACTTATTTTTTTTTACATCTGTACCAACATATCAGAGAGAAATGAGGGGTGAAACGAAAGAGTGCTATCGTGATGACTGTCATAAAAGCTAGACTTTATTGATTATGTGTATCAGTAGCTTTATTGTTCTGATTCTTGACTCATAAAATAATTATGCTTGGGATGCAATTTTCCCAATTATTACAAAAACTCCTTGGATTCACAGTTTTCTGTGAACACTTAAGAATATTTTCTTCTATACACTATTTATTACAAACATTTTTAATATTATCTATTTTATAAGTTAATATTATCTTGTTGATATCAACAAATCAACCCCTTTTAAGATCTGAATCCTATGACAAAGTAGCATCTAAATTCAGACACTCTGAAGCGTCATTGATATTTAAAATAATAATGAATTAAAAGAAGGAAAAGAAGAAATTACATGTTAATGGCATTGTTGTTGCTAAGAGATTTCAGCTACTCTTTATGAGATGAATGTCTTTTTTTAATTAAAAAATTGATTAATGAATAGATAAGCAACTAAAATGCCAACCTTTTAGTAAATTTGTGTAGAAGCTTCCAATGTATAATCTGATTAAGTAGCAGCAATAAAAAAAAAAATCTTGAAAGCAAATTGATCACACAAAGGACAGGGGACAAAATGCATGCCACGCTTTCAATTGTTCCTTTAACCTGTCAAGCTACACCTTCCTGGTGCTGCAAACAACCACCTTAATTAATATTGGTCACTGTGAGAAATGGGATGTAAGGTTAGATGGACAATTTGTCCAATATAGTGCAATGTTTATTATGGTCTCCTGTTCAGCCTGTGTGTAATTCAAAACTATAATTAATTTAGCTATCACCACCTAGCTCAGTGGATATAATGGAATTTTGTTATAGCTTAGAAGCTGTCAAGGTTTCACAAAGAAGCTAAAAGACAAAACATTGCTCACAAAGACCTCCTTGGCAAGTTTCAAGTTTTTCTGCATCAGACAAGAAATTCCCAACTTTTTTTTTAATGTGTTCTTAAATATAATTTAACAATATATTACAGTGAGATAAATAGATAAACTATTTTAACTTGAGGTTTTATTTTCCAAATATTCAGTCCAATTTAATGATAAAAATATCAGCCTAATAGTTTCACTTTGGCAAAGCTGTAAAAAACTGAAAACAAGGATCTATTAGAAAACCATGTTAGATCATTAGAGCTACAGTCACCTCCACCACTAACGTGAATGTTCTAGAACTTGGCAAATCTTAAAATTAGCCAATGAAAATTAAAAATCATTAAAAAATAAAAATTGTTATTGACAGGTGCTCTTGCTCTGAGCTTTGCCACTTGCATGTGTTAGAATGAAAAACAAAGAATAAACAAACAAGCTCAACTGCTCCCACAAGTTACAGATCACTTGAGGAAGAGCTGAGAATTTTTTTCATTTAGTTACACATGCTCACAGCCCCAGTCGTTACATCAGGAGAGAATATATGATATTTATTTTACTGACATTTTAAAAGTGTTTTGTGATCTTTGTATGTAGATTAGGACAATAATATATATTTGTGAAGCACTTAGATAGTCTTAGGACTCTCTGAACAAGCTGTCTTCATATCAAAACCAGTGTAGATGCACTGCTGCTAAAAGTTTAAACCTGGTAATCTTGTCTGTCCATTCTGCTTCTATAAACATACACAATCACAGATTTTATATGCCATACATCCTTTTAGAAATGCAGGTTCTGTCGGTGGAAAAATCAAGCCCAAAACACCGTAGTTTCTTGTAACTGTTTACAAGTCTTTAAACATGGTTTGGTTTGTTTGTTTTCATTGGGTGGTGGGTTTTTTGGGTGGGGTGAGGTTGTTTTTGTAGCATTATTAATATGGAGATGCTCAGTACTTTGCAGGGTCAAACCAATACAGAACTAAATGGGGTTGTTCGGGGTTTTTTTTTAGGAAAAAAACCTGCACAGTGTGAAGAAATACCTGCAGGACTTTTTTGGCTTGCTGATACCATCTTCAGTTCAGTCAGGAGTTTGAAAATTAAAGCCAGAATAAATGCTAGAACAGCACTTTTCTGACAGAAATGCACAATATGTTTTGACCTTTATGTGTTTGTTTCATAAATTGTTAATTTGATATTTGTTTTCTGAACATCTGGTACTGTATTTAACAACCTGCTGTTGGCCTACAGTCTGTTTTCTTTTTTGGATTTTAGATGTAAAGATAATACATTCTAATATTGTTTAAACATGTGCCTTCTCCTATAATCCAAAGATAAACAAGTTGAATCAAAGATGCAAAATACTGCAAAATAGCTCCTTCTTCACTTTTTCCTTATGCATTTAACATAACTGAATGCTAAAACAATACTGATAGTATGAAAAAAGAACTAAAAATTAAATCACAGGGGAGAGGCTTTGGCTGGAGGTAGTGGGGAGGAGTTATTTTGTTTGGTACTCTTGCCCTTGCTGTGACCTTCTGTGTGTTGAGGAGAGAAAGTGAGAAGGTGTATGAGAGAGAAAGTGAGAGAGAAGAGAAGACAGATAAGGAGGGAAGGAGGCCGGGAACGAAGGAAGGGAGGTCAGGAAGGAAGGAAGGAAGGAAGGAAGGAAGGAAGGAAGGAAGGAATGAGGGAAGGAAAGGAGTGAAGGAGGGAAACCAAAACAACAGTAATATAAAAATAATAAATATGTTTTGAGACAGGAATATTAATCTAATGAGATTTTAAATGTTAATCGTGTTGCTCACCCATATGTAAAGCAACTGTGGTACGGCTTAAGCAGTAGTGTTTTTAGGTCAAGAATTAGATTGACTACTGGAATAACACTAGAAATAACCAGTCTTTCATCTATAAAAGCTATATTTTTTTTTTTCACACATATAAATCTACTCTATTAACTGACTTGGACAACTAATATACATTTTTTTAAAGATTAAAATGTGTAAAAAGTGTGTATCTTCAAATGACTTCTTAGTACCAATATTGCTTGGGAATAATACACATGTAAGTAATAATAGCACATATTTGTTAGCAGTGTAAGAAACCTGTCTGTTTAACTGCATAGAAGAAGGTCTGTCTTCCTCTCAGTTTGATAACAGTTATGGAATAACTTTGATGGTTGTGGATAAAATAAATGTACAAAGAACACAGCTAAATAACATTATCCTATCAGATGTAATCAAAACAACTTGGCAATCATCAATAAACAAGTTAACAAAGATTTATCACTTGTGAGTATCAAGCAGTATGCCACATCTCAGTGCTATCAAACTGGAATTTAAAATTACTTTGAATTTTGTTTAACATTTTGCAGTCCGGTAACATCTAGAGACTTAATCCTTATGCTGAGGACAACTTTGGTGTCAGGAGATCCCATTCCCTTTAATGGGAGTGGATGTCCCTGTACAAATAAGAAGCATAAATGGGTTCATATCAGGAAGACAGAAAATGGCTTTAAGACTCAGGGGATGGATGTGCCTTGATAGCCATGACCTAACCTAAAAAGCCTAAAAAGGGAAAATTACTGAACTATAACAGAAGAGTGGAGGAATGTATTCAGCCTGAAAGAACATGGTGATAAAGCAAAGATCTGTTTTCCTTTTGATTTTTTTTTTTTAATTTTTTTTTTCATTAAACTGGTCTGAACCAGCAGACCTGTTTAATAATACTCTGTTTAGAAAGGAACCTTGCTTTAAACTGTAATGAAATTAATCCTAAGAAATCAGAGGTGCTTTGTCATCTTTTATGTACACTGTTCAAGATGAATACAGTTGTGGTTTTAGGCTTTGAAAGTTAAAGGTCCCATTGCAAAATTATTAACTAATTTTGAGACACCGAATATAGAACGTGCACTAAAGATGTCCCACTCAAGTGGGACAATTAAAAAAAAAAGGCATTCATCCGTGAAGTCTGGTTTTATCCAGGAGGGCTGAGTTTTCTTTTTTCCGTGGTCTAAATCTCTAGTCTGCATTATTTCCAGCACAGGATTCTGTACATCCTGTTAGATTCAAGATATAAATAAAGGTGGATTAGTGAATGAGGGAAGGATCTTGGCACAGCAGAACAAATGAAACTCTGCTATTTGAAGAAGAAAGCAACCAAAAAATACTTGTTAGCAGGCCACACAGCAACTTACCAGATTCTCTTTTGTATAAATGCATACATATAGCTATATACCTCTATGCATATGTTTGTATGTATGTATGTATTTATATACATATTTATATTCAAGCAACTTATACATACAAATTCATAAGAATGAAAAAAGGGATGCAAATATGTATAGGCTAATAAAATAAAATCCCATAAAAAATAGTCCCTCAACTCTAACTTAGGCTAAACCCTAACTTCCCCAAAGACTATATTTTCTATAGGGACATAAAAATGACCAACTCTATCATCAGCAGATTTTAGTGGAGGCGGGTCTCTGTTGCTTTATTAGCAGTTAACACATGAGGTTAATTCCTGCCATATGAGTAGGGGCGTAGGGCTATCTCCCTTTTTTATCTGGCAGTTTGATTAAGTTGCAAAAGTATAAAAGACAGTATAGACTATCATAGGCATGATTGTCTAACAGCTAAACCAGGCCAAAGTAAACTTACTTTTCAATGTTTCCTTAACAGTCACTACCCTTACTACTGGTAAGTCCAACAAACGGCAGCGGCATTTAATCTGCACTGATGAACAGACAGATACGACGTACGGTGGTCATGCTTGATATTCTGTCTTCATGATAACACATAGTCATTGGATGCTCACACACTGGATGTTTTAGATCTTCATCTACAAAATACTCTCTGTTTGGGTATTAGCCATCTTAACTAAAACCGCACATCTTCACCAAGCAAGTTACACCAAAACCAGAAACAGTTAGGGCTGGTTCAGGTTAATGATGATACTTCTGCAGTTAAATCAGTTCATATATAGAATATACATTACCACACCCTCTGCCCTCTAGGGTATAAAGGAAACTACAAAGAGGAAAGGATTTCTTTCCCTTCAGATTCTGTTATTTTCAGCACAAACCTCACCAGATTGTTTTATGCAAGCTTCTGAGCCACGAGAGGGGGAAATGCTCGTATTTGTCTCTCTGTTGTGTTAACATTCATGTGCTGTCTCTGTGTTGTGTTAACATTCCAGTGCAAATAAAGCTATTTCAAGTCAATGGACTTGATTCAACAATGGAGTGCTCTAGTTTAAGGTGACTCCAAGGAATGTAGCTTGATTGATTTCAGTGTACTGCAGTGGTTAGCCGAGATCAATATTGGTAACAGTAGTTGTAGGAAGGCAATATCCACAAAAGATTTTCTTCACTGGCTAGGGCTGAACACAGACTCATCTACTCCCAACTTCTACCAACTACCTGCATAGTCAGTATTGAATTTTTGTTCAGAACTGCAGCAAAGGTTGCTCAGTAAAATTGTACAATTAAAAATAAAAGCTTGCCAGCTGATCTTTATCTGAAACATAGAAACAATAAATCATCATTATGTTCTAAGATTTGACTGAATTACTGTAACTGAGGGTAGCGCTTGGCTCCTCAGTTTCTCCAAAATAACCAGAACCTATTTTCTCTTTTAATTTTATAATTCTTCATAATTAAATATAATTTTCAATTATTTTTAATTAACAGTACACTCCACATAATAGTCTCTTTTAGTTGAGAAGATAATGACCTTCCAGAAGGTCCTATCCTTCTAGTGAAGTGAGAATATACAAAAACATTTGGCTGAAAAAAATAAAAATATAGCAGAACAGCTGATGAAAATTTAGTTTACTACAGTGATACAGATACCCATCATTGTTGCCTTTTATTGCCATCTTCTCTAATTGCCTCTGTGGATTCTTAAGTGTATTTGTTTTGGGTTCTTTTCCCTTCTACTTCCTGGATTATAGGAATTTTGATTGCTTTTGCTAAGCTGCTTCTTACAGTTCCTCGTGGGCTGCCGATTAGTAGCACTCCACAGAAGGCATTTTTGCAGCTGTAATCCAGAACGCTTAAGAAAAAGGAAACAGAATCTGTAAAACACTGTTATTAATTTAAAAAAAAAAATAATTAAAGGATCAAAAGTAGCAAAGAAAAACTTTGTAATACTAGAAAATAATGTGTCATATCTCACATGCTGTGGACCTATTTCTTTTTTTATTTATTAACACAAAAAAATGCCAGGGGGCTCAGTCCTCAGGGCTGCTAAACTCCACTGCAGGAAAGAAGAACCAAAGCACTGGCACTTGACCTTATTTTTTCACTCATAAATTGCCCTGATTGCAAACATCGGTGGAGCTGAAGAGACATAGCAAAGCAAGATCTTATTGCCACTGTTTCTCCAGCCTGCATGACTGAAAACTTGCCTGTCAGAAAATGAGCTGCCCAACTACATTGCTACATCAATGCCTGACTCTCCAAAGTACACAGGACCTTGGTGTCACCTCAGCAGCTGTTCATGAGATTTGCTGTGAGATCTCATTCTCCTCAACTTAATACGAATCAAAGGCATTCAGTTCCTGGCAGGATTAGCTCCCTTGTTTTTTGCACTGATGAGGAAGGTAAGATGTTGTAACTAGAAAGGAAGAAAAGGAGTAAGGAAGGCATTACTGTTAAAAGGTAAGGCAGTGAAGGCCTATGATACATGCAATAGCCATTTTTAGTAGTTTCATTCATTTTTGCTTACTGTTAAGTACTTAGAGTTTGCAATCACAAGAAGGCATCAGTGATGGAAGTTAAATAACATTGCTTCCAAAGGTCCCCTGGAAATGGTATGCTACAACCATGTGCTCAGTGTCTCATGACTGGATCTGGCTGTGAAATAAAATGTCTAAGAGGCTTCCATGAGAAAATGCCAATTTAACAACAAAAATAATTAACTAATCATTTTGATTCAGGCAGTATTTAATTTAGAGGAAATAAAAAGGTGTGTGAAGAAGAGATTTCTGAACCTTAAAATCCTAGTTTGACATTTCATAATGAAAAGTTTAGATTCCCATTCCAAAATTATTTTGCTTTAAATTGTAGATAGAAACACACATGAATTAAAAGAATACAAAAGATTCCAAATGCAGAAGAGCATTCTGACTTGTTTTGGCAAAGAAATATTCAAAATTTTGTATTTTTAACCTGAATCGAGATTATTTAAAGAAATATATACTTTGTTTTCATGAGGTAGGTAACCAGTTTTGGCTATTGCTTGGGCTGGTTCAATGATTTGCTGGTTCTAAGAATACTCCCTTTTCTTTAGCGTTCAGCATCATCTACCAATGTGTCAAAGCTGCTCTTATCTCCTATTTAAGTTTCTGCAAACTTTTTGATGCTGGGTTATGCTGTCCTTTCTCAGCATTGAGTAGTGAATTATTCCTCAAGTAGCCCTCATGTTCAGTGAGCCCAGTGTTTTCTGGAGCACGTGGACCTAATCACATATCTTGAGCTTCAAATTATCTTTGCTGCACGTCTTGTACACAAGGCCACACAATACATCAGTGATTACTGTAGTGCCTTTCAGAGGATTAAAAGATCCTCTAATAGTCCAGTGCAGCCGTTAACTTTTAACTCTTGTACTGATTAAACAAGGCTGATTCAGGACCCAAAAAAGAGACATAAATCAGTATTCTGTGCCAGGTGACCCTCTAGACTATTCTGTTCAGTAGTAGAAATAAAAACAAAAGTCCTAAACAGAAGACTCGCATGGAAGGCAGACCAGGTCCTAAACATACATACACACCCATACACAAACAGTCATTGGGATTGCTCCATTAACAGCAGATTCTACAGTTAGGAGCCTTTGCCTATGGAGAGTTTGTGAAAGATTAGGGAGTTTCCAAGATTCTCTGAAAGCCTGCAAAACCACATTAGTATCCTTGGGAGGCCCAGTATAACAGAGGAATTGCTCCTCTTTTTCAACATGAAAAAAATGTGATATCCAGAAGGTACCCACAGACACAGACACATGGGCATATATAAATAAAGAATTTCCTGACCAAGCCTACCCTAGTCAACTGACAGAAAATGTTTTATTTGAAAAAGTTTTGGATCATAACCTTTATGTACTCTTTTCCTGATACTGTCACATCAGTAGAACCTGAAGTAATTTACTTCAAGTAGTTACAACAGTTGGGGTTGTAAGGTTTAAAATTATTTTTGGTTTGGCTCTTGTTTTCTTCTTGTAGTCTATAAGAATTTAACACATTTCTGACTCCTGTGAAATACTAGCTAATAATAGGGACTGGTGCTTCCCATGTTCAGGGAGATAAACCTTTCATAATATTTATCCAGAACCACATATACAAATATATATTTTCCATTTCTTTCTGGACTTGCTGAACCAGAGATTAAGGACTCGGTACACCTAATGTGTGTCATTTTTCCCACATGTACTATAGTAAGATTGGAGAAACAGGGTAAATAAAAGATTGGCCCCTATGTTGCTAGGTAACAAAACATCTAGCATATATGTGTTTCCTGTAGGATTATGATCTAGCCCTCTTGTCCCTTCTGATTTTGTAAAAATATTCACCCAATATAAATTGGGTGCTTTGTAGGTGATTTTCAGAGGGGTTATTTATATTGTTAAATCCAAAGGTCTTCTGTATAGAATTCAAGTGTTTAATTACACTTTCTTCTGCATGCTCTTTTACATGATATTGTGTCAGTGCATTTGCTGTATCCCATATGCATAGCAATACATAGTTGTACAGCAAAACAGATAAAGAAAATGCAAATTCACAAATTCAGATTTAAAGTTAAAAAGCCGTATCTCTCTGTGCAAATGCTAGCAAGCAGACCTATAAAACATCCACTCATCAACTCAAGAATAGGAGGGATGGAGGAAAGAAAGACGTTCCTTATTATTATCAAGTTACTGAACTGTAAAATATGCAATCTGATCAAAATTAAACTGGGGATTTTTTATTAAAAAGTAGAGTGAGAAGGTAGGTAGAAAACAAGCAGAGATTAATCCAATGAGTTGGAGCAATATTTACTTCCCAAAGGATGCTAATGAAAACCTAAATATAGATATCATACTACCTGGTGAAGCTGAAGTAAAGAAATGTGCAGTTTATTTTAATAAAAGGATTTATCTATCTAGTGCATCTCTATGTTTTCATTTTCCTGTGGTGACAACTTCACTGTTGGGTAGATTCCAAGAAGAACATGTCCCACTGTTGTTAGCAAGGCTAGTTAGCGTAATACAGGCCACAGAACAGTAATTGCTACTCTCTAACTTTTAGCTCCAGTTCTGTCTAGCAGAGCATACTCAGCTTAACCTTGGCAACAGGGAAATAGAGAAAAAGTGAAATCCCAACATGAATTATAGGGTTTGGGCTTTTTACAAATATCACTGTACATATCATCCACAAATCCCAGCCTAAGGCAGTTCCAGAAGTCTTGAAAAAAAGGTTTGTATTCTGTAGGAAGAAATAAGATGTAATCCTTATGGCAGTAAATATATTCCTTATGTTTATCAGTATAACATAGATGTGTCAATATAATATCAGTTTGGTCTGCATAAGCTCCCTCCAGAATTATTAATAAGAAGAGGTAGATGATGTAGATAAGGAAGGAAGGAAGGAAGGAAGGAAGGAAGGAAGGAAGGAAGGAAGGAAGGAAGGAAGGAAGGAAGGAAGGAAGGAATTTTGTTCCCTTTCAGGATTGTGGAGACCTTTTTTTGGGCTATTTATACATTTCACTCCCTCTGCTGGTTGGATAGGAATAATATTTTTTTTTTCTCTTAGGTTCCATGATGACTTACTTTCTTTTACCTTTCCCTTTTTTTGTTTAATCTCCCTGCAAAAAACCCCCAGAAAGCTAGCTTGCAGTCTTGACTACAGACCTTTATAGGGAAAAAAGAAAAGAAAGCACTGAAAAGTGAAAGGAGATTTATTACTTCTCATTAATAGAAACATTGCTTTCATTAGCAGAATTTCCCTTTCTTTCCGTTTTCTCTTTTTCTTTCCCTATTTCCTCACACCATTCTTGGCCAGAAGACTACAACTGCAAAAATCAAAGTGCAAATGAGCCCTCTCCAACAAAGAATCTGTCCCCTCTTAATGCACATTAAACCCTTTGGTACCCTCAACTCTCTGAAAGACCTGACATAGCAACTGAAGACCACGTAGCAACACCACCTCAAAAAATCCTCTGCTAAGAGTTCATCTTTTCCGCAGAGAAATTCTAATGCATAGGTTATTCTGAAGTCCATCTATCCATTTTCTCTTCACTTTATGAAAGTTAAATGATATCCAATAGTGGTCACAGTCTGAACAGTAGGCTGAATAAGGCTCCCTCAAAGCACTTCACCGTTATGTGTGGTTATACAACTGTGCTCATGACATCTCTTAATATTTTTGTTCATATATTAAAAAAAAAAAAAAACACCCCACATATTTTAGGTTAATTAGATTTCATAACTCCAAATTATTTTTTTTCTAAAAATCCTACAATTAAAGATTTCAGATAAATCATTCAATGATCAGAAAAAGTCAGCAAAATGTCATTTTTTTTAATATGATGAGGAGCAACTAATCTGTAGCAGTTTACCTGACACTTATTTTAAAAGCCAGCAGATTGGCTCATGAGAATAATGAAGTCAAAGCTTGATCTTTTTTATATCAGGCTATTTATTTATTAATTTATATATGTATAATGTTAATGTCTTAATTCTTCAAATAATATGAACGTCCTTCTTTAAGAAGTATGTTGCGTAGTACCTCAAAAGTAAATTTGAAAGAACACAGGGTATATCAAGATTTATTTCATACCTGTACACATTTAAAAATACATTTTGGTTATTGATCTCCACACCTACATAAAAGAGCGTCAGAAGAGTTATGTAATAACACTTAATTTTTACAATGTTAGATAAACCAAAAGAGGAGAGAGAAGTAACCTTGCAATAGATATTCAAATAATCTTCTACACAGTGAATTTTTAAGAACTGAATAACCATGTATCTTTTTAAATGACTAATTCGTGTAACCTGTGAAAGCCGAGCTTTAAAAACAACCCTTTTAAAATCTGAACTGCTTTCCTTTCCTTCTAAATAGAACACACATCATACAAAATTAAAACATTTGCATCATACAGAGCAACAGACAGATTTGAAATATAAAGTGCAATTCATATTCAAGGTTAGTTTCAGACTGAATGTTGGAAATAATTCCAAACATAAACCTAACAAATATGCTTAACAGTAATTGCAGTCCATGTTTCCTCTAAAAATGTTCTCTGCTTTTTGCTCACCATGAAACATAACATTATTTTTCCATTTGACAAAAATATATCACGTAAGCCATTTTTCTATCATATGTATTTCAATTTGTGACATTAATCAGGCAAAAAGGAAGCCAAAGTCAGCAGCATATGGGCAAAATGAACAGATATTTACAAAGTCTACGTATATAGCTTATCAATGCTTTTATTCTTTTTTCCATTTAAAAAAAAAAGAGCAACCATTCATTTTAGTCTTGCATAAGACTAAATATTTGTCAATTTGGCAACTGTCTTCCATTTTGTGTAGTTGTTCCTACCACAAATAAAAAGGCGTGAGTTAATGTTATTGAAAGAATCACTAAAAAGGAAAATCTTGATCCTGGAGGGAAGATGAGTAAATTGTTCTTTACTTATTTCCAGCTACTTAGCTGTTGAAATTTTTTATACTCTTCCTCATTTTATATTTTCCTGCAATCTCAGGAAATCAGAATTATTTTTTCAAATAATTACTTTAGTAGTTAGTCTAAATCATCAAAATATATCGTGTGAGGGTGGGGTTTTTGTTGTAGGATTAGCCAATCCTAGTTCCAGTATTTTTTTATAGCATATCTCAAGTCATATGAAGAATAAAAGAATTCGTGTTCTTCCACCTTTTCCATTGTCCTTTGAGATTAATATTGTAAATGGCTTCCAGTTTAAAAGTCTGTTTTCATCTGCAGATCCATTCTAATTTGGGATGTAAGTTTGAGGAAAAATTTCTAAGAACAGGAGTTATTGTTAATATTAGAAAACTCTGTCAGACAGTGATTGATAAAACGGAAAAAATGCGGCTTCCTAGCATCTTTTCCTAAATCAAAAAGCATACTTTCCTGTCATTTGCAATTTCAGAATTAGTTTGCATAGAACAGTAACTGGCTTATTAAAAGTACATATGTTGAATGTTTTGCTGCCCTCACCAGGACACCATATAATTTTGCATTTTATTTGGCAAACTCCTAGTTAAATGGACTGACAGTCATATTCCTTGCAATAAATCAGCTATATAATGAACAGTTCAATGATTTCTGTCCTATGATACATGTACAACTGTTATCAGCTCAAATTGTTTTAACAGAAATGAGAAGTCCAGTTCATCAAAGACCTTAAAAAATATGGAATAAAAACAAACTTTCTGAAAATGTCTAAGGCAGATATTTTAAAATCTATTGTTGCGGAATTAGAAAAAAGTGATCATTCATTCATTGACTAAAACAATAAATATATCAACAAGCTTTCCTTATAAGGTACTTCTTTCTGCAGAAGAGCTGGGATGCAAATCTCACTGTTTTATCCTCAATGTTTACATCTCTGATCATTCTCTAAATAGAAGACAAAAACATCAGCTTGTTAGTAAAAAAATGTTCAGCTGGTGGCAGAAGCATATCTCTAATCAGATCAGAGGAAAAAGTTCATTGCCATTAAGACAATATTTTAGAGAATTTATAACTATAGTACTATAACACTTCCCTGTGGCAATGAATTATATAGACATTGGCACATAAAATACTCTTTGTGGTTGATTGTTACCTGTAGACTTTTCTTCAAGTTCACATATTTTACAAGTTTCAGTGATTAGGAACCCATTGCTTCTACTTTAAGATGGCTGGTAAATCCATGTAGTATTCCTTGATCACTAAATTACCTCATTTTTAACATGATAGAACATTTATCACTTAGGCAAACAGGAATTATTAGTTATAGACTTATTTTTAAAAAATCTTTACTGAAATCCAGATTCTTTCTGTAACAAATCTTCCGTTATTTATGAGTGTTATAAGGTAATAATCTTAAAAAGACACTGTTTTAGGAATAAATTTTTAGCCTCATTTTGAAATCTGAACGATAAAAGCAAATACATTTCCCTAGGCAGATAATTGATCATTAATGGATAACATGAAGTTCAACAGTGAATGATAACTGCCTTTTTTTCCCACTGAAATAAAACCCTTGCATGAGAATTGACGGATTATCTAACAATTTCCCCAGTCTGAGAAACTGGGAACAAGCCTTCAAGGTACACCAGGGATCGTATTTGACCCACAGTACAGAGAACCTAAAATAAATGTTCTAATATCAGATGGATCAGCCTCCAAAATTTGTCATCATATTTAGTCTCAATGGTATACTAAAATGAGAAGAAAAAGTATAAGACTTTATAATTTTTTCTGTAACTGCATAGCATGAAAAAAAAAAAAAAAAAAGAGTGATGATTAAATCCTTAGATATCTCTGAACAGCTAATTGTTTAAAGATAGAAGATCTTTTCCACCCAAATCTGTCTCCAAGAAGCTTGTATAGCTGAAATGCTAACTTTGGTATTGCTCCTTCCAGACTTCGTGCTACACTAGTATTTCACCATCTAAGGCATCTGTTTCCAATCTAGGACAACAAAAAGAGTCATTGTCTTCAAAAGGGCTGCAAGAGACTCCAGAATGCAGGGTCCCAGGTTTTGTCAATCTCTGGGTCTAGTCCTGACTTTTAAAAAGTCACAAGTGTTGTATACAGTAACTTTGGACACGCTGCCTGAACAGCATTAGGGCAGTAAAGGTCATCACACAAGAGCTCTAAATCAGCATAAATGGTTTCTTTACTTTCATCTTTCTACCTTGTGTAGAGGCGCATCTAGAAGAAAGAGGAACAGCCAATATATGAAGAATGCTGTTTAATACCTGAAAGGAGAGGTTAGAATTCTTTTTTTCTTCATCCTTCTAATCTGCATTAGGACTGGGCCAAAAAACATGAGGGATGGCTTGTGGTTTTCTTTTTTCTCTTTCCTGCTCTGCCTTCAGTGACTCTGAGGAAGGAGAACAAACTCTTGTTAATCCTTTCCCCAAGCTGAGCTATGGTTTCCACAGTCTGACATGTAAAAAAATACCAGCATAACCAGAATGATTCTTTATTTTTTCTTTTCCCCCCCCTCCCCCCTCCCAGTGTAGCTTGCCAGCAGCGCTGCTATAAGGGAGAACTCTCATTACAACATGGGTACTTCTGGAAATACAACAGGGCATTTGAAAAGCATTTGGAGAAGTCCAAGTCCCGCCCCCTCCCTCCCCTCCCCCCCTCATCTCATTTCCAAACAGCTGAATAAAATATTTTGCTTGAAGATTGCAAAGGAAACTTTATAATTCTCAATTAATGTGCTTAAATTAGGCACATTTACTTTTTTTGGTTTAACAGGATTGACTTCAACAGCCACAAGCGGAAGCTGGGCTACAGGTTGGGAACTTCGCATATTTAAAAAGAAGCACAAACGCATCCCGTTTTGTTTGGGGTTTTTTGTGTGTTTCACCTTGTCTGCTTCTTTCCACTTAGCCATCACAGGATTTGCATATCCACCTCTGGAGGTTATTCTTCTAGCAATAGCATCTGGGCCTCATGGTGAGTTCCAGAAGCATTTGTATAGAATTTCTTCACTTGCCTCTGACTCTGCTATCCGCTGTCTAAGCTGCTTTTTGATTCCTGTCTTCAATTCTTTTCTTCCAAGTTTTAGGTTGAATACAGTGACAAGTGCACTTTCTAGCCAAATATATCATATAAATTTTTTTATAACTGGTTTTCTGGTTTTGGTATTTTAGCTTGGGTTTGATAGCTTTTGATTTGGTTTGGTTTGTTTGTTTGTTTGTGCCCCTCCCCCATTCCTTAATATCTACAACATTATGTCACTATATCACTTCCAAAAGGTACCAGAATGCTGTACACTGATATCTTCTACTGTCCTCCCTGGATTAACATAACATTTAACAGCATCGACTTCCTCCCACTCTGTCTTTTCTTCAGCCTACTGGAGCCACTTTAAAAGGTGACTAGAAATACAGTAATACTAATTCAAACACTTATATGGTCCACAACTTTCTTGCTGGCAGTGAAACAAGAGTGACGGTTGGTGATAATGTCTAGTAAACTTGAAAGCTGTGCAGCAAAAATTGACACCTGACATTTCAGATTGCGTAGAAAGACATCACATGATCCAATAATCACCAGAAGAAAAATGTGCTTGTTACCACTGACCTGGACTTTTCTCTTATTGATTACGTAGACATGAAAAAGTGTGTTATTTTTTAGTTACCTTTGATAAACATTCCTGAAATGTTTCTTATGGATCATGATTAAGCTATTGAGCTCTCATGATCCTGTTAAGCAACATAATGAAGGAATTTCTGAGCACATAACAGCATAACAAGCGTATTTGACTATAAGAGTAAAAGATAAATACACATCCCAGAACAATTTTCCCCCATATAATTATCATAACATTATGTAGGAGTAGCAATTTGGTGCTTTCTCCACAACATGTTTGTGTTTCTTTTTGCCTTGTCATTTTTTACTTTAAAAAAGTAAAAAGCATTAAATTGAATAAATCTTAACACAATCTGCTAGCTGAGCTTAAAAAAATCTCGCCTATTAATAAGTTTTATTAACTGTACTATGTAGATTTTTACTGCACAGTTACTGCACTTGGATATGTGAGAGCACATCTGGAAATTCTACCAAGCATTCCAAAGACAAGTTATGCTTCTGAACGGGGCCCATTTCTTATCCAGTGGAAAGAAGAGCCAAATAAGGTTTAAGTATCAAAATTTAGCTGCTGCAACATCTGATGGTTAGATACTCGGCCACCAAAGCTGAAGCCAGAGC
>RSEF01000001.1:175091016-175152911 GCA_003993805.1 Himantopus leucocephalus | reverse complement strand
TTCTCACTTTTACCCTTCTGATTCTCTTCCCCATCCTGCTGTGAGGGAATGAATGAGCAGCTGTGTGGGGCTTAGCTGCTTATCGAGGCTAACCCACAAGAGCTGCCAACATTGTGAGGCTGCTCTCAAAATGGAAAAAATGGAAATTTCACATCTATGTCCAAGAAAAAAAGGAAGGAAGATCTGGGGAATGAAATGATAATCAGCTTCACCTCATTACCCTGGAAGATTTTGAAGCAAATCCTGCTGTAAGTCATTTACACCTACATAAAGAAGGAGATTGCGAACAGCCAGCATGTATTTACCAAAGCTGCTTTAGCAGCCTGATGGTCTTCACTGGTGAGATGTCTGGCTGTGTGGGTGGGGGGAGAGCCATGTATGTAAAATACTTTGGTTTTAGCAGTATTCTCATAGCCAGCCATATCTTTGCAGCCAAAGATCCTGAAATTCAACAAAAGTTGCAGACTTTTATACTTGGGATGGAATAATCTCATGCTCCAATACAGTCTTGGTATTGCCAATTGGCTAGAAAGCAGGTTTCTAAATAATGACCTGGGAATCCTGGTGGACAAGAAGTTAAACATAAGCCAGCAGAGTAATCGTCATGGCAAAGAAGGCCAACAATATACTGTGCTGCATTAGCAAGCATGTAGGCAGCCAGTCAAAAAGTGCTATTCCTTTCTACCGGTTATTGTGAAATTGCATCTGGAGTACTGTGTCCATTTTTTGACTTCTCTTTACAGGAAGACACTGACAAACTGGAACAAGTTTGTCTGGGAAAGAATCACTAAAATAATCTGGGGACAGGAGTACGATGTACAAGAAGCAGAGATTTCTCCTTGGAGGTGCACAGTGAAAGCTCAAGAGGGAATGTACACACTTTGCATTAGATACAAGGAAAACAGTCTTCATAGTAAGCATAGCCAGGCATTAGAACAAGCTGCTTGGAGAGGCTGTGTAATCTGTATCCTTGGAGATATTCAGAACCCAACGGGACAAGCCTTGAGAGAATAGATTTAACTCTTAAGCTAATTGCAGTTTTGAAGTTGTCACAGGTTTGAACAGTTGTTTGCCTCCTATGCCCTCCAGATATCCTGCCTAAATTTATCTGATTTTATAATTTTGAGATATCTCAGTATTATGAATGACTTGGAAGTGAACATGCATGTGTGTGTTAGTATATTGCAGGTTTACCTACAACAATAAAATTCTATTATAATTTGACACCATTTGAAGTGATCTCAAGATCACATAAAAAAAGGAGACAGTCAAGGAACCAAAGCAAAAAATGATAGACATTGACTAGAAAATGAGAAAAAATCCTTCAACAGTTTGGATATGTTTCCCAGACCAGAATTCATTTTTGTGTCCTTTATCCTTATAATAAAAAGTGGACTAGATTTGCTAATAAGTGTAATAATATGTCACCAGAAGGATTTACAATAGGAAATTTTACAAATAGGAATTGTAAGACAGAATGCAATGGCAGTGTGACACATGGTGGCTATTGTGGTTTTAAAGTTAAATGAGAGACAAGGAGGAAACTCTTAAACATACAGTTTTCTGAATAATTAGTTCAAATTTTCTGATTAATTTTTTAAATGAAGAAACATTAAGAAAGTAATTTTTTTTCTTATGTGTCCTAAAAGCCTGTTAAGGAATATTGCATAGTTGCATCTATTACCAATGTTTTGGGAAAATCTAAGCAAGTATGTCTTAAGACAAATAGCTAACACCATGAAAAATACTAATGGCAGGAATTACTTAAAGATAAAATTCAGAAATAATAAGTGATTGCATATGGCATCTAATTTCATTTTTTGTTTCATATTTCATATGAATGT
Organism: Himantopus leucocephalus; assembly: GCA_003993805.1. NCBI lineage: Eukaryota > Metazoa > Chordata > Aves > Charadriiformes > Recurvirostridae > Himantopus > Himantopus leucocephalus. Next base: position 175,151,067 of record RSEF01000001.1, on the reverse strand, counting down.
TACAATCACAACTATAATCTTTAAATAACATTTGCATTCCCTCAGGATCACAAACTTTGTCCATCTAATATAGGCAAAAAAAAAATTAAAAAATGTTTTCCTGTTCATCATAGTTGATGTTTATATGTAACTGAAAAAGAAAGATTAATGAGCCAATGTACTTTTATCTAAGGAACATAATTAGTCTGCTTCACTGCCAGTAATAATTAAGAGGGACATTTTAAAAGAAAACAATATGTTAAAGGCTAATTAAAGTTTTGGGACTTATATGACAACCCATATTATATGTGTTACTGTAAAACAATTTGAGAGCCAGGGTCACAGTTTTCTGAAGGCCTTGTTCTGCATAATTGATACAATCTACAATATTGGTTTTTTAGCAATATTTCTAACCAGAATTTTGAATACTCTGTGTTTCTCAGTAAAAATGCAAATTCATTTCTACTTGTGTTTTAACATTTTTATGGTACATTTGTGAATTATAAGATAATTTCTTGAGAGATATAAAAATCTGGAACCAAATTGTATTTTAAGTAGGCATGAATGAGAAGACCTAATTTGCAAAGAATATTGCCAATAGCATTTATATAGTGGCAATTATGTGAATCTTTTTCATATTGCAGTGTCTGTGGATAACAAAAATTAAAACAATTTATTCACATGCAAATTATTCAGGTTCATTTGGTACAATTTTTGTCATTTATACGTAAATGATGATATACACAAAATCTGTGCAAATATTACCTTTCTTCTTCTGTTTCCTTTACACCAAACAAATAAAGCTATTTCCTGAACTATTTATAGTTGAAATAGCATTATATTTTCCTCCTGGGTCAGCTTTAACCTGGTTAATTGTGAGAACATATCAATATTTATGTAATTGCAGGAGAGGTGGCAGTGTCTTAGCAAGAACAAGTGATAATAGATTATGAAAACTGCAGGCCATCTTTTGTTGGCAGTGAGAGTTTAAACAGGTACATAATAGGATGACAATAAATATTTGAAAAAAACTTTCATTTGGAGATGCTTATTTTTGTCTACTGACTGTAAACCTAGTTGACTTAGATGAAATGCCTAATTTTTAGGCAACTAAATTTAGTTGAGATGAACCCCATCTTTTGTGTCAATGATACATATTTTTCATGAAAATTAAAAATATGAATGGCTAAAAATGAAGCATGACGATTACCGTATCCTGGAGTGCATTAAGCACAGTGTAGCTAACCGGTCAAAAGAAGTGATTGTCCCACTGTACTCAACACTGGTGTGGCCTCACCTTGAGTTCTGCGTGCAGTTTTGGACTCCACAACATAAGGAACATATAAAACTATTAGAAAGTGTCCAAAGGAAGGCAGCAAGCATGGTGAAAGGACTAGAGGGCATGACTTATGAGAAGCAGCGAGGATACTAGGTTTGTTCAGCGTAGAAAAGAGGAGACTAAGGGCAGACATTGCTGTCTACAACTTCCTCATGAGGGGGAGCAAAGAGGAAGCTGCTGATATCTTCTCTCTAGTGTCTGGTCATAGGACACAAGGGAACAGCTTAAAGCTATGTCAGGGAAAGTTCCGACTGGATATTAAGGAAAAGTTCTTCACTGAGATGGTAGCCAAACACTGGAACAAGCTCCCCGGGGAAGTGGTCATGGCCCCAAGCTTGTTCCTGTTCAAGAAGTGTTTGGACCATGCTCTTAGACATATGGTTTAACTTTTAGGTTGCCCTGTGTGGAGTCAGAATCTGGACTAGGTGATCCTCGTGGGTCTCATCCAATTCAGGATATTCTATAATTCTATGAATTATGTGACATATGTTGATAGAAAGCATTAATAGTGCATAATAGGAACCTATTATGCCATGAAGTACTATCAAATTATAGAACCAAAAGAAGAAAACATTTTGTCTTTCTAGAAAAAAATGACAATGTAAAAATTTGCTGATATTTTCAAAAAAATCTGTTTCATGGGAAACGATCAGAAAAATAAGTCTTTATTTGATTTGGAACAAGAACAAATTTTGAAATGCCAGTTTTCAGTTAAATAAGAAGTAACATCTTGCACAGCTCCAGTGATATCTGTGTGTTTGATAAAGGCTAAGTGTAGACATTTAAAAATGTGATTATTGGCAGCAGAGCAAATACCATCTGAAACTATTCCAGTCTTTAAAGGCTTATTCATGATTACTGGCTACTAGAACATTTCTTAAGACGATTTAGGACTCAGTTGCTTATATAAAACTGAGTATTTAGTTTAAAGATAATTCTTTCTACCCACACAACCACTGTAGTAAATACAGAGGATATAGCTGATTAATATACATAGAGAGAAGATTGATTCTGCTGTCATTGATGAAAATGGGAGATCAGAAGAAAGACAAGAACAAGAGAAGGAAACACTGGTGTGAGACAACTGAACTGTTCTGAGGATACTCTGGATTCTCAATTTGAATGCTTTAGAAACTGACAGCTTTCACAGCTAAGGCAGATAAAGGTGAAGTTAAACCATATTTGCCTCCCAGATGAGCTCTCTGCATTTTAGGCCTTATGGCGGCAGAGTGAATTCTTTTAAGAGACTGACACACAAAAGCCCAACGGTGCTACAGTGGTGAATGTGTTTTGTACTGATTGAAAAACTAAACCATGTCAAAATTCCTATGAGACTAGATGTTTTATTTCAAGGTAGAGTAGTTCATAGAAAAATATCTCAAAGATGTGCTGCTGAGGAACTAAAAAACATCCACTGGCAGATTTCATCAACCTCCGCTAAAACTTAAAATTAAAAACCCAAAACAAACCAAATGAAAAAAAACCCCTATGATGAATTCCTATTAGCTTCTTTGGTCAACTTCCATTTAGATCATTTAATGTACAGATATAACTTGGTTAGTGTCTTGGACTGTTCTCCTCTTACAACCCTTCCATTATACAGAGCTCTGCTATCACATTTTCATCTCTCCATATTATTATGCGAGCGTATAGTTATAAAAATAAATTATTTGGTAAAATAAATCAGGTTTATTAGTGTGTCTTTCAGTTACTTTCCCACTGGTACAGAATGATCTCTTTGTAGTGTGACTGTGCTATTAGTTCACTCCATAACTGGCTGGAGCAGAGCACTGTATCATTCTAGCAAACTAGTAAAGACTAGGAGTCCCACAGGAAGTCTGATTTTTGTTTCACTGCTGAAGTACATTACATTTAGACAATATCTTTCAGAAAGGGGCTGATAAAATTTCATCCTTTGCATTGCAAGGTGACAGAAAATTTCTGGAAAGGATTATCACACAACTACTCTTGCCCCCTCTGCCAAATGTTGTTTGACACCTCTGGCCGAAATCCCTTTTCAAAGGGTTTCACCAGGTTTTCCATTATACAAAGACAGCTTCCAGAACTGCCTAAGTTCCTCATCCCTTAACCAGTCTTGCATCCTAAAGGCAGAAGGACAGCACAGTAATGTGTTTTGACTATATATAGGAAACCACCTTGCCCTCTGTTTCCATACATTTTTCTAAAAGAATGCCTTAGAGAGCATTTCTTTTTCCCTATTTTCCTCTTGCTGTTTTCTTTCTTTCACCTACTTATCCTCTTCGATATTTTTTTTCTTTTTAATCCTTTTGTGTTCTTCTTGCACGGTTTACTAGAGATAGGGACTATCTAATGGGACTATCTAATTTCAAGTATGCAGTCTTCTACTAAACAGCATTATTTAAGGCTCTGGATTTTATGAAAATTTATGCTCCAGCATAAGTAGCAAATCAAACCTAGACTATATTTTGTCTGTATTTGAAATGTGTGTATTCAAATTGAGCTCTCATTTGCAATTTACAGTTAAGGCTACTCTGAGTCTTTTACATTTTGTAGTAGGTCTCATTGGAAAAAAATGGGGCACTGCAAAAAAAATTTGTGCCTCCTGAGGACCTAAACAATTGCAGGCTTCTCCAATTTTTTAAGAAATCATTATTTATTTTTTTTAATTAGGCTTCCTATTTTTCCATGATTTGGCCACTTTCGTACTCTATTGAAATAGATCATTCTTCTGTTACTTTTTTTTGTGTCTTCCTTTCTCCCTTTTGCAAAATTGTCTTGTTTGATTTTTCTCACACTTCATTCTTCTTTCTATTTTCTACTGAGCAGCCTATAAACTAGCTGCTGAAACACTCTTAAAAAAATATGTAAGTTTTATGTCAAAGGAAAAACATGGTTCACAAATATTACTAAGAAATGGACAGTCAAAAATACATATATGATTTATAGGTGCAGGTTAAAAATTAGTAAACCTGTCTGATCTTAAAATGAACAATGTACCTGAAAATAAGACTAATTCACCTGTGAAAGATCAGTGCAAGAACTTCAAGAACCTGATCATTGAAAGCATGCTAAACATGCCTCAAGGAAGTAATTCTTGAGTTGTTACAAAACAGAAAACAGTGAATAACAACTCTCTGACTGAAAACTGCTAAAAGCAGAGAACTAAAACTCACTTGATGAAAATGGAATTTTTATTTTTCAGGGGATAGTTTTGAAAACTCAGCTCTATCTACACAAAAAACCATAACATGTTCAGAATCAAGATGAAATAAGTTTATTGAAAAATGGGAGGATAAGTTTGTGATTAAGGCACTAGTCCAAGAAATATTTCTGCAGAGATATAACTGGTAAATAAATGTGCTTTCTTCTTATTTCTGTTCCTTTTAAAACTATGATCATAAAATATCCACATATCTTATTTTAACTTAAAATTATTTGGGAATTCTAGGTATCTCAGAATTGAATATTTGAACCATAATGTTCTGTTTGGGTACTAATTGCTTTTTATCCAGAAGAAAAAATGAAATAAAGCAAAGATAACAGTCTAAGCTGAAGTAAAATATGCTCACCAATTTGACATACTGTTCCTGTCTAACCAAAGTCCCTTTGATAGAATTTTCAAAATTAATGTGTTTAGAACATTAGATATTACCACTCTGAATTGTTTTCTTTGTCTTTCTGTGCCTCAAATTCCTACCCGTGAACTGTGAAAATCCCCTTTTTTAGTTTTAATTTTTCTCAGTTGTTGCTTTTCTGTAACAAGTCCTGTACATCTTAATATACAACCTGTATAGCTGCCTTAATGACTTAAGAGAGTTGGATTCATTCTTGAAATAAAAAACCAATAACAACAAAAAATGCTCTCATTTTTGTATTGTAATAGAGTGAAAGGAAAAGCAAGAACAGTATAGATATAGTCATAGTCAAAATTCAGATTGGAATATTTAAAATATAGAACAGACACATAGGAGAAGGAAAATTTAAGCCACCTATAACTGTTTGCCTATCCTTTAGGCAACTGGAAGATGAGATAAACTGATAAGTGAATATGAGAATCAGAAAAGCTGAGTTCACCTAAATTGTAAAACGGGCTGTATGTTGAGGAGCAACATCTGCTGCATAGCACCAGATGAAGGTTGGTCGTAATTCACCTTAGCAGCAAGGTAGGACCACTGCTTGTTTCATCTGTACTTTTTCCCTTATGTTCCCACACACGTACAGATTATGTATAGGCATCCTAAAAACTCGCTGCATTTTTTTTTTCTCATTTCTGTAGCCACAGGATATTTCCAGTGTAAAGTGCCTAAAATTCTGTCTCTAGTCACTCTCAGGTTTTGGTTTCTTTTTCCATGTAGCTTGTATTGAACCTGGTCTGAGCGTTTGTCATGTATTATTAACTTCCCCCAAATCTGATGAAGTTCCTTCTAGGTCCTTAATTTGAGCTTCATTCATTCTTTCATTTCCTTTGCCCTTTCCTTCCTTACCCATTTAGTTGATACTTCTTTGCTATTTTATCAGATTCTTTCTTTTCCAGACACTTCTGTATGAATTCCCCTTGTGTTTGTCACAGTGACTGGTATTGCTTGTGCAGCAGACCATCACTTCATTCGGAACAGGGCATTTGATCTGAACAAAAGGCACAAGGGAAAAAGGAAGTTTGGATAGTCGTATGTATGTGAATTGCCAACTCTAACACATTCAGAATTGCTTAAAAGATGTCTGCGCATTGCTAAGAAGTTCATATTCCTTGGCATGCTCTCCTGCACCATTTGCTGCCTTACCAGTGTCTTGGCTCAGAGCCTTTTGCATTACCTGCTGATGCTGCAGGCTCTTTTTACTCAGAACAGTGGTCTGACCTCCTTAGTACACATCAGATATGAAAATTTATGAGCATCTCTGCATAAAAATAAAATTATTTTTGCAAAAGTATTTGAAATATTAATTAGATAAAGGTGTCCCCATGGCATGAAAACAAAATTAAAAATGGCAGTCATAACCAAAAAAAAACGGAGGTTATCTTCATCTTGAATCCATTCAAATTAAAAAACTCCAAAGCATGTAGTTTATTTTACTATGAAGCCTGCACTGACATGGCTGGCACGTTAAACTGTCACTTCACCTTTGGGCCGAATTAACTGTCTTTGAATTAACTGCAGCCTGTTCATCCCCTTAAAATTCCATCAGCTGCAGTACAGATCCTAGCAAGTTTGCCAGGCTCTAAACTTTCTATCAAAGCACATCTGGCTTGGGTGGTAAAATAAACTGTTGGTTGCACTGTATTTGAAGTACTTGGCTTGAAGTACCTCCCCAGACTTTAAATATCAGTCTGCCTGAAACACTACCAAGATGATGTTAACTACAGCCTTTTCCCTTAGCAATATGCTTCTTTCTCAGCAATATGTTTCTGATTTATCCTTCCCACCTTCAAAAGCATTGCTACACTGCCTGATGCTAATTTGCCTTGACTCCTTTATGATTTGGAAGTCAGCTCTATCACTCACCTCAGTTCTCCACTTGGAGCAGTGGTTCGATTCGTTTTGTAGATAACTGCTTTTGCACTCTTATTAGAATTTAATGGTAATTTGCTTCACCAGTCATCTTCAAGCATATTTTTTTCTTTTAACAGACACCACTTTGAGAAAAAAAAAAATTAAAGCATAATTTTAGTCTCCTGAGATAACTCAAATATCTTATTTGCTGTCTCTCATCTCCAATGCTTGATCCTGCCTATAGGACAGAAAACTGGGAATTGTTGTTGCTTCCCAGCCCTACCAGACTTACATCCTCTTCATGCCATCTAGGAGAAAAAACCCAACAGCTATCTACACTACTAGTCATCCTGAGAATCTCCTTAATGACTTTGCACTCAAGGAACTACTGAACATGAAAGACCACAAAGTATATAACCAGAATTTTCCCTGATGAGGCCAAAAACCATGTTGGTTTTTTTCCCCCACAATAGAAGTAAAGGAACAATGGAATCAAAGGATTAATTTTAAAATTAAATACTCTAGATATATTCAAATGGAGCTATCAGTGTTAATAGATGATGAAGTCCTTAATAATGACACAGCTCAAGAGCACATGAAGAGGAAACTCTAACAGAAGCTAGAATTTGAACTTAAACCACATCATTTTAATTAGCATGGGAATACTCCAGCAGTAAGTCTAAGGTGTCTCACCTTTTAAAAAAAGAGAAGCTGAACAGAGTAACAGGAGAGAGTGCATTACCTCCTATTGTCTAAATTGAGTATAGCAAAAGATTATGTCTTTGCGATGGAGAGGTTGATGATACTCGAATACAACTTGCTTTACCATGAGATAACAGAATGAAAAATATTGGTCTGATTAGGACTCTGAAGGAGACTCAGGCTTCTGAACATGCGATTCATGAAAAGGATGCCAGACAGTGAAGGAAAACAAAAGAAATACAAACTATATATATAACAGTATATATATAATTAGCTATTGAAAATTAATAAAAAATCAAAGTTTAGAATGCTAGGATGGTAAAATACTAGTATGATACCAAAGACATAGAAGACCATAAGGTTACAGTCCTTGAATGGAAAGATCCAAATACTAAAAGCTAACATGGGAATCATGCTTCACCTGATGAGTTAGAAGAAGAAGGAATGTACCTCCATATATGCCCAGGCATGAAGACAGGGACAGAACCAGTGTGCTCTATCCTGAAAGAGTAAGAAGAAGCAGATGCTCTAGCCAAGAACAGAATCACAGCTTGTACCTGGAATCGCAGCTGAGCACTAGAGGAAGCAGTCATAGACGGGGATAGCACACATAAAATGCAGGGTCATATCTATTCCTTATGTATTGTAAAGGTCACAATGTTAGTCAAATAAAAATAAGTCTATCATCCCCTAGATTTCAGTCACTGAGTCTTCAGTGACAGTAGGAGGCTACTCTCTAAAGGTAAACATCTGGTTTATACTATTCTGCTCTTTAATTCCATCTGGAAAAGATTCAAAGTAAATAAATAAAGGCCTTATAGCTAAAAGTTAATATACATCCCTTTCAGTTTTTTGGAGTTTAGCTGTCATTTTATCATTTCAGCATATCATTACATAAAGCAGACTGAGAGTGTAACACCCTGAAAGGCTGAAATTTTGCTTCAGTCTAAAATTCTTTGAGATAATATACACTTTTTTGCAGCTGCTAACACTTGAAAGATGTTTTTTACTTACTTCCTTCTTTTTTCCCTGCTTTTAATAACAAGCTAGAGACAGACCAATTTCTACACAATACATAACCCAGAACACGTTGTGACTACCAATGTGCTTTTTTCTTAAGAATATATTTTTCCACCCTGAATGGAACATAAAATGCACAATTTATTCATCAGTAGAATTTCTTACAAAATTGATTTTTTGCTGTTTAAGTAACCTTAAAAGCACCAGAACTTCATCTTTTCTCCTTTAAAAAAAAGGACCACCCCACACCCTGATGGCTTATGTTATGAAATACTGTCTCACATAACATTCAGTAGTTAGTGAGGGAGAGAATATCTGTTGTCCTTGCAATTAGTATTTTGGTATTTTTAGACTACAACTATTATAGGGAAAAAACCCTATTATATTATCAATCTTCTAAGCAATGCAGTCCAATGAAATTAAGCAAATTGTCCTATACTAAATGGAGCTATTCATGCTTGACTGAAGTATGCATTGCATACATGTGAATCCACTGGTCATATTTATAATGGCTGTAAATTTACCAACTTTATCATTGAAGGACATATCGTCCAGTGCTAAGTATCATTGCCAAGAAGTGGAGTTTTGCTATTGTTGTTGTTATTTACTAGTAGTTACATGCAGATATGAATGTATTTTATAGAAGCAGATCCTGTGTCTACAAAAGTATTCTCCAGGCACATAATTTCAACTTAGTTTGGCAAATTTAAAACAGGTTTATTAGTTGCACATGCCTAAAACTCACTTAAGAGAACTAAACAACTCTCTAAAAACTATCATGATGAAGCGCAAGAGTGAGTTCCAAGATATTCTTTATCTAAATAAAAGCCTTGTAGCATCTTAAATTAAGAATTTCTAGGTATGTCTGTGAAAGAGAACACGGAACAGGATTTTCAGGTCTGTGTTCTTTCTTGCAGTATATTTATTAAGCTGTTCAAGAAGTTTTCTACTGTGGTCCATTCTATTTCATAATATATATGTATTTTAAACTCCTAAATAGGTATAAAATAATTTAAAAATAAATGCTTTTGGCACTATTGTACTAAATGCACTACCATACATTCATATAGGGCTATCATGTAAGTTCAGATTGTATAGCATACACATTTTAGCATTTTACTTCATATTGTAATACAAACAGAAAAATGATTGTGACTGATAATGGCTGAACAATTGAGTTATTCAGAAATATTAGGACTCCTATTTCTGTAAGATAGTGTTCACTCAAGCATGGAATGTACTGTACAGGACCACTGTGGTAAAATCAATGTGCTGTATTTGGAGCTTTTTGGAAAGAAGGACTTAAAGATTCCATTCTAAGAAAATATGATATTGTGAAAAAGATTTTGCAGAAGGAGACTTTTTGATCACTATGGACAATTTTATTGTTGTTGCTGCTGTTTTCAGAATTTTGCTTTTTGGAAAATTTAAAAAAGTGGTCTCGGTTTTTTTGTTCTATATGGGGATGGAGGATCATAGAAAATGCACAGTATCTTACAGAACAGAAATCTGATCCTTATTCAACTGTCATATTCACTATGTACTTAAACACTCTTAAAAAATTCTTTCAGGGAACACTATGTTAATTTCTTAAAACTTTTATCCTGCCAAGTGTTTCAGAACAATCTGTGACAAGCTGAATCATAGTATGATAGAATAATTTAGATTGGAAGGAGCTTCTGGAGGTCATCTGGTCCAACCTCATGCTCAAAGCAGGCTAGCTTCAAAGTTAGAGTTGTTCAGAGTCTTATCTGGATTGGTTTTGACCATCTCCAGGGTGGCAATTTCACAGCTTCCTGGGTAACCTTTTCCAATGCTTTTATCATGCCTTTAACAGGAATGCGATATGTTTAGAGCAGGGGTTTGCTACTATCCTTCTCCTTGCGCAAAAGTAGCATTAGATATTTTATTAATAGCTTTTTCATCCTCCTAATAATAAGTTTTTCTAACTCAAATTATTTCTTTTTAACTTTCATAACAGTCGTAGCATACCCTCATATTACATGCTTCCCTTAAATCATATTGCCACCCTAACCACACAATCACAGAATCACAGAATCTCCTAGATTGGAAAAGACCTGTAAGATCATCTAGTCCAATCATTAACTTAACACTGACAAACCCACCACTAAACCACTAAAACACTATATCTATACAACCCTTAAATACCTCCAGGGATGGGGACTCCACCACTGCCCTGGGTAATGCGTTCCAATGCCTGATGACCCTTTCTGTAAAGAAATTCTTCCTAATATCCAATCTAAACTTCCTTTGGTGCAACTTGAATCCATTTCCTCTTGTTCTACCACCTGCAACTTGACAGAACAAGTCGACTCCCATCTCTTTGCAACCTCCTTTCAGATAGTTGCAGAGAGCCATAACGTCTCCCCTGAGCCTCCTTTTCTCCAGGAAAAGGCATGGAGAAAGGTAATGGCCTCTATGACCCTAAATCCATTTTTCTTCAAGTACCTTCAGAGCTTTTCTCACACGCAGCTTTTTGCATTCAGAAATATCTCTCCAGAACTCTCTTATGAAACTATTTTATCGTTCTTGCGAATGTGCCTTTTTGTTATTCCCTTTCTGAAGCGGTAGCATCTGTGGCACAATTAATAATGCTGAGACCTTTGTTCATTCTACTGAACACAACCACTTCATGTATTCATATGCCAGAGGTGATCTACCATATTTCTTTACTATGTCTTTACTTGAATTATCACATATAAGAATAATTAGTGCTTAAGAGCAAGATGAAGTGTATACATAAACACAAGTTTGGTCTTTGAATCCTTGAGAATAAAGGCAACAGTAAGAAAACATAGTAATTCTTATTCTATTGTATGCTTCCATCTCTGATGGACAGTACCACAAGATTAACAGCTGGGGAAAAGTAGCTGTTTACCTCACCCAGTGCTTGAAACTCTTGTTTGTAAAGAAGTAAATTAAGGATCACTTCTTACCAGGCTAATAGCTTTAGTAGCAATTGCAGATAATCATTGCTTCTTCCAGCAGGAGAGCAGCTGGATGTGAACAACCAGATAGCAATAGCTGAATAACCGAATTTTGATTGATGACTTGACTAGAAAATTATTAGCATTGAATTGATTTTTTTTTTTCCCCCCAAAATGAAAACCTCACAGATTTCATTTGTTTGATGTGAAACATTCCCCTTCAAACCAAGCAGAACAGTAACTTTGGAAGACTCAGAAAAAAAGTGGTGTTAATGCATAAAAAGTATATATTATCATAGAATATTTTTGGTGTCTCCTTATATCAAAACATTCAATAGTTGACTTCTGCTTTGCTCTCACCAGGTTATTTGGGGGAACCAAATATATATAGGTGCACTAAATTGAAGATGCACAAGTAACAATTAACCAACATGAGAAAGATGTGCATATATATAGTCCTCTATGCCTGAAATAATGTAAGAACTGTCACTTTGACTTTGTCATATTTTTAAATTTAATGCTGTCTATAACAGGAAAAGGTTTCAAGGCTACAAAATCCCCAAATTCTTCTTTTTTAAAAGTTAATGCATTTACATCTGTTAACTTCATTTATATGACTAATTTTGTGTTATAATGGATAAGAAAGCAAAGGTTTGTTTTATTTTGGTTTTCTTGTCTCAGAGTAAAGGAATTTAATATATCACTGGAGATATAAAAGGCAGCTTTATGCTTCTGTTGTAAAATCCTTGACACAAAGCACTTGCTCCTCCCCATTCTACATCACTTCATAGAAGTGCTTAGCTCCTTTCCAGATTGAGAAATAACAGATTTGTTTTGAGTAAACATTCTCATTTATGAATTCATTAAATTATTTTTAAGATATAGTATGCATGCACTTTGCAAGTTAGAAAATGAAGATATGAGGTTTTGGTGTCACTTGTATTGTATCCTCCCAAGGCTGACATTCTAACACCTGGTTTGCCTATCATTCTCACTTTTGTTTACTCAATATCCACAATGTGATACTGTATTTCATATATGTGATGGCAAACTAGTCATTTTCTAAAAAGGCAAGTTCTTAATATTTTCCATTTCATGAAGAAATATTTTGTCAGAAGTAATGCTACTTGCAAAACAGATTATGAATGTAAAGTACATTGCACTGTATATACAATTGTTGATGAGTCAAATACACAACCACAAGTTTGCATACACGTTATTGTACTAAAGTGAATAGCTTTCTACTGAAATGTGATATATTGCCTGACCTACTAATCTACCTTTCACTGATGATACGAAAGTACTACCATAAGTCATTCTGGAGCACATGCAATCCTCTATGTCCCACAACATCATGCAGTTGAAATGCCCTGTAAAAGGAAAACAATTAAAATAAATATATTTGCAAGACAATTGATAATGTATTTATTTAAGCAAGTGCAGTTCCAAATTCTAAGGATACAGAGTCTCTCTGCATGTGATACTAATTTTCTGTTTTGTAGAAATGGAATCATCTTAAATACTTATTTTAAATTCATAAATATACATGAACACCTCTTGTTTCTTAGATTATTTGGTGGGAAAGGAAAAATTTTTGTATTTCTAAAATTACGTGCCAAAAGTTGTTACAAATTAGTAAGACTTAATATTTATACTCAGCACAAGGTGAGAGCTTGATAATGAAAATGGAATTAAAAAAATTGGGTACTGTTAAGGAAATCTAGATCTAACAGGATAGTTCTAACATTGAAAGAGTTGACACTGTAAGGAAAACATAAAATGTGTGAAAACAAATGTTTTAATATTCACAGCCATTTTATAAGCCATTTACTATGCCTGTTCTGTCGAATCTTTAAGAATAGAACCTGGCAGATTGCTTATTTATTTATTTACTTGTTGTTTTTCCCTGGTTAAGAAGTACAGGTTAAAAGAAGGTTTTCAGGTTAAGAGAAGGTACCTGTGTTAGGAGACTTTATAACGCTTCTTGTTATCTGTGAATATTCTACTTTATTTATTTTTTTTTTTTTTTCCTACAGGGATATGAGAAGACAATCTTCAGGAAGAGTAACAACCATGCCCTGAAAAGGAAGAAATTGCAAAGGGAAATACAGTTCATAATATTTCCACAAAGTGTCAAAATGTACATAACTCCATAAACACACCTGAAAGAATGAATCCATAAAACACATCTATGTTCCTAGAGGCATATAGACACAGTGATAAAAATGCTGAAAGATGAAAAGTCTTTTACAGAGCCTAAACAGGAAACCCAGGTTAATTTTCACAAAAAGCTGGGAGGGGACACAGCTGGGGACAGCTGACCCAAGCTGGCCAAGGGGATATTCGATACCATGTGAGGTCACACTCAGTATATAGCTGGGGGAGCTGGCTGGGGGGCAGGAATCACTGCTCGGGAGCAGGCTAGGCATTTCGGGTTCCAGTTGGTGACAGTTGCATTGTGCATTAATAATTTTTGTATATTCTATTATCAGTATTATTGTTGTTGTTTTTCTCTTCCTTTGCTGTTCTGTTAAACTGTCTTTATCCCAACCCACATGTTTTGACTTCTTCTTCCTCTTCTCCCCATCCCATCACCTGGGGGGTGGAGGCATGAGCAAGCGGCTGCGTGGTTCTTTGTTACTGGCAGGGTCTAAACCATGACAAAACTCTTTAAAACATTCTGAATGTTCAGAAACTGTTGATTATCTGCTTCTGGAGAAGATCCTTTAAGCCAACTCAAGCCAAGAATGCAAAGAATTACTGAGTTCTAAAAATATTAACTAGAATTTTTCTATGTCTTTATGCGAAATATTACCTAAGCTGTGAAGTACAACTACACTTCAGCTTAATGAATCTTAGAGATTGTACTTCATAATGTTTTCAAATAAGGCAAGAGGCATTACTTTATTTATCTTTCCTCTGAATAAGACATCTAACAGAAAAAAACCCCAAAACCAACAGAAAACAACCCATCACATATGTTTCACAGGGCATTTATACAAAACAAATTTCCTTTCTGATGACTCTTTTTGCTGTGAAGATCTTACGCTAGTTACCATACCAGATTTCCTCATCTGAACAAAGCTCTTTTACTCATCATCCCAGAGCAGCTCTCCCTCCCACCCAGCTGAACGATGCAGAATTGTCACACCAATGAAAAGGATAAGCACAAGCAGAATATTGTATGATTTGTTGATTCTGGATTCTGCTGTCTTCTTGCAGCTGCTATGGTCTGAAGCATTATATACTTGATCGAGCTGGGTTTCAGATTAATATTTACTCGCTTGTAATTTAACAAAAAAAAACAAGAAAGAGAGAAAAAAAAGTTTGTCAATGATGCCCGCCTTCAGGAGTGAATGCACAGGGATAATTAGCAAAAAAAGCAAGACAGAATTTCAAGAATGTCATAAGAATCACATAAAAATATCATGTTTCAATACATAGTATAAAATATTAACTGGGATACTATAATTGTACTTGGAGTAGACAAAACAAATTAATTAAAGATGATCAGATTTTTTGTGCTATCAGACTAGTAAGCAGTTTAAAGACGGTCTATAGCATTACTTGAGAAGCAAAGGCCTAAGTTTTCAGAAATTTTCAGTATTGACTCTAATCTTCTTCAGTTAGAAACAGCTGACTAGCGTCATTAAAAGGAGAAAAGAATTAAATTGTTGAGAGCTTTCGGGAAGTTTCGTCTATCGAGACTGTTTCTCCTGTGAGGGAGTACTGAGGCAGTTTCTGATTCAGTCATTGCTACAGCACATTACAACAATGAACTTGAAAGTTTTAACCCTACATCTCCAAGATTAATGTGTAGCTTTCTGTAAGTTTTTTTCTTTAAATCTAGACATATTAAGAAGCCTGTGATTACAGTCTACCTTCCCTCATATTGTAACTTCTAACAGTATGGAACTTGACTGATTATGATCCTGCACTGCTATTTTACATTACCACTTAAGAATTCTAACACATTAAATATGAAATATTGTATCAGAGTTTGTCCAGAGTGTCTCTATGGTCTCTCTGCTGTCTACAAAGCTTTCCAAAAAAGGCATGGCCTAGATGGTGTGTGAGCTTGACACATTTAACATGTGACTGCACACTACAAGCTGGCAGGAGGTATTCTCCAGCTCCTTAGATTATGTAAACAGGATCTGGTCTCTTAGGACATCTGTTTTGTTAACTACTGGTACCACATAGATGTAACAGTGAAACAAACAAACAAGAACTTTTATCTAGTAAAAGTTTTAGTGTGGTATCCATCTCACATAAATTTTTATATAAACAGTATAGATGTCTAAAATTACCCTAGTTGTTATTTATTCTCCAGAGAAACAGACATTCCTCTAACTTAATTAAGGTTGTTACAATAGGATAAGCTAAATTTTTCCTCATGTTTGTTTCACTCTATTGATTATAAAGTGATGCCAGAAATACCAGCTCACATAAACTGCAGAGTAAATATCTAAAGGTGGATTAAATTAATCCCACTGTTAGTTACAAATTTAAGCAACAAAGATCACATGTGAAGCAAATCCACATAATCATTTCACTTAAAATTTCACTACTGGATACTGCTTGTCTTTGCTCTACGTAATTTCCCTGAGTTGCATTGCTAGTCCTAGATCTGGAGGCTTGGGGTTCAAAGCAACTTCCAGCCTCAACCACTCTGCAGTTCTGTGATTTTTTCGTCCTTGGCCTGTATGAGGAAAAGGGACACAACTCTTGTACAGTCAGACTCTCTTGATTTGTACAGAACTTAATTTTTACCAGGGATGGGTCATGGAAAACTGAAGGTTGAAGGGAAGGAGAAGGAAAGGGAAAAAATGGAACTGAAGTAAGAAAGAATTACCTGCAAGCTGAATACTGAGATGTGAAGGACCCAAACAGAGGAAGCAACTATTACTCACTGCATCCATTTACTTTACTTATCATAGCTATAGGATTTTCATGGAGTTTTTAATGATTATGTTCCAAAGGCACATTTCTGAAAGTTGATGAAAAGCTAGAACATAATCCAAAGGACCAAGTAACTAATCAGAACATTGCTTTGAAGTGTCATTCATGTCCTAAAGTGGATTACTGCAGCACAATTATGATCCATTAATTTTGAATTAAAAAATGTATATGTGAATAGTTTTATAGGTTTTGTGCATACCTCTTTGGCTGTGGAAGATAAGGGAAAAGTTGAAAATTGAATTTCTCCTCTATTTTGAATAAAATGTTCTTTTTCCTGATTCTTTTTTTGTGCCTTTTTGGTTCACTCCTCTCATGTTTTGCGATTTCATATGAATTTATATGTTCAATGAACTTTAATAAAGCCCAGCCACTCACAGAATGCTCTACATCTTGTGTAACTGAGCTCTCTTTTAGTTCCTTATGACTCTGGCTTCTTTCTTTCTTTCTTTCCATCTGTGAACCTTAATATCCTCCTGAAGAACGGATGGGTTTGGGATTAAGTATTACTTTTTCCTACTTTGTTTAATTTTCAATAAAAAAAAAAAAAAGAAGTGAGCAGTACCTCTTTTAAAAAGTGAATTTAATGTCCAAAAAAATCCATAAAGTGTTCCAAAAATCCTAACTTCATTCTTTATTGGGAAAAGATACTTTGGTGTTTTACCTTTCACTCCTTTTACCCATCCCTATTCTGCTCCTAAATGCTGATCTGTGTCTTTACAGTTCTTCATCCTCTTGAAAACAAAAACCAAAAAGGCCTTTTCTTCTGTTGATGTGGACACAGTCCACCAGCAGCTGGCTTGAAACTGTAGTAGCTAATCTTGCATACCTCAGAAGAGGATCTGTCTGTAAAGGCTAGTGTTCTTCCAACAACTAGGAGACAGTATAACCAAAACTTGAAAACTTAACTTGTCAGGAGAGGAAAGGCAAAACACAAGGGAAAGGCAGATTTTCTGCAATTATCATGTAAACAGCTTAGAAATGTTTTTATTTCTTCAACTATTTCTTCTACAAGTGGTTTTAGACATATCATCTGTTTTGGAGGTTATGAAAAAAGGTTTGGGTTTATCTTTTAGTTTTACCTTAATCTGGTTTGAGTTGCATGTGATTTCAGGTAGCTGGATGACTCCAAAGCATTCTTTATTCAGGATATTTAACCACGCTGCCCCAGAGTGGGGCTCTGGGAAACTTACCAAGCATCTTAGCTCTCCCAACAGACCTTTAGCTCTACCCAAAATGCTACTGAGTGGCTTGCTGTTGAGCCACACAGCCTAGAAGGTGAACTAGCGCTGCAGGGGTTTGAGGTGCAGAGCTGTCTGGTGACATTGAAGACTCTCTGTCATGCTGTTCAGATACGTGAAGCCTGAGGGGTAACAGGGAGTGTATTACATTTATTCTCTGTTACACGGTTTATTTGTTGATGAAGGTCTCTTTTCCTTACTGGCTCATTCATTATTCCCTAAACAACCATTTCATAAAAACTATTCAGAGAAGACCTGATTCAAAGTCTAAAGAAATCAATTAAAAGCAGGCAACTGCTGTCTGGAATTGACTTAAGAACAGATCTGAAAAAAAGGTAACATGAATGGCCTGTAAGAAGACATGATTAGGTTCTGAATACCAAAGGCAGGTATATGGAGGACATCTTTCAAAAACAGATAGGGTCAAACACTGAAACTGTTTTAAGTTTAGAAAATAACAGAAAGCGATTTGATGTCATTTATGCAATAGCATATCGGTTTCTTGGGAAATTCTTAACACAAATTACTTCACATCCTCCTATTTCTTTCACTCTTTCACTTCAGTACTATTGAAAAATGGCCATCTTCATTAATGTAATGCAAAGGTAACCCTAGCAATCAGTTTTAAATTAAAAATACAGTAAAATATTCTTAAGCAATTGATTTAGCCTACAATGATGGTTGTTCATGACTTCTGTGTATAAACTAGGTTTTTATATCTCACACAGAGGCTCATTTGAGATAGTCTGGATAAAACATTTTTGTCTTTATGAATGAATTAAGCCACAGATGTTATGACAACTATTGTTCTAGTAAGAGCTTTATTTTGAGAAATGGGTTTTTTGTTTTTGGTTTGTTTTTGTTTTGTTTTGGTTTGGTTTTTTTATTTCCAAATATGCAGCATTTGAGCTGGATATTGTAACTCTTTCAATAAAAAAATAAAAGTATGTATTTTAGTTTATTTTCCATTATGCGTTGCCTTGGATGTAGGAATCTGAGTTACTTTACAGTAACAGTAAAAGTATGATTGTGATATTTGTATCATGCAATGCAAAAACTGCAGTTATGTTTTTCTTTATGCTGTAAAATTATATATTTTTCCTGGTGGAATGGCATGTCTTTGTACATTACATTTTATCCTGATAAGAAAAAAAAAAAAGAAGAATTTATTTGTGACTTTTAGTAAAGAATTTAATTGTCTAATCAGTTCTGTAAAAGCAAGACAATACTGATTCAGTTTACATGATAATGTTCAGCTTAGAAGGATCTTTTAAGGACTATCCAGCATGTTTAAATGAAAATAAATTGATTGGCCTACTGCTGGTACTAAGAAAAAAAAAGTAAAGAAAAGAAAGAAAAAAAACCAAGTTGTCAGCTCTAATCTCTGCAAATTTTTATGTTAAAATCATATGAAATTGATAAATAAATGAATATTTAAACACATGAAAAGGAAAAATGTGTAACAAAAGTTCCAAAGATTAGTAGCTGAGGAAACTTTGCATATTGTGAGATCATAAAACTAAATAACACTCCCAGTCATAGAACTTGAAGCATATGTTCTTGCTTGGCTTTGTTTTCAGAGTTATACATAAGAATGACCACAATAGTTGCACTGAGTATGAGAATTAAATCATAGCAGAGGGACTGAAATGGAAGCTATCTGTTGTTTTAAATGAGTACATTAGGATAATCTTGATAAAAGAAATAGTAATATCATATCCTGCCATGCAAAGATGTAACTTTTGCCATAAGCTGTAACAGGTCCTAATTTTAAGACAGCTATGCAGTTGGAAGACACAGGGTAACAAGAGAATTATGAGAGCAATCATGCTGATACATGAGACCAAATACTT
Source organism: Himantopus leucocephalus (assembly GCA_003993805.1). Taxonomy (NCBI): domain Eukaryota; kingdom Metazoa; phylum Chordata; class Aves; order Charadriiformes; family Recurvirostridae; genus Himantopus; species Himantopus leucocephalus. The sequence continues at coordinate 175,131,555 of RSEF01000001.1, read as the reverse complement.
TTCAACATCAACCACATGTAAAAAACCTCCTGTTGGCTGATCATTGGTGCAAACAGGGTTTGAAAGTGGAGTAATGTTGCCTTGAAAACCAAACAATACAGGCAAAACTGAAATAGGAAGCCAAAAATCGTTTTACCAAAGTAGAAACCTTCAGAGTTTGTTGTCTGAACAATATTTAAGCATCCCTTTTTTATTTCAAATCTTTGTTGAGTCATAAAATAGCATCCTAAAGAGCATGAATATTGACTGCAAAACACTTTCTGAATGACATAGAAATGCAGCAGGTTAAGAACAGCAAGCTAGTTCATATAACTCTTGCTATAGGGGCCCTGATATATGGCCCATTATCTGTTGCTCGTGTCTTACATAATACAGCATCCGGTATTACAGCTACATGAAAAATTACATTAGAGTGATCAGCAGAACAAGAAAACTCACAGCTAACAGGGAAAAATGGAAAACAATGGATACACCAGTGAAAAATGCAGCTGAACCAGCTGCCCTCAAATTTCCTGGATTTCTCCAAGCCTTTTGATGCAGTTCCCCACAGCCTCCTCCTAGAATAACTGATGCATTACGGTCTAGACAAGTGGTCTGTGTGGTGGGTGGGGAACTGGCTGACATGCCACACTGAGGGGGTGGTGGCAAATAACTCATTTTCAAACTGGCAACCTGGGAAAAGTGGGGTCAACAACACTAAACTGGAGAGGGAGTTTTATGAGGGATTATCTCCATTATTACTTTCTAGGAAAGCTGCTATGATACATTAGGACAGGACAATCTGAATGCCAGCCATCAGCATGGCACACAGCAAGTCTCAAGACTTCTGTGAACCAGGGTAAGAACCTGCCTTTCCAAGGCTGTATCTGAAATAAACTGCAGGCTTTCTATGTATGGGTCACTGAAGTGGGAAGTACTAAAGACTGCTTACACGAAGTAGTGAAAAGGAAGTCACTGGAAGTTAACACCCCTACAAAAACTATTATCTTTCATCATGATAGCAGCTCTGTAGAGAATAGATTTCAGTAGTCCAGCAGATGTTACATGAAAAAGATTTGCCTTGCTTGCCTTGCAAGAGACATGGTGTGTTTTTTCCCTTGTTACTGCATTTTATTTGGCTTGAAGAATTAGCCATGTTTCTCTAAACAATTTGAATGTATTTCACCCATAGTACTGTGTTTCTGTTAAAAAGTGATGCATTAAATGGAATTCATTGAATCCGACTGTGAATTTCTACTCTCTGAGACATATAAATCTGAGCTAATCCCTTTAAAGTTTATTCATAGGCAATGAGAATTAGGCCGCTAATGTCTGAAAATAGATTCTCACTCTGTCTATTTGTCTTTATTGACTTTTTGTTTTAAGAAGATAAATCAAATGTTAGTATGATCTGTGTTTTGGATTAGGAAGTGTGGCTTGCTGAAATAGTTCATATTAATGAATACTAATCTGATTTTTTTATTTTAGTAATATTTGTTAAGTTGATTCTTACAAGCAAAACCTTGAAATCTGAGCATTAGTAAAATTTAAAATTATTTCCCTCTTTGTGACAGATTCACCCCTTTTCTGACATTATATATTCTTGAGGTTCAAGGATACTTTTGAAGATTCTTTTTCTGTCACTTGCTTTGGGATAAATAGAGAGTTCAAATGCCAAAATAAAATCACAAGAAAAAACATCTCTTGAGGATTAATGCAGGTCATTGTGCCCACAGCCCAGTTCCAAATATACAAGAAGAATACTTGTGCTCTGCCTTCAATATTTAATGGGGAACACAAGAGTAGACCCTTGTTCTGTTGATACATATTAAGTTTATCCGATTGCAAGATATGTTTCTTACTTCCTTGGTGAAACTTTAAAGAAAGGTTTTTGTTTGTTTATTTTCATTTCTCGCTTTGAGCGATTCCCAAACACGTCTTTTCTGCAAGGAGATATAAGCCTAGCTAGGAAGGAATGTGTTTGCTGAAACTCGTTTTGATTTTGGTAACATATATTTGCTGTGTCAGATGGAAGTGGTTGAGCATATTTATGAAGATATCCACTTTCTCTGAAAGCTTTCTGCTGCTTGGTTGAACACTGACAAGTAACCGAGTGCTCTACCTGTGACCTTTACTTACACGTTCTGATTTCGTACGCAATAATACATAACTAGTTTTATAAATGATCTAGGGTTCTAATACCTAATAGTTATAAAAGTAAACAAACTATCCTGTTCGTTTTACCAGAGCAATTAACCTCTTCATTAAATTTCGTCCATTATAATTAATTATTTATTTCTGAAAATGTCACTGTGCAATGGAGAAAATAGCTTAAAGGAAGCAACTTGGAAACTTGGAGTATGACAACATAATCAGTGGATAGTAAGGAAGGGGGATTAACAAGATGACAGCAAATTCTAAAGACACTGAACAGTAAGACCAAAAATTTATATTAAAAAAAAAGGATGAGAACTAAAGTAGTGGCTGAAGAGGTAGACAACAGGACAATGGATACAGACAATGGTTACAATAACTGCATTCTTTTTTTGTATTGTTCATAGTGAAAGTTATGAAAATTCCAAGGTCAAGTGAGTAAGGACAGCAATCAAAAAGAAAGATAAAATATAGTGGTCTGAATAACGTAATTTAGCTATAGAAAAGTATTTCTAATCTGGAATGAATTTGGAAAGAAGTTGGGGAGCGTGCATGCGTATAATATCTTCATTACTTATTTTAACAATCTAAGTTTAAAAAAAAAATTGCAGTCAAATCTAATTTGTTTAAAGAAAATGGCCAAAGTCTTTCTCAGGAACACAAAAAATTGTACCTGTTAGGCATCATCATATTGTTTCTACGGGTTTCTTCAGTGTGCCAATTTATACTATTCACGTATACTAGTAAACGGTGTCTGTAATGCCCTCATCCAACATATTTGTGCATGAAAGGCTAACATAGATAATGAGATTCATTTCGCCTCAGCTTAAGTATCTAAAAATTAGATATCTTTGCTATTCATCTAAATTTCCTCCACAGACAGTAAGAGAGGAGAGTCTTCAGAGATATATTTGTCATGCTTCTAATAGATACCTATTTAAAGATTAATTAATCACTCTCTGGAGGTCTCACTCCTTCTCTCTTTCCATTGATTATATGGAAAGTATAGACACCTAACTTGGACTGCATGCCCAACTTTTAAATGACTCAAGTAAGATGAAATGAATCTCATTTACAGCCACTTGTCCCATAGTGAGCTGAATTTCTCTAAGAATAATTCCAATTTACATTATACTGCTCAAGCTTTTACTTTTTTATCCATATTCATGGCTATGGAAAGAAACCGTTTTGAAAATTCCATGTGGAAACTTTATTCTTTTATTGCTTTTACCATGAAATGTTCTTTATTGTTTCTTTAATTAGACATTGCTGCTAGAAGGGAAATATTCTTTATTCTAAACAGCCAAAATAACATGCATTGGGCAGAAGAAGAAAATAAACACATCAGTTAATTCTTGGGGAGAGTTTTACTTTATCCTAAATTCCTGAAACACTTGAGTTCAGAAGTATTGGTAAATCCTTGTAACTAGTACGTATTGTGTATATGTAATTAATACCACAAACAAAATAACAAAATTACTTTAAATCTCACAAATAGACACAAACACACATAGACACACTTCCTCCTACTCCTCACTTTATAGTTTTCATTCAAAATTATAGTAGCAAAATAAACACCTTAGATTTCAGAAGTGCAGATTTCAACTCCTAGAAGAGTTTTTGCTCAGGAAACTGTTAGGACTCCCATGGGAGCCTGTCTTGGAGGGAAAAGGTACTCAGAAGTGCTCAGAAATTTTCGGAGGCAGCCTGCTCAAAGCACAAGAGATGTCCATCCCCCAAAATAAAAAAAAAAAAAAGGAGCAGGCCCAGAAATAGAAACAAAGCACCCTGGTTAAGCAGATAGCATTCAAAGAGCTCAAATATGAAAAGGAAATACATGACAGATGGAAAAGGGGACAGACACCTAAAAAGGAATACAAAAAAATATTGCTTGAATACAAGGGGAATACAAGAAATATTGCTTGAGCTTGCAGAGATACAGTTAGGAAGGCAAAAGCTGAGCTGGAGAGCAAGCTAGCAAGGGAGGCTTTTATAGCTATGTTAGTATTGAGTGGAAGTACAAGGAAGACACAAGACTGCTGCTGAATGGAGCCGGCAAGTTAGATAGAAATGAAACAGCAAAGAAGTACTCCATGTTGTTTTCACCTCAGTCTTTAAGGGTGATATCAGCTCCCAAGTCTCTATTCCAAGATGAAATGAGAAAACAAATGGTGAGCCACTGACAGTAGAGGAGGGTTGAGCTAGGTACCAGCTGTACCAATTGGACAGGTAGAGTTTTTTTGGGACCTGATGGGGTAAATCTGAGGACAGTTGGAAGACATTATTGCAAAGCCACTCTGTCGTTTTTAGAAGGTCATGGAGATCAGGGAAGATTACAGATGATTAAAAAAAGTTAAATGTGTCCGTCAAGGAAAAAAAAAACAAACAAACAAAACCCCAACCAAACTAGAAAACAGACAAGGTAGCCTTGCCTCAGTTCCTGGGAAAATTATAGAACTGGTCTGAATGGGAGCTTTTTCCACACACATGAAGGGCAAGAAGGAGACTGGGAAAAAACAACACAGATTTGCCAAGATTAGATTGTGCTGAGCTAATCTAATTGCCTTCTATGCTTTCTCACTTAATAGAGAAGACCAGTGGATATCCATGTACCTTGACTTTTGCAAGATGTTTGACACAATCTCTCACATTCTTGCTGAAGCTGTAATGTATGGCCTGGACAAATCAGTTGCAAGATGAATGGAAAACTGTCTAAATCACTGAAATCAAAAGGTATTTAATATCTCAGAGTCAAACTGGCAGCCGGTCACGAGTGGAATTCCTCAAGGTCTTTAAAAAAAATCTGGGTGACGAGATTGAATACACTATCACCAAATTTGCAAGTGACACTACATTGGGAGAAGAGGTAGGTAACACTGGTTGGAAGAGGTAAAATGCAGAGTCATTGACGGTCTAGAAAATCAGGCCAAAAGGAATTGCATGAGATTCAACAAAGACAAATGTGAAGTCCTGCAGCAGTGATGGAATAATCCAAATCAGTAATACAGGCTGGGGACTAGCTGGCTGGGGAGCAGATCTGCTAGAAAGGATCGGGGGGTGCTGGTGGACAGTGAGCTGAACGGGAGTTAGCAGTGTGCCTTTGTAGCAATGAAGACAAACCACATCTGTGGCTGCAGAAGTAACAACATCACAAGAGATGTGATCATTGTGCTCTACTCAGCTCTTGTTAGGTCACACCTGGTGTATTATGCCCAATTTCAGTACCACCAGTAAAAGGCTGAACAGAGAGGGATCAGAGGAGGGCCCTCAAGATGATTAGAGTGCTGGAGAATTTGACGTGTGAAGAAAAGTTGAAGGAACTGGGGTTTTTCAGCTAAGGGAAGAAAAAGCTCAGGAGGGATCTAATTACAGTTTTCCATTACCCAAATGGTAGCTATATAGGAGATGGAGGTATTCTTTTCAAAATACTGCAAAGTGAATATAGAAGAGACAACAAGCATGAGTCACTTCAGGAGAAATTCCTTTTGGATATAAGAAAAAAAACAAAGTCTTGAGGACAGTTTAACATTGCATAGGCTGCTCAGACCAGTGCTGGAATCTCCCTTGCTGGAAACATTCAGTATGACTTTACAGGGCCATGGCCAGCCTGGTCTGAGGCCCTGCTTTCCACAGAGGGTTGGATCAGAGGGTATCCAGAAGTCCATTCCAGCCTAGACTTTTCTATCATTCTATAATTATATCTTTCACACCCCAAAATGTATTTGATTCATGGAGGACCATCAGTCAAATTAATCTGAATTTATTAAAGAAGTAAATTTAAAGTGGACTAGTTTTACTACATCAAACTCCTCTGTGGATGCTCTCATTCACCACCTGAGGGGTCGTACATTGACTTACTGTAATTCACTTTCCCTACAGTCAATTAAAAGGTGAATATTTTCTTGAAAACGGGACATGCTCCATTTTTTAATGTTTATATTTAAATTTTGAATATGTGCTTAAAATGTTGGTCAATCACATTTAAATAAATAAATGCATGTTTGGAAAATTGCAGCTCTCTCCAGTCAGAATGTTAAGATATCTCTAACACGCACACTATCATCAGTAGATAATAAAGGGTTATGTCTGTATTGTACTAGTCTGTTCATTTGATGAAAACATCTCAATTGGTATATCCTCATTCAGACATTTATGTTGTACTGATACAGATGCCAGGTTATTTGACTAATAGTTAGTCTGCAACAAACACATTATGATTTGGAAACACTGGTGAATTTGGAACCACATAGGCTTTAATCATTACAGAAAAATGCACTTTGCCACCTTCAACTGAGTAGCACCATAAGGTTAAAAGTGTCTAGCGTCACCCATTAATCATGTCTCAGTCTGTTTAAACTCAGACGTAGCATGGATATTCGTATAACTTGCTTCTTTGTCAGAATATTGTAAAACATGGTCATTTAAGAAGGAGACTTGAGGATGCTGCATGAATACTGATTTTCACTGATACATAACCATAAGGAGCAGAGCAATGGACAACCCATAAATCTGTCTCTCTGCAGTAATTTTTAATCTCATAGAAATACCATGTGGTGGCCCACTTAATCTGTGCAGCAGAATACTTGCCCTGCAAAGGCACGAACTATATCATGTCAGCTTCTTTCATTTTAATTGCTCCCTTTTTTGCTGCATGGAAGTGAACACTTGAAAATGTATAGCGACCTCTTGAACTGATCTGCAGGCCTATATGGAATATGCACTTCACTGTACTTTATGTGATATGACAAAATCACCCTGAAAAGGAATGCAAAGCATATTGTGTCAATGCTATAAAGAAAAAAAATTCCTATGATAGAGGTAGCAGGTTTTGCCCAGTTTAATTCAATTTCTTGGAATTTTGTTTTCCATTATAATCCCTCTTTAAAGAATGTTTGCACCCTGAAGAAAGAGGTGTACTTTCAAAGTAGGGTTGTAACGATGCATAAATTGCCTGCTTTGAAGCTTTGTTAAAAACTCTTTGAAGCTCAGGGCTAATCTGGATATGGGCACTACAGAGACAGGCAGAGTTGATTGGACAAAATAAAAAAAACACACCAGCTTTCAATTTCTTCTGCTCATTCCTATGCACCAGTGCACCTAATTCATGTTTCTTAAGCAGTCTGTAACCTGTGTCAGTCTCCAAGAACAACGATGCTTCTGTAAGAGCTGATTCAGCAGAACGAGAACTAGCAAGAACAGCTCTGCAATATTTAAAGCCATGAATATAAAAAGCAAATGATGGCTTGAACTAAACTCCCTGCTCTGAACTGCTCCATTGCAGAAATACCTTTGTTTTGCATATACTCTTAAAAATGAGCTGTATATAAAGTGTCAAATTTAAAACATTATAAATATTACAAATGTCTTCAGCACTTCATTTTTATGCACAGCTGCTGTGAGAGTTCACCTCAAAAGAAAATGTCATCTCAGTGTCTAAGAGTACATGTGTCCTGGTTCGAACGACACAGGACTAATTTCTCTTTCAGTACTTTTAATTTGCAGTAAAATCTCTCCTAATGCTTTGGAAAATTGTACTTTTAGAAGACTCTGGTGTCTGAATTCATGAAAATATTGACTTCATAGCCAGCTATGGTGTGTGGGTTTCAAGGTCTCAGTGTGTTCGAGTTAGCCAAGTGTGGGGATGAGGAGTTGTGAGACCCGGGCACCTGATGCAAGCTGGTCAACAGGATTATTTCATACCATGAATGTCAAATTCAATATAAACTAGAAAGTTTGCTGTGAAGTCTCTCTCTCCCTTGATGGCAGTGATCCTTGGCACTTCTTGCCCTGGTGCCGGACCCTTGAGGCCTTCCCTTCCTCCCGCAGCCCTAGCACTTGCAGTGTCTGACATTTGCCATCCACTACTGGGAGTGCACAGCTTCCTACTGATACAATTGGCTGAGTATAATCCTTGTATATTATCATAGAATCATAGAATGGTGAGAGTTGGAAGGGACCTTAAAGATCATCTAGTTCCAACCCCCGTGCCATGGGCAGGGACAACTTCCACTAGACCAGGTTGCTCAAATCCTCATCCAGCCTGGCCTTGAACACTTCCAGGGATGTGGCATCCACAGCTTCGCTGCGCAACCTGTTCCAGTGCCTCACCACCCTCACAGTGAGAAATTTCTTCCTGATATCTAATCTAAATCTACCCTTTTTCAGTTTGAAGCCATTACCCCTCATCCTATCATTACATGCCTTTGTAAAAAGTCCCTCTCCAGCTTTCTTGTAGGCCCCCTTCAAATACTAGAAAACTGCTATAGGGTCTCCCCAGAGCCTTTTATATTGGTAATGGGATCAATACTTGTTCTTTAGCGTTATTAATGTTAATTATCTAGTCTTATTCTATTAAATTTGCTTATATTTCAACCCTTGAGTTTCCTTGTTTTTTTTTTCTCAATTCCCCTTCCTGGGTGGGGACGGGGTCATGGGATGAGGGAATAATTGTCTAAATGACAATAATTGTTGTGGGTTCCTCAAACCATAACAGCATGCTAATGAAAGGAGGAAAGTTCCTCTTTATTGTATTATTCTTAAAAGCAAATTGATTTCTACTTTATATTGTGAAAAGCTGGTGAAGTGACCTCATTTACACTAGGGACAGATCTAGAGTTCCTTTTGATTAGACCACTGGTTTATTTAGCAAAGCATGCTTTCTGCACCTGGAGCTTATATTTCTAATGTTGCAGCAACAAGAAGGCTCATCCTAGAGAGCAATCACATCAGCTAGATGTTCTACAGAAAACTTTCTATTGCAATGTACTCCACAAAATTATTACTTCTGTAGTACACAAAGGCCTAACTCTAAAGCTTCTGCTGTCAACTATGAAGAACTGTGAAAAACCAAAAGCATGAAAAGAAATTGATGCCAGAGAGGTTAAACATGCAGCAGTTTGTATTCAGGTACCAAAAGTGACAGAACTGAGAGTATAAATGTACAACTGGAGTGTCCTGGCTCACACTCAAGTGTCTTCATTGTTGTACCTTGTCACTCCCCTGCAGCTATCAACTGGTGTCTGACAGAAAAAATATAAAATCCACATGATAGATAATTAAACACCACCGTATCCACACAGGATAGTTCTTTTTAGCTTCACAAAACTAATGGATGTTTGTGTCCTAAGTATGGGATTGTCTTTTGCACTGTTCTTCTGCCAAATATATCTACTAATGTTCTTGTAAGTATAATAAATTCAAAAGGAAAAGAATAAAAATAAGAATACACATATTCCTTAAAATCCTTTTAGCACATTAGAGATGTAGTCAAAGCTGTGAGCAAAAACGTGTTACAGTGATTGTGTGCATGATTCATATGACCAAAAGTAGATATTTACAATACAGATATCTAATGCAAGCTAGTCATCTTAAACTTCCTTTATAGTGGGGACAAAAAAAATCCAGTCTTCAGTAGGATATGACTGATCTCATTCTAAAGTTAGTATCTCAAACAGGTCAGATGAGCGAAAACCAAAAAGTTGTTTTGGTTTGGTTTTTTTTTCCGTATTGATTACAAAAGGTGTTTAAGGTGACCAGCTTGGACACTGCCATTTTCCCTGCAGGCATCTTAGCTTGAGTTAGACGAGTCTTTCCTTGGAAGTCTATTCGGAGATTCACTGAAAGTAAAGTAAGTAATTATGGAATATTAAACATTTATTATGTTTCTGTTATATTTTCTTGATATATGTTTTAGACAGTTACTTTTAGAACTGTTTCATTCTAATTATTGAACAATATTTTCTAAAATAATTAAGCCAAACATATGTTCGTAAATGCTATTTTCTCTCCCTTTCATGTTATCTATACCCATATATCCAGATTCTTTTACCAAAGTTTACAAGATTTTCTTATGTATGTATTTCTTCAGTAGTCTTACTGTCATTGTCTGCATTTAAACTGGCAATACATTTTTATAAATATCATATTTAAAAAAGTAAACTCACAAGAAAAATATCTCTGTAAAAAATAATTACTTACACTTTAGGGTAAAATAATCATATCCCCAAATTTTATCATTTTGTATTGAGGGTTAAAGAGATGTTGTTGCTATATTTAAAGAGATGTGAGAAGGACAATGCTTATGTTCATAAGACAGTAAGATCTGAATCACTCATCTTCAAGTTATCTTGATAATTAGTTCACAAAACTATACTGATGGCACTCTCAGGTAACATTGGCTATATTTAAATTCCCAGACATTGGAAGAAATTTGCTTATTATAGAAAAGAGGAACAGAATGTATCTATGTTCATCCTACCTACCTCCAGCCAATGCACTGTACTTAAATTCACAGACTGGTGCTTTCTTACAGGTATATCCTTTACTAATTCTCTCATAGGGAAGACGGGAGTGTCATGGAAACTGTACAGCCATGAAAACATGGCATATGATAAGGAAGTACCTTCTGCATGATCTCATGGAGACCTCAGGTGTCCCCACCTGTTGCATGCCACAGCTTCTCTTCTGTTATGCCAATCCAGTCACCATGAAATGTGGGTCAAATGCCAATGAGCTATGTCTAACATGGAAAGGAGAGAAAGCAGGGAAAGAGGAGCTATTTGAGGAGAAATGATGGCTAACACCCCTTTAATTCTATCATAAATCCTCAGCACTGTGTGTAGAGTTTCCCTGGAGAAATTATCGTGATTTCTTCATTCTTAAAATGTTTTTACCTCAGACTTTGTGATTTAGAGCCCTGTTTTGCCAAAAGGAGAGAACAAATCACAGTTATCACTGTTATCTTAGTCTGTAAGCAAGAGAGCATGTAGCTATGTGAGATAAGAAAGAAATATAGAACAAACAGCTGAGACTGATGAGTCCTTTACTCCCATTTCAGAACATAGATGTCAAATCATCAAAGACAATAAGAAAACCCCACACTGTCTTGATAAGACATAAAAACATCAGAGAGGAAGAGAAGTGGAAGGTGGATGCTCATTAAGGTTGCTGATCAGGCCATTCCAGGGAAGAGCAAGGTCATGGCTTCAGCATGGACTGGCAGCATTGTGTTTTGGTAATGGTACCAGAGTCAGGGAACATAAAAGTGGTTTAGTCCAGAGCACACCTCTCCCAGAATGTTAACGTGCGTGCCAGTGAATAGTTTTTACTTAAGAGCTGTTCATGCAATCATACTTTTAAGTCTCTAGGCTTAGTAAAAAACCACACAAATCAAGTCATCCCAATATTGGAGGACTGCAGACCTTCGTCAGAAAGATTTTTTTTTTTAATTAATTTTGCTGAGCTTACTGAGTTATATAAACTATCTGCTAGACACAAATAAATAGCACTGTAGTTATACTGTCAGAAGCTACTCTAAAACCTTAATTGTCCTAATTTAGTGATTAAGAAAAAAAATTGCAATTATTTTTTATTAAGAAGATTATTTATGTTGCTTACTAAAACCATCCTTGATTTTTGACTAAAAAGAAGATAAGTCAAAGTTGCTGTTAATAATAGGATAATACATATCTAGGGTATAAACAAAATAATTCAGTAAGCATTGATGTTCATTTGATGTCTGGAAAATATAACAACAAATAATTAAATCTTTCTATATTAGCTACCTTCTTTACAAAATATATATGCAAAGTTGGCAAAATAAAGGTGAAAAGGTGGGTTTTGACAGTTTTTCCCAAAGTAATGTTATTTTAGAACCAGGCTAGTCTGTTTCAGTTAGGCCATGTTAACAAAACAAGATAAATATTTCTTTTTAATTTAACAAAAGAAAAAATTAAGTCCTCCTCTTCCCTGCTGTTTAAATCAACTGCTTTTTATATGAATTTTAATGTTGAGAACCTCTTCTAGGAAACTGAGATCTTTATTAATACAGTTACTTATATTCAGTATACTGTGAGGGGTTGATATTATAGAGGTAAGTTCTGGCCAAACCCTTCCATCACCCTATACACCACCTCCATTCATGGCTGTTTAATGTGCATTTAAGAAAAACTTATCAGAAAGATGTTATTATTTGCACCTAAGCCACATTTTTCCAAATTGTGAATGACACTGCTGTTATATATCAGTAGAGAGCTTGACACCAGAGAAACACGGTGGCAGCCTACAATGGGTGCTCTTCCACACTCCCAGCCTGGTAGCTACCATCAACTGACCTCCATATTCCCATATCAGAAAGTCTTGCTACGAGATACTACTAGACACTACCAGATAAGGAAACCAAGAAGAAAGACACATGTTGTTTAAGATATTTACTCTGACTTTATGATGATGTAAAAGGGAACCTGAGTAGTCAAGTTGAAATTGTGCCACATCAAAAGTTCTTAAGACAATCTCAGCTTTAGCACTTTGGTCATAAATTCCTTTCAAGTACCTCTTTTTAGTATATTCCAAACTAGTGGGCTACTATACTGCCAGCTCCTCACCCCAAAATAAATTCTGAAACACATCAACTTGAAAGAACAACCAACGAACAAAAAAAGATAAAGAAAAAAAGATATTTTCATTCATTACATACCTGTACTGAACAACAAGAACACTGTGAACATTCCTATGAGACCAACTCATTGCTTTATAGAATGTTAATAGCAAAGCAAAGTTAAAATGTTGTAGACTTGTGAAATATGTTAACAATACAAAAAAGTATGCTACCTAAAGGTAATCCCGATCAATTCACAACATACAGATATCGGAAATATTTCTCAGAATTTATTTTAAGAATATTTAATGTATTTGAGCCATTTTTGTCCTTTGATTAACTTTTCTTAGCTTTGATACAAAACTTTCAATGCCATTTGGTGTAAATTTAGTAAACATGAGAACCTGTTGTGAATGAATCTTACCTAATTCTCGGTGCCTAGTAAGTTCAATTTTATATGAATTTATGTAATTATTTTTATGAATGCATATAAATTTGTTGCATTCATCAATTTTTAATGCTCTAGGGTATCAAGATGGAACTGGCAGATACGAAACTGGACGTAAAAGGCACCTCACCCTTCTGGAGCAGGTGAGGGAGAGCTGCTGGAATGGCAGTGGTTTTCTAAACAGGGCTAAATAGTTCTCAGTTATCCATTATATAGACATCTTTATCAGAACAGGTTGAGCTAGGCTGTCTTTACAGCAAATAGAAAAAAACATTTATTTATTTTTTCAGGATAGGACTCATATGTCCTGTTTCAGATACACACTTTTAAGATTAAATTAACCTTCTATTCTAGAGGCCCTTATAAAGAGGGATCCAGAAAAATAAGGCAGATGGAATGATCTACATTTGGTCATACCAGTTTTCAGCCTTCTTTCCACAGCCCCATATCACATATGTAACGTGGGCTGGTCTTGAGATCCCCGAGCTAGTGTTGACCAAACCAGATCCAGAGTTATTAAATCTTATCCAAATGGTTCTGCCTCTGAGTTACCTAGCCCTGGATTTTTTTTGCTTTGGACAACTGAAACAGTTTTTGTGATCAAAGAGTTAATATTTTTATGTAGAGCACACACAGGTGTAGTGTTCGGTCCAGTGCATCAGGTTAGGCTTTCAAGTTAGAATTTAAATCTCTTGCATGATTGGTATTTTCTGTCTAGCTGGGTTGTACATACCTGTCATGGTTTCTGGTGGGATGGAGTTTACTTTCTTGTTGGCAGCTGGTGTGGTGCTGTGTTTTGGATTTAGGATGAGAGTAGTGTTGATGGCACACTGAAGTTTTTGGTTGTTGCTAACCACTCAAGACATTTTCTGCTCCTCACACTACCCCACCAGCCAGTAGGCTGGGGTACACAAAAACCTGGGAGGTGACACAGCCACAACAGCTGACTCCAACTGACCAATGGAATATTCCATGCCATGTGATGTCATGCTCAGTATATAAAGCTGGGGGAAGAAGAAGGAAGGGGGGGACTTTCAGAGTTATGGCATTTTGTCTTCCCAAGTAACCATTACACAAGATGGAGCCCTGCTTTCCTGGAGAAGGCTGAACACCTGCCCGCTGATGGGAAATAGTGAATGAATTCCTTGTTTTGCTTTGTTTGTGTGTGCGGCTTTTGCTGTACTTATTAAACTGCCTTCGTCTCAACCTATGAGTTTTTCTTCTTTTTTTCTGATTCTTCTCCCCATCCCACTGGGGCAGGGGAGACATGAGTGAGCATCTGTGTGGTCCTAGTTGCCAACTGGAGTTAAACCAAGACAATACTGTTTTTCATTATTGTGGCTGTTATGGATTTTGTTTTTAGATGTTCAGCTTTCTCCCAGTGGGTCAGGAATTTAGACATCTTAGTTATACAATTTCTTATTTAATAGTTAATTACACTTAAAACCCATAATGCATATGTAGTACATACTGTATATCTAAGCCATATAATATTTAAGTCCCTATGTGGAATTATCCATTTCTCCCTACATGTAGTAACAGTTGCTTTTTGAATGTGATATTTGGTGAAATGGCAAGTCTGATAGCTTTTAGGTTTATGGAATAAAGATAAACTTTTCCATGTTACAGATTTACGCAGTATGTGTTTTATACACATGGAAATAAAAGATGCCTTTATCTTCATTTGATTTTATGGCTTTCATTGGCCAAATGAGATAATCTTTTTCCCTTGGAAACTTCTCCTTATATAGATAGTCTTTACATTTCAACAACTCTTCGTGTGTATAACTACTGATATTATATAATCTAAGATTAATGTCAGAAATATTAACCACCAAAAAGATTAAAATTACTATAAGTTTAAGTTTTTAAAGCATGGAAAATTACAAAGCAGACATGAAATATATTGAAATAATCTCATGTTTAAACTGAGACAAAAGACTCACAGGGTTTGAGTCCCAGGCAATCTTACTAGGGAAGAATTAAAACCCATAAACATTTCAATTACTACCTAACACAATGGCATGTTAGAACTGTCTGATTCAAACACACTAATTATTATTTCAAGGTATTTATAAATTCTGCCAGTATCTGTACTAGAGTCTCCATGAGAATCAATACTTTCAGAGCATAAGCACTGTAGTTGACTCATGACAGTTTATAATTAAGATCATTTAATTTTCCAGTTCTAGTCCTACATATTAAGTGAAACATAAATAATCTCTAAACTATGAACTAAAGTAGATTTGAACTGAGCTGAAATACCTACTTTACAACCATTGCTTTGAGATAAAACACTCGATTAAAAAGAAGAAATCTCAAACTACATGGAAATTAAGATCAATTTCAGGATATGTGTTTCTAGGTTCTTTTTCCAGTTTATGCATGTACACTGTGACTTGCACAGTCAAAAGTATTTCATTTAGCATCACTTCTATGCCTGCAAAAGGAAGGCTTTTTTATTTGATTCTCTTCGTGATTTATTTTTTTTTCTCTTCTGTCTCTTTAGGCCAACAAATTGATAACATTTTTGTATGAGATCAGCTTCATTAATTGTGCAGGAATTGCAAATAGTTTTTCAATTAAGATAATTTGTAAGCATTTCTAGGATTAGGGACTTAAATTATTAAACCTTTGGAGATAATTGCTGCTTTCTGTGGCTTTGGGCTGCCAAGTGCAATGGAACCTTGATTTTGATCAAGGTTTAAAGACAATGTATTTAATACAGATCAAAATCATTATATCATTATCATAGGTATATCAATCAGCATTCAGTTTCTAGGAAAATTTTCCCCTTTTAAGCCTAACATTATCACAAATTGGACAGACACCAGTCATCTTTACCCAGAGGTTTCTTGATTCAAGGATTATTAGTCACTTGCATTTGGATTTGTTAAGCATGACTTTATTATCTTTGTTCAGTGAAGACATAAAGTGAAATACAGTTATGCAGCCTTAGCCACTGAAAAATCTATAAATATTATGGAGTTAAATATTGTGGTCTATTTAACAGTCTTAAGATAAAAATATAGTCACTGAAGACAATCTAATTCCACAAAAGTCAAATTCATTTGCATAAGTGGTAACAATCAAAATCAGGGAACTACACACCTGAACAGCTTTTGAAGACGTAGTTTCCCAACAGGCAGAACAAACTGGAGAATAACATGTCCTTTGTAAAATGAAGACTTTTTCATAACTTCACAGTAGAGGAATATTATCAGTGAACCTGTACCTGCATCCGTGAATCTCCATATTCATAATTTATTTAAAAGGGGGTTAATATTGAGGCAGCAAAATTTACAGATATTAATTGGTACAGTGAAACTTATGCAGATCACATAGATGTGTAGATGATCTAACAACATGGGACAATAAA
Organism: Himantopus leucocephalus; assembly: GCA_003993805.1. Lineage (NCBI taxonomy): Eukaryota > Metazoa > Chordata > Aves > Charadriiformes > Recurvirostridae > Himantopus > Himantopus leucocephalus. Next base: position 175,115,220 of record RSEF01000001.1, on the reverse strand, counting down.
ATGAGTTACCAAATTAAAGTGCTAATTAATGTATATGGGAGGGACTGGAAGCAATTAAACTATAAAGAAACTATATTACTCTCCTGAATTAGTTATTAATAATCAGGTAAAAAAATAAAACTTCCAAGTCTTCAAGGATCAATAACCATCCTTGCTTAAAAGATGTAAACACAATGCTGGCAATTGTTAGGGAAAACCATGGAGAGCAAAGCAGAAAGTATCATAATGTGTTTTCATCAATCAGTATGGACCCACATCTTGACTATGGAATAGTTTTATTATCATATCATTGTAAACATAATACAAAGAAAATGTGCAAAGAAGGGGAAAAGAGACTCAGGGGTATGGAAAAGCTTCCACAACCAGGAGAAGAACAGTTCAGAGCTCTTCAGTTTGGAATATACACTATGGATAAGCTTAAACAGAGGATATTAAATCATGAATTGCATTGAGAAACTACAAAGCAAATATTTTTTTCATATTTTTGATGTATTAAAATCAGGAACCCCCAAGTCACCTAATGGTGAAAGTGTTAGGCAAAACCAACATGGTCAAGGAAGTACTTTTAACATATTAAAAAAAATAATAGTGGAAACTAATTTTGTCAAAGGATAAAAAGATAAGTGTTCAAAAATTCATTAGACAAATTCATGAAATATACCTTATTATGACAGAAAAAAAAAAAATCAGGTGTAACTTATCATCCTGGAAATGATGAAAGTGATGAAACAGCTGGTAATGGTGATATGACAGAGTGTGCAAGATTTTCTGGCTTTTGACCTCTTTTTCCAATNAATCAGGTGTAACTTATCATCCTGGAAATGACGAAAGTGATGAAACAGCCGGTAATGGTGATATAACAGAGTGTGCAAGATTTTCTGGCTTTTGACCTCTTTTTCCAATGGTTGATTTGATGTTACTTATGTCATGCAAAACCCTACATATATCTTGAGAGTAAATACTCCTGAAGTTATATCTATAGTGCATTGAATTAAAAGAAGATGGGATCTTCATATTCTTTAATACTACATGACTATTTCTATAATAAACACCCATTTGACTTAAGGCATTCCTAATGTAGCTATTAACGGATAAATATTCAAAAGAGATCCATACATTTTAACTGCATGAATCCCATGAAATCAGTTAGTCTCCTTGAAGGATGGTGAAGAAAACTGTTGTAGAAATAAAAGCAATAAATCAGAAGAAACAGCTCAGAAATAATTTTTGCTACATTTATTTTTCACCAGAAAATTGTTTGGGCTTCATAAGTCTTGCTGTCTTCTCAGTCATGTATCTTATGGCTCCAGAGACATAGGAGAGTATAGAAGGAAAATATCACTTACTAACCAAGATGCAGCCCATCTAATTAATTATCATAAGAACTGGCATACTCAAAAAAACACCTTACAGAGCAAAGGTATTATTCCAAAAAGATATTTGAACCCTTAAGAAAAAAAATAAAAAAACACGCCACATTAAGCATATCAGGTCCTTGCTCTTTTAATACAAAGGCAATATTTTCCAAGTCATTGAATTGTTACATTTTGGTTTTCCCTTAAATTCAACTCAGTTGAAATATATATGGTTTCTAATATGTTAATTTTAAAGAAGTGAGTCCCCATTTGGGAAAAGATAAAGGCATCTCATGTTTTATTCATGCATTTCCTAGTGTGCAGAATGGATTTTAGAAGGAAAAAGAGGAGGAGAAATCACTGGTCTGGAAGATATACTACATGTATAACATAAGAAACGAAGCTGCCAGCAGTGGAATAACGGTGGCAACATTCAGATTTTTCAATGCCTCTATTTGCCTCTGGTAGACAGATTTGAAGAACAACTATATTTTGTTAAAAAAAAAAATTGATTACACTTTGATTTATTTTATTTTTTTCCCCTAATCTCTTTAACAAATTTCTAAAATATTGTTTAGTAAAATGTTTTACAAAAGCAATATAACACGATTTGCAGGGGTGTGTGGTTTTTTGTGTTTCTTTTTCTTTAACACTTTAACAGGACTCTTTTATTTGGGAGACCTGAGCCCAAGCATTTTTGGATCATCAATACTATTTATTTTGTCAGCTTTTCTCTAGACCAAAAGAAAAAAACCCAAATCCTGGTTGAGCAGCACACCTCAATTTTTCTGGAATTGGATGTTCTTGTAGGACATTGATGAGCTTGTCACCTGTCCAACCAACTTTATTTTTAATCTCCATTTCACCCATCAGATTCCACAAACTCTATCAACAGCATAGTATCTAGAATCCAAAAATCAATAAATGCTTAAAAACAGCTGTTGAGAGAAAAGTTTATCTCTAAGGGAAGTAGTGAAGTCATTCACAGCAGTGAAGGTGAGAAAAGACACCTTGCATTACTTCCCCAAGAGCTACTAAGTATCAAAGAGGAAGGATGCACTGCCATCTATATATACTAATTTCCTGCGCTTTATTATACAGCAACATTCATGGCAGTGAAGAATCCAATCTTCCTATTAACTGTACTCCAAACTAGGCTGTCAGAAAAATCATAGGGGGTAAAAACCCAACCACCCTCAAATAGAAACAACTGTTGTTACCTTAAACAAAATGGCTTCTTTTAACTTTTCTACATTGGAATACCTATCCAGTATCTATAAATATCTTTAGTAAGCTTGCTTCCCCCCCTCCCTCCCCCCTCCAAATGAAATAAGGAATTTTCAGGAAATAAGGAACATAGCTTGTGCTATGTTTCTAGCATTAAAATTCTCCTCCATTATGATGACTTATTACTTTTAAGACTTTACAAATCTTCATTCTGTAAAACACTATTCATAAAACAAGGTGTGTTGGTGAATGCTCATCTTCAAGCTTGCCTTCTATGGGTGTTCATACATGCTGAAATTCGTATCTTCAAAAATCACTGTGATGATAGCGTCTGCTCTGGAAGGAAAAGAAATGTTGTCTCTGTTGAGGTAGAAGAAATTTTAATTGGACAGTGCTATTTCTTTTCTTTGGTTTGGAGAAAATTAAAGATCTGAACTGAATCTAAAAATGGTTATTGCTGGCTGAACCCAGAGCAACTATGCCATTTTCTTGTGGTCAATATAATGCTGGATCTTGGAGTCAGAGCTTCTTTCCAAGCTAGGAAAGATTTCCCTCTAGGGTCTTTTAAAGGGTATTGCTGCAGGAATAGTTAAGGGGAAAACCAGAAGGAAATGTTTGAAGCTAAAACTGTATTTTAGAAGTTCAACCAGTCAGTAATTTAAATACATGCTCCTGTCTAAGATCTTAATCTAGTTTCTTGTTCTTAAGTTGTCCTTTAATACAGCAAGAACTACTTCGACATTAACGTTGTTCAAAATGCTATCTCACCCAAAGAAGATTACTAAGTAAAAATACTACTTTACCTGAGTCTACTTTGCATTTCTTAAAGCTAACATATATTTACAGAAATGACTTATTACATTTAATCATTCCATAAAGGAATTTTAAAGTAGCAAGTTTACAAGCATATTCCTGAGAAAATGAATTAATTAGAATGTGTTAGAAATTGCTATCAATTACAGAAAATCATCTCTGAAATAAAAACAATTATTTTACTAGCATTAACAACTTAAACCACCAATTTTATGTAACCATGACTGCATTGTACTATGCATATATGTACATAAAGTTATAACACTGAGAAAACTCCACTGTTTTTTCTTTTTCTTTTTTTTTTTTGACTTCTGAGTGTATATCATTACTGCAGAAGTCAATCAGAATAACAGCACTTTTTTTTTCCCCCAGAAGACTGTTTTTCCATTATCCTTAATTGAGCTTCATTTATAAAAAACATTGCATTGTTCTGTTTTTTCTTAGGCTTATTCGTAATTCAGAGATAACTTTTAGAAGAAGCATAAAATAAAGCTCCAAGAAGGACCATATGAACCACTCTGAACCTTGGCATTCCAGATCAACATAAGACACAGCTGAGGCCTCCTGTTCAAGCTCAAGTAGCCTGTATTATATTTGGAGAACTACAGAAGAAAGCATTTCAGCAGGTTTTTATTCTCTTTGGACTATAATAAAACATCTAAGGAGAAAGGAAAGGAAGAAAAGGCAAGCAAGGGAAAAGAGAAGTGTTCCTTGCCAAAAGCAAGTCTTGTTCATACTTTATATGTTTTAAAAAATGATCAGTTCAGCTTTAAATACTCAGTTTCTGAAATTAAAAGATAAACACACTCTTACTGGTAGGTAAGACAAGACAAGAGTTCGCTAACCCTCTGTTTCCTAGAGGTTTGCTCCCAGTGAACCATGGTGCATTCTAAGTAAGCAAAGTTACAAAAGAAGTCATGTCTACTTATGGTAAGATCATTCAAACAAGCTTAAAATACATTTTCATCTTGAAACCTGACATTATTCCCCAGACAGCTGTTTTCTTTAAACATATAAAAGAAGGATAAAAGAGTCATTAATATTGTTTATGAACTGAACCTCCAGAGCCAAACTTGAATTAGCTTNCTGAACCTCCAGAGCTAAACTTGAATTAGCTTCTTTATTAAAAGGCATTCAGGCAACTTCTGTGATTCTCTGCTAAAACGGAATAATTTGTTACAGAATTACACAATTGGTGTACAAAATTATTTTATGTAAAGAAATGTCACAAACCAGCTGTGTAGGGTCACTGATGATTTTCTAGNCAAACTTGAATTAGCTTTTTTATTAAAAGGCATTCAGACAACTTCTGTGATCTCTGCTAAAACGGAATAATTTGTTACAGAATTACACAGTTGGTGTACAAAATTATTTTATGTAAACAAATGTCACAAACCAGCTGTGTAGGGTCACTGATGATTTTCTAGATGAATGATTCTCAGCCATTCCAAGGTGGTGATCTATTAGTTGAAGAAAAATCACTAAATTGCATTTACTATGAAAGCAAAAGTATATTGTTAATAAGCTGTTAATTTTTCATATATTTCAAGAAGCTGGCAAAGACTAGTTGAACTAGAAGAATAAAATGTAATGAAAATGTAGGGGTTGGGGTTTTCTTTGCTTGTTTTTTGGTTTAGTTTGCTAAATATTTTTGAAACCCAATTATCTTTTGTGATCCACTGCTGTCATGTTTTTGATACAAGAGCTGAGAAACACGGCTCTATAAGTAAATTTTCATTACTAGTTTAGGGTATTCCCTTCCAAATCTGAAGATAGTTGGAAACCTGTGCCCATGAAAAATGTAAAGATCCATTTCTTCAGTATAAAAAATCTCAAAGTTAATTTCAGTAAAATAAAGATCATGTCCTCAAAGAAGGAAGAACACTACAACATGTTTATAAAATTTGTACTAGAGATAAAAGAAAGAAAAAAAGTCAAAAAGCAAATGTAAGTATAAGAAAAATTTTAGGTAGTAGTTTCTCCCCGATCTCAAAGTTTATTTTACTCCAGTAAAAAGCACCAAACTGAGCCATTCATCTTTACACACACGTGCAGAGACATAGCCTCACATCCCTTTCAGAGAGGAATTGAATTAAAATCATTGGCATATGGTCCACTTCTCCCCCCCACCAATAAAGAAAAAAACAAAACCCCACAGTGAAGAATCTAGCAGTTCCTGCATTAAATAGAATTTCCTATAGGAAATGTGTTACTTCTGTCATTTTCCTTTCTCACTATCTATTGGCTGATTTCAGGTAAAAGTTTAAGGCATTAAAGCCTTGAATGGTTTCCTGTCTTTGTTTAGATAACCAGCATAGCATTAATCTAGCTTTACCTGTCTGAATGGCTATTTTCCATGACTCCTTGACAGTTCTATCTGAATAACTGTTGAATTGATGAATGAGGGCTTTATGAGGGTTTTTGTGTTTGTTTTAGTGTTTCTTCTCTCCTGCCACGTGCTGCTTCTTTCCCACAGCAATGAAATAATCTACCATGTTTGAGATAATAGCTCAGTAGATTAAATGAAGGGCAGTCTTTACATAGCCCAGTCTTTTTGAGGTATAATCAGCTCTGAAAATTGGTTTGGTTAAAGTCTGATTGTCTTCAGACCGTGAAGTAGTACTATAACTTCGGAAAAAACCTAGCATATCTGAAAATATGACAATATTTCCCATGTAGGTTGGTTTAATAAAATATATTGTTTTCCCATTAAAGACCTGATCTTATTCAGAACATCACTGTATCTAAATATGAATGACGGCATTGTATTTAGATTTTGTATGAAAATACTGCAGTCTCATGAAGGATAGGAGCTGAGTGCCTGAAAAAGTGATTTGGTACAGCTTGGAGAATTTATTTTTGTGTGGAATTTCTATGGGCTAACCTGCACAGATTGCTTTTAATGCATTCATATGATCTATACCATAAACACTCTCATGGCTGTACGAGATTCTTGAGCGTATTTCAGTCCTGCTTTCAAGAGAAGTACCTCCTCAAATGAGATGGACTAAATATCATCTAAGTTCAGACTTTCATTTGGCAGTTTAGCATCTCTTCAGAACTGGTGGAGAAAGGCTGTTTCAACAGAAATATCCAGTGTAGGATATTTGCTCTGAATGAAAATAAAGTAAGGAATCACATCTTTCAGGCTGTTAAGCTTGAGGAAGTTATTAGTTTTTTATAAAGAATCTCAAAAATCTTTAAGAGAAAATGTCACCCTATATATTGACATAATGTCTAGTTCAGATGTGATTTTTGATGGAACTTGCAGATAGTAATGCAGCAGCAGTAAAGATACTATTGTCAGTAGAGGTAACTAATCAGTAAATCCTCTGGAAAGCTACTTATCTCTTTCAAACACTATTTTTTTTTTAAAGCAGATTTAAAATTATTTAAAAACAAGGTAAGGAGCCCAGCAGACAGATAGTACAAAGAATTATTATTACAACCCCTTTCCTACATGTCTTAAAAGTCTTGCTTTTTAGAGTGTTGTTTCTACTTCGCAATATTCTGTTTATCTACATTGATTTATTTAGTATTTCAGTTCTGAATTGTATATAATTGATTGTAACTTCAGGCCTCCAGTTATGATTACTGCCTACTGTAATTTAATTGTGTTTTCAGGGAATTAGTTTCATCCTCAAATCAAAACACTTGCATCAGCTGTGCTGTTGCAGACATTGCAATACCTGCAGCAAATCTACTGAATGTTCTTCTATACTGAATGTTCTTCTATACTGCTAATGGGAATGGAAATTCAAGTCACTTGTTGATAAGCTTTATGAGTCTACAGTGTTGTGAATATCTAATATGTGTAAAAACTGGTTCGTATTTTTGTAATACAGATGTTATATAGCCTCAATCAAATAGGACTTGCATCAAACATTTTTAAAAGTGTATAAATATTGAGAGAAGAAGAGATGAGAATGAGGGGGAATCTGAGAAAACTACTGTTTCCTGGTATAATGTGCATCATCCAATGGCAGCTGCACATATGCTTAGAAACCCAAGAAAATACATTTGGAATCTTGCTGACTGCATGCTGTCATCAAACAGGAAATAATAAAAGATAATAACAAAAATTAAATATAATATACACAAATCAGAAAAAAGAAAAGAAAAAGAAAAATATATCCATTACAATAAGAAAAATGTGGGGGAAAAAGAAAGGGAAAAAGAAGGGGAAAAAAAGAGAACAAATAAAAAATTCCCACAGGAATACAGCATGACAGGTTGCCAATAGGATGGAGAAAAGAATGCAGTGGATAGTCTTGAAAAGTGATGTCAGACAAGAGATACGATGGTAGCCAAAGTAAAGAAAAATACCTACTGGAAAGATTAATAGAATCCATCTAACTATGACTAGAACATGAACTGCAAAAGATAGAATTGGAAGATGTACTGTATCCATCCAGCAGTGAAATCAACAGTTTTCCCTTTGCTATTTTAGATATGAAAAGATAATGCCATTGTGCACCTTTGAAAAGGAAGTTTTAGAGCAGGTCTACACTTTGTGGTACTCGTTATACATTAACTGCCATTACTTGGACTCTAAAATTTCCATTCTTTCTCCTGCACACCTGTGCTGCTCCAGCTCTCAGAGCACATAGGCTTTATTCTTTTCAGGCACTTTGCTTTTCACTCCAAGTGAACTACGCACAAAAGGGAAAAGTAATGGTGTGCTAACATTGGGAAGCAAGGTACAAAGTAGAATGCAGTGGATATAAAAAAGGAACTTTTACAATATAAAAAGAATGGCATTGTTCTCAATTGCACCTAATTTTCAGAAAGATGAGTAAACAGAGCCTTGGGCTTGATCTACAGAATGAACTGGAATAATTCATATTGACTTAATTTAGCAGGACAGTGGGGACTTTATTATATAATGCAGAGATACTCTCAAATCTTTAGGACCCAAAATTCCTATTGAAGCATGACGAAAACTTGTAGTGAAAATGCTAAAAATACTCAAAGGGGATCCTGAAAATGTACACGCTTGCTATTAAAGAGCCAAGGTTCAGATTTCTTATTTAAATAGTCTCCAAGGAAAATGAAATCCTTTCATTTGTACACGGTGGAATTAGCTATGATTCTAAAAGATGTCTGGTCATTGTCTTTTCGGTGGTCTGCCTCTATGCCCTCTGTAAAGACAGATATGCTTTTTTGAAATATCTGTAAGATTCATATTTATAAATTATTTTTAGGCAGGGACCTAATTTTTCTGAATGTTCATAAGGATCAAGACACAGACAGGGTTGTATCAACTGTAATTAATAATAATGCACCTCATTACAGGGCCCAAAAAACTTGAGCTTGTGTTGCTTGCAGAGAAGGACATGCCCTTCAGAAAGAGGTACTTGGGTTTCATTATAACAGAAATGAGATGACAGAAGGGTCATAACAGCAAATAACCATATACAGAGAGGCAAGAGAAAGGCAGAGGAGCAAGCTCTAAACTGGTGTAACTATGGCAGTTTATGCCAGACAAGAATTAAGCTGAACAGCCTTAAGGTACATATTCCATTCCTGAAAATGAAAACAGTTTAGCAGAGGTGCATTTGAGTCAAAGAGAAACTAAAAATGGTGACCACGCTGCACCTGATCTTTAGAGACAGAGGGACTGGAAGCAGAAAGAATAATCAGTGGAGGAGATGCAGTTGTGCACATATCAGTTTACATCAGTTTCTATCTGATTTCTAGGACAAACTACTGCCTGAAGCTGATGTACACAGGGCTGCTAACTAGTTTCTTTAATTGGTTGTTTTACATGGAGTCAGATAATATTATTAAGCAACAGAATGTTATAATGAACTGAGGATTGCACTTGAAAAATAAGCTATGCTATTTTTTCAGGCTGGTGAAACACAGATTGCTTTCAGTTATTTTTCTTGGCAGGACTGTTGTTTCTGTCCATAGCCTGTCAAGCTAGCATAGTACCCAGATGGTTATAAGGCTCTAGGGCACCTGTATAATTCACATTAGAGTTTAACAGAAATGTAGTGAGTAATATTTATATATTTACATTTCAGATCCTCCTCCATTCAAAGCAAAACACAGCTGTTATATTTTCACCCTGGCCATTACCCTGTGATATCCCACTCAGCCAGTATCTCCACTCATTGGCACTCATTATAGCCCAAATAAGAAAGCTGTCTACCAGGAGATAGTTTTGCTATGTAATGGCCTAGCATAATAACTTTTTAAGGTATTCTTTTTTCACACCACTCAGACTTACCAATAAAGTCTTATTTCTCTTATCTTCAAACCTGCTGTCTGCCTGCCTTCCTGTTTGCCATGTGTGTCATCTGCACCATCTGGGGTGACCTTTCTACAATGACTGAGAGCACAGCACTAAAATGTCTGATTTCGCTTATTGAAAATTGACTTCCAGAGTTGTTAAATTGTTTTCTTTTTATTATTTTGTGAATGGTAGACACTTAACATATCAACATTACATGATAAGCCTAGTGTGTACATAAGGAAAACATACATATTTTAGATTTTGGTGCATATATACTTGCAAAGAAGGTTTTTTTTTTTGTAAATCCTTAGATAAAGAATGACTTTTCAGTAAGTAAATATACTGTTGACTGTGAAATAGTCTCCCAAAAAGGCTGTGTTTCATCTATTCTTATCTTCAATTAACCATGACAGAATCTGTATTTAACTTTGGTAATAATTTTAAGAGCCTACAGTTTATTATATTCACTGACATATTAGTCACACAATTTAAAGACAGAATAATGTGCGCGGGTACTTATACAAATAATTATGAATCTTTGAGGGAAAAATAAAAAAGTTGTTTCAAGAGTCTAAAGAAAACATGCATTTAGGTCTAGATGGTAGGTCATCAAGGAAATGTTTTACGCTGACATGTAGAATGTGTAGTATCTAGAAACATAGTGAAAAGCAGTTTGAAGACGTAAGTTATAAACTGGACAAAACCCACAAAATTAAGGCAATGAGACATGGAAATAATTAGTTCATTTCAGGTGAATTGCATTTAATGAGACTACTTCTCAGTGTTCAGTTAGATTTTGGACGTGATGTTTGAATACAAAACCTGACAAAAGTATGTTGCTGTTAGGAGTTCTTGTTGCTTGAAGGGTTTTGTTATGGAATGCTATGCCGCCTTGTATTACGCTGATAAATTATGTTCTTTGTTCAGATTAGATTTCTCTGCTTGGCAGGATGCTGTCATAGGTAGAAAATGCAGAAACTGAATGGAGGTTTTCTGTATGTAACCGTGTTTCTTTTAGTATATCAGAATCTATGCATTAATCACTTCTTGTCCCTGTCTGTTCTATTGAATATACTTACAACTTGCATGAGTCTGAGAACTGTACTGTGTGTCTATCTGCCAGTTATTATTTAATACGCAAAGTACCTGAGGCAGTTTTACCGAGGACTTTTTTAGCTGCTTTGCTAGAACGACAATAAATTTTCTAGTAAGTATTTCAGATATTGTTCTTTTTTCTCCCATTCAAATGTTACAGTACCACAAAAGATGAACAGGAAAGCATTAGGAATTAATCCAGAAAGTACAGAATTAAAAAAGGACTAAAGGCAAGGTTCTTAAGTTTAAGGTTTTTGAACATCCGTCTATTTTGTTTGGAGTAGGCTTACCATAAGTGTGGAGCACAATGACCCACAGCATACCACTGATGTCCCATTGGCTTCATGAAGATCTTTTCAGAACTTTCCTAGGTCTCTGACCACTTCTTATTGTTAATGAATGAAAATGTAGAAGAAAATAGAAGATTCATTTGTAATTTTAGGGTATATCTTAAACCTCTCTGTTGCAAGAGTCAGTGATATAGATTATTTTAAATCAATCATAATTATAAAATTGGAAGCAGTTCCAAGCTTTAGGGAGCAGTCAAAGCTCTGTGTTGTCATGCAAGTGCACACACACAAACAAGCCATAAGTGCAAAAATTACTAGTGTGGAGGGCTCGAGACCTGACATCAAGTTGAGAAAACAATTTTCATCAAGCAGTATATTTAGTACCAGAAAGATTATTATGTCTAAAAATATTAGCCATTCTAAAAATATTAGCCATTCTTAATTAATTTTATAGTCATAATTTTAAAAATAAAGTTTATAGCAATAGAACCCTTGCAGGATGGACTTGCTGTACAAGTCAATGATTGTTTATTACTTCAAAGAAGAAAAATTATTTTCTGAAAGACTGTGCATATAAAATAATATCGTTAAAATAATTCTTATACATACACATATATTTTAGAGTGTGCATATATACTTACACACAAAATTAGGTTACTGAAATCAGTCCCAACTTTATGATTGATTTTATTTCTGTTGTAGCTCTACAGGATATGAGTTTGCGTATTTTCTACTTGTTTTTTTAAATATTTACTTCTGTTGAGTCAATCAAATTGCTAAACAAGAAACACTTTTTACTTTATGAACTTCTCAGCTGCCTCTGAGCATAGAAATTCTGGAAAGAAGTTTGGCGGTTTTTTTTCATAAATAGGAACAAATTCTAATTTTATTAGATGGATATAGGTGGGAAAAATAGATCAGCTGCCAACACAAATGTTCCTCTCCAGATCTGAAACAGAAGCAGCGAATCAAGCTGAAGTAAGTGTTTCAAGTTCAAATCATGTAAATTCAACTAATTAAACAAAAAGTGCATTTAGTTTAAAACAAAAACGTTGTTAGCAGAGGCAGTAGTGTTAAGTCATTATCCTCTGGGCTCGTGATGAAAATAGAAAGTGGAAAAGCAAGATGTTAAGAGGAAATGCAGGTAAAAGGGAATACAGCAATGCCTGTATTGATGGCACAGCTCCATATGAAGGTCTTTGGGAGTAATACTGATTTCAGGGACTGAAGCCTTTTGTTTTCTACTGGTTGCTTTTTCTTGCCCTTCTAATGCATCTTCCACTTTTCCAGCAATTTTTTTTTTTGTGCAAGCACACACAGATCTAGATCAAGAAACTGTAAAAGCTGTCAAAATCTGACGGTTTGGGGTTTGTGTTGTGTTTTGTTTTATTTTTTTCCTTTGGTTGGTTCAGTTCCCCAATCTAGTACGGACACAGGGACAGAAACAGGTTGGCCAGCTGATTTAGGGGGAATATCTCTCAGTCAGATGTGACAAAGGAAGGGGGTACTAAAACCAAACCCAAAGGTGGAAAAATTCACTGGAAGCTCCATCCTTAACAAAGCTAATTTTTCTTAATAGCACGTGACAATTTTACCTACAATCTATCTTCTTTCATTTAAAGTGTAGTTGTAGCTTCACTCATGGCTTTTCATGTCCAGTAGAGCTGAAAATTTCAGTTCAGTAGAAATAAAATAATTTAATATGAACTATAAGAATTTTAATTTCTTGTAAAAATGATGACTAGTACTTCATTAATTCAGATAATAAAGCAATTTTGGACTAACAGTGGAAAACATAGTTGAGTTGAGAAAAAAGGTCATGGAAGCAAAATGCAAAAAGGGTGAGTATATAAGTAAATAGAAAGATCTACTTGCTCACTGCCAAGGAGAAAATGACTCAGAAGCTGCTGGATTTTGCAGATTTTTAGTTTTGTCTTCAGTCTTACATAGAGAGTAAATTGAATGTAACAGTATCTTTTGACCCGAGTCCAGTACCTCTAACTGAAGTGCCAAACGGGGTCATAATGAACTTAAATGTACAAAGAAATCTACAATGAAGAACAAAAGGACTCTTTATCCCATGAAGGCAATGTTTCTTTTTGTTTTACTTCTGCACAGCAAGATTTTGATAAATTTCCTCAGTCATTTCAGCGGCAGTAAGCTGTAATGTTTTTAAATTAAGATAGAGAATAATCTATTTATGGTAGTAAAAAATGTGTTGTGACAAAATAAGTCTGCTGAAGGATCTTGGCCCAACTGCATAAATGAAATCCAACTACTGGATTCATTGAAAAGTTACGAAGTAGTTTAAATTAGAGTCCTACTTGTTCTAAAATATTGCGTTCCTCTGATAATATAATAGAACCTATTATTCTCTAGCCTTTTAAACGCAAAAGGCCTTGAAATCGCATGTAATTATTTAGCCTGAACTTTTAAACTTTTTATTTAACTAGTTAATGCAACATAACATAAGACAACTCACCACATTATTTAGAATACATCGTATGGAAAATTTTTATTAGCTTGGAACTAAGGTTTGTAAGCAAATTGATTTTTTTCTCCTTAACTAGGGTATGAAAAAAGACCCTGGCATCTAAAATTGTCTGTTTTTCTTGCGGTTAAGACACCTTTGGTAAGATGACATAAATCACAGTAAACAAATTCTATTTCTTTTAAGAGACTAAAATCCTACAGCAATCCACTGCAACAGAGAAAGTCTCCAAATACAGAACTAATAAAAAAGACAAGATGGGAGAGGTAGTGTTCATGCTTAATGCATTGTTCTTCAGCTACTAATAAAAAGGTTTCTGACAAAGTGAAGGCAGTGTGAAAGAAAACATCTTTTCCCATCTTCTTTATTCTCTTCTTTTGCCTTTCTCTCATAGCTCTTTTTTCCACCTAACACATAGCCGAGCAAATTGAATTTCTTAAAGAATGGGCTGATGGACTCTAAACTGAGATCTGTGAACATTACGGCTAACAGAAGAAAAGTAGCATAATTCCAGACTAGAAGTGGGTATACTATTTTCCTCATAAAAAAATATTTTTACAGCCATTAAATTATTTGACTGATATTAATTAACATGGTAGTCTTCATCAGAATTTTCTGCTGCTCGGTAAAATTTCCTCATTTCACTTACTTCAGTTCTTGGAGTTCAAAGCTGTAGGATGTCATCTTTTCATCTTGTGAAGCTAGAACTCTTCACTTCTTGCCTTGCGTCTTTTAAAATGCCTCAGAAAAATGTTTCTTGTAAGCAGCCACATGTCTCAGTGTCCTTGTTCCACTAACATCTCTCAGTCACTATGAGTAATAGTGATGCAATGAATTAAACTTGCAACAGCAGAAAAAGCCACTTTGCTTTTCCTTATTAGTGAAACAATGTGCTTTTTTATTTCTTGTTTCTTTTGCAAAATGGGTATTCATGGAGAAAGTAAAGCATACAGCATAACATAGTTACTATCTATCTCATGCAGCAGCTAGGTCAGAACCATACAGTACATGGTAATGGTAAACTCTTCTCCAAAAACTTTCTTATGCTTTTTTTCATTAAAGATGTCATTTGTTCTTCAGCTTAACAAATAAAATTGACAAACTTCAAACAGCTACGTGTTTCTGACTAGTGAATTATCACCGTGGATAACATGCGACAAACTACATGATCTTTTTCAGTACTGACTTTAAGTAAAATAGGAAAAAAAAGCAAACTATGTTAGAAATGAAATAAAGGTGAATAGAAATTGCCATTTAAGCCAAAGTGATAAAGTCAAATGAAATAATTCTAGCAATGTTTCCACATCAAGAAATGTATTTATTTATTTATTTATTTATTTAAATAATTAGGTTTTAGTTAACAGTTTCAAAGTGTTACCTAGTTGTAATCAGAACACAACTGTGGAGTTTGTATTGCAACTACTATTTACCCAGTTTTAAAGTCTGTGAAGAAAAAGAGGCAGCATTTTTTTTTCATTTCCTGTTTTCCTTTTTTTCTTTCTGTACCTTATATATAAACCCTGTTTCTTTATGAATCACATATAAGCAGGTAGAAAGAAAATCATTGGGGAAAGGATCTAATCAGTTTAACAGTAGTAGACAACACTGGTGAACATGAAAACCAGCAAGTCTCTTGCACAAAATTCTGCTTCAGTCTTTTAAAATATTCACATATTAGCTGTTAACCGATGTGCAGTTCACCCAGGCACTAATGTGAATGGACTAACCTATATTTAACTTTTATAATAATACAGACAAAACTTCTATCCTCCAAAATGGAAAATTTACCTCTAGAAAAACTGGGATAGTGAATGTTGTAAAATGTCTGCATTAACAATACACCTACTTAGTTCTCTTATTCTCAACTTCACAACTGTCACACATAGTGTTTATTGAGCACACATGCCCAGGTGTTATAAGCATGGAGGCTTTAGGGATGGACTCTGTGAGGAGAGGTCAGGGCTGCCCCGTGCCAGACAGAGACAGTTCCAGCTGGCTCCAACTGACCCACTGCAGGGCACAGCTGAGCCCCACAGCCAAGATGGTGGCACCTCTGAAAAAACACATTTAAGAAAGGGCAAAACCACTCCACACAGGCAGTTCACCAGTCCAGCTGCTCTCCCACTCCTCCTTCTCAACAAGATGTCAGGGAAAATAAGATGAAGAAGCTCATGGGTCAAGATAAAGGCAAGGAAATCACTTACCAATTACTATGACAGGCAGCAGAGAGTAGACTTGGGGAAAAGTAATTTAATTTATTGCCAAATAAATAGACCTGGATAGTGAGAAAGAAAGAAAAATTAAAACAGCACCTTCTCCCCCCACCTCCTTTTTCTTAGGCCCAACTTCACTCCTTCATTCCTGATTCCTCTGCCTCCCTCCTCCCCAGGCAGCACCAGGGGACGCAAGATGGGGAGTTACGGTCAGTTCATAAAAGTTCCTTTCTACTGCTCCTTCCTCCTTCACACTTTTAACCTACTACAATGAGGGTCTTTTGTTATCTATGGGCTGCCAGAGAATATCTTCTCCAGCACCTGGAACACCTCCTCTCCCTCCTTCTTCTTTGAAGTAGGATTGTTTCTCACACTTTTTTCCCTCACTCCTTACACTTTCTGCGCAGTGTTTTGCCCTTTCTTACATATGTTTTCTCAGAGGCACCACCAGCTTTGTTGATGGTCTCACTTTGGCTGCAGTGGATCTGTTGAAGAGATGACTGGAACTGGTTGTGTCCAGCACAGAGCAGCCCCTGACCTTTTCTGGCAGACACCACCCCTGCAGCCGCCATCACTGACAGACCTGGCAACCTATACCCAATAGAGTAAGAAAAGTCTCTATTTATCTCAACCCAAGAGCTTTCTCATTCTTCCTTTTTTCCTATAATCTCCCCTGTCCCACTCAAGGACAGGGAGTGACTGAGTAGCTTGGTGTGACTTTGGCTGTTAGCCAAGACTAACCCACCATGTAGTGGAAAGCATTTTACTAAGTAAATCTGATATAATCTAAAAAAAAACAACAAACCAACAAATAAAAACCCCAAACAAACAAAAAAAACCCAAGGAAGCAAACAATAGGAGAGCCTTTTAAAAGTATTTTCAGAAATACCTGATCCAGTTAAAATTCACTTGTGACATGGACGTAAAAAGAAGACACTAAAAAACTTCTGTAGGACAAATCTACAGAATGACTACAGACCATTTTGTTTTCCTGTCAGACATTCATGCAAGGCAAGTTTTTGTCATTCCACTTTGATTTCAGGTTCACCAGAAGTTTATAAATTACTCAAGACACAGGAGAAGCTTAGCCAAGAAATGAGGAAAACAGATCTATGTCAGATGAAGTTTAAATTTATTTTCTTCACAGAAACTAAGTAGTATTTCAGTAGACTTTAAAAAGAAACATCAATAAAGAAAAAGGCAATCACAGTTACAACACAAATTGTCCGTCCCTTTCATTGTCAGGATCCAGATATCCCTCAAAAGGCACAAAAGAATCCTTCTGTCTTGAAATTGTGCGAACGACAAAATTCATCAGGAAACCGCTTTACGAAAGACATGCTAAGGACTGAAGACGATCTCCCCACCCCACCCCCATCCCACCAAGAGAAAAACATGTCAAATTCTGAAATGCTTTGCTCAAACTCTGCAGTATTCATTTACAGCAGAAACATCACTGAACAGTACCTGGTGACTATAGACAAATATAGACAGATTCCTAATTGTGAATGTCAAGGTTAAATTTCAAAGTTTCATTGTGAGTAAGAGATGACATGTCATTCCACTGTCTCATCAAGTATGAAAAAGCTACCCAGAGACAAAGAGATAGGATTTCACTGAACAGTCAGTTATTATACCCAGATCACAATTTTGTGCCAATGTTTTCCTCACCAGAGTTTGAAGTAGCTCTCCTCCCAAAAGATGGTGTATCAGCAGAGATTGGCTACATGAAGCAAGTTCTTGTTCTGCTTCTGGCATGCCTTTGCATATGATGGTGCAAGGAGTGAGTGAGAGGTTTTATGTATGTTAAAATTGCCCCACATGTGGAATTCTCAATCTGTCAGGTGTAGACAAGTAGATAGAACACAAACCCAAAGCTGGTTATTTGGAAGTGTCCCTTATACATGAAAGTTAGCATGATTCAATTTTATTTAAACTAATTTAAGAACTATTCGCCTGTGTTTCAAGTGATGAATGTGATTTGAAGCATAATTCTATTTAAAATTAAAATATTGATGGCATTCTATTATATCAGTGTCAGTCAATTATTCCTTTGTATTAATTCAAGAATAATGCATAATATAATTTATTCTTAAGGTCTGAATAATTAAAGAGGACCAGAAATTGAGTAGTAGTATTAATTTTATAATGGGAAAACTACACTGTGATTATTGAATATGAGCAATGTGATTGATCCTATATGAAATAGAATGTTTTATACCTGAAAAAAAAAACTCAATTAGCAAGTCACTCAGATAATGATTCTTCTCAACATACATTATGTGGCTTATCAAAGGCTTGAACTAGAATTTGTTGTAGTCAGAGGAATAAATACATCTGGTATAGGAAAGACCTTTGATTTTATCCAAAAGATACATTTCACAAAGTCTATCTCTTCTGATACTATATGGAATAACTATAGTATGTGCAGCTGTTTCATTAATTTAGTTTATTTCTTGCTAGAAGAGAGTGATTCCTGTGGCCAATCTCATAATAATAAACCTCAAGATATTTTGAACTGGTTTTGTTTGTTTGTTTTAACTCCTTTTCCCTTGTAGTCATAGCTGCTGCATTCATATGCTTTGAGAGATAATTTTCAGGTTACAGTGTTTATCTTTAAAAAGTAATACCCTAGCATTGCTGGCTGCATCTCCAAAGTATTTCAGTTCACAGAAGTCTCATGATGCAGAAGACAAAGAGTTTTTTCTCTGTGTGTTTGTGTGTGTGTTTGTTGTTATTAAAATTCATTGCAATTACTTTGTTTGTTTTTTTGTTTATTTGTTTGTTTTAATCTTAAGATTTTGGTTGTCAAACATATACTCTCTGTTTCCACGTTATATTTACTCCACCACTGAAAACAGAGCTCACTGAAGTATTTCTAATGTCATTTGTCTAGGAATTAAATATAATATTTTAATAGTGTTCCTGTGTCCATAAATAAATAAAAAAACAATAGAAATTTGAAGATAAAGTACTGTTTATTCAAACCAGACACAGGAAGGGAATCTTTAGATTTTATAGTGAATGAAAGACACCTTTGTGCCTGCTGCTCTTGATTTAAAATCATTTACATTCATGGCAAAAAGTACTTTCATGCAATACTTTAGAATTCTCCAGAATTTTACTCATATTTTAGAATTTATGTAGAATTCATCTTACCTAAACTTTAGTCACTAAGAAGTAGAGATATAATCTAAGCCATTTGTCTAGGTTACCTTGTACTAAGTGGGAAAGATAGGCATGATTTGTTCTTTCAAGGCAATTCATTCCATCCTGAAATATGTGGGATGAATTGTCATCTCAAAGTGACTTTTTATTTCTAACAAATACAGTAGGTACATAAACACACTGTGTGGGTGAATGAATGCCATCTATTTTAAGCCTCAAAAATATCCCTGATTATTTTTCCAGTTGCACCACAACTAGTTTTGAGCAAGCTGTTTTTTAGTTACTCTCCAGTTTGGGTTTTGGGGTTTTTTTCTGGTTCTGTTTACCAGGTCTTTTAGAGCTCTAAGTTGCTTCAGCCACACAGTGACTGGTAATTATAAGGAAGTCTCTATGTCAGAGTTGTTGTCAATGTGGAAATAACTTGTTGGGGTAATTGCCAGCTGATAAATTTTGTAGTGGTTTGGGCTGGGCTGGCCCAAATTACTGCAAAGAAAATTACTTCTGTTCTACCTCAAACCAGGACATTGGACAATTTTCAAAAGGTAGTATTTATGTAAAGAAAAGTAAAAAAAGGAACTGGGATATTTGATTAATTGTCTTTTCAGATTCAGGTGATGAACAAAGTAACCCAGTAGAGAAAATGGCATCTTAAATGACTTCAAAATAGATTTTTTTAAGGTATGTTCTTTTTATCTCTTAGAGCATACTGTCTAAACATTGTGTTTCTATTTAATTAGAACTGAAGTGATTTAACTGTGACTGTGCTTCTGAGAAACCTTGAATTATCAGTTAAAGGAAAGAGGTACTTGAAAAGTATAAAAGGACAGGAAATCAGTAAAAGAGTCTTAGGAGACAGAATTAATGCTTGAGTAGAAACATACATATGACACCTGAGAGCACTGCCAGACCAAGAGGGAAAGCAGGGAACAGAATGCTTACTACCAAGGCCAATGTTATTATAAGATACCTGATTTTCCAAGGAATATTGTATCTCTAACTCAAATGCCATCTACTGTTGATTTCGTATTAGCTGGAAAAACATGCCTGAGATATAGAACGAAAATACAGAAACAGTTTCTTGCAAGGCCTGCAACAGTTCATAAGAAAAAGTGTTATTGAGACAGTGCCATTAGTTCTTCATATTAAGATGAACCATTACTACTGAGTGAAACATTTTACTGTAAACATCCATAATTTTAAAATTGCATTGGAAACACAGAAGACAAACTCTTTTTATTCCAAAAAGAGTGTCAACATATTTTGAAGGATTATCATCAATTTCACATTATTCCAGGTACTTATTTACCTACAAAAGTTCAATAACAATTAAAAAAAAAAAAAAAGAGGCTTACTTTGGACAAAATTACTCTACTGAAATCTTAGAAGCATAAAACTATTCAAGCATATGGCTTTTGAAAGAAGACTTGGACAGAGATGTTTTTGTGTGGAAGAATGCAGTATTGTTTATTTGAATAAATTTTTATGAAAACAAGACTAAGCATCTCAACTTGTATTTGGGAGCAACTTTAAAAAAATACTATAAAGTGACATTCATTAAAAATGTTTTTTTTTCTCATAAAGGACAAATGTCGATGTTATATGGCATAGTAGAACTCTGATGACACTGTATTGGTATACAAACTCTCCAAACATACTGTGGAACAAAGAATAATGACATATTAAAACCAAAACAAAATTTGGTATCAGCAAAGGAAACTCAAAGCAGAAGAAGGAAAAATGGGCTTAATAGTATGGTCACAAAGTAGGGCAACAACACCGTAGGTGAATGTGTGATGATGTAAAATATCTGATATGATTGGTATGATATNAACAAAGAATAATGACATATTAAAACCAAAAAAAAATTTGGTATCAGCAAAGGAAACTCGAAGCAGAAGAAGGAAAAATGGGATTAATAGTATGGTCACAAAGTAGGGCAACAACACCGTAGGCGAATGTGTGATGATGTAAAATATCTGATATGATTGGTATGATATACATGTAAGGATGTCATGCTGAGATTTTTCAGCCTTTGAGGCAGAATAACAGACTAATGTAAGATACAACACAAGGACATTGGAGTAGTAAATCTAACAGGAATCTCAGAAAGTGAAGCAATAAGCAAAGGACTTGATATTCAATGAGGGTGATAGCCATCTTACAACCTGATAAAAGTGTCATACTTCAACTAGATTTAGTGATGGATACAAGTATGTATTTCTGGATGGTTTTGTTTTCTATATCTGTCCCTGTGGTTCATTTACTACCACAAAAGAACTTTCTTTTTCAAACTACATTTTGATCTTGTCTATGTACTTGAACATTCTGAATGATGAAAACTGTAATCTGATGTATTACCTGATGGGAATAAATAAAGTATCTCTTTTATTATTTAGGCTGTGAAATAAGCAGTTTCATTATTAGTTCCAGTCCTTACAATCTCATAATTACAAACATCTTAACTGTAGACCCACATTTTCATTCATTCTTCAAAAACCTCGGATGCTACTGAAAGAGGGGAACAGCTTTTGGGAGGAGGGACTGCCATATGGAAAGCAAGTACAAGAAAAGAGCAAACATAGAATAAAGCATATGGAAAAATGTCTGTATGGAATAAATCAAGTTAGCCTTATGGAAGTTATCTTTGGCCTCTCTTGACTTTTATTTATGTCTCTGACTAGCAACAGCCTACATCTTATCCTTTACCAATGCTGAGGAAAGAGAAAAAAAAAGAATTAAAATGAAGTTACAGGAAAATAAACAAAATGTGCCTGAATGGAAAATTTTCAATTTCCTGATGAGATAACCTTCAGATAAAACAGCACAAGAACTTTGGTTTAGGTTATGAATATACTGCCCTTTAAAATGGATGAACTTCTTGAGAACTCTTTAAAATGTATTACCTGCTATGGAAGTATATTATTTCCACAAGTAGCAAGTTAATTTTGCAATATGTTTTAGTACTTCAAATGCAAATAATGAAAAGATAAGGACAACATTTCATAAATTGGGTGCTAGATTGCAATTATTATTATTTTTTAAATAAAATTCCAGTATCAGCTTTCATATCCGTAACTATTGTTGTTAAAAATGGGAAAACCAGATAGTTTGTTGAAAATGTTTTCAATGCAAGACCTTGGTTTGCTGTTGTTTTATAAAACGGTAGAACACACAAATCAATCTAACATATTTTCTAGAAAGAATTTGGAATATTCATTTTTAGGTAATCAATCAATACATTATATTTTAGATAGTATAGGTTCTGAATAATCTGGAAGATTATGTAGCTATTACTATTTGCTGTTGAGAGGATATTATCTAATTCCATTGCACAAACCAAAAGAAATATAAGAAACATAAGCACCATTTAGAGGCTACACAAGGACAAATTAGAAAGGAAATTTTATGGCAAATAGAATTTTATGTGTTAGGAGATATGGAAAAAAAATACTTCAATTTTTTCTCTTTTTCTTTTATTTTCAAAGAAGAAATAGAAGAATGTGGATATTTAGAATGGAATCACAATTATATTGTTAACTACAGAGCTATATTTCAAACATTTCTCTGTGTGGGGGTGAACACAGGATGTTTCAAAATGCACCAGGAAAGACTACATGTCTATCAAGACAGATGGGTTAAAAATCATATAGCATTGTAGGTGCTCAAATGTAAGGTCTTTGCACAGGTAGGTGTTTAAGCTTGTATAGTAGGGTAAATAGGTGTAGGGTTCAGATGAGCAGATTACCACTGAGCACAGATGATGGAGCAGGGAATGCTATTCTTTGTATTCTAAGGTAGGAATTTATATGCAATTGTTATCTAACATTGTTTTCCAGCTTCATGTGAGATGCCCAGAATAACTGCTGAGCTTCCACTTGCATTCCAGAAGTGCACAAAACTACCACTGGATCACTGTCATATTTCCCAGCCTTCTGTGGATTTCTTGGATATCTCAAAATATTTCAGGCTGCACTAGATATCTATGTCTAGGAAATTTAATCAAATATCTAGTTGGATGCTGGCACATGCATTTACAAATCTCCATTTAAATGCTATAATGTATGAGCTGATTTTCACCCCAATGGACCTGGGATTACATTATTAACTTGGAAATAGGTTGTAATAGTTTGAAACAGGTTCTTGGAACATAAATAGAATTGGCTGATTGCGGACCAAAGGCTGGCTCTGCCACAGCACAAAGAAATTTTGTAACCACCACATTATTCCAGGTTGACAAAAGCTGACAAATTTCATACTACCCAGAGATAGAATGTACTTTCTCCTGGTGACTGTCTAACTGTACAGTCATAGCATAACTGCTATAACATTGCAACTACCACTTATAATGGCAATCTTTAACACCTGCTTACCTCAGGATGAACATCCAAGTTGTTGCAATTCTAGCTGACAGTCTTCTGCCTTCGTTACATTACATTATAAACAGAAGTCAACAACTAAGTGTAAAGGACACAAATAGTTAAACCTACAGAGATGAGTTTCTCAAGGAGGTATATCTTTCCCAAGAAATGCTTGCAGAAATATGCACTGAAAATAATTTACCCCCAATGGAACATCAGAAATGGTAACAGGCTTTCAGAACAGTACAATAGGTAGATATTTAAATGTCAGGTTATTTAATTCAGTATTGTAGGCATTTTTCTGTATACCAAGACACCTGAGTTGGGTAAAATCACTTTTGAGATCTGAAGCCAAAGGAAAGCAGAGCACACAAAAAGTGTTTTCAACTGGTATACAATAAATTTAATAATTAGTGCTATTTTTTTTAAGGGTAGAATTCACATTAATGAACTAGATGTATAAGTCTCCTAAGTGAATAGACAACTGGAAAAATAGGAAACATTGAAACTGAGGCATGCATCTGAAATTCTNGGAAATATTGAAACTGAGGCATGCATCTGAAATTCTGACTGTCATGAAGACTTTGGTAGCCCAATACAGCCTAAACAAAGCATCTTTGAGTGTGAGGAATCTACAGGCTTCCTACATTTACATGACTAAGTTGTATCTGTAGCAACAAATTACTAGTCCAAAGTTTTCCTTTGCAAAAGGTAGCAGAAAATATTCTTTGCATAGTGCAAAAGGTTCAACACTCTGTCTAGATGATGAGAAACCTTAAATCTAGGCATTTTTGCTTGGAAGTTTTTCAAATCCAAACGTAAGAACTAGGTAACACAGTGAAGGCCCTTTCTTTTCTTCTTTCTCCTTAATTTCCATTAAGAAGGTCATTCTCATCTACCTTCAACAGCAAAATGAGATTTTAATCTTCTTCTTCCTGACTGTATTCCGTAGA
>RSEF01000001.1:175069729-175090916 GCA_003993805.1 Himantopus leucocephalus | reverse complement strand
ATCAAGTGCACCCTCAGTAAGTTTGCAGATGACACTAAGTTAGACAAGAGTGTCGATCTGCTTGAGGGTAGGATGACTCTACAGACAGATCTGGACAGGCTGGACCGATGGGCCAAGGCCAATGGTATCTGCAATATTTATAGGGTTTACAACAGAGGTGCCTTAATGTTAGTGCAGAGACATCCCACATCCAAGAGTCCTGCTTTTATTCATGTTAGAAACTCCCCCAGCCAGAGTAGGCGAGCATATGGCCCACCTGGCTGTGCTTTTACCTAAGGCTCTTGAGGTTCTGAATTCAGAATGTGTTAGCCTAAACTAATAAATAAGTATTAATAATAATAACAGTAATAATAAGAATAAAGAATTATAAAAATAATAAATAAATTTTTTAAACAGATCTGGTGCACAATTTCTATAATAATTTAGTAGTGATAGTATTTACCAAAAATGCAATTTGTAGCACACTTACTCATCACCACTCCTCTCTGTAAACTTGTCTCCATTTAAAACATTGTAAGGAAGCAAAGGTAGGAGAATTGAATTCGTGCTCTCTCTCTCTCCTTTTGTGCTGCAGTGCAACAAAGTTCAAGACCTCTGGGACTGGAAGGTGACATTATAATTGGGAAGATTCTAGGGATGACACAGACTTAAAGATGCTGCTTCAAAATCAGGAGAACCTAAATTTTAATCAAAAGGCCATCCGCTAAGCATAGTCTATCAAGTAAGTAACTGAATAAGTAAGTAAAGTAAGCAAGCCTCTAAAATTGGGGATCAATGAGCCCCAGATGAGGCTCTAGGTCAGATTAAATTTGCATGTTTTGTTCAAAATTTACAAACTTCTATAGCAAAATTATGGTTTTCAAAACTCTTAAACACAAATATGCTTATTTCAGAACTTTGGGATGACTGAAATGTCAAAGAGCTACAGAATTTTTTTGAAATAAATCCACTGAATTTACAAAATTCCATATCATTTGAAAGTAAATTATTTAAATACAAACTAAGATAGGGTAAAGCAAGTTTATCCATTTGATGCAATTTTATAAAAATTTGAATTTTATAGCTCACAGTTACTGCAGTAATAGGAAATGAGTTTTTAGGAGCGCATAGTTAAGAAATTGCAGTATTCATGGTGTGGGTAGATTGAGACAGTAAAGATATCCAGGGAAGCTGAGCACTGCAACAATAACAGAAGTTTTGCTGGAAATCCTTAACCTGGCAAGAGTAAAATAAAGTGTATATACGTAAAATTAACTGCCCATCTCCAGTTTTAGCTCACATCTTAGTCTTATTTTTGCTTTGCTTTAATGCTGAACAATTTTTGTTCTTTTTCTGTATATAATTCTTAGTGTAGCTCGCATTCTCGTTTCCCCTTCTTTTATTGTCTATTTTTATTTCTATTCTATTTCCCTTTTCTTCTTTAAAATTTTTGTTTTTTCTTTCTTTTAGTATCTCTCTTTCAGTTATCTGTGCTCAAGATCTTTTCTTCCTTTGTGATATTTCTGTTTCTCTTATTTCAGTGGTTTTAGATTTTTTTTTATTTCATCTTATTTTTTACTTTGCATTAACCTGCTTTTCTGAAGAAGCTTGGCTTATGCAAACACTATTCTTTTTCAGCTGTCTATCTGTCTCACATCGGTAACTTCTGAATCTGATGGCTCATTAACCAAAACTGACAGAATAGTGCGGATAAGGCATTTCCCAATAGGTTTGGGAAAGTTGTCAGTTGGCTAGAGGGCAGAGATCCAAATCGATGTCCCACCAAATGAAAGGTGGTTGCAACCAAACCCTGTTCTCAGAAGCAGCAGCAAAGACTCTGGTGCTGCCATTAGTCATTCCTGTGCAGGCTGCAGCTTGCCTTGTCAAGCAGGTGAGGAACGTGGGTGGGCAGCAGCCCCAGACACTTGCAAGAGGAAAACGTATGTTGACATTCTCCAGTAAACTGGGAATCTTCTTTAGTTTTGTTGCTCATCAACTTTTATNAAGCCAGATGCTTTGGCTCGGCAGAAAGCTACTGCAGTGCTCAAGGTGTTGGATTTGTTCCTGATATGCATGACAACTGCCTTTGGTGACCAGGTCAGGAGACAGACCTCTATTCCGCTGTGTACAAAATGGACCTATTTACCAATATTGGATGAGGAAAGCGGATAGTTAGAATTGTGTTTACCAAATAAATGCTTTTTGAGGACTAATGGTCCTAAATTATTGCCTAAGAGAGGCCAAGTCACCAGCACAGTTTCTAAAAGCAGGTATGTTTGCATTTCTGTATTCTTATTGTACCAGAAACAAGAATTTTTGTTGTTCAATTATGCATTTTCCATCATTTTAAGGAGTATTTAATAATCTTATTCATTCCAACCAGTGAAACAAACAAACAAAGCCCCAAAATCTGATTCGAACTAGAAATACTGGATTCCCAAGTCATCTGTTGCAACAGCTGAAGTACAGCAGAAGGAGAAAAATCATGCACTAGGCACACTATAGTGCACAGGGAAAGCTAGATGCTCCAGCTAAAGATGTGTGCATGAATCTCCAGCTGAAGCACATGCAGCAAAAGAAGCCAACAAGAAGTAGCTAACAGGAAACACAAGAAACAATGTATTATATAAATTCAGCAATTTATAAATTTAAAAAAAAATAGAGAGAACACTGCAAGAATGGTCTGTTCTCTGCAGAAAACAGCACAAGCACATACGGCCTGCTCTCTCTCAAACTCCCAGTGACTTCATGAAATTACACTTCTTTCTCCATAACAGTATTTAACAGATGAGATGTAGAGTTCTCCTATTCCCACATATCCTAATTAAAGCCTAACCAATAGCTTAGATGCTACAAACTCTTGTGAATGTGAAGTTTTATACTTAATCCATATTCTACCATAGCTGTAAATTGTATGTAAAAAGTGGGCATAATTTACTTTTCTTCCACTTACCTCACTTTGAAAAGGATGCATCTGAGTATTTTTGAGACATTTAATCCCTACACAATCCAGTCAGCATATGTGAGGTATATACGGAGTATATCTCAAATCAGATTTCACAACAGAAGTAGGCAATGTTTTATTTACTTTCTGGATCATTTTACGGTTCAGCTTAGAGCCAGACAACTTCATCTAGATAGGTATGAAATAACTGGAGAACTTCCAGATCGACAGAGAAAGAGCTAGTAAGCTTATGAAACATCAAGGGCTGATGGATATCAGTGTTTTCATCTTTCTCTTGAACAGGTGAGGGCAGGAATAACAGTGGATTACAGTTTTGATTTTGAGAAGAGAATTTATGCGAAAATTATCTGTGTTTTGGAGGCATCTATGGCCTTTAGTAGTCCTATCCATGTTTCACTGAAAAAAATATTAGGTTATTACAAACTCAGTATCATTTGAACAGGGACCTCTAGATCTATAAAAACAATGGAGAATACACTTGCCAACAATATGAAAGCAGACTCTAAAATGAGATGATCAGGAAGAAAAGGAAATATATAACACACATTAACCAGTGACTTATAGAAAGTTTGTCAGTTAGTTCTCTATTTACACTTACCTCTGTAATTCTGAGTCCTCTCTCCCAAATTCTTGGTGTTCATATTTTCACTTCGCTACACTGCCATAAGTAACCCTGACTGATTCTTATTTTTTCCATTCTATTCTCTACTACCCTTAATCCCACTGTATTAGAAATGCCCAAAAGAATGCATTAAATAGACTTCTTGGCAACTGCTCCTGCTGTTATAGCTATCACCATCTACAATTCTTAATCAAAGGAAGATTTATTTAAAGCTTTTACTTTTGATATTCTATGTAATTATAGGATGATCACTGCCACAATGTTCTTCTTTGTAATGAAGCTGCTGAGAAAGCTATGAGTGAGGACTATTTTAATTTACCTTTTATCGAATTGGAAAGCCTGTAAGTCTTCCTAAAGTATTTCCTCTATTTACATTTCATTTATTTACTCTGAAATGCAATAAATGTACATTTAAGTGTAATAAATTAATCTAATCTAGATAATGTTTATAAAAATTAACTTTTTTAAAAAAAAATGTACAACATTTGTCGAGGTCTGATGCATGGAAAAATTCAAACAAGCAACACAGTTTGGATACCAGCTTTCCTAGATTAGAAACAATGAGCTATCTGATGCCTGCTTAAAAATCGTAGGAAGGAATTTGGATATAAGCCTGAGTGATCAAATTATAAGGTAAAGAGATGTGCAACTTTGTTACAAACTAATAGAATCCACTGAATTTGGATTCTGTGTTTAAATCTTAATATGGATTTAAAAAAGATGACTAAAACTACCAAAATAAAAACAAAGAAAAACAAAAACAAAACTCAAAACCAAAACAAAATGAAACAAAAAAACCCCAACCAAAACCAGAAAACCTGCAGGATAGCTTATCAGTCACTGTGCCTCCAGCTAAACAAAGTTCTCGTTTTTCCGCCAACAACAAAAGCAGCAACTACTCCCAGTAATTTACGTGCTTACAGTTTACAGTTGCAAAATGTTCATTCCGATATTCTTTTAAACATTGGGTCTTTGAAAAGAGGGGATCATTTCCCCCTTTTAGATCAAAAAGGCAGGAAATAGTGTATTGAATTTCAAAAACTCTTTCCGCTGGAGTGTAAGTAATGACTAAATGAGGAGCCATGAAGTAACAGCTTTATTCAGTTGCTGTTCTTGTCATCACCCTGTTTACACACTGCACTGAATTACCTCTTATGCAGTATCTTTGTGTAACTTTAGCAAAACAACCATAGCTGAAGCTTGTTTCACTACAGAGTCAGATACTAGCCAAAGTGGCTGTAAATGCTCTTTGCCTACTGTTGTTGAGCTGGTGCTAACAGAAATAGGAAAAAATTAGCTAGAAATACACACGCCATTGCGGAAAGCGCAGGAGGCACTGAGAGCTGAGACATTCCTCTTGTCAGTAGTGAGACAACAGAGGAATTGAGAGCAAAGATCATTGTATGATGATCTCACTGTGACCGTAATTTAGATTTTTGTTTTGTGTGTGCCTGAAAGAGAATACTTATGCCTGAGAAAGAATTTTGGGAGAGAGGAGAAATGATTTTTGAACAAAATATCTCATGCAAGTTCTGTCTTTTTTTTTTCTTAAAACTGTAATCAATCTCAAAACCACGAAGTTAAACTCTAATGTAGGCTAAATGACATGAGCATTAAGTAATGACTACAGAAACACAGAAATGCCATTCTGTCTTTTGACAGAAAAACAGAAACTTACACTTGAGGTAAGACTTGGAATTTAGCATATACTTTTGCACGTTTTTAGTGAGTATATTTTTATATTAAAATTTCCAGACCGTAAAAGTGACTTCCTTTTAGGTAAGCCAAACCATGAAATAAGCTGGCAGAAGCCCCTCCTCTCCAATGCATATTTATTTTGGGAAAAAAAACAAACAACCCCCCCACATTATAATCCAGTAACCCAGTATTTGGTTTGCGTTGGTGCTTCTACTTTTGCTTCTTTTGATCTCGCACCTTCTTTCTCATTGTCAGTCATGAGTTGCTGATTTTTTTAACTGTGGAGTTGTGTAACATTGTTATGTAAATGTTTCCTTATCCTCCAAAGCAGCAGCCCTCTGCTGAGAATTAGAGCAATACTGCAGAGCTCTGCAGCAAGATTTGAGGGCTTGAGACCTGACCTTTGGGTCAATACATTTTGACCAGGAAATTTGATTACCATGCATAGGACCATTAGGGACTGTTTCTCCTGTGCTTGATTTAAAAAGGCATGGATCAGCTTCTCCATAAAGCTCAGGTTAGCAGAGTCTGTCTCAGAAAATTCTGCTCTAAATTCCTTAAGTTATGCAACGCCAAGTTTGTCAGCACTCATGCACAGCCGCGGTGGGAAACACGGAACAAGGCTCACACAACCTGTTGAGCAGTTCCACCCATATGATTGACTACGCTGAGTCCATCAATCAACTTTCTCATGCAAGGCATCATCTTCAAATGCTGAAACACAGAGGCTGAGAAATGCTTCTTACTATGTTGAAATTATTCTTGAGGTTAAAAGCTATATTTCAGGCAATGCTCAGAAGTTTACTACATTTACAATGAAGATGAGAAAGGATGTCATAAGAAAGCAGTTCTTCAGTCTCCCTCAGCTCATTATCTTACATTTTTTGACTCATCCTTCAGAAGCTGAATAGCTTGAGACAAAGCTAAATAATTCTTGGCATCTGATTTAGATTCATCCTTCCTCTAGTCCTTATTAGTGCTGCAGTTCCTTGCTTGACAGGGTAACAAGCAACTTAGATTTTCCCTTAATTCACTCAAAACATATTAGCCTTAGAGACATTTATCTGAAGTGAGTGAGTTGGGAAAAAGGACTTTTTTTTCCTTTGTTCAACAAAGTAAAGCTATGATGTTTATCCTTGTGCAGTCTGTCCTCTTAACAGACTTTAAGAGAAGAGAAGAATATGTCAAATTCATCTGGAGGCTTCAGCTAAATCAAATAATTGCCATCTCATAAAATCTGCTTTTGGGGTCTGATTTTTAATTTACCATTAGCAATTCTTAAACTATCCATTAAAAACACTTCTGAAGGGAAAAGAAAAATTCAAATGAAACCCTTCTTGATGTTGTAGAAGTTACCACTCGAGTTGTAATTATGTCTTCAGAACATAATTATTTAGAATTTTTGCATTAGCAGATGTTCTGAACAGGCAGAATTACTAAGAAATTGTATTAATTAACATCAAGCTTTTAACATTTTTAATATATAACTTTGGAGAAGACAGATATACTTTGGAGAAGAGGTCAATTTAAGGCCAGGACTTGGTATCTTAACATGCTCTTTTTTGCTGGGATGTGAGTAGCATCTGTGATGTGAGTAGCTTTGCAAAAGACAAAAGCTCCCGTATGCAAGCCCTAGAATTATTCATATGTATCTTGATGAGTAAAAAAACATTAGAAGTTTTTTGGAATAGAATTTGCAAGCTCAAAATTAACATCATGCCAAAATATAACAGCATACAGGTTTGATCGTAAGAGAATGACTAATATGGAGTTGTTAATATAGTTTAGCCAGTAAGAATATTACCCATAAAGTTGCAAGATTATAAAAGGTGGATATTTGAATATGCAGCTTCCAGTTAATTTTCCAATTGCCAGAATTGAGCAATGACAATAGGCAGGTGAATCAGGTCCTTGGCTTAGGATAAATAAGAGGGAGATGGCCATCAATGTGTACTGTAGAAAAGCAGAAATTGTGCACATTAAAATAAAGTATGTTTCTCATCCTCTGAGAAAGAAGAAACTTTATTGATGGAATAGCATGGCCTGGCAAAACCTCTTATGACAACGCTGAATTCAGGATTTTAAATTTCATATACCAGCTTTACTGTCTGATTCAATGCCTTGGTTTTCTAATTACCTAAGGTCTTATTTCATTTTACTATTTCAAAAAAGATAACATTTCTATTTGCTTTAAAAGTGGTGGTAAACAGATTTCTGTCACAAGCTGATGCTTCTGTGAGGTGATGCTGCAAATCAGTAGCTCCTGTAGTTCATCTCACTTCTCTTGGATACTCTTTTTAGAATGGAATGGGATATTCCCTAGAAGAGTTTTCTTCTCTGTCTACTGAAGGAGCATGGATACTTATCTAAAAATAATTATGAATTACAATAAAAAGGTGTGGTGAATCATGTTCATAAAGCTGTACACTATTTTTCAGAACTGTACTGGAAAGACAGTCTTCCATTCACTGCTCAGGATCCCCCTAGTACCAAACATCAAAAATGACCATTCTTGCCACAGACCTTCTATTCATATTCTTTAATAAATATTTGAGTATTCACGAAGATGGTTAGCATTTTTCTGGAGGCTTGCAGTTAAGCACTGAAATAGGATCTAGCCACAGGGTCTTCATTAACATATTCTGGTTTTAAAAAGTGGAGAGAGCTTCTATGATTGCTGGATAAGAATAGTCTAGGTATGTATAGTATGTTGACTCAAGGCTGTTCAGGGCTTGTGTTTTATCGGGGCTGCAACAGGAAAATGTAGCTATTGTTGAACTAACAGTGATATGTTTTTCAAATATTCAGCTATCAGCTTCTGATTGGAAGGAAATTGAGGGCATTTTGTATGCTATTTATTTCTTTCTTCCTTTTCTCAAGGGTACCTTTCCAAGTCCTGAAGTTGTGTGGAAAAGAAAATTTACATGAGAACAGGAACACCATTTAAGAATCAAATCCAAGTAAGGAAACAGACATAACCTAATCTTATTTAATTATATTTGAGGCATTCTACATATTCCTATCAATTGCCAAAATAATTTATTAAAAATAATTTTTCCTCCTTATATTTTACGCTCCTACTGAAATAAACTATGCTAGGTAAAATAAATGATTTTTATAAAAGATTAGGTGTCAGAAAAGTGTAAAGATTTCACGTAAACATTACTTTGACTACTTTATGAAAGAAACTTAACATCCCCTTCCCTTCAGCACTCCCTTTCCTTCAAAATCTATAATAAAGCTTTTTCTTTGCTAAGTGCATCTTGAAACACCAAGTGCTATATAAAAATACCCTGAAATATATTTCAGAAATGTAAGAACTCCTTATTTCAGAAATTTGTCACTGGAAGATTAGTTAAAAACAATCATATCATACTTTAACATTTGACCTTTCTTTGGTGATGGAATGCTTTTTCTTTACGGCTTATCTACAAATGAGACTTGTACTGACCACAGTACATCATGTCTGCCTTATTACTGAGAGTTAATAGTAGCCTGAGGACTCCTTTTGTTCACAGCTCTACTGTTTATTCTTTTTATCCAGGGGTCAGTAGCTGCTCAAACCATCAGGAACTTCTGAAAACATGTTCCCATTTTCTTTTGAACCAGCTGCTCACTCTGAGACAAAAGGCCCTATATGGAAATCTTTACTAGGGAAGAGCTGTAAAGATATAGTTTTACAGTGTATTTTAAAGGAATAAGGCAAAAATTGACAGAATTCTTTTCTAAGATTTATAGTAGAATTAGACAGTGTTCGAAAAAAAGGTATTTTATATAGAAATGGAATAGTAATACAAAGTAGGGCTGACAGATGTAATTACAGGTACAGTGAAATCGTTAAATGAGTTGTCTGATTTTTCCAAAGGACTGTGTTCAAACTATTTTTTTAATATTGCAGATGGAAGAAAGGGTGAAAATATTGTTTTGGACAAATTCTGAATGGATGAATTTGTCTCAAAACAATAAAAATTACTGGAAAAGAATTGAAGGGCTTACTTTTCTATTGAAGCCAAATAATTGAAAATTTTGTTTCTTCAGTTACATGCATTGGCTGATTTTAAACAGTGAGGGAAAATATTTTTGCAAGAATAAACTGCATAACAAGGTTATGAAAACCATGTAAATCATGTTTTTTCATGTAAAATAAGGGAAGAGATTTTAAAACTATTTCTTCAATGCAAAATTCACCCCATTACTCTGGATCACATAAGGTTAAATGTATTACTTACAGCTCACTGAAAGTTCAGACTAAACAGTACTGGCACAGAACTCCCCAGTCCTGAAACTATCTGTAAAGTTTCCTGATGTAGCATTGTGGCTTTCAGTTTTAAGATAAGGATAAACCTAGGAGATAGATTCAGTAAAAATTTCTATGTCTATCAAGTGGAACTCAGCTAAAAATAGGTCTAAGAGCCCACGTTCTGATGGCTCTGAAGACACGGGTGGTCTGTCCCCACATGCAAGTTTTTAAGGCCACCTCGGTAAAAGTGCCTCTGCCCAAGTGGAGCATAACAATCACTAATCCTCCCCATAAGGCCCTAGAGGATCTTACTTAGAATATGCTTAGCATATCGGTTCAATCAGGGCCACTGCAGGAGGGTGCCACATCAGCAGGAGGGTGCCACATCAGCAGGAGGATGCCACATCAGAAGGAGGCATTACTTTCCAGGGTTCTGCTATAGTCAAATTAAGCAGCAGCACAATAGCTATTTCCCCTGAAGTCTGTTGTCTCATACAGATTCCCTGCGTATAAAAGATGAACTTACGAAATAACCAGAGCAAAACAATTTTCTTCCTAAAACGCATCACAGATATCCTGCTCTATTCCCTATATTCTCTGTCTTTTTACGAGTTTATTTTGATTGATTTATTAGATATCCCTTTAGCGAAGACGGACTGACAGTCCATGGACTGCAAAACATTTTGCTGTTTAGAAGTGTTGGTTTACTGAAATCTAAATAGTTAGGAATGAAGTATATTTGAGCAAAAGTTTTTTGTTTTGTTCTCTTTTTTTTAGAATAACACTTACAGAATTGCAGATATGTTAATATTTTGTCAATATTTTGTTTTTTCATTAAAATACATTACCCTAACTTTTCATTTTAAAATATTGTCTGTCACATCAACTAGAAGGCTTTTAACTGATCTGAAAAGAATTTTCTTCCAAATTTTATTTTGAAAAGGTTTGATATTTAATATTTCTTTCAAAAAAACCTCAGAATTTGCACAGAAGATCCAATTCTTACCTGTCTGTATCAGTTAAAGGAAAAAAAATACATCTGTGCATTATATATTCATTATACACACACACATATATGTATAAATCCATGAAGAAGAACGAAGCCTATTGTCTTCATACACTAAGTCATCTGTCTGACAACTGCTGGAGCAGCAGGATTAGTTTAAAAACAAATAAAAACAAACAAACAAAAAAACACCAAAAAAACCCAGAACCAGCAATGTCATTTTCAGTATTGTATTATGCAATTTTGTTCAGAAACTTAAATTAATTTACCATGATGATAAAGCACACGAGATATGTTTACACCTCGAGTTCTGTCCCTTGAGGAGCTGCACAACAGAATTATAAGCCACATGGAGGCAAGTTGTAGGATTCATGATAGAGAGA
The DNA here is from genome assembly GCA_003993805.1 of Himantopus leucocephalus. Lineage (NCBI taxonomy): Eukaryota > Metazoa > Chordata > Aves > Charadriiformes > Recurvirostridae > Himantopus > Himantopus leucocephalus. Next base: position 175,080,023 of record RSEF01000001.1, on the reverse strand, counting down.
GAGTGAATTGACTTGTCAGTCTCAAAAGTAGAGTGTCTGAGGATTGCAAACAGAACCTCATGAAACTTAATTTCTATTCCACTTTGTATATCAAATGGCCCAACTAAAGTTCCACATTGTACTGTGACTGGAGGAACTTGCTTTTTCTGGACAGCCACATTCCCTGAGCCTGTCAGTACCTCTCAAAAGATAACAAAACTGTTCTTAAGAATTCGAAGTGAAAGTTGAGATAAACAGAGGAAATTCACTGATCTTCAGTGCTGTGTTCTTGCATATCTAATTGCAAAGTGAGAAAGGGAGGTTTGTTCAGCTTGCATTAAGCATCCTATCATCAAGCCCAATGTGCTGTTTGGTGAAATGGTCTGGAATACTTGATGTTACAGTAAACAAAGACCAAATAATAATGCTTCTATTTTATAAAGCTTTACATATTCTTGTTTCTCTAGAGAGCATGGAGTATTGCTCAGTTGCCTCATAGATCTGGGGTATGCCTGAGGTGGTCTCAGCTGCTATTGAAGCTGCTAGCTATTTTTACCAGCAATAGCAAAGAATGCAATCTTTGCATGTATATTAATTCCAAAATGTAAGTTGAACTTGGACTTTACTTAGGGACCCTCTGATGGGAGCTAGCAATGTTGAATTTCACCTTCAGCCTAGTCTAGCAGTGGTGGTTAACCAGAGAGTAGCTAGCAGTGCATGTGAGGTGGGGACCAGCACACGTATGTTTGTGTTTCATTTATTAACAAATGAAAGCTATGATTTCCTGGTGATCCTAACTAGTTGTGATTTCTTAATGACAAGGTTAGTATTTAAGTCCACATTCAGCAGCAAATCCCATGATGGTCTGACAAACCCTTTGAAGCAGGCAGATTTGCTTGGCAGTAACTTGCCACCAATGACAACTCTGTCTTGTATGGAGGCAAGATGGCACTGTTCAGCTCTCAGTGATGTATTTTCTCTCTGAACACAGTAATTCTGAGCTTTTGATTATTCCTTGTTCAGAAGACTGTGTTTTTAATCACACCCCAACATCACTTTGAATTTTCAGACAACATTGCATGGACAACAGCTGAAGAAATGTATGTACATTATATATAACATACCTCTATAGGTAAATATAACAGTTAAACTTGTAAGTATAAATATATAAAGAAGAAAAAAACAAACAAGTATTCCCTGATAACGAAAAACAAAACTAAAGCAAAACTATGTTAAAAAGTTTTCAAGATTTAAAGCAGATATTACTGTAAAGGTTAAAAAATTGACATAATTTTATCCTAAAAGACAAATCCAGAAAATTTAGTCATTATTTAAACCTAAAAATCCACTTGTATTAATGTACAAAGATGCATTTTCAACAGCTCCAATTCTAGCATGCAGACAGTTTGAGTTCTTCTGATGTCACAAAATAATGCTTTAATATGATGGCTTAACTTATTTTGCATTTAATCATAACATACAGCTAAATTGTCTAATTTGAGGCAGTTTTCACTTAAATTTAGCTTCTACTAGAGTGGAAGCGTGAAGATGATACTCTAAGTGTGGTATTTCTTAAAATGACGTATTTTTAATATGACATGTGACATTTAAAATGGCGTATTTTTAATTAATTCATAAAATAAGTAGCAGTCCTAAGTTCTCAGGATCTTTTCTTCAGAAGTTAACATCCTCAGTTTAGGGAAAATGCAACATGTGCAACATATGCTCATTTACAACAAAGGGACTTATTCAAAGCTGGTATTGACAGCTTTTTGACATTTGACATACAATATGCATGAGGATAACACTCAGTTTGCTAATTTATGGATGAAAAAGTTAGAAGAAGGAAAATCGAAGGTTGCTCTAGTAGTGTTAAATTATATGTGTTATTCTGATTGAATGTATTGAAAAACAAGTTTAACTGTTTTCCCAGACACCAACAACCAGAAACTATTTTCAAAGTGATCTTGATTTGTCTGAAGCAAGCATATAGTTCTACTGCAATGGGTTTTTTTTCAGTCAGTCAATTCTATTGCTACCTATTTATAAACATTTATCAGAGCCCTATGAGATTAAGCAAAATGAACAAAATGTACTCTTGAATGATTTCAGTTAATTATACCAAGCAGAAACTTGGCTGAGAGGGTCGAGTGTGATAATATGTACTCAAAGTGCTCAGTATTCTGGAATAAAATTACTTTGGTCTTTGAAAAAAATCATAAAAGAGGAATGAATAGCACTAGCTGCATATTTGTGTATTCTTCCACTATACGCATTTTCCCTAAAGATTGTAATAGAGGTCTGGGGCTCAACAAAATTAATTTAGGACTGTTCACAAAAAGCTTACTTTCTTGTCAGTTAAGCAGAATTTCACAGCTCTACAAAGGTCCAGAAAAAAACAGGCTGAAAATTACAAAACTTACTCTTTCTAAAAAAGTCTTGTGTGTGCAATGAATTGTCTGTCTTATAGGTCCAAATTGCAAATATTGAGGGGAAAAGAGAGTTGTCTGTTATCTTTCTTTACTTCCAATATCCAGAATATAGCTTCCTATGTACAGAACAGAATAAATACACTAAGTCATCTGGAAAGCTTGGGGTTTACCGTTTGCTTGGTTTTATTTGGTGTTCGTGTGAGAGTATGGAGACGGGGGAAAAGTGCTCTGCACATGGATTGCAAAGCAAACTCACAGCCCAGATGGCTATGCCTGTCACCTATTTGGGCACACAACAGAGAAAAAAAGTGGGTTCTTCATTCTAGCAATGAGACATATGGAAAGAAAAGGAATTGTATACACTTAGTATTTAACCATGTTTAATTACATACATTATTTTTGAAACATTGACATCTGCTTAGAATTTGGAATGCCTTGTATGAATTATTTTACATATGAACAAATGTATGCGGTTTGTTCATTTAACATCAATGAATAACTGACAAAGATAAAATGTTAATAATCTGTTTGCATTTATAAAATACCAGTGTACAAAACATATTTTGGCTCTGTTTCCTTAGCTTTCTGGGACATTATTAGCCATGCAGGACCATATGTCACCAGAAATAATCTCAAATGATCAGCTTGTTAGTCTTCTATTTTAGTGCTGAGGAGGGAAAAAAAAAAGCCCCAAAACCCCAAACTGTAAAACCTCAGGAACCTACGAAAGAAAAACCTGTTTTCTACAGATTAAATGGATGTCTTAAGAAGTCCAAACTATTTGGGTCCCTCACGAGTTTTAAGCTGAAATGTTGAGATTTATATTTCAGGCAGGCCTGAGAAGATGTTGAATTACTGACCTGCTTAGGAACACATTTGGACCTCCTAGGTCCTGGTTTGGACCGAAGAACTAAGCACCAAAGTAACTACGTTGTCAGTATGATTCCTTTTCTCATATCAGAGACTGTCCACAGATTCCTTCCCATGAAGGTAAAACTGTGCATCATCCCAGACAAAATTAAGATCAATTACAGAGTTAAATGGTTCAAAGAACTTCCCCAATAAGCAGTTTGGACAGCATTATCACTGCACTTTTTAAAAAGGAATTCAAATTCAGATCCCTAAATATATATGTCTATAAAGGAGTCCTCTACATGTGACTTAGTTATTTAAGCTTTTAGATCAAATGAAGGTTTATTGAGCTGGCAGACTCCCTTTATACTTGATCAAAATAAATTGTCATCCTTAGCCATTAGAAGGCACCCACATGTAGAAAGTTTTAGGTCTTAATTTAGGAATCCCTTCAGTGGTGCCAAGTGTTGCAATTGCAGAACATGTTTGTAAAGATGGCAACTTTTAAATAAGCAGCTGACTAGTTTATAGCCTTAGCAACTCAGGTTATTACATTGTGGTAGAAAATGTTGTTTGAGTAAAGTACAAGAATGACTTCTCCAGTATGTGCATTATTTGTAGATATTTGCCCTTAAAAATGCTAATAAAAAAACCTCTAATTGAAAAATGTGTTGCTAAACATCTTTGTCATCCAAATAGATAGTATGAGCAAAACTCAACCCTGAGGTAATAATTCAGTATATTAAAGCTAAAAGAAGGAAAATATTTCCATATACAAGTAACAGTTTCCGTACTGAAAAGCATTTATTTTTCTTTTCCCAAAATAGCATTCCACTGTTTCACTGGAAGAATCTGAATTGAATCAGAGGGCTTTGTAGGGTCAGAGTTTCCTTTTTTTGTGGGTGTTTATTTTACCTGTGACTTTTTAAATTAGCATGTTAATTACATGGAGTTCTTTTTTTGCTCAATTAAAAAACCAAAACAAAACCAAACCAAACACCAACAACTAAACCCCCAAAACCCAGAATAAAACAACTGATTAAAGAAATACACTCCTAGAATGTATTGGTGAAAAAGGTATTGCATAGAGCTGAGCTGGAGAGAATGTGAGTCTTAAGAGCACTATTGAGGTTTTAAGGTAGAAAGAATTTTCTTCCATGAGCTCCTGAGACAAAAATTTATCACTTGCTTTTTGAGCCTGACTGACTGTGAAAAGAAACAAGTAATTTCACCTCAGAGACAGCACATCTTCAAAATTTATTGTGACATCCCGACTTTCAAATTTTTAAGTCAAGTCTTCAGACAAGAGCCTTATGATTCTGTTTGCCAGAACTCAGGCTCAAAATTTAAATGAATGCCAGAAGTGAAATTTCAAATTTTCAGCTGAAACTGCATCAATGAAATTATTCAGCTTGATACCATTTCTCAATTCCACCAGGAAATTTACATCTTTGTTAGATTGTGTTATTGGCTTTATAGGATGTACTTCTTTGTTTTACTGGCTTTATAGGATGTACTTCTAACTGTTAATGTAACATGTTTGGGTTTTTTGTTAGCACTCCCATTCTGTTCCCTGAATCTGAACAGAAGTTTCTGGGGTGCTTTGGTGAAGGCAGAGGATTTTCAAGAGATTCTTTACGGATCAGAGGGCTTTAAAAACAAGCCTGTGCTATATGTGCTGCAGGGCCAGTGAGGTGAGATTTTATGCAGCTGAATTAGAATTAGGCTTCATGAGAGCTCAGCCGTTGAAGCCTGCAGAGGTTCTCTGGAGAACACTTACAGAAAAATTATTTTCCTCAAACCATATGTTTTTTTATGGTTGAATATTGAGTCTGATTTTATTTCCTATGGAAATCAGGGTCAATGTAAATGCTTCTTTTTTTAGCGTATTTCGGATGTGGCAGGCCCTGGAAGGTAGTTTCTCAACGTCTGCTAAATCCCTGCAGGGGATACCGTGGAAGCCAAAGGAAAGACAAAGTCATTGAAATAAAAATGAATTTGCTTTTTCTGCATATTTTTCTGCATCTTATAAATAAATCACTCTTTATTTTTCCTTTTTATAGTTATATGAGAGACAAACAGCATATATCATATTTAATTTCTTACTGACTTTATTCCTTTCAAACAAATGGTACTTTGCTTTCAAATGATTTAAACTTGGTTATTTCTGTGCATTTTCACCCAATCTATGGATCTGAATCCAAAATGATAATTCTGCACTAAACATTAAGAATATCTCAGGTGTGATTTTGATGAAGTTACCCGTGAGACTAAGGTTCTCAGATGTGCTGCTGTTTGCTGCTGTGACTTTAGACAGTGACTCTACTTTGAAGTTCTTTGCCAGGAGTAAGGATTTCACCATAGTGTCTTTGTCTATTCAACAAGAAGAAAAATGTTTATATTATCAGGCAAGAGGGATGAAGAAGAATTAAGAAAGCTAACTGTCAAATATATCAAAAGATTGCAAACAAAATTGCCTTTTGATCTTTCCTATGAATCATCTTGCTCTATTGTCTGTTATTACAGGACTTGAACACCCTATAATAATGATTAGAGTTTTATAATGCAAAATATACACCATACAGAATAATGCTAAAAAGCTTGAGTCTTTAGTACAATGATTTTATTCTTACACAGGTGGGAGGCTATGACCTTAAGAAAGCAGGTATGCTATAGTGAGGAAGAAATAGATAAAAGGGGAAAAGTGTTCTTGCAAACAGATGTAGAAAATAAAGGAATTCAAGGTTTCTTTAAAAAAAAAAAATCTTTCCACAGTTTTTTACCATTTAAAAATGTCAGCACAGTAATAACTTTAAAGCAACTTCTATTAATAAGGTGATAACCATATCTCTGGATAATAAACTGCTATGCCAAAAAAAAAGCTCTGGTTTCATAGCTGATTTTGCATAATTCTGGTGTCAAAAACATTTAAATTACAATATCATAACAATAAACATTTGCTTATTTTAAGATTCCTCACTAAAATGAAGGTATAGCTTGTAAACTGAACAAGGTCTGCATTAGTCTGCTTGCTGCACTAGTTTTAGTATCCCATTATTTTGAACTTACACATCAGAACAGTATTGTAACTAGGAACCCAGATTAGAGATCTCTGGATCAGTTATGCATAATGTTTATGAAAGATTCCTTTCATGGGAATCCCTAGTTCTGACTGTAAGATACTTTGACTGTGCAAATTTAGTGTAATAGTATCCATTTCCTTTGTTATGCAAATATTGAATAAATCCCTCAGAGTTACAAAGTTTCATACTTAATTGTATTCAGTCTTTATGTATGTAGTTGACTATGTGAGAGGGAAGGCAATGAAGCATAAAATTCCTAAATGAGAGAACTTCAATGAGATAATCGCAGATTATTCTACATAGGATCTTTTCACAACCTCTTTCCACTCATGAATTTTTCAGAAGCAGACTTTAAAAGACATAATATTTTTTTGTTTAACATAGATTATTAAACTGACTTCTTAGTAGAAAGAGTAACATAACATGGGTTATTTTTACCTCCATAATCAAAATCTAATACATAAGTGAAGTATTGTAAAACATGATTACAAAGTTGGTTTTGGCAGTTATTGATCTGTAAATTTTGTATTCATTTATTTTCATTCTGTGTAGACACTTGTAAGTAGCTCCTCTTAGCACATATTTCATATCCCAACTATTTATTACTAGTTTATTTGTTTACCACACAGAATTTTTTTTGTGATTATGTTATTAAAATATTGTTGATCATATCCTGTTCAAATGTTGTGCTAGTGATATTCAGTGGCATTTTAGGATAAAGTGTTGATCCCTGAGCAAAGCCTAAGCAAGTTGAGTTTCTAATCATTAAGAATAAAAGCAGCATCATTGTTCCTGTCTATAGCCTAACAGTGAGGTGTGTGTTACTGATCTCCTTCAGCAAATTCACTGAAGATATTAAATACTTTAATCTCCACCCAAGAAAGTATAATTCCAAGCAGATCATAGTTCTAGTGTGGACAGGTCAGTACTTTCCTTGTATATTCCTGACGCTTTAGGAACTCATTCTACTGTTTAGACTTTCAGTTAGAAAAATAAGAGGAATGTCTTTTTCTTTCATGGATTTCTTCCATTAAATTAGTTGAAATTTTGGCTCAAACTATGGAGTGAGAAGTTAGACAAGTAATGGATACACTTGTTTATATTTTGGATGAATAACTGGATGGATTTACAGTTCACTATTCAAGTGTACTGAAGGTAAATGTGCCAATAGATAGCATTTGCTATCAACTGGCAAATGGTAGTGCATGGTATCAAAGTGTCACCTGGAAAACAAGCTGTGCTGCAGATTTTAAAATAACAGTTTTACAGATTAAAAGAAGACCATAAAAAGGCCTATTCTTTTCTTGATTGCAGTTCAGAGAGCTCCCTCCAGGCCTGAAACAGTAACTGTCTCTCCCACTTCCATGCTATTGTCAGAATTGAAATCTTCCGCCTTTTTAATTTGAGAAGTAAAAATAGTTTAAATACCACATCAGATGGCAAGTTCCGCTCAGAGACACAATGTACTTTCTTTCATGGATATATTAAAGATAACTAAAAAAAGACTAATAGTGATAAAGAAAAAGGATATGAGTTTCTTCCTATGTAACTGACTTCAAAGGGTGATCTTTGAAACTAAAATAAAAACTATGACACATATCTCATAAATTATTTTGGGGAGTGTGTGAGAGCGTAAGTTTTTTGTTCTACAGTGACACCAAAATAAAACAAGTCTCAACTGATCTGTATTTGATTATTAGCTAGGTAGTTCAGAGAGGTTTATTATTGGCTTCATAACTGTGGTAAATACTGAAAGAGCACTGGCATGTGTTTACTTTTCAGACTAGTACATATTGATGTTCACCTTAGCTGTAGGCACTATAAAGGCCAGGTAAGGATGCCCTTTGATTTTCTTTCTTATGGAGCTATGTGATGGTGTGTGAATAAGGTCATTACTTTCTGTGACATATGATGCAACAGTTAATATGGTGTTACATTCTTCTTATATAACATTTAATTTGATTGTCTAGATTATTTTTGGTGGAAATGGTTTTGTAAATATTGAATGGTAAAATAAAATGTATAGTCCAACATGCTGTGTTGTCTTAATAAGGAGATGAAATATTTGGGAGTAAATGCACAAAACAAGTATACAGTTGGTGTGTACTTCTGTGTGCAGATCTCCAAAAAGATGTTTAGGCCTCTCACAGCATCTTCACCTACTACTCACTTTGCTAGAGTCAGTGATTCTAACAGTTACAAAGATCCTAAGTTTTTTACATTGATGATACTTTATAACTTTAAAAGCTCTCTTTCTAATGGTATACCTTATTAGTATATTTAGTCCTGTGATGCTGTAAATATATCAGCATGTATGAATCAATTTCACTTGTTCTGTGTGAAGTAGCTCATTACATTATGTGATCAATTAAATCTGTAAAAAAAGATATCTTTATTGAAGAGCTTAAACTTCTAGCATCATGATCCTATCGGTATCTCAATATTAATAAAGACAAGCCCTCACTTAGAACATGAAGGAAGATTAGCAGGACTCTCTACAGAAGCCAGCTTGGAGAGACCTAATGGTAGGGTTTGTCACCAAAGCATTTCATACTGTTGCTCCCTGGATCCTGTGACAATAAAACTTTGGGGAGTCTAAAAATAGACCCTGTCTCCTCCTATAGGGATAAGTAAATATCAAACACATGTCTAATGCTGTTAAGGAAATATCGGACACAAGTTTCAGGAAAAAATAAAATAAGTGGACTCAGAAAGAGAAGACAGATTTTTTCAACATGGTTTTCTTACTTAGGTAAAGAAGAACTGCTTGTTATGCTACACTGTGCCAAGTGAGAGAACAATATAATTTAACTCTAAAAATAACTGAAATCTGTGCTATAAGACTGTAAATTCAGTAGATATTCCATTAATTATTTAAAGTTTTTTGATTAAATAATACAAAGTAAGTGTTGAAGTTGCTGTCTAACTCTAGTGTTAAGACTATGCTCAAATGTGACGGCTGCTTTAAGAATGTTTTCATAAAAAATCTTTCTAAAGAGAAATTTTACCTATGATATGTAATGAAATTTTAAAATTTATTCATGAAAAGAGTATTTCTGTTCTAAATCAGCCTTGCTGATTCTAAATATAGTTTATAAAGTCCAATGTTCTGAAAAGTGTTCAAAGAAAAGGAAATAAAACAGTTCAAATGCATATGCCTTGAAATGACTTCAGAGGCTTAGCTAATAGAAGTAAAAATTTCCATGATATAAGCATGCATTTGCCATCCAAATGAGGGCCTCATTAGAAAATAAAAGACACATGTTGGAGCAGTCTGGAATACGACTTTTTTATCACAAAGCATTTGATTATGCCAGCCATGTAATTGTATCTTGATCCTTCCTACAACAGTTCAGATGTGTTACTGTACAGACATTCATGTATTTATTGACTGCAACAGAACTACTCTGAGTGCAAAATGTAACCCCATGGTTATATTTGTGCAGCATCAGGTCTGCTATAGAGGTTAACAGTGAAGATTCAGAGAACAAAACATAAAGAGAACAATTCAGGAATCATACTCTAAGTGACAGTAAATGTGAGTTAGTGTATATGATGTTATTTGAAAAGATTTCCAGAGTTGGACTGTAAACACTCCAAATATTTTTTAAGTTAATAGAAAAACAAGTGCAGGAATAGCAGTAGTTCTCAAGCAACCCATCTGAAGATGCACAAAGTAGCAGTGAAATATTCACTCAGNAGTGGTTGGAAAGCTGCCCGGCAGAGAAGGACCTGGGGGTGTTGGTGGACAGCCGGCTGAATATGAGCTGGCAGTGTGCCCAGGTGGCCAAAAAGGCCAATGGCATCCTGGCCTGTATCGGGAATAATGTGGTGAGCAGGACTAGGGAGTGATCATCCCCCTGTCCTCGACACTGATGAGACCCCACCTCAAGTACTGTGTTCAGTTTTGGACCCCTCACTCCAAGAAAGACATTGAGGTGCTGGAGC
>RSEF01000001.1:175058160-175069629 GCA_003993805.1 Himantopus leucocephalus | reverse complement strand
GGGGGTTTATTTTCTGCCAAACTACCTTGTCCCTTAACGCAACGCATAGAAAAGGCCTTCTTTGCCTCAGTCTTTACTTTCAAAAGGGATCTTCGGGAATCCAAGGTCCCAGAGACCAGGGAGAAAGGCTGGAGCAAGGAAGACCTACCCTTGATGGAAGAGGAACAGGTCAAGGAATACTTAAGCAACCTGGAAATACGTAAGTTCATGGGCCCTAATGGGATGCACCCATGAGCATTGAGGGAGCTGGCAGACGTCATTGCAAAGCCACTCTCAACAACCTTTGATCAATCATGGAGACTGGAAGAAGTGCCCAAAGACTGGAGAAAACCAAATGTCACTCATCTTCAAGAAGGCCAAGTAGGACGACTGAGGGAACTGCAGGCCAGTCAGTCTCACCTTGATCTCTGGGAAGGTTATAGAGCAGTTAATCTTGGAATTTATTTCCAGGCCCATGAATGACAAGAAAATCATCAGGCGTAGTCAGCATGGCTTTGACCAACTTGATAAACTTCTATGATGAAATGACTGGCTTGGTAAATGAGGGGATAGCACTGAGTGTTGTCTACCTGGACTTCAGTAATGCTTTTGACATCGTAACCCATAAGATCTTAATTGGGATCAGCCCATTGTGATGGACTTCTTTTGAGCTTGGAGGAGGCAATCCTTAGAGAAGCTGTTGATGTATTGGATGGATGAGCAGCTGGTGAGGTGGGTTGAAAACTGGACCCAAGAGTGATGATCAGCAGCTCAAAATCTAGTTGGAGGCCAGTAACTAGTGGTGTACTCCAAGGGTCATTATTGGGTCCAGTCCTGTCCATGGGCCATCTTCATTAACGAATTGGACGATGGGACAGAGTGTACTCTCAGCAAGTTTGCAGATGACACCAAACCATGAAGGATGGCTGATATGGAAGAGGATCATGCTGCCATCTAGAGGAAACTTGACTGACTGAAGATATGGGCTGACAGGAACCTCTTGAGGTTCAACAGAGAGACATGTACTGTCCTGCATCTGGGAAGAAACCACCCCATGCACTAACATATGTTGGGGGCTGTCCAGCTGGAAAGCATCTTGGCTGAAAAGAACCTGGGGGTTCTGATGCACACTAGCAATATTCCCTTGTTGCAAAAGCTAATGGTATCCTGGGCTGCATTAGACATAGTCTTGCCAGCAGGTCAAGGGAAGTCATCCTTCCTCTCTGCTCAGCACAGGTGAGGCTGCAGCTCAAGTCCTCTGTCCATTTCTGGGCTCCTCAGTACAAAAGAGACACGGACATACTGCAGAGATTCCAACAAAGGGCTACAAGATGGTTAAGGGACCAGAGCACCTGTTACACAAGGAGAGGCTAAGACATTTGGGACTGTTTAGCCTGGAGAACAGAAGGCTTAGGGGGAATCTCTCCGCTGTGTATAAATACCTGACGGGAGAGTGTAAAGAAGGAACCAGGCTTTAGTCAGTTGTGCCTTGTGACAGGACTAGAGGAAACAGGCATAAACCGAAACACAGGAGGTTCTCTCTGAGCATCAGAAACACTTTTTTACTGTGAGGGTGACTAAGCACTGACACAGATTACCCAGAGAGGTTGTGGAGTCTCCATCCTTAAAGATATTAAAAATCCATCTAGACACAGTCCTGGGCAAACGGTTCTAGGTTGCCCTGCTTGAGCAGGAGGGTTGGCCCAGATGACCTCTTGAGGTGTCTTCCAACCTCAATCATTCTGTGATTCTGAGATTCTGTGATTTAAGCTATCATATAGCTCCATGTGAAGTTCATCTCCCTGGTTTCTCTAATATCTTCTGTGTAATAAGATGATTAGCAGAGTGTTCCAGCATGACTATGACTGAGATCAAGAAGTTATGTTGTTGCTAGGGGATCTGCCACCTACCAGTGCCTTGTCTTTAAAGAAGTTAAGGTAAGAGGTGCGTTACTCACTTTCCTCTCAGTACTGTGGCCTGTTCCTCAGTATAATAATATAAAATAGCTGTGTATTGCACTGAGGAAAAAAATAAACTTGAGCTGCCTACTGAAGCATTGTCAAAAACAAAGCCTCTCTCTCCCTCTCACTTTCTGTCTTGCTCTCTCTCCCTTTGTAGGGTCTGTTAAAAATCGTACTTTAAGGAATTAATGACCTACTTTCATCATGCAACCACTTGATAAAGTTTTCCGTTGTCATTCAGGTTGAAAATGGTGCTGATAAGGGATCTGGCATCTTTATTCACATACACAAATAATTTTTTGGATTAAAGTAGAGATGAGTTCCAAGAGAGGATGAATGGTATGCAGAGGTTCCATGACATTATTAAATGGACTATTATTTAATGTATTCTAGCTATATTTGGATTTATTCCGGTGCACAAAAAATAAAAAATAGAACTTAGATTCTTAAATTGGGTCTGTTATTTTTGTTTCTGGGGTTACATTATATTACAAAGTGTCAGGCTTAACTATTTCCTAACATATCTCTTCTAGAACAGTGAAGTTTAATTTATTTTTCAGAACAGTGATAGATTTTGAGTTTGACCTACAGATCATTCTGAAAAGCTGTAGCCAATAGGAGAAACCACTGCAATGTAACTCTTCTGGTTTTACTTGTAAGGATATGATGAATTATGTCACTCAACAACTTTTCCCTCCTTTTTTTTCTTTCTCCTGTGACCAACATATAAACAAAGTCTCTAAAATTATTTAAGGGCAAAAGCAGGTATATGAAAGTAATTATTGTTCTGCATGGTGATATTCACTTACACAACATTAGGAAAGAAATTGAAGACCTGAAATTCTGTATAGGTTTAACTTGGGCTTCAGAAGGGAACTGGAAAAGGCAGTAAAAAGGAACTTACTTTAGGAACTGAACTTTACTTTAAGATCATATATTTGCCTGATTTTTCTCCCACTTCTGAAAGCCTATAGCCAGAAGAAGATGAATGTATTGAGATAGAATTATTTTTAATAGATGTTTTTCATGGTGTTTTAAGCTTCGAACACTACTTGCATCTTGAATAACTTGGGCGATGCTGTCTGAGTATTGTTTGAAAAACAACAAAATCCTTTCATCAGGCTGACAGTCTGGAAAAAAAATGACAAATAATTCCTCTACAAAGATTTTTTGAAATACTGTGTTTTGATGGGTGAGAGTAGATGTTTTAGATTGAGGACACTTCTTGCTTAGAGGGACAGTGTTAACCTTAACATCTTTTTGCTTAAATAAAGGCTTTGCTTTGGAGCTAAAAACACCTTTGATACTCAGACTTGACTTCTTTTCATACTACTACATTTCTCTCACCAATTTTGCAATATGTTGCTTGTTTTAATGTTTCTCTTACTTTAAAAGTACAAGCAGAGGTGTTGACATCTTTTCTTCTTCCTGTTTTTCTGCCCCAACAGAGTAACAACATCACATTAATAACCATTGCCCAGAGAACATAATCTTTGAATTCCTAAAGGGATCAAATTTGATATTCTTATAATGTCTTCCAGAATCATGAATGTTAATTGGATAAATTATCTTTTGATTTTTGAAATAAACCAGGTTTGAAATTCAGCACACGAACCCTCATTAGTACAAATTTTACATGATGACCTGCTCTAGGGTCTTCCCATCAGCTAGAAAAAGTGGCACTATGGCATTTTTATTTTTAAAAGGCCATAATTATTTTTTAAAGCACGTTACCAGCTTAGTCTCCAGTCGTACTAAGCACTCTTACGAGTTTTCAGATACCCTAAGAAGAGGAAAGATGGTGCTGTTAATACAACAGGAATTAGGAGAGCCAGATTCATGCGCTTGGTTTTGCCACAGATGTGTTCTGTGATACTAAGCAAGTTGCTTTATCTCTATTCCACTCCATTTCATGTTAGCAATATAAGTCAACAGGATGCTCCTTTGTTAGATTGTTGTGAGGATATTGAAAGCCTAATCATGGCCCAGTGGTGAAATCATTCAGCCAGGAACAAAACACTGGAAAGCCTGTTCCCTCAGTTAAATTTGATTTCATTGAAGAGTTGGTACAGAATTTAAGAGAAGGATCGCGCCCCTCCAGCTGGCTGCAGGAGGACACACCTGAATCAGACTCTGCCTTGTTCATTGGGCCAAGCAACTGCTGTAGGTAATTTTCAACATTTCTTATGCAATACCCTAAGCAGTAGATTTCTGTGCAAAAATACCATCATTAATACCTTTATGTTCTAATTTAACCCATCTAGTCCAAGTTGTTTGCTTAATCTAAAAACACCCATCATTTTGAGCTTCCTCTGTAACTTCATAAATTAGTAATGTACTGGCTACCTCTTAGGGCTTTCTAATATCTAAACCACCTACGTGGTTTGCTTAATTGTCAGAAAGGCTATTTTATCTAAACTTCAGAATATTTCTTTTAATGCTGTGCCTATTCACATGCACGGAGAAATGTCCCTGTAGTCATTTCACTGTCTCATTTGAAATATTTACAAGAAAAATAAAATCAAAGGTTTGTGTACATAAGAACTTCATTTTCATAAAGTCTTCAAATGTGTTTCTTAAAAATGAAAAGGAAAATAAGAAAACAAAATGAGTAGAAGAGATTTGAGAAATTACCAAGCTAAGTGTACTCTTCAGGTAAGCACATTTATTTCTATACACTAAGATATACTTGAGATGGGGTATATATTGAGCATTTTGCAAGAAATTTCTGTGCTGTCATTGTGTGTTCTAAGTTTGATTACCAAGGAGAAATGCTTGTTACCTTTATACCATAAATTTAAAATATATATTTAAATAAGTTTGCAATAATATTTCTCATTTTAAAGATATACTATATGAAAAAAATATTAACTTGGTTTCATTACTGTTAATTTCTCTCACCTTTATGTTCTCTGTCATAATTTATACCTCACTCCTTAGAAATTTCTAATTGAACATACAGAAGTAAATATAGACTAGGTCTCACTAACTCTAAACATAGTTTCTTCTTTTAACTTTAGCACACAGTGGGTGAAAGTCTGGTTCCATGTAAATGAGTCGAAGAGATCTCAAGATCAGTATCATCAGGATTTCACCCAATATTTTTCTCTTAGTTACTGCATAAGAGACTTGTCTATTGTTTCTTCTCTTCTCTGACAGCAGAAATATGAGCAGGGGTTATAGCTCAGTGCTTGATCTTGTCTTTCAGGCACACAAGGCAGTGGGTGTATTTCTGAGGGTTTGTTGCTTGATGCTTTCTTCACAGGTGTTGACAGCCCAGCAGGGGACAGCAACTTCTTCACCTGGCACTGCTGTAAACAGAGGATTTACGATTAAGGCCTCGGTTCAAAATACTTATCTTGCATATTTCTCAGGATACATGTCTAGAACTACCCTTGTCAGCAAATACCTTGCAAAATAAACACCCTAAACATGCACTTTTTCTCTAGACCAGAGTAGCCTGAAGCACTCTCCAGCTAAGCCTCAAGATTCACTATGGTTCAATGACTTTCAACTACAGTGAGATTTAAGCACGCAGCAGCTCCTCTTGAGCTCTAATTTCTATTGGAAAAAAGATGCTCCATCTGGGCTGGCAGGAAGCCGTGGACTGCTTCTGGGTGTCTGAATGATTAGGGGAAGAAGGACCCCAGGATGTAACAGGTGTGTTTCAGCAGGAATTACAGAGATTTAGCAAATGGGATGAATGCATGTAATAATATGTGTTTGCTTATGTCTTTGGAATACAAGGACATGCATTTGTCTGAAGTTCAATTCATATATGAACAATTATTTTAACATAAAATATATTTATATTTTAAGCATGCAAACTGTGTTCAGCTTCAGGGTGTTTTTTTTTTGTTTTTTTTTCAAAGATGCTCATGTCTGCCTAAAAAAGAACATTTCAGGGAAAATTTTCGAAGCTGAAACCTTTGGGTTTAGATATCAGCTCAGGAATTCTGAACAGTGCAGTAAAAAATTTTACTTACATGTATTAAATCATCGAATCCTTAGAAAAAATTTGGAAGGGAAAAAGAACTGAGTCAACTGTCATCCTGTAGTTGAAGGCAATCACACTACATCTTGTCAAGACTGGAAAAATAATACAGTTTGGAAATTAAAGTAAGAATGTTTCATATACTGTACTATTATTCTTTCAACTTGGAAAAGAGGTTATTTATAATGCAGTAACTCTATAATAAGACGACTCCTCATGGATTATACTATAAATTAATTTTTTCATTATTTTTTTAGTTAGCTTTTATAGAAAATGGACCGAGGGAAAATCTGTTATCGCTACTTTAACAGAAGCACACAGCTCCTTGATAAATCCAGGGACTGGAAAATCTCTATAAAAATACTTGGAGCTATTTCTACCTTTAAAACAAATTTTTGCTCCTGAAATGAAGAAATACAGAGAATGAAGGAATCACAGGGAGACATGATTTTTTGCTTTAGCATTTGACATAAAATAACAACAGAAGATTAATGCTTTTGTCAAATTCATTATCAGATTAGAAACTGTATTTAAGTACATATTTTAAGGGCAAGTGGCAACTTAGAATAACAAGTGAGGAGGGTTCCTTGTTTCTGTAGTTGTTTTCACAAATTCTGTAAAAAGAGTTGAAACATTAAACTTTTTACATTAACACAGGTTTGAACATGCTTTTACCTTTTCTGTACAATCAGAAAGGAGAGCTTTGTAACTGAAAGTTGAAGCTGAAAAGTAATTATGTCATTTCTAGATAGTGATGCACGTATCAAGACTCACAATAAAATAAAATAGTAGGTGTTAGCAATATTGACATAAGCACAATGTTTGGACTTGGAGATAGGATTTCTAGCACCTCAGACAGTCAGGGAGACTCCCACCATCTTTATCACTGTGGAGGACTGAGGGGATGTGCAATTTCATTCTCATCAGCACCACCATGGGTTTGTGTAGAGGTTGTTGCTGAATGGCAGCAAAAAGGCAGGCAACACTGAACAGCTGCCTCAACAGCTTTTCCAGTATAGGGGGTGAGAGAAACAGAACTGATATCTATGTCTCCTGGATGCTGCGCTACTGGATATCCTCTTCTCCTTCACTAACCCCCATTTCTTTTTTTTTTTTTTTTTTTTTTTTTTTTTTTTNACTGAAAGTTTGAAAGGGTTCAAGTGTGAGATAAATATTGCTAGGTCACTTAGCTGCTTGTCAAACAATGCACACAACATAACAAATCTACAGAGTACCGATCATATGAATGGATTTTCTAGATGGGGCCAAAATGTTTTTATCACATGTAGGATCTGAATGAGGAACTGCTTTCTACAAATATTTGATGCAAATAAGAGCACGCACTCACACGATGAGTCTTGCTGATTTCAGTAAGACATCTTGCATGCTTAATGATTTGCAGTGTTGAGACTGTTCTGCAGCCAGTAAGGCTCAGCTGGAGGCTTGTCAAAGTTGGTTCTAAATTTATGTAACATAGGAATCAATCTGTGCATATTTTCTCCATCTTTGCATTTGGCTTGAGGTAGTGTTTGTAGCTGATTGTTTTGAATAGTGGCAATAATGCTTTTATTTTGTCAATTTATTTAACCAAAGAAAGTCACACAGTATTGAAAATTTTTTGTTGTTGTTTTCATTTGTTTTGGTTTTAAATATGCATAAATACTTAGCCTATTTATGCTTTAAAGATTCTATGCCAAAGCTAAATTGAAAGACACTGAGGCAGACTTACATATAGCGACATCATTGCATGCCATATGCATTTTAGCGCTTTTACAGCTCTGATTCAGGCACCCACAGGATAACATGTTGAATCCTTTTTTTTTTTTTTTTTTTTTTAAAAGCTGCTCNAGGGATTTTAACTGAAATGTGTGTGTTGAGGATAAAAGTACCGGACACCTGAATTTAAGTTTGTCTGTAACCTTCAAGGCGCTATGCAAACTAATGAGATGTAGAAGAATTGCCACTACATCTGTTCCCATTTGCTCACATTTAAGAGGAACACTTAAAAAAAATATTCTTATTATGGAGCCCTATTTGTTGAAAATAATACAATTTATGCATACACATTCACGCTGTGTATTTAGTGCTTGAGGAAAGCAACTAAGTGGGATGCTTGTCTTCCCCTTTATATTAATATTTAATTAAAAGCTCAAGAAGATTACATTTTGACAGATACTTTTTTAACCATAGGAAAAATATATCTGCAGTAATACTTTTCTTGTTTGATCTCTTTTTTGGGGGTCAAATTACATCCATACACAGAAGCACACACATAATGTGTTCCATGATAGGGACACAATGCTGTTAGTAAGTTGTTATGCTTGAGGCCAGGGAAATTATATCACACTTGCTTTTGACTCCAGATCAAGAACTGTAGTGGTAGCATGAAAAAATAAAAATACAGAAAAGACTTTGAAGGTTTGAAATGCTGAAATTCACCACTCTGACTTGTTAAAATGGTTTCTTGTTCACAGTAACATTTGCTGCCTTGCTAATGATCTTCCAGTTGGAATGGATCCAGCCAGCGTATCTACTATTCATTTAAACTCATAGGGAAGTTTGAAACTTCACAATAAACTGTTTCGTTGAGACTTCTGGAGAAAAAAAAAAGAAAACAAGGACCCAGACAGAAAAGACCTATACAACTAAAAAATACAGTATAATGACATGCAAAACTTTTTATTTAAACTAGTGGTTTCTAAGTCAAAATATATTATATAATTGCTAGTCGAGTTCTGCACTCGTGGCACAGTCAAAATTTCCATTGCAATAAAACTCTTTTGGGATCTAAAAATCACCATGTTTCAAGTCTTACATGTACCTATCTTCAAAACACCATAAAAGAAGGAGAAATTCTATGTATTCCTACATTACAGTTGTTTAACATAGTGCTTTGTGTGCTCATAATGCCCTGATTCACAGAGCCTCAAGTAGACAAAAGTGTGTGTTTTCAAATAAATTAAAACCTATATATAGTGAATCTCAAAAGTGCCTCAATTCACCCTTCAGTTTGTTTCTGATGAGTTATTACCCTAGAGGCCAAATTTCCTGTCAGTGATTTGTGGACTTCCTGAATATAATAATTCCAGAAGAGAAAAGGGTCTCTGCCACAGGAAAATGTAGACACATCTGGAAATGTCATTACTGTTACTGATCCCTAATATTAAATATAAATATCAGTGTAAGGTTGATGTCTCTTAATATTAATACTAGCACAAACATTCCCTCTATTAAAGTAGTCTCATCTCAGTTGAGGCAATGAATAAAAGTGGAATATATTTGTGCTTTTCAACAGTTTTGTCCTAATAGCAATAAATGTGATGAATAACTGAGGAATTGAAGTATTACCTTCGTAAATCTGTTCAGTAGCATTAACATTTAGGCAGTAATGATGATTTTTAATTAGATCCAGATGCCATGAATCTTGGACTATACATATCCAGGTGGATCAAGGTTAAGAAAAAAAATATTAGGGGGGGTAGCAAAACAAAAAATAATAAGAAAAAAAATCATATGCCTTGAAAAATAGTTTTGAGACATTATATTGTGGACTAACCAGGGTGAAAATTATTAAATGGGTACAATAGCAGCATCCAAACTTCTTTCTCAGTGGCCTAGATAGCATCCTGTGCATTTGCACAAAGACTATGCACCTCTAAGCCTTTACCTGCCACGTGACCAGACGACCCTGTGCCTATGCATCATGCATGAGCTCTACACATTTAAGAACAGTGATGTGTCCCTAAAAAATTGTATCCATTGCATAAGCACAGTTCAGTGTCTATCTCCTTTTACTAGACCTTTATGCACTGGGGTCATGTTGGAAGACTTTTTGGAAAAGGGGGTTTCATATAGGATTTATTCTGGTTGAACTTTTTTAGTTTTAAAGGCTGAGTTTTTCTGCATGCCTGTAAGTGCAGCTCTAAGTAGCACACTACTACTGGTACCTGAACTTTAAAAAAAGGCAAGTCATATACTCTGTGACAAAGTTTTATTGTAAATAACTTAGGTAGGTTTGAACAGGTAACAAAAAGTTCTGTTCTTCAACAGAAACTGACAGAACCAAGTCATTTTGCTATCCCAGTGGAGGCTCATTCCTGATGTCTAGGTGACAGCACAGTGGTACTTACACTGCAGTACGTTTCATGTCAGGACAAGAATATCTAACAGGTTTTGTTAAAAGCAAACACTGGAAGCTCTGACCCAGTCAGCTGGATTTCTGTCTGAATAATTCACCTTGCCCTGTTCCTTTCAGGGAAATGTCATAGACCCAGCTTCTGTGTAAGTTTAACCACATGTATGTATGGGATACAGCCCATAACATCTTTTCCCTCTCATTCATTTATTTCCACCACCCTAAGCTACACCTGAACTTCCTCTATGTAGAGTACAAAAAGAGAATATATTTTAGTCAAAAGTTACATTTTTAATACTCAGAGAAAGGCAAGGGTGGGTTTTTTTTTAATTGTAAAACCAAATTATTTCCTTCAGCTCTTGTGATTTATGCCTCTTCTTTGTTTATTATCACATTCATGTTTTTCTTTATGTGGTTAAACATTCAACCAAACAACCTGTGAAAAAAAAGAAGTTAGGTTTCAAGTGACTCTGGGAAAGATTTTAAAAAATATCTAAAAAAGCTCTAAATCCTGCTGAAAGTAGATAGGAATTGTATGCATGCATTCCAATATGATCTTTAAAAAACAAACCAATGAAACCAAAAAAACCCAATATTTGATTCTAGAGAGGAATCAGGCTTGTGACAATCCAGTTTTTTATTAAATTTGATTTTGAGATGGGTTTGTAGGGAGGTATTAATGCATTATCTTAGAAATTCTGGTTATGGGGAGTTTAAACTGAATTCACAGGTGAAAATCAGCCTGAGCTATTTATCTTGTTTCTAGGAGACCCACAAGCTTCACTTATTTTACCTGTTTCTGGAGGAAGCCCCTGCACTGGTCTGTTCCTGTCCTTTCTGCTCTTCCACTGCAGATATTAAGGACCTTAGCTTCAGGTCTTGTGGCTTTTTAGACAGGTAGATCCACTAGACAGCAAAGACAGAGGGAAGACAGACTGCAGCATCATTGTGAAATACACCACAAAACCTGTCCCTGGCACTTAGGCCAATAGATGCAGATTGGTCTATTTCCACATTACTACGTCCACATGACAGTGAACCTGGAACAGATCAGCTATTTCCACTTTCCACAACATTTGTATCCAGACTCGGGCTTCTACGGCTCTCTGAGAGAATGCTCCCCTGACGTCATGTGTGTTATAATCAGAAGGCTGAATTATAGCCTGCTAGAGTAATGTTTTTTATACAGCAAAAGCAGAATAATACATTGCTTGCTCTAGATACTATGAGAACAGATGGATTCGCCGAGAGACAAATCCTGTTGAAAGACTGTAGAGAAGAAAGAGACAAGGTTAGTGCAGTCTTGTCTGTTTTGTCTTTCTCAGAGTGATCGCCACATCCTTAAACTTCAAACAGGATTTTTTCTAGAAACAGCTAGATAATGAAAAAAAAAAAAAAAA
>RSEF01000001.1:175036076-175052366 GCA_003993805.1 Himantopus leucocephalus | reverse complement strand
TTTTTTTAAACAATGAAATAAAAACGGTAGAAATATGGAGGGATTTCCATGTTGCAGATTTTTTCTTCAAGCAAAACACCTTGGGTTATCTTCAAAAGAAAATGTTCCGCAAAATTACATTTTTATGTGCTTGGTACTAGAGGCTTACACATTCTGATTGTGTTAACCATGCTTGGTCCCTGAGGTACGTTCATGTGCCAGCATAATTCTACATATAGGCCCCTCATATTTTTCAGCTCAGGGCTTCAGAGTTTTAGTCAGAAGTTTACTTTCTCTTGCTTTTTTTTTATTTTTTCTTTTTTTTTCTTCCTTTCATTCCCAGACTTCATGACATAAACAAGTGGAATTTCCAAGTGTCATGTATTTCCCTGGGTTTTCTTCCATGAAAATGAATGGTTTATTTTAAAATTATTGGGGAAAAAAGTGAACTTTCCAACACCTTTTTTTTTTTTTTTTAATATTTGATTTAGGAGAAGCTATCTCTAGCTATGCATATATTTTGAAAATGAACTTTCTTAATAAATTAATTATATATACATATATGCATGTCAAACAAAACAAAACAGCCACACCTTATTTCATCCCTGTGCCTGCCATAGTGTCTCAGTATAGTTCTTGACATGGAAATTATTTTGATGTTTTTTGCACTAGCCTGCTGCTGTGGATTCCTCATAGTCCTATTCCAGTATGAGTCACTGGGATCTCATTTAAAGCTGGACAGAACATTTACATGTTCAAATGAAATCTGTTGGAGATGTACCTATGCTTGAGGCAAGCATCTCAAGACACAAGATAAACATTCATTTCAACATTATAATGCTGGCCTCCTTTTCTTGCTTCAAAATGCTCATAGAAGCAATTTTTAGAACATACATACCCAGTGAAATAGCTGGAGATTTACCAGGTTAAAATTAAAGAGCACAGCTGTTTTGTAGTAACAATAAATGAAACAAGGGGGGAAAAAAAGTACTTTCATTAATCACAAGTAATAATAACAACAGTTATAACATTATGTTTAAATGAAGAAACTGCCTGGTGGATCCTTTGACAGGGTTACTTGTCAGTTTGTTAGGGACATGAATTTTCTCTGTACTTAGCCTCAGGTTTACTGCTCACTGGGCTAACATAAACAGGAGGCATTGCAAGGTGACCTTTTCAGTCTCTTGCAGTTTGCATCATTCTTGAGCAATTTAGTGAAGAAGAAGCATTAACATTGGCCTCAGGAGAGATGAAGCAGTTCTACTTCTCCTCCCAGGTGAAGAGGATAAGGCTCTTTTTATGCCTAATAGCGGTATGATGGAATGAACTCAACAACAGCCTGACGTATGAGATACCATTTCCTACCACCTCATGCACCTTATGTTCCTGATAGGAGATCAGAAATCTTGAAAGGAATCTGGCTGCAGCTGTGAAAGGCATGCGGGATCCCCCTGAATGAAGATGCCTTAAACTAACTCACCATTGATTAGCTTCCTAACAATAGCTGCAGGACTCCCAGAAGCAGAAAAGACAGACTTCAAATGCCCATACAGGAGGCTAATAGGAGTTCCAATCTTATTTGAGAAAAATCTGGCAATGAAAGTTAATGGAAATAATCCTTGGGCAGATTTTATAGGAAAGTAAGTGATAAGTTATGTGCTAGCATAGTGTAAATAAAGGAGCATAATGGTGACGTGAATTAATGATATGTAATGAACTGCTAAGCACTGCCATTATCGCTTCTTCCCAGCATGTCTTAAACAGCTGCAGCTGCTGCTGAAACAACTTGCAATAGGGCTTTTTTGAAGAGTTTAGTGGAAATTGCACAGGATTTTACAATAAGCTGACAGTTTATAAATTCTATTTCAATTCCTCCATTATACCATGTACACACTTCATTTTACTATTTGACAGTACACGCTCACTGAACTAAATCACACAGGATAACTCACCCTCAGTGTTCTCATGTCATAGCTCTGTATCAAGGGATAGGTCACTGTGCTTTGAGGCCGTGTTGAACGAATAAACAGTACCTGTCTGAAAACTGTCTGCGCACCAAAAATAAGCCCAGAGCTTCCAGAGATTCTAGATTGATACAGCCCCATTTATGTGCAAATGATGGGAGATGATAATATTCCACTGATAATATTAGTGTGGTGCATCACTGAAAGAAAAAAAAAGGAAAAGATGAGGTATCAGACTGTTACACGGTGTGGCAGAAGAAAGGGTTCATTCCCTGTGATCAGCTACTGGATCTGATTTCACATGGAAACAGAAACCAATCCTGTATTCCTACCCACTGCATGTAAGAATGGTCAGTTATTGTTTTCCAATTAGTTGATGCTTAAGCAGAATGAATACACTTTGCACATGCATAGAAGCAATTTAAGAATAAAAAAAAGAGTAAAAAAATATTCATTGTTGTTAAGCTCTAAGGGTAATGTAGGTCATTTTTAGTAACTGTGTATCAATTATGTAGTTGAAATGGAGATAGCTTCATTCTCTATAAACATTTCCAAACATCTGAAAATTTTAATTAACTAATGGTTAATGTGATTAGACCAAAATAGCATGGGAGAATGAAGATTTGGCATGTTAGATCTGGGAATTAATAAATCAGACATTTATACTTGTACAAAGACAAAAGACCTGTACTTTGTATTAGGAAAAATTGTTCAGAGTATATACTTACCCATTTCTGTAATCTGCTTTCTGATTTACACAATTATAACAACACAGTGGCTACAGGCCAACAAATCTGAATAAAGATGCTGATCTTCCAAAACTATATTATATTTATCTACATTTGAAGTTTTATGCTTCAGTGCAATCCCATAAATTATTCATTCTTAATGACTTCTAACTGTATAGTCAAAGACACTGAAGATAATGAGGTACAAACTTCTCGGTTTCTAAAGTATGTATTGTGGTTTATATTAAACTTGCAGGACATGTGAACATACCATAAAAAGTACTTCTTTGGTTCCACTTCACAGTAAAAATCTGAACTTTGTAAGTATGAATTAAAAAAAAACTTTTTGGTTCAATTTAATAATACAATAGTATGTTTCAGTTCCTGCTAAAAATTGTTTAATAAGTAATTTTGATGAAAATAAAAGTAATTACTAATTGAAAATTAGTTGGTTTCTTGCACACACAGAACAATAATGTTTCCTGTAAATAAGTAATTATTTTGATGAAAATTTTTATTCACCTGTAAGGAAATACACCTGTATAGCAAGGAGGTGCTTGCAGGTTTTGGTACTCAGATCTCTTCAGACTCACACTTAATTGATACCGCATCCTGGTATACTGAAAATTCTGTGATGATGATACAAAGGTAACCCATCATCTTTATGTAGAAGAATATCAACTAGAGTGTAATCTCCCAGTACACTACGTCTGTTTTGGGTTTATATAACTTATTGAATTGTGGAAACAGTGCAATGAAACCTGTCTTTTATGGACAAGGACAACTATTGTTTACTGTTTTCTGAATGTGAAAGGCTAAGGTACCATGCCTTAGGATGTTTTTGAAAGCCTACTTCTTAATACACACAGGGCTTCCAAATTTTCTAAGTAGTATTGGAAATCTCAGGCAGAGACTTTTGTGGAAAATTCTTAGGCAGTATCACTTCCTTGCACAGGAAAAATCTATGCACAGAAGTCTTGAAAAAGTACTTTCAATTTCTGTGAGCAGAGTTCTTAGATTCAGTATCTAACGAAAAGCTCAGTCAGCAACACTGTTGTATTGTATCATATGTTTTTAGACACTTCAACACATTAGGTTCACAGATGAAAGAACTATATAGATCCTCTGAATATAGTCTTTTGAAACTCGTCTTGCTGTAATACATATGTTTTGTCCCTTGCTCATACATTTTTCATCTAGAACAAAATTGATTTTCAATAGGTGTGTGAATAGGGAAGTAGCCTGGTAGTTATGAATTCACGTACCCTTTTTCATCATCTGAGTAAAACAGCCTTTCTGCATTTTTAAGTATTGCTTTTCTGATAGTAAATGCAGATCCAATATGGACTACCTTACCCTACAGATACAGAGGTGGTTTATGTTCCCCAGAACAATCATGTTGAGATTCGAGCTTGTGCACTATAACCACAATACTGTCACAGGACTGCCAGCAACAAGGGCTCTTCACTTCATTCCTGTCATTCATACCTGCTATGATAATGGTACTGCTTGCATCCTGTGCACAGCACTGAAGTCCTGTGAAAGGCAGGAAATGCTTATTTATTCATAATTACATTTCCCTTACAACAGACTATCCTAGATTAAATGAAGAAGATGGCGAGAAGACAGCCGATGATTCGCATTTTCTGTGCTGCACTGTTTAGTGTAGTCAGCTGGATGCTGTAGTGTAATATATATTCTTTCAACATACCTCTCACTGGAGTAAGTAAGTACATCCCAGAAATGTGATTGACGTCTGTCATAAATTGTTTGTTTTCATACTTTGTACTGAGAGAAGCAGGTGAGCAGAATTCTTTGTTTCGCTGTAAGTCTTTGTTGATTTTTGTTCAGAGTTTCTTTGTTCGTGAGTGTTTAATACTCACATCGCTGTTACGTTATATCACAGGCTGCAAAGCCTTTAGAAATGTACTGTGTACTTGAAGGGGAAGGTAGTAGTGTTTAGTTTAAGAGTACTTTTCACAAGCTTAGTTTACTGTGTGAGAGGAACTGCCCTTTCTTTGTAGAGGAGCATTGCTCTGACAAGCATTGTCCTTGTGTCAGAGGGACCAGCTTAGGTTCTGTGCTCCTAAAAGAGTGTAGCAAGAGAGAAAGTTCTCCAACCTTCTTTCCTCAGGTGAAGTCCCATCCGCAGCATTATACCTCCATGCTTCACCACTGTGGCAAGCCTGGGCTTGCCGTTCAAACCAGCTTTTCCTGCCAGTCCTTCTGATCACAGCACAGCCTCAGCACTTGCTCCTGATTCAGAGCAATCCCACCTTCCTGATTCTTGCTTGATTATCCAGTCAGACTTCAACTATAGTTAGAGCAAGGAAAAAACTTCCCTCAATTGTTTTCCTTCAGGAAATGGAATTTCATCAAAAAAACAATGCTGGAGAGGCCTTGACAGGCTTTCACGATGAGACCGCTAGTCCTTTAGTCAGCGCTGAAGCGTCTCTTCTGGTGGACTAGACATGACCCTGTCCCAAAAATATGTAACAGGTCTGCAACAAGAAGGAAAAAAAACCCAATACATTTTCTGTTTCTCATTCAATTTCAGTGTGATGTTTTATTTCACGTGCTTTTGTTCTTTTTTTTTTTTTTACTTCAAAACAAAGACCTTTAAAAATCACTTTTTCTAAGACTTCAAAATTCAGTTTACCTTGAATTCCTATTTTAAACCTGTTTGACTTCTTAACTCTTTTTTTTTTTTTTTAACCTTGGAACCACATCTTATTTTATCAGTTAGAAAAATACAAGAATAAGTCATTTGTAAAATGTAAGATTGAGTGTTTTTCATCACTATGTACTTACAAATTTCTTGGGTTTAGTTCCAACTTCTATCAGAGAGGATACAGAATTAAGCACCAAAGAACAGAAAAGTAAAGAACCACCTATTCTTTCTGTGAATTTCTGACGCTTTCCGCATTTGGTAAAATTCAGAACTAGCCTGGGAATCTCCTGATTCAATTAAATTCTCAGAAAAAATGAAGTTTTAATGTAGATAACAAGAATATCCATACCCAGAAAATATTTTGAGGGAGGAAACAGAAGGGCCAGTATGGATTGTATGTACATTTAACTTTCCTTCTTTCTTTGTGAAATCTTTTCCTTTAACTGTAATTTCAGATAACTCCAGTGTAACTACAAAGATTGAGATCTGAGCTTGTCCTAACCACACTCTGTATATTAAGAATGAGCAACAATGCGGAGGAATATGCAAATTGATTTTGTGTGAAAAATGAGTTACATAAAAATGCAGAAAGGAATTAAGACCTTGAATAATTAAGGTCATTTCACTCTAGAGAATGGGACAAATTGGTGGGGTTTTTTTTGCATATTTTACCCGTAACATATTTTGACTTATTTTGAGAATTGCATACAAGAGGGGGAGAACATGTTGAAGAGATATTAATCAGGTTCTATTTTAATATTGATAAATTCAATTAAATTTAAAATTTAACTAAGACTCAATAAAATGGAATTAGCCTGAGGAATTCTTACATGGACTCACCTATATGTTTTCGTGCCTATTTGGGGTATAAAACTATTGTCCTGCCCAGTGTAGCACATTTATATTAATTTGTACAGTGAAAGGTTTTGCAGATGACAGGAAGGGAAAGGTATTCAACTGCATATGCGTCAGCTAAGCACATCAGATGACACAGTTTTACGTTGTTGTATTTGTTGTGAAGTTGCACTAAAGTTCTTTTTTACCCTTAAAGCTTATCTTGTATGCAGTTATACTGAGGCATACATGCATTTAAAAATCAGTTCATTGAAAGATTGGCTGAATTAGTGTTTCAACAACTCAGTGTCTTGGTACTGAGTTTTTCCTTGTTGAAATGTTTTTTTGTATATGTAGATATGACAAATGTGACTTCTAGGTTCCCTTTCTTAAGTGTCTAATCCATTTATTTTTGTCTAAGATACACAGCATCCTAACTAGCATTTTGAGAGCTCACTTGATACCAAATACTTTCAAAGGTAAAATGTCCAAGGAGAGAAAAATGTATTTCTTCTACACAAAGACTACCTGTTAAAAAATTCAAATCAAAGATAAGCTGGTTTTCATGTATGGAATTAGAGTTAATGTGTAACTGTCACAAGGATTCTGTTAAAAAGTCCCATAAATATTTTTCCTATGAACACAGAAAAAATAAGTCTTTGACTAATACGTGAATACTCTAGATCATTTTCAGTCCTTTCCAAACACCACAGGAAGCAAATTAACAGACTTTTGAGATATACTCCCTCTTAACAATGCTGGAGAAAAGGAGGCTGAAGGGAGACCTTACAGCTCTCTACAGCTACCTGAAAAGAGGTTGTAGAGAGGTGGAGGTCGACCTCTTCTTGCTAGTAGCAAGCAATAGGACAACAGGAAACAGCCTGACGTTAGGCCAGGGTAGGTTTAGATTGGATATTAGGAAAAAGTTCTTCACAGAAAGGGTTGTTAAGCATTGGAACAGGCTGCCCAGGGAAGTGGTTGAATCGCCATCCCTGGAGGTATTTAAAAGACGTGTAGACGTGGTGCTTAGGGACATGGTTTAGTGGCGGGTTTGGCAGGATTACATTAATGGTTGAACTTGATGTTCTTAAAGGTCCCTTCCAACCTAGACAATTCTATGATTCTATGATTCTGTGTCTTTTGGTTCTCCTTCCTGTATTTTAAGAGCATTAAGTGCTTTCTTATTAGAAGAAATTTACTGATTTCTATGCAAGTTGTCAGCATGCAGACAAGCCTTCCCACCTCATCTTTCATCTTTTGTTTATATCTGATGTGAAAACAGCCCTTTTCTTCAGTGTTTTTGTCTGGTTCTACCTGCTAGTATAATTTTGACAGTTCCAGTCTTTTAACTGGGACATTCAGTATATGTTTTAAAACAAAACTCATAACAGGCTTTTTTTTTTTTTTTTTTTTTCTTTTTTTTTAAATGTAGTAAGTGCATAAGTTCNTGAGCAGAGTTAAGTCAAGGCTCAGTATTTCTGAGCATACCATTTTGGTAAAAATGTTCTATATAATACCTTGCCTCTGTCAGTGTCCAGTAGCAGGTGCTACCGGGTACAGGGGAACAGATTGAACTATTGAGTCCCTCAGGGTTTTTCTGAGCTGGATTTTTTTTTTTATTCATCAATTATCTTTTTTTTTTTTTTTTTTTTTTTTTTTTTTTNTTTTTTAATTATGATTATTTTTCCATGAATTCATTTACCACTTTCAGAAATATACTACAACAGCTGCAGGTTCTGACATGCAGCATTATGACATGACAGATTATGACATGTAACGTGACTAAATACCTGTATCTCCCCCTTTATTCTAGCACCAGAATTCATAACTCCTGTGCTATACATGCATCATTTTGCACTAGGGAACAGGAGAGAAAAGACGTATTGTGAGATATCTAAAACTGCAATTTGTTTGGAGGCTCCCTTCTGTTCACTGACATGAACTTTTAAAATTCTACAAGAAATAACCATTGAACAATTGACATCAAAGTCTCCAGGTGCAATAGCTACACAGTTACACAGCTATTGCTATACCTACTGTGAGCAACACAGTAGGTATCTTTTTTTGTTCACTGAAACACACATGAATGCTTACCCACTGGCAGACAAAAGGAACTAAAATCACAACTAACACATTTGTGTTAATTTTAAAGAAAAACAAATGATTGGTCCCAGATTTTTCTATAGAAACCTGGAGAAATAAAAGCTCAAAATGGTAATTCAGAGGAAATGCTGGGCATAAGTATAGTGTACCTTAATTGAATCTATCCAGAATAAGATCAGATCATGAGAAAGAGAAAACTTTGTCTGGCTTTCCATGCATGGGTTAGACAGAGTTTTCTGGAGAATCTAAACCTGTGGCTACTACTGCCAGCCAGACAGCATTTGGAAGTCACAAAAAATCTGGCTTTAATTATGCTTCCCAGTACTGACAGTAAATGACTTTACAATGCATTATTGAAAGGTTCAATCTAGGCACACGTTTTACATTGCTCATCTGTGAAACTGTTTTCTTGGATATTCTTTTTCCTCTCACGGTACGGGAATACCAATGTATTATTATTCAAGTCTTCACAACAACTACGATTATCCTACCGGACCCAAAATTGCTTCTGAGTTTCTCAGCCTGGTTGTTGGATTTCCATGTTCTCATCCAACATGTGGTTGAAGCATAGTTTTGGACCATGTTTTTTTTTCCTACCTGGGTTTCTGCAGATGTTTCCTCCAGTTCTACAAATGTATTTCACCTATTTCCTGTTGGTGCTGGCACTTCTTATTTGTCAGTTCATTCTGTCTGATAAAATAAATATTTTAAGGCCTTAATGCTTCTTTAAATCCACATTCCTTTTCAAAGCTTGTTCACATACTTATAATGAAAGTGGATCATAAAATATGGTTTGCAAGGGATTTAGGTCTGAATTCTGTTATTTTCATGCGTACAAAAAAGTGGATTGTCAGGTACTAAGCTGCTTGTTTAACACAGTGAGCAGATGTAATATTTTTATTAGAAAATAAAGCTCACTAAAGTTATTACAGATCAGACTTTAAAATCCCCTGGCCTTCTTTTGAAGCCTCCCCATTACCAAGTCATTCCCAATGTGTTGCCTATGACCAAGTATTAGTAATTATCAGTAGTGTACATGCATTGCTGTTATATACACAGTGTATATTATTTAGACTCTTTTGCCAATATGCAACCCTCTGTCACTCTTAAGATTTTAATGTTATAAAGTATGGGCTTCCTGGCCCATAAGAAGCAGTAATATCCTTCTGGCTACATCCTGCTTCTTGTTACATTACCACAGGGTTGCATTTCTAATTTGGTTGTGAACAATTTATCGTTGTATTCTTGAGCCTGGGTCTTAGACTGAAATATTAATTTCTTGAGAAAAGCACTTGTAGCATGTTCACGCACTCTACATGTAAAATTCATCCAGTGGTTTGCATTCATCTCTCCCTAAATACTGTGTGTGGAAAAAACCCTACTTTTTATAAACTCAGTAGTTAGAGAGGTCCTGGTGACAATTTTGCAATTGAAGCAGACCCAGGTAGCCTTCTGTGAGAACCAGATAGAAGGCCCAAGCTGGTATACAGGAAGGAAAGGAAATGTTTCTGTTTTTGCTGGCTGCTTTGCTTGCATATTTGTTTTTTTCTCATGACAGATCACCTTGTTTTTAGGGCAGGATTCCAGGTGCTTGCACAAGCATTATGTTAACATGAAAACTTGTGATCCTGAACAACGTGGCCAGAATTTCCACTGGGAGAAAGACCATGAGTGGTGGGTGGAACTTACCTTCCCACTTGGACCATCAAGGTTACAGAGAAGATTACTAGAAGCATATTCCTACTAATTTGTAATCCCAGACTGCAGCAGATTTTCTATCATTAGTTTGAGACTGAAAATCTATTATTGCAGAAACGCAGATTTTCAAAGAAATTAATATGGGACTGTATTTTTCTTGGTATATTGAAACAAAAAATATTAATAGTTTAATTTCAGAATTTTGATTGATAAACCTTCCAAACTGCTACAGCATTTTAAATTGCCACAGTTACACTGTTGTCTGCCAGTCGCTCAGAAGATAACAGCTTTCTTGGTGCTGCACATAACACGGTATGACCACAGGAATGAATGAGTGTATTATTATAGGGGAAAAAGGGATTGAGCATGACACTATAGAAAAGCTTCTTGTGAAAACTAGATACTAAGCAATTATCATTTCTTGCTTTGCACACAAGATAAATTTCCAGTAATTTTGATCTTTCTTGGAATTTCTGGTCTTCAAGTTCATTTATAGAGTAAGCCTCCTCATTTATCTCAAAAAGAAGAGGGAAAAAAATATCCTTCAGCATAATTGTAGATAATATTTCATTGACTAGATTTCATAAATGAAAAATCCCTCCATATCTATAGTTATGTTGAATGGACTAGTAAGGGAGTAATTTGAGATTATGAGCTGAGGATTCCCATTATCTGTGTAGATTTAAGGAGCCTTTAACGAAAAATAGTTCTAAGTCACATTGGCTTCATTTTTATTAAAGCAGCAAAGATACAGTACTTTTAAGTATTAAATACTCTTGTATAAATCACAAAAGGTACAGCAATTAGGTTCATTCCTGCTGAACTGGATTAAGAAACCTTCCTGAACAGCATGAATTCCTCTCTCATCTTAAGTCTTCATTTAACAAAGGCACCTACAGATAAATTCACTGAATTATTCAACAAACTATTCAGGGTCAGAACATTAAAGCACTGGACAGAATGATTTCATAACCTGAACACGTCATCATTTTTTTAATAATAATTTTAGAACAATATTATTTCAGTTGCCTCTTTTAAGCATTGAAACTGTAGAAAAGGCCAAACTAAAATGTTGTCTTGTTTGTTTATGTCTATGTGAGACTTAAACTCATCATTATACTAGTGACTGAATAGATAGCTTTATCAATACTTCTCTCAACATAGCCACAGAGATAGCCACATATCTGGTGAAACAGTCTGAGTCAGTAAAAGTGGGAAATCCTGCTTCTTTAATTATCGTATCAGCTCATTGAGCTGTGGGGTTTGTGAGCAGGACTTAATAGCCTCCAGAAATATTGTCTCTCAAATATCCATGGCCAGATAACTGTGGGGATTTTTTGTTGTAATGTGGTGAAGGAACAGGGGTTGGAGTGCGTGATAACTGTCCACCTTTGTTGGTGTTGTGATGATGTTATTTTGACTTTGGTGTGGGGAGTAACTGACGTAAGTGAAGTTTGTGAAACAATGTGTACTAAAAAGGAGATCCCTGTCACCGCGATGTAAAATACTTTGGTTCCCAGAGATGCAAGCCAAGACTGAATTTGACCCATTTGCACATAAGTTCTCATAGTGGAGTCTTACGTTGGCAAATGACCTTCTTAATCCTTTAGTTGTAACATGGCTTTGGAAGTGAATGACACACTAAATGGAAAATAAGGTACAATACAGTCTATACAGGCACTGTCTGCTGTGTGGTAATACATTTAGAGGTGTTTTCTAGTTGAAACAAAATTTTCAGGTAACTTAAGCTTCTACTTATTTTTCTTTCTTTCCTTTCCCCCGCAAAGCAGTACATTACTCATAATACATCTGTATGTTTATAACAAGGCAGCCAGTTTACTACAGCAAACTTGGAAGCAATCCTGTTGCCTTCTTCACTACCTTTCTTCTTTTCTTTCCAGACTGAGGAAATGAGGGGCATTTTCATTATGATTTAATTCTTTCTTGTGGACCACTGCAGTCTACTGAGAATGTTGAGTTCATTCTCTAAATGATGTTGTATGAAATTCAATGAGATTGCAGGTGGTTCACACATACAGACTGTAAAGTACGAAACCAACCAAACAAAAAATAACAAAAAAAACCCCACAAGCAGTTTCTCAAATTTCACTAAAACAAACAACACCAGGGAAAGAGTGGTGGAAACACCCCAACTGAATCATTTTGTCTCAATGCCTGTATTCTGTTAGCAAGTGGAAAGTTCAGACTGATATGTGCATTGGGTTGCAGATTTGTCATGGCTTAGTTTCTTGTGATGTGTGTTCCTGTGTGTATTATTTAATTAACTTCAACCATGTTATCTAAAAGGTTGCTGACTGCAGGAAGAAAAATCATATTTCTCTTGTAAAAATTTGGATATAATCAGAAGTGCTTTTATATTTTATTACGTGGTAGCATGCCTTGTGAGAGGTTTAAAAGTCTGCTGATTATGCTTTACTAGGTTTATGTATACATCTTTGATTGCAGATCATCTTTAAAGAAGAAAAAAAGGCTGTTTTCTGAACCAGGAAAAAAACCCCCAAACCAAATCAAAACAAACACTCACCCACACAAATTAATGTCTTGAACAATAGATACTATGTGTTAAGTAATTCAGTTTAGAGATTACATTATCTGTATCATCTGTATCTTTCCAAGCATCATCATGTTCTCCAGTCAATGAGATTTTTTTAGATGAAAGTTTCTTCCTGTTGTGACATGAAAAAAGAACATGTAGTTCGTATCTGTACACTGAGAAATCCTTTAAAAGAAGAAAGAGCAATAACTATGTCAAAGCCGTAGTCCTGTAGCGGACCCACACTTAACCTCAAGAACGTTCAGAAAGCAAGAGGAAAAGAATCACAGAATCACAGAATGGTAGGGGTTGGAAGGGACCTTTAGAGATCATGCCAGAGCAGTTTCACCTAGAGCAGGCTGGACAAAACTCCAGGCAAGTTTTGAATATCTCCAGAGAAGGAGATTCCATGACCTCTCTGGGCAGTCTGTTCCAGTGCTCTGTCAGGAATTTCCTGTGTTCCAATTTGTGCCCGTCGCCCCTTGTTCTGTTGCAGGACACCACTGAAAAGAGTCTGGCCCCATCTTCTTGACACCCGCCCTTTAGATATTTATAAGCATTGATGAGATCCCCTCTCAGTCTTTTGTTCTCCAGGCTAAACAGACCCAGGTCTTTCAGTCTGTCCTCATAAGAGAGATGCTCCACTGCCTTGATCATCTTCGTAGCCCTCCGCTGGACTGTCTCCAGTAGTTCCTTGTCTTTCTTGAACTGGGGAGCCCAGAACTGGACACAATACTCCAGATGTGGCCTCACCAGGACAGAGTGGAGGGGGAGGATAACCTCCCTTGACGTGCTGGACATGCTTTTTTTAATGCATCCCAGGATACCATTGGCCTTCTTGGCCACCAGGGCACATTGCTGGCTCATGGTCATTCTGTTGTCCACCAGGACTCCCAGGTCCCTCTCTGCAGACTTCCACCCTCTGTAGGCTTCCTTTTTCTGTTCAAGGTTGTACAGGAGCTCCTTGTTCATCCATACAGGCCTCCTGCTGTTTTTGCCTGACCTCCTCTTTGTTGGGATGCATTGCTCCTGAGCTTGTTGGAGATCATCCTTGAATATTAACCAGCTTTCTTGGGCCCCTCTTCCCTCCAGGGCTTTATCCCACAGTACTCTACCAAGCAGATCCCTGAAAAGGCCAAAGTCTGCTCTCCTGAAGTCCAGGGTAGCGAGCTTACTGTGCACCCTCCTCACTGTCCTAAGGATCTTGAGCTCCACCATTGCATGGTCACTGCAGCCAAGGCTGCCCTTGAGCTCCATGCCAGCTCAATGCTGGTCATTGACATACAGGGAGACACCCCCTCCTCATCTCCCCTGCCTGTCCTTCCTGAAGAGCCTGAATCCTTCCATTCCAACATTCCAGTCATAGGAGCCATCCCACCATGTCTCTGTGATGCCAATAAGATCATAGCCCTGCAGGTGTGTGCACATCTCTAACTCCTCTTGTTTATTGCCCATGATTGTTCATTTGCATAGAGGTATTTAAGTTGGGCCCCTGATGAAGCTGACTTACTGGCTAGAGTGGCTGGAATTCCTTTGTGTTGCACTCCAGGTGTTGTCCTGCTGACCGGTGACCCTTCTCCAGGTTCTGGGTATCTATTACTGGTATTGGCATCACAATGGTAGGAGTGGGATAGATTGAGCCTCCCCTTCCCTGGCGACTCTAGTTTAAAGCCCTTTCCATGAGCTTGGCAAGTTTCTGACCAAAACTGGTCTTCCCCTTCTCTGACAAGTGGACACTATCAAGCCCCAGTAGACCAGGTTTCTTAAAGAGAGTCCTGTGGTCTAAGAATCCAAACACCTGGTGGTGGCACCAGTCCTGTAGCCATTTGTTGATTTGCCAGATTTGATTTGCCCTATCAAGCCCCTTCCCTTTGACTTGGAGGACTGATGAAAAAACTGAGAGTCCCTGACTGCCACTCCCAGGGCTCGATAATCTTTCTTGATAGTCTTTAGGCTGCTCCTGGCAGTATCGCTGGTGCCCACATGAAACAACAGCACTGGATAGTAGTCAGAGGACTGTACAAGGCTTGGTGGTCTCTCTGTGACATCCCTGATATGAGACCCTGGTAAGCAGCACACCTCTCTAGAGAATGCATGAGGTTGGCAAATGGGTGCCTCTGTACCTCTCAGAAGAGAGTGACCTACTACTATCACCCATTGCCTTTTCTTAGTTGCGCTGGTTGTTACACAGGGAGGAGATCAGGTTGTCTTCCTCAGCTTCAGCATCTCTCCTGATTCAGTGGGTTTGTCTTCACTCTGCAGAGCTGTGAGGCGTTCTGGAAGGGCACCTCAGGTTTCGGGGATAGTCTCTTTGTCCTGCTGGTCTTTGCCATCACAAGCTTCCATTCTTCCGCGTTACTGACCTCCCTCCTTTCTGTGTGTGCTGGTGTGGGAGTTTCTGTTTTTTTGTCTATGGGCTGTGGGTCGGCTGCAGACCATACTTGGAAACAGCTACCTATCTCCTTCTTGGCCTCCCTGAGGCTATGCAGCCTCCTCACCACCTCCTGCAGCTCAGCCACCTGCTGCAGGAGGTCCTCCTCCTAGGCACACTTTTTGCAGATAGGTGTGCCACCTATCCCTGCCCCAGGAGAAAGGTCTAGGCACTTCCTGCAGTCTGGGGTCTGCACTGCAGCCTCTCCCTTCAGCAGCTCTGTCTGGGTGGAGGCATTGGCCACCACTGGGATTTTTCCTCCCAGTGAAAGTAAGCCCTTGATTTTGCATTAAACCAGAGGAATCTGTAAGTATTCTAGGCCAAATCAGAATTTTCATCTGTCACCTTCTGTCGCTATTGAAATTGTAACTATTGGAATTGCTACTATTGTCTCTGCGTTACTATTGAAATCACTACTGAAAAGACTTTCTTCCATAACCAACATCTTTTGCTGCACGAACACATACACCCTCACTTTTTCTCTTACATTGTATTACAGTTTCATAATGCATTGAAAACTTGCTGGAACCTCTATTTAAGCACAAGTTTTATTACTGTGTTACTGAAATGGTGTGAGCTGTACTTCTATATTGGTATTTTATCTGCTAAGGCTCTGGCGAACCTTCCTACCAAATGTTTCTAAAAGCACCTAAGTGCTTTTAGAACCAGTGTGGACACCTATTGAAAAGTTTTGTAAATCTCGTCAATAGCCCACGTAGTGACTAAATTACAGAAAGTAACTTGGAGGATTGTACAATGATCTTAAAAAATTCTGTGTAACTTTAACGTGAGCCCTAGGCATTAGAAGGGGTTTAATGTAAAATGATCTTTCACGTCATAGATGAAACTATATTGATCAATATGCACCTCAGATGCATCTTAAATTTAGCAGTATCATCTCACCTGGGAGATCAGGTTGCAAAATGCATGGAAACCAGACAGCAGAATTAACAATGACAAAAACTCTCATACGCTATCTCCCCAAGCACTGATGCTACAAATGATACAGATGGTACTCCTGTACTTCTGCCTGAGGCTGCAGTTTTACCATGTTTATGTGACATTTAGAGAAAGATTCAGTTAGCAACAGAGTGGGACGCATACTGATGTTCCCGATATGACGAACAAGACTGGCAAACTGGTAACAATGGGTGAGGAGATGGCTGAGGTACCCAACAATGTTTTGCCTCAGTCTTCACTGGCCACCTCTCTTCCCACACCTCTCAAGTGGATGGACTGCAAGATGGTGACTAAGGGGTGCAAATTCCCTCACAATGTAAGAGACGATCAGGTTTGTGACCACCTGAGGAACCTGAACATACAGAAGT
>RSEF01000001.1:175021067-175036066 GCA_003993805.1 Himantopus leucocephalus | reverse complement strand
AGTCCTGCCTGACCAACCTAGTGGCCTTCTATGATGGAGTCACTACATCAGACGACAAAGGAAGAGCTACGGATGTCATCTATCTGGACTTCCCTAAGGCCATTGACACAGTCCCCCACAACTTCCTTCTCTCTAAATTGGAGAGGTATGGGTTTGATGGGTGGACTGTTTGGTGGATGAGGAATTGGTTGGATGGTCACATCCAGAGGGTAGAGATCAACAGATCAACGTCCAGATGGAGGTCGGTGACAAGTGGTGTGCCCCAGGGCTCTGATTTGGGACCAGTACTGTTTGATATCTTCATTAATGACATAGTGGGATCGAGTGTACCCTCAGCAAGTTTGCAGATGACACCCAGCTGAGTGATGCGGTTGACAAGCCCAAGGGACAGGATGCCATGCAGAGGGACCTGGACAAGCTTGAAAAGTGGGCCCATGTGAACCTCATGAAATTCCACAAAGCCAAGTGCAAAATAGTGGACGTGGGTCAGGGCAACCTCTGGTATCAACACAGTCAGGGGATGAAGGGATTGAGAGCAGCCCGGCCAAGAAGGACTTGGAGGTACTGGTGGATGAAAAGCTGGATGTGATCTAGCAATACACGCTCACAGCCCAGAAGACCAACTGTATCCCGGGCTACAACAAAAGAAGCATGGCCAGCAGGTTGAGGGAGGTGATTCTGCCCCTCTATTCTGCTCTGGTGAGACCCCACCTGGAGTACTGCATCCAGCTCTGGATCACTGTACACAGGAAAGACATGGGCCTGTTGGAGCAGGTCCAGAGGAGAGTGACAAAAATGATCAGAGGGATGGAACACCTCTCCTTTAATGACAGGCTGAGAGAGTTGCGGTTGTTCAGCCTGAAGAAGAGAAGGCTTTGGGAAGACCTTCATGCAGCCTTTCAGTACTTAAAGGGGGTTTATAAGAAAGATGGGCACAGACTTTTTAGCAGGGCCTGTCGCAATAGAACAAGGAGTAACGGCTTTAAATTAAAAGAGGGTAGATTAACCTAGATCTAAGGAAGAAGTTTTTTACAATGAGGATGGTGAAACACTGGAACAGGTTGCCCAAATGCCCCATGCCCGGAAACATTCAAGGTCAGGTTGGATAGGGCTCTGAGCAACTTAATCTAGTTGAAGACGTCCCTGCTCATTGCAGGGAGATTAGACTAGATGATTTTTAAAGGTCCCTTCCTGCCCAAACTATTCTCTAATTCTATGATTCTATGACATATTTTCTTCCCTGCTTTATGCTATGTTTCCTAAATTCTGAAGAGAAAATTATCTTACAGAATGGCATACTAACTGAATCTTTTTGTTTCTGTTGCTGTAACGATGGTCTGGATTTACTGGACTTTTACAGATCCATAGGTCCTCTTAGCACATCCTCAAACTGAAGATGCGTCAGATCATGATTCGTAAGCCTATTTGTGAAAAACAAATATAAAGAACCAGTTTCATTCCTTGAGTCATAGCACCATTCATTTGAGATTATTTCTTATTTCTTGTAGAATTACAGTTTTGAATTTCTATGCCGGGTCTCTCTACATTAATTATAGGACCTCAACTTCACCTAAGGCCACAAGTAAAAAATATCCTCCGGAGAACAAAGGTATCTTAACAATTGGCCTTAATTAGATGCTCTCAGCCCTTAGCCACTTACAAACTCCTTTGCTAGCAAAAACATGAAATATAAAGGATTTTTAAATTAAAAAAGTAAAAAGCCTTAAAGAGTTACAAAACTGTGAATTAGCAGTCTCAGTGGAAATATCTTCGAAATAGATCCTCATGATGACAGTAGTTTTATATTATTATTTTGAAGCCAATGAGTAAAACTATACTTGGAACTTAATACTGCATAGTACTGATGTAAGGAGGTCACATCATTCTTCTGACATCTCTACTGTGCTTCTGAAAATAGAACAAATAAATCATAGTACATTGATGTAAAGCCAAAAGGGTTTAATGTTTTGTTATAACATGTTTAGCTGGTAAAATATGAAAAATTTAATAGAATGTCAAAAACTCTCTTGTATACAGAATTTTATAAAAAATCTCCATCTACGGTATTTAGTTATCATTCCAGAGTGATTTCATGAATTCTTTTAGTAAGAAATTAAACCAGATGATCTCCAGCAATGTGCTTAATGCACACGAGTTCTTCATAAGCATTCAGATCAATATACCAAATCAGAGGTAGTCTAAAGTAAAATCCCTGAAATGAGGAAAGTGAGGATTCCATATCTTCAGCAGGAATTTTCATTGTACGAATCCTCCCCTCTTGGTCCAGGTTACTTGCTAAAGTATGGGTAAACAAGGAGAGCTCAGGACATCTAGTAGAGAAGTCGGCAACTTTATCGTAAGGAGTCTCTGTAGCTCTCTGAGATATTTTTACAGAGACATCCACTAACCAAAAAGAGAAGAAATGTATCTTCATCTTGCTGTTAGTGTCTTTGCTGATGGCATTTCTTACAGAGACATCAAAAAAATTTTAAAGATTAAAGGTCAAAGTAGAATAAAATATTGGTTATATAGTTAAGTTCCCATGTATTTTCAAAAAATATCTTCACATTTCTGAAGTGTTGCTGAAAATCCATTTCTTTGGTTTTTATTCTGATCAGATATTATTGTGAAGCCATTCTTAGCACCAGTTTTTTATTTATTTTTCTGTGGGCATTTGTTGTGGGTTTTTTCTATATTCTTACCATAAACACTCACAAAATCTGAGAGTTCGAGTCTTTGAAAGTTGTTTAAACTTGTCTGCAGTCTTTATCTATTTCTATAA
The DNA here is from genome assembly GCA_003993805.1 of Himantopus leucocephalus. Lineage (NCBI taxonomy): Eukaryota > Metazoa > Chordata > Aves > Charadriiformes > Recurvirostridae > Himantopus > Himantopus leucocephalus. The sequence goes on along the minus strand of RSEF01000001.1, from coordinate 175,033,284 downwards.
GTGAATGTAACTTCATAAAGAGAACAGATATCTTTGCTGGGTGAAGAGGAACAAAAAGGGACAAGATTTCAGGCTCACAAGTCCTTTTTTAGATGAGAAATAGAAGGAACCAACTTCCAGTTAAGTATAGGGTGATGTACAAGAATGATTCTCATGTATTTTATGTTCATAATTTTTTTTAATGAGGGAAAAGCCTTGTCTGTGAAACAGAAAGGTCTGTCTCACAGGTCTAAGTGGTAAGTGATTAGCTTTTGTGGGTTAAAAAAAGAAGTCTTTTGCGATCTGAAGTGGTTTGTATTTTTCAGCTCTGAAAAGAGTATGCAGTAGGCATACTCAGTGTACTAGGCATTCCCTGGGTAATAAAGTGTGGAAAAAAGAAACAGAAAGACTTCTGCTTTCCTGATACCAATATTATTATGTGACTAACTGGATTACATGAGTGCAAGGGAGAAAGGGGCAGGGCTGCTAGTGAGAACTGGGAGAAATCACTGAGTTCTTTGGTGCATACTGTATACACCAACCCTAAAAAAAATTCTATGAGTGCATGGAGTGTGTAATGTAGATAATTCTCAAATGCTTATTTTGGTAGATTTAGGATTTCCTGCATTTTTCAGTAACAGAATTTGTTCTTCCCATTGATGTTAACTTTAAGAGTAACTGTCTAGACCAGTGCTACAGTGTGCATTTTCCAAATGTCAACTGATTGTCAGTGGCAAAGTAGCAAATGATTGCATAATAAAATTTCAAAACAAATATGTCAGTCAACTGCTCCTCTCTGAAAAATGTGACAATATTTATGTCCCTTGTAACACTAAAGAATTTTTTTTCAAATTGAAATTTATTACTGAAAGTGAGAGACACTGCAGCTCCTTTCAATCATCTTGGCCACTGTTAAATGAATTTCCAGCTGTTATCCTTCTGTTTTCAAAGGTCAGAATATGCCTCGGCTTTGCTATTCCAGTAGTGTTATGCAGTATTGTATTATTTAAGTAGCATTATGGTTGTTCACTCTGTTATATTGGACAGGCATTTCTTATGTTACACATTAAACTGTGATTCTTTTCACAATGGAGGCAAATCTGGGGAACTGTAGGCATAAATACTATGAACTGCTGCATTCCAGGGCACTTGTGTTGATATATAATCCATCAACTGAATGGGTGTAACAACAGGAGTAGATAACATCTCTGTCTTGCTATAATTAAAAGATTGGGATTTGGAAGGTTCATCAATGATAATGTTATGCTTTTATTGGGTGTAATGGAGTTGCAGTATAATAAGTATAGGTTGTACTGGACATTTAATTTTAATGCTCTTTTGAACTTCAGTGTTTCTTAATTGCCTTCTTTCCAAGATGTTGGGGATGTTAGTTCTAATACAGGGGAATCTTGCTTCCTGTTCTAATACAGGAAAAACTTGCTTTTGTGTTCAGTCAGATAAATTCCTGAAGTTTCTTACAGTGGAGTCAGCAGAGATCTTCTGCACAGAAACGTGAACATTTGTTTTAAAAGAAGGTCTTACCCTATTCAATTCCTAGTACGTATAACATTTAAAAAAATATAAAAATAAATATACTTGAGGTCTAAGTTTTATGTGTCACTTTTTACTACCAGTAAAGCTGGTGGCTTTTCAGGCTAGAAAATAACAGCTGGGCTAAACATTGGTTTGAAACTTTTACTTTATGTGTTTGAAAGCTCAGTTTGATTTTGAAGAGAACATTTACATAGACTGTTAGTGTCAATAGCCAGAGAAACTCTACAGTTCTTTAAAATGTTTGAGAATTGTAGCCAGGGTGGGACAGAGTGTTTGGGGTGGGTAATTTTTTAAACAAAAAAGAAAGTTCTTTAACTAGTTCTTTACATATTGAAGATAAAAGCTCTGTGACACTCAGATCATTGACATGCTGCCTGCGTTCAGTCTTGTAGACATGTCTATTCTTATTTCATATTTTGTTTTCATGCCTTTTTAAAGTCTTTCAATTATGGTTGGACTTTGTCACCCTTCAAGCTAAAGAATATTTTTCTTCATGAGTAATCCCATTTCATTCAAATGAAATATAGTGGAATTGTAGATGATATAATGGTATTGGAGACCAGCTTATTGTTTCTATAATTTTTTGTACTAAACTGCATTAACTAACAGAAAAGAACTGAAAAAAATGTGGAAAGCCCTTCCCTAAGGGCTCAGCAAACTGAACCCTTCCATAAATTACCTTCTGCTTCTATTACTTTCTGACTCTTGCCATTGTTACTCACTTCTATAGTACTTCAATACTGCAATTTTCAGACTAATGTGTTTAAAAACCTGAGGAGTTTTCCACAGTATCCTGTATCCACTGGGGTCTAGATTGAAATAAAAACATGTTTTAATTTGTAGCCTTGGCAGGTTTGGATCAAGCTCTTGATTTTCTGGTTTTCTTTGTGATTTATGAGTTATGATCTATGATTCATGCCTTCATTATTTTATTTTGCAATAACTCATAAGTAAAAATCACTTTACTTGACAAATTAGGCTATTTTATAGCATTTTAATTTTATTTAAAGCTGTTACCTTCAACAGCAGAGAACATACAGGAGATACACTTTTTGTTGTTTTCAATAGCAAAAATTATTGGGTTTTGAGAGGTACATGGCAACTTGTCTTATGATTTTCTTGTCATCATGAAACTTGAACAAAATTCTGCTTTATAGTATGTGCTGATTTCCCTAGTGATTTTCTCTTAATTATGCATGCAGTTATTAGGATGAAATTCTTCCTCCCCTGTCCACCTGTGACAGTAGTTTCTCACCCTGAAGCTGTAACCAGAAAAAAAATTAACATCATTGAAATTATTTACAGTTAGGTGTTACACAACATGATTATAAGTATCACGATCAAGCTCCAGAAAAGCATTTACAATGTCACCAATTAAAATTTGTTTAGCCTTTCTAAGAACACCTGCAAAACAGGACCTTCATTTTATATGTTTAGAAATAATATAAAGAACTCTTTCTGACCAGACTTCAGGAAAAGTAGTCTTTGCAATATGGAAAATTACAAACACAGTAGAGGGGGGAAAAGAGAGGGGAGAGAAGAGGGTAAGTTGGTATTTTTCCAAAGCCTCTGACTTTCCAACTACATTGCAAAACATGAAGACAACAAGTACAATTAAAAAAAAAATCACTTTCCAACCATAAGTATAAACCTATCCCCATTTCCTGTTTACAAAAACTTATTTTTGCTACCACTTTATACTGCATTTTATTTCATATATGTCTGTTTTCCTTCCAGTCCTCAAAGTTTTATAATCAACGACTGGAAGTACCCTTTCAAAAAGGAGAGGACAGTTAAAACCTACCACTGCCACCCAGAATGTCTATTTTTATTTCCTATAAGTCAGTACAAAAAACACTGCTGCTATTGTCATTGACTCTGATTGATTTATTCATCTGCAGCTTCAAGCATCCTTTAACTAGGAACCTGAAGAGTACTTGTTATCAGTTCTCATGTTCCAAAGATTCAGAGCTATGATGTGCACTTGATATATTAGTCAGACCTGCCCTTAATGTTTTCTTGCATTGTAAACACTGATGTTTCAAAGCAGACTTCTAGATAAAATGCAATTTGTAACATAATGAAGAATTCGAAAGGCTGTTAATTTTCATGTCCAGCTTGGAATTCACTATACCACTGTGTTGATGTTACCCCAACAAGCATACTTTATGTTCTCCAGTATTAAGTTTGATTAAAATTGCCTTAATCATTAGTGAGATGAAAGACTAAAAATAACTTCCTCTATATTGATTACACTTTTCGCTTCTGATATCAAATTCTTTCAAACAGATAAGACAAATCTTACCTAACTTAGATATCTTTAAGGTAGAGTACTTAACTATTGTAGCAATCATTCTAGTCCATTCAGAGATGGGCTTTTGGGTGTTTCATCTCTTTGATGTATTTCAGATATCTACTCTGAAATCATATGGGGGAGAGACCTATTTTTCTCATTTTGGGGCAGCAGGGGTAGGTTAGCTAGTTTATACGTAGATATCTATGTCATTACTGAGGCTTCATCCAAAGTCATTAGTGTGATGTTCAAGTTTCTTCAGAACATGCTGGGAAAAATCTTGTTGATAGGGTGCGCAAGACCCTGTGTACTTTTCTAAAAGCTATGTCTAATGTAGGACTCCAGCTAAAGAGATTTACTTTGTGCTTGGTGGCTTGTCAGGTTCCCCAAGACTGTTGAGTGAGTGCATTGAACAGTAGGACTTGTTAACCAACCTATGCTTTCCCTGTTTCTCAAGCATGGCTGCAGCTCTGGCTTCCAAAGAAGGAAAGTTAACCACTTGGTGACAGTGTATGTTTTACAGTTCACACATCTGTCCTCTTGACTACAGGTCTTTAGGTGTCTATTTTTGCATAGTTCTTTCTTTTCCTTAGGAATTATTTAATTTCACAAACAGAAATTTATTTTCCAGAATAGCTCCAGAATACCATAAACAAAATGTTCCTCTGCACCATGGGGGAGGTAATTTTTCTAAGCCATCTTTGAGTAGGCCACACAAGCCACTAATGAATTCAATGTACCATCCTTCAGTTTCACTTGACACACACTCATAGCACATCTAATCTCTACTCCTAAATCTGCATTTACAAAAAATACTGAATTAATGGAAAGAAAGATTTATTATGGTCTTGGCTGCAGTTAATGCAGCCAGTTAACATTTTGCCAGTAGGAGAATAGGATGGCTCTACATTTGTTAAAATATATGTGAACTACCCTGCTTACTTGAAAAACAGAACAACAAAAAATACTAGTATTTCAGTGAAGCATGGCGCCAGTTGTCAAGTTGTTTAACTTTAATCATGCACCCTCAGTAAACGTTGCTGTGTTGTGAGACTTTACAGATTTTTTTTAAAATACTTTGTGAAATGAAAAACAATCAGCCTTTGGGAAACTGGATCTTGCACAGATTCTACTCTGACTTTTGTACTCAGATGTAGGGATGTCAAAGCAGCTCTTTAAGAGGTCCAGATCTCACACTGAGTGTTAGTAATAACCTCTGAGTTCTTCTACAACATCACAATACATACCTCAACTGGAGAAATAACCCTTAGAAACGAGAGAAAAAAATAATTGCTATTTGAAACTTCAGTTTTATCATGGTCACTTATAAAACACAGAGCAACTTACTATTTTTGGAAAGTGGACAGAAATAGAAGGTACCTTGTAAACACCAGGTTATTTACAGTATCCATAAGAAGGAATTATTATGTTAGGTTTGAATAATCACTGTAAATCTGTAGTGTGGGTATTTTCCCTACAGAACTGAGTCAACTTCAGTGACCAGAGTACTGCTGGGGAAAAAGTGAAAATATTTTTGAGGGATCCACCTTATTTATCTTTACATGCTGAAAATGCAAATGTCTACATCTGAGCCAGTCCTATTTTTCTTGTATAAAATGAAAAATCTGTTCTGCCCTAGAATTTTTCAATGAGATTAATTTCTGATCCATTTCTGTGGCCAGGAAGGACTGCAGTAGCAGATACATATGAAATTCTGGTAAATGGATTTACCTTAGAGAATATTTTGTTATTTATATCAGTATCTGTGAACACAGAAGCTTACTTTTGTATTCCAGATCCATTTTTGTAATGAGAGCAACCTGCAAAATTTTAAGACTAGACAAATACTATGAATTTAGGCTGTGGAGAATTTAAAATGCAAGGAATGTAAGATTTTAAGGAGCTTAAAATATAAATTATATAACAATCAATCAATTTGCATTTATTACTTATCTTAGTATATTTTGCATTTATTTATTACACATTTTAATATTTATTGCTTCTTTCCATATAAACATGTCAAACACTCCAATAATGTAGAGTCTCACATTATTAATCTTTTTTGTTTATCAAGTCACTGGAATCCTTCAAAATTCTTAAACTCAAGCTCACATCCTCCTTCTTTTACTTCATAGTTACAATCTAAATATCTAAATATGACATTTGAAGGCACAAATAATTTATATATTAAAGGTTAAAGGACTTTCAATTTGTCTCTGTTTTACTTCTGTTTATCAGACTGATGCTTGTTCTGGCAGCTGAAGTCTTTACATTAATTTCAGTGGAGCATGCCACTAAAAGCTCATAGCTTTATATATGCCTTAATCATCAGTGCACTTTCAGTCACAATCCAGAATGGATGATGAAATAAAATGCCTTTGTATATGCTAAATCTGTTTTACTTTATATACATACATGTATACATATAGATAGGAGTTATTAAAGAGGTTTTCTTTTTTAAAAAAAGAGAGAATTTAAAAATTAGAATAAAGAGACCTGGACAGTAAATTTCCACATTGATTTGTATTTAAGGAATTCATATCAAAGCAAGTCACTTGAGAGAACAAATATGCCATTATTTAGTCATACTTATTTCTATGTTGTTAACTCACGTGTGTTAACAGAACTGAAAGTTGCTTAATTCTGAAAGTAACAGATGTAATATATAATAGAACACTATCCTCGGGGCAAAATAGAGAGTACCACTCCTATCCACCATGAAAGCTCTCATATTAATGGGATTTAAGTGTTTCCATAGGTCTTGTGTTGAGGGGAAAGAGACAGAAAGCTAATGGGGAAAACTGTTATAACCAAATAGACTTAATTCCTCATTTTCCTCAGAGATACTTGAAAAGATTTCTATGACAACTTTAATGGATTAAGTACCAATAAAATCCCAAGCTTTTGCTGAATATTCTGAAGGTGTTCTTACTAAATACATCACATTGTAGTTGACTGTTTGATGATAAAGATTTAAATATTGTAGGATTAAGACTGGTTAATTCTTAATCCTACTCTGCTGTGGCAGCATACCACTGATTGTGCTGACAAGGTTGTGTATATTTACCATATTTATTATCAATAATTATTTAACCCTCTTTATTTCAAAGTATTTCAGGCATGTCAATCTAACCATGCTGGTATAAATTAGATGATGAAATAGTACCACATTTTGAGAAAAACTTGTTAGGGAGAGAGTGAACAGATCCTTATTCAGTGAAACCTTTGCTATTTGATAAAACTCTATGGACTTCAGTGGTACATAAGCACAGACTGCAATTAAACACTTAATTTTGTTACTGAAATGGGATCTACAACACAAACAATATACAGTGTATACCTGATAAAGAAAGGGTAACATCAGTGTAAGTGAGCATATTACAGAATCATTTAGATTGGATGATGATTACGCCTTTGGAGGGAGAAGCTGTAAGGGCAATAACCACTGAACAAAACTGGTATTAGGACTTAAAGAAAACTGTTCACTATAATAAGATTGTTTAAATTATGCCTGATTTATATATCTGAGACATGTTAACCTTGAATATTCTCTGTGATAGTATGAATCCTACATTCTTCCTCAAAATAGTTCATTAAAAACTTAATTTCAGATGAGCTTTTCCATTAATATCAAATAAATGTTTCCTACTGCTTTCTCTAAACATTAATTTTTCTTTTGTTCTTGCTAACAAAAGTAAATAATGGATTGTCAAATTCATAGTTCTCCTTTATGGATTTTTGGCAAGATTGCATGCCTCCTGTCCTCAGAATTAGCAGAGCAATTGTTCATAGCTATTATTCCTAGGGTGTAGCTTTCTTCAAGCCTTTTAATAACTTTTCTTATTTTCTTTTCTTAACTCCCTGCAGGTTTTATTTCTTTGTTTCTTTTTTTTATTCCTTTTTTTTCAGATGTACGTCATTGTATTTTCCACAGTTGTTTTGTTCCTTGCTGCAACATCTTATCAACTGTTTAATTTCCCATGTAATACACATCTCGCTTTGATGTTCCTCTCGTTCATTTGAAAATTAGAAGAGAATGACCTTATGCCATGACAAGCTATGGCAGTGCCCAAATCAAGTGGACAGTGCAGTAAAGACTCAAACCTGTTGCCACAGTTTCCCTACTGTCGTACCTTCTTCTTGACAAATCCTATTTCTCAACTCTGTCCTCCCTGCTGCAGTCTTTCCTTATCCACCCACTTGTGGACATGGTGATCATTTAACTGTCTGCGAGGCACATGTTACAAACCCTTGGGCAGGCTAAGAAGAACTTCTGCCTCTCCGTTATCAGCAAGTCAAATAATTTTCTTGTCCAGTAGCTTAAGCTCTTTGGGCATATGCTGCATGAGGTTTTTTAGGTAATATTTCACTCTGAGTGAGCTTGTCTTCCTGGAGATGCACAAGGAAGTTAGTTCATGATATTGAAGGTGCAATTTGAAGTATTGGAACAAAATTAAATACTCAAGTCGGTACATTCATGTCAAAGTGAAAGAAATGGAACCATTTTAATACTATTTTAATTCTAAATAAGCATCCTTATAAAGATCCAGGTTAATTAATCCATTTCAAGAGATAAACTGCACTAATTTTCCCTTTGTAGTTAATCTTTCTTTATAAAGGTGGCAGTATAATAATAAACTCAGTGGCTCAGAATCCACAGAGTAATTTTATTTCACTGGGCTTTAATTTGCTTGTAATTTATGGAGGAAACAATAATAAAGAAGCATATGGCTACAGATTAATTAAGTGCTATGCCTGCTTTAATAACATCAGTCACTTATTGGGTTTTTTATGCTGCTTCTTGCATTTTTCCCTTCAAAAGCTTTGTTCATTTGACTCTGTTGAAGACTTCTAAATGTTTCTGAGGCACTCTCAGAACTCAGCACGAGCAGCTCTACCACTTTATTTGAAACACAGAAGGAAATCTGCTTACAAACACATGGAAAGAACTAAGGATATTCAATGTACTATAAAAGCTAAGTTAAAGAAACGTGGCTTAAAATAGCAGTGCTTATAAAAAAACTAGGTTTCAGACTTTTAAAGCTATCTGAATTCCTTCTACTTTATTGATTTATTACAGTATAGATAATAACAGAGATATTTTGGCAGGGTATCACTTAGGTTTTCAGGATAATGTTCAGCTCCCTGAATACTTATTTTATTCACAGGTTTCATCTCACTCTAGTTAGCCATCCAAAGCTTACTCAAAAGAGGAAGATAAGCATCTCCACTTACATACTTCTACTTCTAATAGATCACCTCATAACAATTTGGAGGTTTCTCCACTGAATACAGAAGAGGTCTAAAATATGAATCACTCAAAGCTATGATTTTTAAGATAAACAATCAATTTGTTTATTCTAAAAGCAAATATCTCTCCTGGACTTTGTCTGACTTTGAAAAGTGTGATATCTGCACATATTCTAAACCCAAAAAGAAAACAGTAAGTGTCACACTCCTTTAGAATACTAAAATTCCATCCAGAATCTCTTTTGTTATTTACCTTAATTAATTATAGGCAAAATTATTTGTGAAAGAGGCATGAAAAACTGATGGAAACAAACCTGAAATAATTTCACCTATATTAGCTTTTTGGGAAGTAATCATGCAGTCATCTATTCCCAGAACCATGCCTGGGCTTTATTTGGGAAGGAGCTGCAGTGGAGCAAAAGAGAGTCCAGGAGAGACAAGAAGTCAGGGATTCATCATGTTTGGTTTTTTTTCTGTGACCTTTTATTTAGCAAGATAAACAAAGCTTTATATAGATATTAGATATAAATTTCAATATATATAGATAACAAAATATACATATTATAGTAAAAAGCCCATTATTTTTAAGAAAACAAAGAAGCAGCAATGTAGAACTACTTCAGAGCCTCATAAAAGTACTTTACCACTTGGAGAAAATGATCTCATGATGCACTTACTGAGAACTTAAACAAAATTCTCTGAAATTTTCATCTAACTGTCAACAGCCTCTTGAAAGAGTAATTTTCTGAATGGTTCAAGGTAAAAAAGAAAAAAAAAAATCATTTTCCTTTATTGGGGAAGGCATATGGAAAGTAAGATTCAAAGACAACGTGAGGGATTCATGAGGGAGCAGAATTGTTGCCAGGAAAGTTAATGTTGTCTGTCTAAAAAGTTTAAACTAAATTAAAAAAAAAAATGAAAAAATAAAAAAGAAAAGAAACAGAGAAGAACTGAGAATAAACAAACCTGTGGAGGTGAACTTAACATTTTTGCAAGATCAGAAATGCCTTGTTAAGGACTAGCCAAAAAATTCCTAGTATATACATTTTTTGCCATCTCTCATCTCTAGTCTAATATGGAAATTATATTATTAAATGTCCATAATGCTGTTTGTAACTTTTCAAAGCCTGTGCAAATAAAAAGTATTAATCTATGAAACACCCCAGAGGAGAGAAAGGGTGGATTAATTTTGTGTTGTTCAATTCACTTGTTTATTCAGTTCAATGTAAAGATATTGAAAAAGTGACACAATATGTATTTAGAATAAGAAAAATAAGTTAAATTTCAAACACTGTCCAAGTGTTTAATATAAATACAGGAATTAGAATTGTATCTTTGTACTGTTTACGTCTAGCTGTGCTTTATACATCTGGAGGCTACTATGTTTAGAGAATGTTCTTCCAGCAATATCCATTCCTTCTCTTTTATATCTTACTACCCTGTTTAATCAGGGCAAAACAGATGTTTTGCAAAATTGTAAAAATGTCTTTGCCACTGCCTAGAAACTTGAATGAGAAGACAATGAATTATGGCAGCACCTCATATGTATTTATACACTGAGAACTCTGAAATCTGCTTAATTATGATAAAGCTAGATTAGATCTTGGATCAGCTTCAAAGATTTTGTGATGAAAGTATGTTCCCTTTATTATAGAGTAATAATAAAAGAACTATAGCTTTTCTTTTTCTGTCATCAATATTATTGGATAGCTCAATGCTATAGAATTGGCTCAAAATCTCCATTGAGAAAGATTGTTTCTCTATATTATCATCAAACAATAAGTAAATGAACTCATCACACCAGAATAGAATGTGGTGAAATATGCTGACACTGATGTTATTCTTTGTTGTGATGTTAATAAATTTAAAATAGGAGTTTTTACAAGATGCTAATGTGAGATATTCAGCTTATTGGGCATCCTGTTTGTTAGCAAGATTGCTATTTTTCAAGGTATTTTATTAGATTTAGGGATTTCCCCAAAGTACTTAATGTGAATGGTAAATTCCTAGTTACTTCTGGACATTCTGGGAAAAATTAATCCTTTTTAATGCATTTGTTATCAACCAGATTTTGTACTACTTTTTCCTCTTCTTTCAGTTTTTAATACATGAGAAATTTTTTTAGAATCATAGAATCATGGAATAATTTGGGTTGCAAGGGACTTTTAAAGGTCACCTAGTCCAACCCCCCCACAATGAACAGGGACATCTTCAACTAGATCAGGCTGCTCAGAGCCCCGTCCAACATGACCTTGAATGTTTCCGGGCATGGGGCATCTACCGCTTCTCTGGGAAACCTATTACCCACCCTCACTGTAAAAAACTTCTTCCTTATATCTAGTCTGAATCTACCCTCTCTGACTTTACAGCCATTGTTCTATTGCAACAGGCCCTGCTAAAAAGTTTGTGCCCGTCTTTCTTATAAGCCCTCTTTAAGCACAGAAAGGCTGCAAGAAGGTCTTCCCGGAGCCTTCTCTTCTCCAGGCTGAACAACTGCAACTCTCTCAGCCTGTCATTAAAGGAGAGGTGTTCCACCCCTCTGATCATTTTTGTGGCCCTCCTCTGGATGCACTGCAACAGGTCCATGTCTTTCCTGTGCTGAGGGCTCCAGAGCTGGATGCAGTACTCCAGGTGGGGTCTCACCAGAGCAGAGTAGAGGGGCAGAATCACCTCCCTCGACCTGCTCCTTTCTAAGCAGCCCAAGATACAGTTCGAGGCTGCAAGCACACATTGTTGGCTCATGTCTAACTTTTCATCCACCAGTACCCCCAAGTGCTTCTCAGCAGGGCTACTCTCAATCCCTTCATCCCCTAGCCTTGTTGAATTTCATGAGGTTCACATGGGCCCACTTTTCAAGCTTGTCCAGGTCCCTCTGCATGGCATCCTGTCCCTTGGGTGTGCCAACCGCACCACTCAGCTGGGTGTCATATGTAAACTTGCCGAGGGTGCACTTGATCCCACTGTCTATGTCGTTGATGAAGATATTCAACAGTACTGGTCCCAAATCAAAGCCCTGAAGCACACCACTTGTCACCGACCTCCATCTGGACATTGATCCGTTGTTGATCTCTACCCTCTGGATGCGACCATCCAACCAATTCCTCATCCACCCCTCCGTGGCAGAAGCACACCTTCCCCCCC
>RSEF01000001.1:174996828-175021051 GCA_003993805.1 Himantopus leucocephalus | reverse complement strand
CTCCCCCCCCCCCCCGCCTCCAACAAGGGCTAGGGTCTTAACATAGAGGCCATTGGCACTTTCACACTGTTACTTTCACACCACTGGCAATGCACCATGATTAGTGCACCTTGGTTGGGTGCAGACCAGCTCTTTCTTGACCTTATTTTCATACCACCGGCAGTGCACCATGGCTGCTGCACATATCACATATGCACCCTAGTCAGGTGCAGACCAGCATGCACTACCCCCCACCCCCCACCCCGCAGTGGCAGGAAAAGGGAGGTGGGACCCTTGATCAACAGGCAGGGTCCCCAGCCAAAGGTGTGCCTTGGCATGGGTGAGTCTCGGGACCACGACCAATAGATGACCCCAGTTCAGATCCAACCAGGCTATAAAATGGGGCCCTAGCCGTACACTCCCTCCTGCGTGGAGTCCTGTGACACTCGGGTGGAGGTTAAAAGAAGGTCAAATATCTCAAGTGACAAAGCGTTCATGTATAGGCAAGGGATGGGTATTCCATATCCCCATTTACTGCCATGGAAGCTTAGACTCATCACTTACGTATTGACCCTTTCATGCAGCCACTTAAATTTAAATGCCTAAATCTAAACTGGAATTCCACCCATGATTTCTATTCACATTTAGATAAAATCAATTTATTCCTATGGAATTCCTTCTTCATAATAAAATTACATTTCTGGCAGGTAACGTCAACTTTATGTAGTTTGCTGGGATTAAATCCAATATCTGACCACCACTAGCTTTCAAATGCTTCAAATGTGGTATAAAACAGGCAGAACAGTAATCCTTGTTTATTTCCTCTATCCCATTGAATATTATATATTCTTCATACTATGCTTTTACCACCTCTCTTCCTTCTTTTTCAAAGGAAAGTAATTTAATTCCATCTAGCCTTTTGTATATGAAAATCTTCTCTATTACTATTAGTGAATCTCTTAATTGGTTCTCTATCATCTTTTTTAACCTCTTGGTTGGTTGTTTCACATAGCTTTCAAGGTCTGAACATTATTTTGCCTTCAAAGTTTTCCTTTTCTCTTTTCCTATCTCAACTTTAAATCCTTCTCCAGTCTTCTGCCAACAGATGAGCACTGAACATAATCTTCAATGAGTTATCTGCAGCTCCTCTTTCCTAAGTCGATGCAGTAGAAATAGAACACTTTAAGATACATGAGTACCGAGGTTTTTCCTTCAAGATCGCAGTTTACTAGATGAATTTCCAGAACTTCAGAAAGTGCCTCTAATCATCTGTGGATAATTTATTTGTGTGCAAAACATTGTCACGGGTTCAGCTGGGATGGAGTTAACTTTCTTGCTGTCAGCTGGTGTAGTGCTATATTTTGGATTTGGGATGAGAAATAGTGTTGATGATAGCACACCGGTGTTTTTGGTTGTTGCTAAGTATTCAAGGCCTTTTCTGCTCCTCACACTGCCCTGTCAGCAAATAGGCTGGGAGTGCACTAAAAACTTAGTTTTAGGGAGGGGACACATCTGGGACAGCTGACCCCAACTGACCAAAGGGATATTCCATGCCATGTGACATCATGCTTAGTATATAAAGCTGGGGTAATAAGAAGGAAGGGGGGAAGGGGGGGATGTTTGGAATTATGGTGTTTTGTCTTCCCAAGTAACCATTACACATGATGGAGCTCTGCTTTCCTGGAGATGGCTGGACACCTGCCTGCCAATGGGAACTGGTGAAAGAATTTCTTGTTTTGCTTTGCTTGCAGGCGCAGCTTTTGTTTTACTTATTAAGCTGTCTTTATCTCAACCCACAAGTTTTCTCACTTTTACTCTTCCGATTCTGTTCCCCATCCCAACTGGGGAAGTGAACAAGCGGCTGTGTGGTCCTAGTTGCCAGCTGTGGTTGAACCATGATAAATACATACATATTGTTTATGAGGGATGCAATTAATTTTCAAACAGTTAGAATTGGCAACAAAAGTTAGTAATATTTCAGGGAAAATACTGCTTCTCCTGTAGTGCTTTGAGTTTAAACTTGATTCCTAGTCTACCTTTACTCCCTTGAAACATGAGCAGTACATCACTAGTTACTTGTGGAACAAGTACTGTGCACTGTGGTGTATGTTAGAATTAGACAGTTAAAGCAGACTACCTAACAGCATAAACTAGTATAATTCTAAATACTAAAATAGTAAATGCTAAAATTATTGTCCTTTCCCTTCAATCAAACAACTTAATGATGTAAAAGCTACAATAGCATCAGGAATAGCAAAGTGCTGGAAGAGGGAGAAATAGTTATAGAAGATAAAAATTCCTGCTTATAATTTTTAAAAATGTCCTGATATATAACTTGCAAGGAAAGGAATAGTTACTGGAAAGCAAAGCTTAAACTTGGCAAGTGAAACTGCCATCAATAACTGTACTATTAAAGTCACTTAATGAAATTGTGGGCTGATTTTCCAGGCATCTGAGGAGCCTGTATAACAGAATAGATTAAGAGAAAAAAGTAGGAGCACAGACTTGTGATAATGAATAAAAGTTTAGGTTAAGAGCCTAGTTTGGAAAAAGTCTGGGACAAAAGACTTCTGGAAAGCTGGGGCACAGGAAAGAATCAATCATGTATACAGATGAGAAATTAGGAGTTATTACAGTCCAAGCAACAAAAAGAAAGCTCATATGAAAAATTAAACTGGCAGAGAAATAACCTGTTTTGGCAAGGTAAAGAGAGAGGAGACGAACATAAGAAGTGATTCCTTTTGTCTTGGAAGAAGATTGTGCAAATTGGAAAGAGGAAAAGATAAAAAAGTAGAAGAAAGCAGCAGAGCAGGTTGGAGCTGGATTTGCAGGAAAACTTGGAAAACTAGGAAAGCTGAACAGTCAGGACTGGATCTGAGATAAGAAATCATGTTCATCTAATGTGATTTCAGCTGTCTGTAATCAAGACATCAACAGTTGAGCTACATGCACTACATTTCCCTTACAGACAAGTGAAAAGAATTTTTTTCCATTTAAGGGATTCTAGATGCCTGCATTAGAACTGGGCACCTAAATATTACAGTCAAGACTGACAAAAGTATCTGCTGAAGGAGTCAGGATTGGAAAAAAACACAACCAAAACCAACCAAACAAAAAAAACCCTGAAGCTAACTGCAAGGCTTTTTCTTAAACAGGAAGAACCTAGCTCAAGGGAAAACACTGCCTACTAAATTGTAGAAAGAAATCTAGAATTCAAAGTACTATTCCTCAGCTGATACCCTCTGAAGTCTTTTCCCTGTGGAAAAAAATGTCCTTTTTTGTGTTTGTTGGTTCCTATCGTAGCGATGGGGTGATTAGTAGAGCACACAGGAGAATTGGGTGGAAAGAGGGGGAAGAATTAGTTTGGGTTTTTTTTTTTTTCAGTCTTAAGCAGTTTACATTCATTCACACACACAAGCTAAACACTCTGGTGCAATAACCTTATTACTATTGTAGATTAAAGAATTCCATAGTTCAGAAATACCCAAGGAAAGATTTTCTGTGTAACCACAATTAACTAACTCCCTTATACTCATACTTACACATTCTGATCTAGTTTGTAATTAAATTGCTGAACTTTATTGAAAACAGTAGTTGCCTTGCTTTTTTNTAAATTCTGTATAATGTGTTTTCAGTTATCTGGAAGCTATTTATGAATTTGAATCAGATCAAAAGAGAACATGGTTTCTTATGTTTTGGGGTTTTTCGGGGTGTGGAGGGGATGTTTTCATTTTGATTTCTTTTTTTCTCTCTTTTGGAAGAAACAACCAAAACCTAATTGAGGTAGAATTCAGAAGACTTCCAGAGGGTAAGTAGTGACATGAAGGAGTGGTGAACTAACAATGACTGTGACAGTATGCTTTTTACACAGTAGCTTAATGGATAAAGTTGACAGGCAAGTTGTGGAAAAAACGAGGTAAAACATGCACATATACACACACAAACATATATATTTGTAAAAGTGCTTTGTAAGCTGAAAACTGTTTGAATAATTTCTGAATTTATAGAGCTACTTGATTTGGCAAACTCACTTCAAACATTTACTTGAGTATTGTAAATATTTACCATGGGGAGATATGTTACTGTATAGTATAAACAATTTCGTAGTTGAAAAAACTGTTCGATGTAAATTAAAAATCTGACTTTGTGTAACGGAACCATATTTCATTAATAACATGCCCTTATTTGTAAAGTAAGTGACATGTAGTACTGTTACATGTCTCAGCTATGAGAAACAGTGGAACAGAGTGTGGTTTGCAAAAGCAGAGGAGAGTATGGATTCTAATCTTAAAAGTGACAAAAGGAGCAAGACAGAATTAGAAATTTTCCTACTGGAGAAAATTATAGGCAGGTCTTTTTATTCCTTTGTATTTGAAATTTCAAATAAAATTTGAGAGTTAAACAAGGTGATCAAGCATATGTTTTCTGTTGTTTTACATTAAACAGCATGAATTAAAGTGTTGTAAAAAGTAAAGTGGAGGAAGCTTCATTTCAGGTGGTATGTGTTCACCGGGAGTCTTGGATTTTTATTGATGTGATTGACCTATGTTGAAGTCTGTAGTGCCATGTTTCAGTGCTATGTTTTGTGTAGTTTTCATAGTTAGAATAAATTTAGGTTGTGTATTTGTCCCCATGTTGCAAAGGAGAGACAACCTTAAAATACAAAGCAGAAAAATTATCAGCTTAATTAGCAAGGTTGTTGATGCTTCACTTTCAGTGAAACTCACCAAAGAACTTCTAATATGGATTCAATACCTTCCTCTGCTGTTTCTCCTTACTTGTAAAGTTATTTCAAAGGACTTGACCCACTAAAGTCCAGCAGTGCATGAAGAATAGAAAAAGCCACTAGTATTTTATTTTTACTTTGAAATTCTTGAAAAAAGCATAACACTGTCACAGTCCCACATAACAGCTGTTTCATATTGTAGATTTAAGTGCTAAAAATTATGTCTCATTTAAGCTCTTTTTTTTTTTTTAATCTCCAGTTAAAACAGTAGCATACTGGATTGGAAAATGGTGGGTGCATTTCTTAAATTCATACTGTGAAAGGAATCTTATGTTACATTGCTTGCAATGTTTCAAGTAAAAAGTTAGAAGTCTGTGTTTGTTTAATGCATACCTGATTTTATAGCACAAAACTGGAAATCTCCATGTGGGTAAATTAGGAAGGTTTAAATGTATTTAATGAAATTTAGTCCTGGGGAAAGGGCTGGTTGAAAACTCATCTTTACTCTTTTAGAATGAATACCTTAGATCAGTAGTAGATAAAGTCTGGGATTAGTCGAGTCCCATATGGACGAACATTTTAGGTGCTCTTGTCATCTGTGTGGCTAATTGTAATCAGTTTCCTTTTCTAGGTTGGAATGAGGCTTGGGCAATCTGTTTGGAGAACATATTTGGAAAAAGCGCTTTCAAAAGAGCTATTCTATAATAGCTGACATGATAGTCTTGCTATTTTCTTCTTGATAGCCATGGGATACTTTTAGTCTTCATTTTTTTTCACAGCATTAAGGATTAAGACAAGACAAAAGATGGTTAGACTTTTGTTTTAGGTCTCCCTGAACCTTCTCCTTAAACTGAGCTTCCCAAAGAAAAGAAAAAGGGTCTTTCTGAACTAAAAAAGCCATATTTTATTAGAAAATGAACTAGGATAATGTAAATAGTTTGAAACAGAGGCCACTCAAAGTGATTAGATAAGACAGAATAGAGATAAAAGGGACATATAAGGAAATATCTCCATGTACACTGTGATTCTCCGGACTGGGACTTGCGTTCACATATAGTTTTTGTCAGCTCAGTAGCTCCCTAGGTTCCTACAGACTCTGTCATNCACTGTGATTCTCCGGAATCACAACACAAACATCAGTTGTGCGGTAAGCACCCTGACCTTCCCTAAAATCTGGAAACCTTTTTCCTGAGCTTGCTCATTCACTGCCAAAGGCAGACGCAATCTCATGTTCTCTCCAGCAGTCCCACCTCATTCAGTCATCATGTTTTTAAGGGAAGATAGCATAAAAATGAAAGGAAACAGATAAAACACATTATATTCATCACAAATGCTAAAACTTTTTACAAAAGACAATGTTGAACGGAGGGCTTCATATCATCACTCTAGGCAGCTCAAAGGAAAACAATGAAGAAATGAAACCTAAGATAAAAACGTTAAGAGTAGGCATTACGGAAAATCAGAGGACTTTAAATTGCAAAGAACCTCTGGAGATCATGAACACAGGACTAAGTTCAGAGGTACATCGGGCTGAAGGCCCTGAAAGGCCTTGACCATTAATGTTTTCCAAGGATGAAAATTTTACCACCACTCTGGGCCTAATCACTGTCATTACAAATTTTTATTCTCCTTATAGTTAATCAGAATTTTTGCTGCATCCATTGTTTCTTGCCCTTTTGTGTGTACCTGTGAGAAAAGGCTGGCTCCATCTTTCTTTTAACATCCCTTCATGTTCTGGAAGGCAACAATAAATCACCTCCCTGTGTCATCTCCAGGATAAACAAACCTGTCTCCCTCAACCACTCCTTGTATGTCTTGTGCTCCAGGCCCTTTAAGTGGCACTTACAGACTCTTTCTCACCTGTTAGCACTGGCCTGGCCTGGGCGTCCCAAATCTGGGCATACATGACCACCGTAACCTCCCAGGGAGGATAATCACTCTCCCCAGCTTGCTTTTGCTGAGGCCACCCTTTATGTCTGGAGGCACACTCCTACCGTATTACCTGGTGGTTCAAACTCCCCCCCCACCACCAGGTCCCTTTTTGCAGACCTAGAAAGCCTTCGCCTGAATCTAAAACTAAGTGCCTGTAGACACGTCACTCCCTTGTGACCAGATTACCTGGTCTACTTAGATTTAGCGTTTATCACCCCTACTCTGGGTTAGTGTGAAATAAATCACTAGAATATGTTCACTAAATTTTACTAGGAAACCTGGGTGAACAGCTTTGCACAAATGAAAATGGGCAACATCTGCCTCTATCTCTGATATAAAAATATAAACACTTTTCTTAACAGAACAGAGCTACCATCAAAGTACTGAAAATGAACTCCCTGTAAATTTATTTTGAGAAATTTCTTAAATACAGATGCGTAAGCACATATTTAATAATTCCCTACTTAGTGCCTAATCACCCTGGGCACAGGATCTTGTTGATTCCTTTCTTTTCTCCCGATGCCTTAAATACATTAAGAAGGCAAAAATCATTTTTTAGTTTCCTAACCTCAGACGAAATTAGTCTGTGGCAGAATTTCTATCAATTTAAATGATGTTTGTATGGATAATTCAGAAAATTGTGCATTCAGGTGTGTAACACGTAGCAAGTTTTGGGAAACATTTACTGAAATTTTGCCTTTCAACTAAACAACTGATACACTAGAATTAGGCATGTTTCAACACATGTTCTGTGGCAGAAATTTTTAATTCTATTTTATATAAGAACATAAAAAAATAAAAAAGTTTGTTGATCAAAATAATATTTATGAAGTGTAGGTAATGATGGCATGCTGAAACTACTAAGAAAATTCTCAGTTTCATTATGTAATACCACCAAGAAAGTCAGTATACATGACTGCACGAATGCTGTCAACTGGTCACCAGAGCTGAGAAATTCTATTATCAGCTTCTGTTGGAAAGGTTTTCCTATGAAAGATTATACTCCTAAAGCAGCAGATGAAGGTCCTCTTGAGAAAGGACACTCATTCTCTAAAGAAGGCCAATCCTTTGCTGACACACCATCTTTGGAAATGATTCAGCTGTTTTATGCTACAGAACTAGAGCTGTTGAAATTAATGAATTTGCTTTCAGAGAAGGTGAAAGGACTGATGTACACTAGCTTTTCTGCATGCTAGACTTATATTACCTGCCTACTACAAAGTCAGTCACTAAAATCTTAGTGACAGTTTTTCTTCACCCCTTCTTTAACCTAAATACAGATTAGCACCTTGATTTGCTCACTGACTTTTGACTATGAGCTATGAAGTCATTCCATATTTCTCAGATCAAATGTTCCTCAGGTTAACTCCGTATGGAAACAATACTGAAATGTGTCAACTCCTTTTTTTTTGCTCCCTCTCACATAAAATCAAGTTCTTAGGGAAAGGAAATCCATTAACAGACAGTCCCGAGTGTACAACATTATTCTCCAACAGATAGACATACCACTGGGGGAGGGGGGGGAGATTCCACTATTCTGTTGTAAAGATTTTTTAAATAAAAGCCATGTATGTGGCTCATTATTGTTATAAATTTACGTTCCAGGGAGTGTGTGTTACAACAATTTTCCAATATTTTAATATTTTGTATTTTTACAGTATTTGTAGATTCTGTTATGGCTGGAAATATTGGTACATAGTTATCAGTCTCAAAAAGCTACATATTTTTTCCCATAAAAAAAAGTATGGGCATAAATGTTTTCCTTTTAAAGTTTTCTTCATGAATTGCTCAAAAGGCACAAAAATATATTTAATTCTCTTAGAAATTACGTCATTTAGTAGAAATATGCAGATGTTTCAGTGTCTGATGCCTTTGTTTGTTTCTTTGTCTGCCTCCTGGCATGTTTTATGTGGAAATAGCCTTCCTAAAATCTAGACTATATCCCTATATCCACTGTAACATAAAACAGGAAAGCAAACACAGCTGTAAATAGATTAACACTGCAAAATGTAAGAAGAAAAGATCTATAGAACACCTTGAGTACTGCTTCAAAGTGATATAAGACTGGATTTTATATCCTTTTGAAGAGAAAACAAATTAAAAATATTCTAAAACAACAGGGGGCTAAAGTTATATGGAGCTGAGTTTTTTTCTTTCTGTATTGCAGCATGAGCACAGTGTAACAAGGGAGAACACCCCACCGCAGCCATGCAAGCAAAGAGATTTTGGTTGGAGGCTCAACACAGGAGTGGTGAGGAGAACAACATGTGTGTCAGATATAGCCAGCATGACAAAAGCACAGTGCTCTGCGCACAGTCTGTGACCAGATTTTTCTTGTCATGTTGGAAATGAGTAATGTGAGCAAGATTGCTATTAATGTTCTTTGGCGTGCTTACAGGTGACAGATGTCTTCTGTTCCAGTCCTGGGAAATATGCATTTATATATTTTTCACGAAAAGAGGAAAGAGAAGGGAAATGTGTATTAGGCCAAAGAATTGGAATGCTATTAAGTTAGTTTTCAGTTATTTTCTTATTGTTGCTAAATTGCATCCTAAACATAAATTTAAGCAGAATAAAAAAATAAATGTAAAGTTAAGAAACACTTTGTTTTCTTACATTGGACAACTAGAAAGGTTTCTCTTTTAGCACAAGCTGTTCTAACTTGTAATTTATTCTGAAAGATTTTCCATGATAAACATGTTTACAGATAAAAAAAAAAAAAAGAACCATCTATTTTGCCAGTCCCAGTATATTTTTTGATGATCTATGTATGGATGCAGATCTCTTTTAAAGACTCTTTATGATCTCTATAAAAGGGTACATATTCATGCCCAAATTCCAGGACAGGGTGATTTGCGATGTCCTTTTCGGTTTTGCATTCATGGAATGCCTTTAATGAGCTTGCTGCATCCATTGAGAAAAGTGTGAATGAGATCATCATGCTACATTTTTTTAAAGTTTGTCTTATAAATTGAAAAAATAATACATATACATCTTCATGAATCTTGAAAAGAATAAGATAACTCAAGGGAAAAAATATTCTGCATGTGTAGAAGTTGAGAGATCTTTTAGTATATTGTTTAACAACAAGAAATGAGTTGAATACTAAAGAATTGTTATTTTATCTGAAGCAATCAACATTTATAAAAGCATTCATAATTCCATCTAAATATATTTTTAAAAGATGAGATTGAATCTACAGAAGTTTTCGTCCTCCTGATTTTTTTCATTATATGTTTCTATGAGCAGCCTGCATCTGCAGTGGAACAAATCCTTGACCAGGCCTATATGATTTTGACTAGTTCTATACAGAAGGGTAGTGTATTGTTTTCATTCTATTTCTGCTAATATACAAAAACATATGTGCATGGGAGGGGAAGAAGCAACAGTGAAAATAAGAGCTTAGGCCATTTGAGAAGACGTAATTTGTTATCATTTTCCTTATTTAAAAAAATACATTATTCACATAATTTTCCGTTCTTCTTTAGAGTTTAAACAATGACATTTGTATTCTTATCTGTGGGAATACAAAAAAAAAAGGAAGCAGCTATTTTCTGATTTTAATTTAGTGCCTTTTGTTGGTCTATATTAGCATTGCTTAATGGTATTTACCAACTTGTAGTAACTTTACAAGTGACAGAAAAGCTAGCGCACTTGAGAAAAATACGTTGTTATGTACAGGCTATTCACAACACAAAGTTTTTTGAAATACAAAATAAAATATAGAATTCATTCCTGCAATGTGACAACAGAAATTTTAACGAAATGAAACTGGAGATGAATTTGAATCAGAGAATTGGACCAGAGAACTGGTATTTGCTTTCAGTGACAACATTCAAACTAGTCATATATTTCTTTAAATTGAAATCAGCATGTCCAAATCTTGTGGCCACAGCCTGTAGCCTGGCTCTAAGGGAGACAAGCTTCTGTTCTCGTGAGGGCTAGCAGGACTAGCTAGCAAGCTAAGATTAGTAGTTTGCATCCATACTGAAAAACTCAAATGTCTCTTGGCTCTCAGAGATGTTGAAAATGCAACAACTTCTTCTGAAGATTAGTCTGTCCTCCAGTGGTTTTTTTTTTTCATGTTTTGCACAGGTGTGTTTAATTGTTTTCCTCCTATTAGCTGCTGTATCCTGGTTTAAGCATCTGTTTTGCTTTCTCAGTAGCATAAGGGCACCGGGCAGCTGAAGAGACTTACCTTCTACTACCAACACGTAGTAATTAAATTGTCAAAGCAGCAACATTTCTGAAGCAGTAATAATGTCATAGGGACGTATTTCTTTCTAGTTACAGAATAAAATGTTACAATATATGTGGGTGTTTGCATATATATACACACACATTTACATATATGAGAAAGAGAAAAAGAGAGAGGTTATATATGTCTGTAGCATTCTATATATGTTTGCATATATATCACCATGCATATTGTATATCATATTATTTGTATATGCAACAATGTATTCTGCACAATTTTAATAACTACACTATTGCATCTTTCAAATTAGGTCTCTGTTGTCTTTTGTAAAACAGTATTATCACAGGGTGAAACTTAGTCTTTCAAATAAAATACGTCTGTCCAGCTTTAACTGATGAGATGATTCTGACATGTGCCAGTAAAAGAAAAAAAAAAAAAGCCACAAACATAATTATCACAAGGGTGTTACCTGTAAGCACTGCTAAATGAAATCTGAACTACATCTGCCCTGTTTGCAATTAAAGTATGTGTGGGAAAGAAACAAAACACAGAGAAATGGTAACAGCTTTGCATTCTTTTAACACACTTGGGCCAGAGGCCAGAAGGTGGTAGTAAACCAGAAAACAAATGCTAATTGACTTTATATATGGAGAAAGTCAGAGAGTTTGGCCTAGGTGGACATGACCAAGGAGGCAATTGGCAGCTTATGGCAACTATTTAAATTCAAAAGCAGTAAATAGTTACAACAATAGGCCCTAAGGTGGGGGAAGCACATCTAGGGATTTTCAACAGCATCACAAAGCAGGAGTACAAGATAGGTAAAAGCCAAACTTCCTGCCAGGACAAGCTGGTTGCTCCTCAGAGAGTATAGTGCCTATTGCAGGCAGGCAGGGGCTTAATTGCTGTGAGTGTATATCCTGCACAAAATCTTGGATCCTCTGGGTTCTGCAGAACAGAAACTTAGGAAAGAGATCTCTTTCCATCTGCTACACCCATCCCATCTAAAAAATATATTTTATGACACTGACCGGTGTGATTCTGTTTTTTCAGCTACCCCACCCTAAGTTCTCCCATGGCAAAAGTTCATAGACCTTATCAGCCTGTCTTCTTTTATGATGACTGAACTAGTTCTGATGCAGTTGAAATGCAATCATCCTCTTCTAAATCAGCTTACTTTTTTTTATTTTCCACAAAATAGCAAGCTGCAATTAGAAAACTTGACTGAGAATTATCTTGCTTGGGTCTATTTCCTTCATTTAATTTGGAAATAACAAAGGAGTTTTTTGGTTTTTTTTTTTTTTTTCCACAGCAGGGAAACATAAAGATTTATGTCTAGCCATTTCTCTTTGTTTTCAGACCTTAATAAGGTTTTGTTTAAAGTAAAACTGCTCTCTTGTTAAAACAATCCTGACTTTCTCAAAGTAGGTTAAATAGAATTATTAACCCATAGCAGATCCCAATTACAAAATAGAAAGTTCAAAGACAGATCACCTCTTGGTGATCCATTCCATACCTGGATCCCTCTGGCTGAAAGATGAAGAACAACTCTCTCCTGTTCCACCATTTCAATTTATTCTGTTTTTTTTCAAGGTTGTGCTGCTCCCCAAGCTTATTCTTGATCTGTGGGTAAAATGTCTAAAAAAGTCTTCAAGAAAACACCCTCAGATTTTACTGATTCATGACAAGAATGATATGGTTTGATACCAATATGTTACTTTGATGTTAATCGAGAAGAAACAACTTTGTCTTTTGTTTGGTGTCATATAGTTCTCCCAATATTTTCTTACTGTACTAAATATTTTGCAAGGTTGTATTCTAAATTTGATAGCAATGACTGTAATATTAGACAATGCACTGTAGTTTTTAGGACCTTTATGAATCCACATATTTAAATTTCAGCACCTTATATATACACATAAGAATTCTTCATTTGACCAAAATTAGGTATCTGCTTTGGGCAAACCAAGTAACTTGCCAAATTCCTTTTCAAAATCTCAACTATAAGTTAGTTAAGTTTAATGGAGTTCAGAAATCCAGCTACCGTAAAGATACACACATTCAGACACGCACAAAAAAATGAATTCTATACTGTGAAATGGAATCTGGGCCTTAATGTGTGTTTTTTTGAAAAGTTTTCCTTCTGAAAACTGGGAATATTCACTCTTATTTACCTGAAAAACAATTTCTGTTATGATATATGGAGTAATCTTGTTAAAGAGGTTGTGATGTATTGTTATTGCAAGCAATAACATGATTCAAGTGAAAAACTTCTGGAAAATATAAGGGTCATACCTTGCAGTAATGTATGTTTTGTGTGGCATTTTCACCCGTCATTCTACTGATATCAAAGGAATTAGCATCAACATAAGTGTTTGTCGATACTTTGCAGAACCAGAGCTTGAAAAAAATCACAGTGGTCATCCTTCCTCCTGTGCAGACTGCAACACGATTGTAATGGGCATCTCCAAAACACTGTATTAGATGTTGATGTGAGGACAGCTGTTATTCTCCGGAAATTACCAGAAGACATTACTTTGAAACAAAAAAAAATTTCAAGTATAAATTGAGATTTGTGTTATAAAAGGATGAACGATTCCCATTGCTGTTAAATCATATGTAATTTCTTCCAGTACCATAGAATTTAAATTTTCTTGTAGGACAATGATCCTAGTGATAGAATAATTGTGGGGTTGGAGTATATTTTCCTTTTTCCTTTCTCTTTTTTCCTTTTTCTTTTTTTCTTCCAGGTTTAGAGATCCCTCATGTTTAAAGGGTCTTTTACAGGCTCAGAAAAATCTGTATCGTAGAAAAAGATGCAAACAAGAATATTTATGTTAAAATACAGAGGATGAAAACCATGAAATAATCTAGAAAGATTGTTTATAGACAAAACTCAAAAATATCTTCTAAGTTTGTATGGTTATGCTCCAGATTTCATGAAATACAAACACAAACTAGACACTTAAATAAATTAACTTTCAGTTGTAGAATGATCATGTTTATTACCAATATGTTAAAGTTTCAATCTAAAGAGGTTCCAAAAAAAAACCCAAAAGAACGGAGTTGTGCGAAAGTATGATGTAATGAAAAATACATGGTATGCCACATGCATTTTTCAAATGAGTGCAGTCTTATTTGATGAGTAAACGAGCAATAATGAAGGGCTTTGTCAAATTTTATGAGATGATGGAAATCATGTTTTCAGTCACATAAGTAGGACTGTCTTTTAATCAATTTAATGAATTTAATACAGTTGTTTCAGTAAGATGATGAAGAATATCAAAAGAAATGTAGCTTTTTCTAAAGATTATCAACAGAAACTTTAATATTTAAATAAAATTTTAAGAAAATAAACTTTAATTTAAGTGGGTTTTGGATTAAGTTACTATTTATGGGGCAAATGTCCTTAGTACCATTTGAAAACTGTACTGTTTTGCTTCTTGTTTCTTACAGTGTGTCTGAACTTTTCAGTTTCTCTGTTACACTATTCATGTGATGACAATATACTTGCCATTTTCTAGACAGAAGAATCTAATTTTTCCAGTGCTTACTGAAAAGTACGATTTATTTTTAAATTCTTAGCCAGCAAGGTATCAAATACTTTTCTATGTTTATTAAATATGTCAACCTTAGGTACTGATGTATTAAAATTAATGTTTACAAAGCCAAATATAATGCTCTTAAAGAGACTGTTTTCAACCTAGGATATGTTTATATGATCTACAAAGTCTTCCACTTCAAAGGCTGAATGAGTTCTTTGTAAATGGAATATTAAGGCAGGCAAATCATTTCATTATCTGTCTATTACATCAACACATCAGGATTCCTTCTGAATGCAGCCTGTTGATATTCCCCTGTCTTCTTTCCAGCTGGCAGTTTCTGGCACTCCACTGAATTTTACAGTTCATAGTAATCTCAACAGTAGAGTCCATTCATAATCTTACACTTTGAAAGTCTTTCATATAGTGTAGGCCTAAATGCCATACACACAAACAAATTCTCTCAGACTAGGGTTCCAATAATATTTTTGGCTATTCATTAAGGGAATTTTAAAATGTCATATATTTTTCAATGCTTATCTCATGTTCAATTTTTTTTCTTATTTACAGTATATAAATCCAACCATACATTTTATTTAAAATTATTTTTTAAAAAGTATCACTGCGCATAAATTTGTGGTGCAAAACCTACATGCCTGATCCCATGTATATTTCTGAGCATGCTTAGTTTCTTACCATTTTTCTTTCTTTCCTTTGTTCAGAAGACAAAATGCATGTTCTGTTATCTTCCAAACTTCACAATGTGGAATTTGGCTTGTGGCAGTTCAAGTTCTATCTGAGCTAGGATATATGTTCTGCTTTATGGTGACACTTGGCAAAACATATAAAATTAAAGCCTGACCTGCCCATACCCCTCTTTCACTGACAGATTCCCAGAGGCAGGACATCGCTGAGCAGCAACTTCCTTTTAAGCCAGGTTTCTCATTTGCTCTGGGTGCCAAGGTTAAGTTCTTGAAGAAGATTCATCCAAACAACTCTCTTGAGTGTCTTCCCTGAAGGGTGCCTGCTGTAGCATCAGTTTTTAAGAGGCAGGGTTGATGAACTCTGCATTTTGAAAGGGAATTATGTCATTATTTGTAAGGGAAACAAAGGAATGAAATGTCATGAGTGGTGTTTATTGGGATTGGTTTTGTGTTTTTTTCCAATTATGAAAACAATTTTTTCGCAAACGCATCTTACTTTCACTAAGTATTGTTC
Organism: Himantopus leucocephalus; assembly: GCA_003993805.1. Lineage (NCBI taxonomy): Eukaryota > Metazoa > Chordata > Aves > Charadriiformes > Recurvirostridae > Himantopus > Himantopus leucocephalus. The sequence continues at coordinate 175,005,459 of RSEF01000001.1, read as the reverse complement.
ATAGTGCAATATCTGACAATAAGATCAGGAATTTTAAAGAATAAGGAAATTACTGGAAAACATTCGATAGATTTTTAGGTTAGATGTTTACTGGATACATGCACCTCTGAAGTATCTGTGTTTTCATTTGCTGTTCATTTTGACATTTTACCATTCAGAGTTAGAAATTTAAAGACTGGCAAAAGCATTCAAAAAACAGAAGAGAGAGGAGGAATTTGTATACTATAATAATGAGGTTAGAGTTTTAAAACACAAGACTTACTAACAGCAAAAATACTGAGTGTGACTCTTAGACATAGATATGTAAAACTCAAAAAGCACAGCATGAAAGTAAGAGGAAATGGCTATGACCACAGTCCGATAATTTTAACTTTTAGTGAAATTGCTGTGTTGTTAGCTTCTGCTTTTTATGCTAGCCCATGAATTGTTCCCTGAAGGATGTTTTTGCCAAGATTCATTCCTCTCTTTCTTAGTGTTCTGCTATATGATTTAGAAGAAAATATTTTCTAGGAAGGGGAATCTTTAAAATGGCCATTATGATCTGCAGAAAAGAGCAGCTCTTACATCTTTTGTATAACCCACTGTATGGAACTAAGAAAATGTTTTGCTTTCAAATTCCCTAATTGCTATAGATTCACAGAATGGTTGAGTTTGGAAGGGAGCTGCTCAAGTAGGGCCACTTAGAGCCAGTTGCACAGGACCATGTCCAGACAGATTTTGAGTATCTCCAAGGATGGAGACTTCACAAGCTCACTGGGGAACCTGTTCCAGTGCTTAGTCACCTTCTCAGTAAAAAAGTGTTTCCTGATGCTCACATGGACCCTCTTGTGTTTCAGTTTGTGCCCATTGCCTCTGGTCCTGTCACGGGGCACCACTGGAAAGAGCCTGGCTCTATCCTCTTTACACCCTCCCTCCAGATATTGATGATAAGATCCCTTGAGGCTTCTCGTCTGCAGGCTAAACAATCCCAGCCTTTTCTAATCGGAGAGATGATCCCGTCCCATCCCTTAATCATCTTGGTGGCCCTTCACTGGACTCTCTCCAATATGTCCATGTCTCTTTTATACTGAGGAGCCCAGAACTGGATGCAGGACTTGTGGTGTGTCCTTACCAGTGCTAAGTAGAGGGGAAGGATCACCTCCCTCAAAATGCTGGTAATACTTTATCTAATGAAGTCAAGGATATCATTAGCCTTTTTTTTTTCAGCAAGCGCACATTGGTGGCTGATGTTCAACTTGGTGTCTAACAGCACCCCCAGGTCCTTTTCTGCAAAGCTACTTTCCAGCTGGACGGCCCCCAGCATATGTTGATGCATGGGGTTGTTCCTCCCCAGGTGGAGGATTCTGCACTTCCCCTTGTTGAACTTCATGAGGTGCCTGTCATTCCATTTCTCCAATCTGTCTAGGTCCCTCTGGATGGCAGCATTCTGCCATATCAGACGTTCCTCCCAGTTTGGTGTCATCTGCAAACTTGCTGAGGGTACACTCTGCCCCATCATCCAGATGATGGGCCCTTTGGGACCAGCCATTCAGCCAATTTTCAATCCACCTCACTTTCTGCTCATCCATCCCGTACAACAGCTTGTCTGTGAAGATCTTGCAGGACATTGAAGTCCAGGCAGACAATATCCACGGCTCTCCCCTCATCTACCAAGCCAGTCATTTCATCACAGAAGTTTGTCAAGTGGCTCAAGCATGACTTCTCCTTGGTGAAGACATGCAGGCTACTAGGTGATTTTCTTGTCATTCTGGAAGTGGTTTCCAGAATTAGGTGCTCCTTCACCCCTTCATGATCTGACTAAGCTGCTTCTCTTCTTCTATCCCTGTTATGTCAAACAGGGCTGAGAGTTCTTCCCTGTTATGCTAATACAAAATGACAATAAGAAACATTTAAAAAGTCAGTTATGAGTCATTCACATAACTCCAGAAAGGTGTGCTATGTTGGGAAAGAGACAGCATGCAATGTAAAATGGTATAGACGTACCTGAGGATAAGTCCTAAGCTAACATAGAAACCTCGGGATTTGTAGTTGTATCAATTTGGTACTTCATTTGAGTTAATTGTCCCTAGTATAGCTGATACAGTTCTGTGCTGTTCTGCTTCTGGAATTACAGAGGGCTTTTATGGTGCTATAGTACAATGTATGGACATACCAATAGATTTGATGTTGCACTGTGCTGAGTGCACGTTCTACTGCACACTAGCCATGTCCACACTAGGCAGAATTTGTCCCTACATCTTCTGTGAACTTTTTGTGGTGCCCCTTGAGTATAAGATCTCATAATTTTGTATTCTTTTTGTGGCTTGTGTTTGTTATATATTTGCTTATATATTTTGTGTGTGTATGGCAAAGGCATATGTGTTGGATGTCAAAGGTAACAAGAAAAGCTTTTATGAATAAATAGGTGACAAAAAGATGACTAGGGTAAATGTGTCTTGCTCAACAAGACAGGGAACCGGGATACATAGGACATGGAAAAGGCTGAAGTACTGAATGCTTTCTTTGCTTCAGTCTTTACTAGCAGGGCTAGCCTTCAGAAATCTCAGATCTCAAAAACCAAGGAAAAAGGAAGCAAGGAAGATCTACCCTTGGTGAAAGAGAATCAAATCAGGGGATATTTAAGCACACTGAACATACATAAGTCTGTGGCACCTGATGGGATTCACCCATGAGTGCTGAGTGAGCTGGCAGGTGTCGTTATGAGGCCACTCTAAATAATCTTTGAATAATCATAGTGATTGGAAGAAGTACCCAAAGACTGGAGGAAAGCAAATGTCACCGACATCTTCAAGGGCAAGAAGGAGGACCCAGGAAACTACTTGCTGGCCAGCCTTAGCTTTATCTCTGGAAAGTTTTTCAGCTGATCCAGGAAACCATTTCCAAGCGAATGAATGACAAGAAAATCATTAGTAGTAGTGATCACGCCTTCACCAAGGGGAAGTCATGCTTGATGAACTTAATAAATTTCTATGATGAAGAGTCCGGTTACTGTGCCTTTACTGTTTATGATGCTTCACAAAATCCAGAAAAGCTTAAAGTGGGCAAATGCCACCTAATTCTTCATCAGACTGTATCTCATCTAATCATGTATGTTTGACCCAAGTAGAGCCTATTAAAATGTATTTGTAAATGCCACTAAACAAATATAGGAATATTGTTTCAATTTCTTACAAAGAACAGGAATGTGTTTATAGATAATCAAACCTTTGCTTATTTTGATGTTGATTTTTGATCAGTAGCTGATCACTCCTTTTAAAAACATAAAGATTGTTTTTCTTTTTGATTTTTATGTAAGTCTCCAATGTAAATACCTGTTTTATATACTTGCATACTACAGTGACCAAAATATACAAAAAGACAGGAGCATAGACTTTTATCTGATGTCTTGTGTGTCTAATTTAGATCATGGCATAGGAGCAAAGGCAACTGATTTCTTATCCATGTGTTTCCAGTGTTCAAACTGCATAACGCAATCACCAAAATGTTTCTGATGTTTTCTTTTCAGATTCTTAGAAAATTGCTACTTTGATATATTAGTCCTCTTCAAGTAGCTTACTAACTTGCGAAAAATTATGCCTGAGTTATTTGAAATATGATATATATTATACAAAGAAAAGAAGTTTTGTAAGAAAACACAATAACAAACAAGCAGAAAATAAAATCCACAACAATAAATCAGAATGTAATTTTTTGGGGGAAAAAATATTCTAAAAATGTGTCAAACAGTCAAACTGAAAGATAGTTCTGCTCTCATTTATCAGTACCATATGTAAATGTTAAGACTTAAATTAGTTAGTTCTGTCACTAATGAGCATTTGAGGAAAAATACAACCCAAATACTACCATGCATTGTTTTTTGTGTTTTGCAAAAACAGTTACTTGGGATAGAAAAAATGAAGATGACCAATAAGAAGACTGAGGGTTTCAAAACATTCTCTATTCATATGAAACAATACTTTGAGAGAAGTTACAAATGTAGAAGAAAGCACGAGATGCAGCATTTCTCCAAAAGGATCTACAACTCTAAACTTCTACAGTTCATTAAACAAAGGTGTAGCTGCCATCTGTAGAGAAGTACTGCAGACTTCAGTTTCCCTTTGCTTAATGTGCAACTTATTTTCACTCTAGAAGACTCAGGTATGCCAAATATAGGGAATTAGAGGAAGGAAGCAACTTGATAAAATAAAGCTGTAAGAATAAAAGAAGCTATACCTTATGGAATACTAAGAACTTTCTGGAGTTAGGGTAAAGGGCTGTATGTGAAATATATTAACCTTCATATATTGTATAGAATAGGAACCCTGGAATATGTTTTCCCCTTTAGCTATCCCAGTGCTATGCCCATGTCATTGCAACAAGCTTTGTAATAAAAATGCAGCTACATATAATAGCGGCAAGAAGCAAACCACATCACAAAAATATTTCTGCATCCAATCATACATTACAAACAACCATCATTTAAAGACAAGTAGTCCCAGCTGAATTATTGTTGCAACAAAAGCAATCTTGACTCTGGGAATTTTTGCTTAATTAAATTTTTGGCCAATTAACAATGACTTCTGATCATTGATTCCAGTACTGGGGGCGGGGGGGAAACAGAGTATAACCAAACAAATACTTAAGTAAATAACTTTCCCTCTCCTTCTCAAAATTCAACTGAAGACAAGCACCCTTTCTGATTCGTTGTCTCTACTTCCCTTGTGTATCACTCAAGGTTGTACACAGTCTGTCCTGTTTTCTCCAACGAGGTGACAGGCAACGAGGGTTGGGGTGTGGGGTCACATGCATTAGTGATTTCTTACTTCCACTATTTGCTTCTTACCATTTCTTGTGCTGCTTTTTGCCTATCAATTTCCCTGTCTTGGCATGGGTTGCTGATGGACCTCAGTCCCTCAGGCATCACCCTGCCTCAGCAGGGGCCACCTGTGGACCACAGTCCTTCAGGAGTGTCTCTTCATTGGTATGGAGTGCATCCTTTCATGACTCCCTCTCCAGCTGTCTCCTCAGCAGCCTCTCCCTCCTCCTGCCCCTCTTTCTTGAGTATGTCTGACCTGCGGCACCAAAGACTCCCCTTAAGAAATACTATTAAACCAAATTTTGAAATGCAAAGAAGCAAACTTAGGTCACAACATCCATTGGTAGGATCCTCAGTTGCATTGCTCAGATTCTCATAGTTACCGAGCTCTTTACAAATCCTGAGGTTCACAAAGACCAGAAATATAAGACATCCACATGAATATTTTACTTTTTTAGATGATATTCTAAAGGATTTTTTCATTAATAAAAGAGAGTAAATTCACTAATACAAAATTTTTACTCTGATGTTTCCACAAATGTAAAGAACTTGGTAGTGTTATCAACACCAAAATTTCCTTCTATGTTAGGAAAAAGAGACTACAATAGCAAGTAGCATGGATCAAAGGGAGCAGACCTAAAACCCAAAATGTTTGTTGTTTGGGACCTGATACTTACTTTGCTTTAGACAAACTATAGCCTAGCCCCATGGACTCAGTGGCCTTTTGCAGCTGGAGTGCATCAAGTATCCACCTGACTTTAACTTCCAATTCAGCAGCATCTGGAAACAAACCAGTTCCTGCACACTATGTTGTGAAACAAAGCATAGTAAGTGTATGCAGTCAGGATATTTGATTAACAAATACAACCCTGGTAAAATGCTTATGTCCAGGAAGTCCCAAAAAACAATAAATATACACGTAAGTCACATATGGCAATAAGTTTCTAGCACATTCTGCATTGCAGAAAGTCTGAGAGCACTATTCTTTCATATCACCCCAAAATACATCTTTCTTTTGTCCAAATACCTTGTCTCAGGGGAGTCTGACTAGCTTTACTCTTCCTCGTACGTATGCTTCCTGCAGGCTACAGTGAAATCTCATGTTTGAGAACTTCAGAATTATAGCACATGCAAATCAATAGCAAGGTGCGCACAGTCAACCCAAAACATCCTATACAGAAATCCAGTAAGGAAATTCATCAGTTGTAATCACACTGCATTAGAGATGAAGGCAGGTTCCTAATGTAGTGTCAGCTGCACAGACTGCCAGATGTCAGGACAGACATAAAAAAAACCCAAAAAACCCAGAAGAGAAAAGGTGAGTGAGTTCCTCAAAATGAAGTTTTCTATATGACTTACTTAGCCTGAAGAACTGAGGAGGCCAGGCCACTTTCACAAATTTATGTTGAAACGCTTAATCCAAACTGCATATCCAGTGAAATAACAATCCTGGCTATAAAAGAACGTCATGATCAGACACAGAGCTGGTGTAAAGCTACATGCAACAACTGGCTGAAATTCCTTTAATGTTCTGCAAACATGACGCTTTCTCTTAAATCTATTAGCTGGAAACATAAGTCGTATAACCTCATAAATCAGACTATTTTAAGATTAGTAGGATTTCAATTTTCTCATTGCCTTAGTATGATAGCCAAATAAAAGCCAATGTCCTTCAAGAGGAAGTATGACTGGTCTGAAAAGTGGTTCAGTGTCAGCTACAATTTGCTTTTTATTTGTCTATCAGTTTATTCCATTTTTCTTCATTTTCATTATTGCTATTTGCTGATGCAGACAAAATAGCTCATAGCTATATAATTTTTTTTTTTTTTTTTTTTTTTTAACATATGCAAGCAGAAATAAAATGGCAAGAGGAAATGGCATTGTGGATGCATGCATCTGTGTGACAGATCAAAATGTTGATGGCCATGTTAACTGGTTTGCAAACTGTTACAGTTTATTTGTTATACATCAGTAATGTCAAGAAAGGTACCTTTCTTTATGAAAGGTACTGTTTTTGAAATAACCTTTAATGGCCTTATTTTAAACATGCATTGTGTACATTTAATTTTCAATGAAAATTGCCAGCATTTTTAAGCATTTTCTGTGTTATTATTATGAATCATCTTTCTTTTTTTTAAGATCAATCCTTATAATTCTTTTTAATCCCATACATAAATGAAAAGTATTACCTTTAAAGAAAAAAAGGATTCAAGAAGCTTTACAGATTTGACAAAAATACAGCTACATTGCAGCTGACTGTGCTTTATGAGTAAATGGAAAGATCACAGTCACATATCAGTTCACACCTCAACGCCTTTTAGGTGCTAAATGAAAGTTGAGCTCTTACTATCATTTATTTTTTATATAATTAGTCTTATTTCCAACATATAAAGAAGCAGCTTCTTCTAAGGGAAGTTCATGGCTTAGGGCGAGAGCCTGAACATTTTTAATCTCAGCGTGAGGTCCATGTCCAATCTAAGGCCACATTTTAATGAGCATTTTTTTTTCACAGACCTTTCCTTTTCTGTGCCTAATCTCTCAATAGAAAAGAAAGATCAAATGCACATTTTCTTTAGCAATGGATTTTTCTGTTAGTTTTTAAGTATACTATTTGAGAGAGATTTTTCACTAGCCAACAACTCCTCATCACTGACCAGCAGAAAATATACTCTAACTTTCAGATTCTGTCCTGGTTCACTCCAAGAGAAACCTATAACCAGAAGAACAGAACATAAGGGGGGGAAAAAAGAGGAAAAAACCCCTACAAACCCCCGCCCCCCCGCCCCAACATTTGCACAATGTGATTAAAAGCTATCAATAACTCAGGTTTTCATGTTATAAAGGATATATGTGCAAGCAGAGTTGAGCAACTGTCAGAAGATTGCAGATTAGGAAAGAGTTTCATCTGCAAATAGGAAAAAAGCTACTCTTATTTGGGTGTTGTTGCAATTATGCAACAGTTCTGCTTTCTGTATGAACACTTCTATGTAAAAATAGCTTTCTGTTATTTCCTTTCTCATCCACCATGTTATTCAACGTAATGACAAGAGTGTGATATACAGAAATTAGACTTCTCACTGCTCCTTAACCATGCAATCCTCTCTTTTTACAATCATTCTCCTTATTCAAACTCTGTGCTATAGATTACTTTTTTATTGTCAGTCTCACTTCTGATGTTATCTGTCCTCTCTGAAACATAAACCTAAAATAACCAATAAGAGTATGAATACTACTGTCTGACACCCTAGGTTGTCAGCTCCTTCCAAATAAAAGTGAGACCAGTGACAAAGATTCATGGATTTTTTTGTAATGAACATTTCTCACATTCTAACATAGGTATTGTCTTGGAGTAGGTGTCTAACATTTTATTTTATTAAAACAGTTACATGAAACTCAAGTATTACTCAACTATTTTCCCCACATACTTGATACTGGAAAACAACGTGATATTAAAGAAGATGCAATATAAAGAAGGGATTCGTGATTTCATTTTAAATTAACGTATTAAAAAAATATTTTGAAATTATGGTTATCTCACCTGATAAAGATACAGATTAACTAATTGATCTGGAAAACTACAATTGTATCCATACTCTTATGATTCACTAAAATGTCAGTTTCTTTAGTCATGAAAAATGGACTCTTACCCTGCTTATCCATAATTCTGTTGCAAAGACTATTTTCATGGTCCTTTGCTTTGACTCTGAGCCAAATTTAGACAGCGTAATCAAGTGCTGGGGCAGGGGTGGGGGGAAGAGAAGAAAAAGAAGAAAGGGAGGGAGGGAGGCAGGAGAGGTAGGAAGGAAGGAAGGAAGGAAGGAAGGAAGGAAGGAAGG
>RSEF01000001.1:174982156-174995828 GCA_003993805.1 Himantopus leucocephalus | reverse complement strand
GGGCTGTGAGTGCACATTGTTGGCTCACATCCAGCTTTTCATCTACCAGTGTCCCCAAGTCTTTCTCAGCAGGGCTGCTCTCAATCTTTTCACCCCCCAACCTGGGGTTGCCCTGATCCAGGTGCACTTGGCCTTGAACCCCATGAGGTTCACATGGGTCCACTTCAATGAGCTTGTCCAGGTCCCTGTGGATGGCATCCCATCCCTCAGGCATGTCAACTGCACCACTCAGCTTGGTGTCATCTGCAAACTTGCTGGAGGTGCACTTGATCCCACTGTCTATGTCACTGATGAAGATATTGAACAGTACTGGTCCCAGTATGGACGCATGAGGGACACCACTCATCACTGATCTCCATCTGGACATTGAGCCATTGACCATTACCCTCTGGATGTGACCATCCAACCAATTTGTCATGCACCAAATCCGTATCTCTCCAGTTTAGAGAGAAGGATGTTGTGGGAAACTGTGTCAAAGGCCTTACAGAAGTCCAGATCAACATCTGTAGCTCTTCCCTTGTCCACTGATGTAGTCACTCCATCACAGAAGGCCACAAAGCTGGTCAGGCAGGACTCGCATGGTGAAGCCATGCTCGCTGTCTTGAATCACCTCCCCGTGTAGTATAGTGTGGAATGAAGTACCACAGTATACTACAAGATCTCCAGACTGCAGGACCAGTTGTTTGTGCATCCCATAGCACTCTTTAAGACTACTCTTCTGCACCCAAGGCCTTCCACTTCAATTTAGTGTTTTGGACAGGACCTGGATGTCTGCTGAGGGGGTGAAGAAAAAAGGGCTAGGAAATAACTGACAAGAAGCCAAATACCACAAGAAGCCAAGCCAGCAAAATATTAGAGCTTGCATTAGACATGATAATTGCAAAGCAAAGGTTCAATCCAGTTTGAAATGTACACACTTAGAAGAAGATGGAACAAAGGATGTATAAACAAGATTGACTTTATTTTTATTTAAATTTTACATACAATAACTTTTATTCCAACCACTGAGGCCAACTGACAGTCTCACAAAACAGTAAATCTTAAATTTATTACAGCTAAAAATGCAGAGAGAATCTCTGAGAACAGTCTACACTTGTTTTAATCTTGAAGAGTGTATTAGGAACCACAGTAAGAAAAAAGCATATAAAAAAGTATTTAAAAATGCAGTGTTGAGTCCATTTACTATAATACGGTTACAGATTCTCCAAGAATCTCCCCATTACCAACATTTTAATGGTTCTTTCAACAACAAATTAGCCTTTATAGCTTAAAAAACAGAAATAAGAATCTTGCAAGTAGCGTGGCAGGCTCAGTCTCAGTAGGTGAAACATCACAGAACACTGGTAACATTCACGATGGAACCCACATATTTCCATGTGTATCAGGGGCGTTAGTGTACGGAATATTCCAAATCCATGGTTGATCTGTAAATCAAAACCAAAACATGATCATGACAAATTCAGTTATTAAATGTAAAATTTTGATTCTCTTCCTCCCCTCCCTTTGGAGGAAGAGGAAGGTAAAAATTCCCACTCGTTTTCACATCACCTCACGTGCTACTTCAGTTTACTGGAAATTTTTATTCAGCTATTTTGTAAAACGGCAAGATCTAGAGTTTTCAAAAGGCTATGCTTCCCCCCCAAATATTATTTTAAATATAATTGTCATAACCCAACACACTCCCCACCAGCTATAAAAGAATTGTATTTCAGACAATATACAGGAACAATTATGCAGCTAAATTTGGTTTGGCCCATAGGCAACAAGTTTTGTCCTGCATCTCTCTTAATCCAATGGAATTACAAGTAAGTGCTGTAAAGTATTAGTATTTTTCACAGGGATAGTAAGAATTCAGTATCTAAGAATGACCCTGCATGAACTCCGAAATGTTCAAATTCACACCTCATTTCTCCAAACATTTTATTTTTTGATAAGCAACAGGTTTGCAGCAGACAGTTGCCTCCCTCCACTTCTCAGAATACAGAAGCTATTCCCACTCTTGGGAAGGAGAAAAGGCAACGCAGCAGGAGCCCCCTGCCAGCTCTGCAACCTGCTCTCGGCTCTTCCTCCTACCACATATGCGTTGCAGAAAAGCAGCTGGTCTACAAAGCCAAGCTATTATGCTGCTTCTCTCAGGCTACTCCTACTGAAATACAGAAGAAAACTCCTTCAATCCTTTCAGTGATTTTCTTAAATAAGAAGTTTACATAAATCTAGCTTGCTTCTTTTCTCCATCCACAAAATGAGCCCTGAAGGAAGACAGTGACATTAATCTGTCACAATGCAGTCCTGAGTAATGTGCTCTAGGCAATCCTGCTTTGGCAGGGGAGTTGGACTAGATGATCTCTAGAGGTCCCTTCCAACTCTGAAAATTCTGTGATTCCGTAATCTGTACAACGCATAGATTAAACTAAATTGTACTGAGGATGATGGGAGTAGTTAATTTGTCAAAACCAAGCTACTCATCTACACTATATACTATGTATACTTGATAAAGAAGATTTGCTACATGCTTGTCAATTGAAATTTTAGATAAGCTATTGATTATGATTACTGTTGTCCAATTTTAAGTTTACAGTGCCAGCTCTCACAACATATGAAGTAAGAATTACCGTAGCAAGAAGAGGAGAGTAAGAAAGTGACAGAAGCAGTAATAAAGGGATGTATAAATTACACAACAACACACTGTGACAAGTACCACACCAATTAAACATGGGGCAGGGAGAACATTCCTACCAAGTACTCATTATTACTTGCTACTAGAGTGCGTTTAATTCTAGTACTGTACTTCCATATGTCGCAGTAAAACATATCCCAGCTATGCAAATGTTTTACTACTGTCAACAGACAATTTTGTAAGAGGGAAATAGGAAAATGCTTTAAATTACAACAAAATTGAATCTGCTTGACTTGAAAAAAGACTTTACGTGTGGAGTTTATGAAGACTGATAGGGATGTTACAAGTCACGGGAATGTGATCAGAGAAAGAACAGCCTGTGCATCAAATGCCATCTTTCACATAATGTTATTTTAAGAGGGCAATAAAAGCAAACATCCATGTCTTCCCTTGATTTAAAATCAAGATATAGCTTCTAGGTGGAAGAAGTAGTTGGCTAGTTTTTGGTTACAGTGGATAGGTGAATTCCAAGCACAAAAAATAAAAGACATCGGAAACTGGAGGAAACTATAGCACTTAACTCACAGTGCACTGCCAAAAAAGGTCTCTAGGTTTCTGGGTCAACTGCAGGATATCCAGACTCTTGAGCGAGCTCTTTAAAAAAAAAAAAACAACAAACCCAAACCAAAACAAACCCAAACCGAACCCAAACTAAAACAGTTACACCATTATTTCCTTAAGCTTCTTTTATCAAGCTCCTGCCTAAAAGCTGTGTGTACCTTTTGTATTTTAGGTAAATACCTTACCACATAGTAAACATTAATAGCTATAAGAATGGGTACAGAATAAAGCGAATGTTGGAAAAAGCACTGAGGATTTCGAACATACATTCAGATTTGATCATTGACCTCTATCTATAACATCAGAATCAATCCAGTCCCACTCAAGCAATGCAATCCATCACTTGCAGTACATTATGCAGCTTGGACCTACCTGTCCATCTTTGCTGCCATCTGCAGTTACTCTGTTTAATTCAGCAAAACATACAGGCAGAGGAAGACTTAGGTGTACAGAAATAACTTCAGTCACCTTCAGCACTCTGAGAGGCTTCAACACCTAATTTAGTTTTTTTTTTGTTGTGGCTACCTTAATAACATTTTCTTAAGGTAGCTATTAATGTACTTGGAACTTCGTTTTATTAATGGCATGCTGTTGGTTTAGTGAAACACCTGATACTATTTCAATGAGCCACGCGTAAAACTATTGCTGAAAGAAATTATAGTTCACCTATTTTTAAAATGTCAGGTCCCTTTTAAAATTATTTGTATCTCTTTTAATAGTAGCTATAGCAGCAAAAGAAAGACAATGACTGTGTATAAACATTGTATGACCATACCTGCTTACTGTTGCACACTAAAATGACTGCCAAACTTTTAAAAATTAAATCCTTTGATCTTCTGGAAATAAGAAGTTTAACTGTTCCCTATTTATAGCTCCACTATATATATTTTTAAAAGTGTGCTCAACGTACCTACCTTCCACACCTTTCAAGTTCAGTTCTTAATTTCTGATACTCTAATTTTGTCTCAGCCGCACCTTCTCTGAATTAGTGTTATCTAGTGAGCCATTAGCACTGCTTCCTTCTTGCCTCACTTATAAGCAGCAGAACTCTAGCACTAGAGTTGGCACACAGTAAAATGAACAGGGCCATTCCTACCCCACTGCTACTTTAAGATTATCTGAAATCTCAGACAAAGCACCATTTCAGTTATTCTCAGGCAGACTTTTGAAGATTCTCTCACGACTGAATAGACTATCACATTTCATTTAGAGACAGAGAGGCCCTGGAGACAAGTTTTTTCAAGTACACCTGATTAATCACTCAAAGAATCCCCCACATTTTGAGATCATGTTACAGAATATGAAATAATGAGCTGCCAATGGTGCAAGATTGTTTTGCAAGTTTTAACAATAGTATTTTACATATTGTGTAGGTCAAAAACAGGCTGGCAAGCCATCTCAAAACATCATGTTCTCGTAAATATGACAGATGGTAGTACAGTATGTACAGCCAAAATCAGAAAAGTTTGTGAATTACAGTAACATGCAATTGAATAGTAAAGCTTAAAATACAATTAAAGCATCTTTGTGATCATCTTCCTACAGTAGTTTAAAATACAAGTGTCTTTTGCACTGTGAGTGGAGATCTGGATGAGAGCTATTCCTGGTTGTTTTCTGAATGCAGAGACTGGATTCTTACATCATCTTTTGCAGTATTTCATGCGTCTTCCAACTGAAAAATATAGCTTTGAAGTAGTAAGTGTTCATGTATGTAGAAAGGTTACTCACAAAAAAACAGAGTTCTTCAAGTCATTCTACATATACATTCTAACATGGCAAACTTACTCCCTGCTGCGTGAGGCTGGGAAGTTCTCCCTTTCAGCATTTACAGCATTTCCCAGTCCCTTTGTATAAGCATGGCATTTATAAAGGAACTCATCTTGTTCCTCTCACTGCAGAAATCATACCTGAAAGATCTCAAGAAGGAAGAAAGGCAGATGGGGTATAGATGTGGGATCTATAATAATATTCACAAACAAGGTAATAATTCCTGAAGGTGAGGACAGTGACCACTCATTGCGGGGCGGGGGAGAAAGAAAAATAAACCAAAACCCAGTACTGCAGTTTAAAAGCAGGATTTGCTTTGTTTCTCAAAGAGTTGATGTGATGAGGGAAAAAAAAAAAATAAATCATTTGCACTTTTCTGAGGCCTTTCCCAAGTTGTTCTAAAAAAACCCACAACCCTTGATGTACTTATGCAGTAGAGTTCCAAGTTCCTCCCATACAGCAGATGATTTCCTCAGTCAGTAAACTGTGTAATATCTAAATCACAAATTAAGTGATATTCCTTGACTACAGTGATCAGCTTCTACCTTTTCCCATGCAAAGGTACAAAAAAATCCTCAGGCTGTATCCCTTTGTGTAATGTAAGTCTGTTGTAAGAAACTTCTCAATAGAGTAAAACAAAAGCGACAGGGGAATCAGTCCTCAAGCACTCTAAATGAAATGCTGTGCTTTCATGAGAGGATCAGTTCAACTTGCATTGGTAAGAGAGATAATAGCAATATTGCAACTGAGATGTGACAATGGAGCTCAATGAGAAGATAATTTTACACAACGAAATAGCAGTACTCATCTGAAAGATTCTAGAGGGAAATAAAAATCTGAGTATTATCAAAGGCACAAAGAAATTTTATTTATAAAGATATCTTGCTAAGTAAGACTGGCTGTTGTGTGCATGTTTCCCAAATACCAGATGGGATCATTTTCTGTTTTCCTTCCAAGGAACTCTCAAATTATATTGCTGGTCTATAGGTTTCTTTTATCTTAGTATCATCAATACATTCAGCTTTGTCATAGTCTTTTTTGTTATGACAGCATGAATCTGCTGGCTAACAACAGAGGAGTTCAGAAGATTGTTCTATCTACATAGTTTATCTGTCAAGATACTAAGTAGTACTATCAGCTACCAGATAATTTTATTTTTTTAAATTCTTCGAGTCTTCTGCCCTGAAGATGCATCTGCCACCCACAAATGGCCTTCTGCTGTTCAGCTGACTACTGGAGGTGAACAAGTGCAATTGCTCAAAACAGCAATTTGCAAAGAGTTGATAGCATACGTGTTGCACACAACAAATGTTATCTGCTGAAAATTAATGAGGTCCTTTGTCACTTCAGAGTAGGAACAATCTTAATCTTTATTTTAAAACTGCCAGATGTAAAACGTGCATGTTATTCCCTGCAGCGAGAGAAAGATGCAAGCTATGTATATCTCGCATAATAAAACTGCTTTGTGCTGGTAATTTAGAACAGCTGGGAAGAAATAGACTAAAGGAAAAATGCTCAAGTAGAAGTTCTCCGTGCAACCTCAACTCTGATCTGTTAGGATGACCTATTGTTACATTTCCTCAGACTTCAACTACAAGTCTTGCACTCTGCACAAGACTGATCAAATCACATATAAGTTCAACAACTAGACTGGGCATTGTCCATCTATCCCGAAAAAGAATAACCAAAATACAGTGCTTTTTAAAATTGTTGGGTTGAGCAACTATTGAAGCAAAATATTGACCATCTGGTGAATTTGCCATCTCATGATGATGCTCTCAACTACGGATCTGAAGCATATTTTGGAAGATCCCTCTTAGCCAAACACAAGCTTTGAGCTCAAAGAAATTGGCTAGTAACATGTGGCAAATCAGATGAGACAATCTGGTGTCTTCTTCTAGTGTTCAAGTCTGTAACTCTATCAACACACAGAAGTGGTCAAACTAAATGGTGACTCTGTAACTCAAGCTTCCTCTCATACGAAGAGTTAATTTCTTCACAGTCATTATAAAAAGCTTGAAGGAAAACAGGTTTTGCTGTCTACTCAAATGTTAACAGTTGGACTCTGGGAGGCCATCTGAGGAAGCATGTGATGTCAAGCTGTCTTAAGAGACCTTCAATCTCAAATTGCAGGTTTACCAGTCAATAACACTTCTTTTGGTTCCACCTAGGAAGGAAATGGATGCTAACACAGACTGAGATTGGTTCCCAACCCCCACTCCCCACCCCAGTATATGAACTACAATGACAATGTATACTTGCTGCCTGAAAAAAAATTGAAAACTAAACTTCTAAACATACTCAGGTTTACATTTACTATTGCTCTGAGTGTTAAATAAGTGAAATATTTTCTATTCCATATATTAGTATCACTAGAAACAAGACTAGCTTTTAGTTGTCATCTTCTCAGAAGGAAGGGTATTCTCTTAGAGTTCGTACCATATTAAGCATACCGAGAGGACGAAGTTCTCCAAAAATTCATACAGGATGCTGCCAGTAGAGTTCTTTCAAACTCTAGAAAGTAGGTTCCATGCAGCTATGCAATACTAATCAGAAAAGAGGAGGTTAATGAAAAGTGTGAATGACTTCCCCAGAAGTCTTCTTTCTTAGTTTCTTCAAAAATAGTTTAATTATTTGACAGAGAAAGTGGAGAATTCTAGAACTTTGGAGAAAAAAAAAACCAAACAAAGATGCAAGAAAGGTAGAGACCACTTACAGGGACATATTCCCCAGAACTTATCTGACCTCCTGAGGGTACAGCAGTAAGAAAGGATTCCTCTAGCTTAGCTGGACAAAACACTGATCTGTTCCTTTAGGCACTCTGTCACTAGTACAAGGCAGGATAAATAAAAATTATCTCCACTCTTTAAATAATAGGATAAACACAAATATCTAAACCTATCAGAGCTGGAGGTAAATATACCATGAAGTTTTTCTTGTTTTTATCCAACAGAACAGCAGTTTATGTTTAATAAAGGAGATGGAGTATTACTACTTTCCTGAAATCACTACAAATATTTACCAAATGTAATTTCACTATACTCCCAGTTCCCACTCACTGAAAACTAGACAAAATAACAAGCACTGAATATCCGAAGTTACAAGGAAACGGACAACTTGCTCTTCCACATAAGCGTGGCAATGGAATACTGAACAGTGAGCAGGGCCCTTCACAAGGGAGAGAGCTGTTCCTGTGAGACATGTTACAGATCCTTTTGTGCATCCTTAAGAAAATGAAATCACAGCTGTCAGAGGTTGAAAACTTCAGCTAGAGAACTAATGAATTGTTAAGTGGACCGTTCATTTCTCCACAATGCTTCGACCTGCATTAAAGAAAATTTCCATCTCATTTGCCCACCATTCTTCCAGCCTCTCATAGCACAAGATTTGACAGCTTTAGCCCCCAGTTACCAAGAGTAAAATAGAGGAAAATAATGAAATACATTTTAATACATTTTTACAAATTGTTACGATGGCTCAGGAAAGAAATCTTCAACAAAGAGCAAAATCAGGAAGATCAAATGACTCTGGTTGGCACAAGCAGATGGAGTTTACCGGTCCATGTATTGTAAAATATGGCTCTCTGCAGGTTTGAAATACAGCTGAAAACTAAATGAAAGCATCGGGAAAATTTTAAATATGTTATGTGTGTCAGAGGTGATACATCATAATTACCCTACCAGTGACATCTTAAAGCACATCAATACATTCCTCAGTGACTATCGCTTAGCCTATGACTATGTTTCAGTCAAGGATAATCCATCTCTCTGGGAGAGAAAAACAGTGCAAACCCAAGAAGTTATCTGTCTCACAATGATCTCAATTTATATTCTTTAGAAATCTTTGCAAGAAAAGGAGAAGGAAAATCATGATTGTTTCCCCAAGAGATCCTGTTTTTCTGTTTTGCCTGAACTTGAGTTTTAGAATGAAACCCACTGACTAATGAGGCAAACCAGGCAAAAGTGGACAAGTCTTCTGCATTTTTTTTTCCCTCCCTGTTACATGGGGTGAGAGAACAGGTGTAGGACAGGAACCAAATTATTTCATTATTATTGAACTTAATGCACTCCAATAGACTGCGGATCAACCTCATGAATTATTATGGATAAAACCAGAGAGATTATTTACATCATTTACTGATGAGTTTATCATTGTATGTACTGAGGTGTATTTTATTGCTTTTCAAGATGCATTTACTTCACTGTAAGTTTTCACGCTGGAAGTCTAGTCCCATCTGATAAAAACCAATTAATATGACAGAAAGCCATTGTGACAGAATGACAAAGAATCTCTGCAATTAAATTATTTCCACAAACTAAGGAACTGTTTTTCTTTCACTTTGTTACATTATATAATAATATAATTCTGTAACATTAAGTATGTCTGATTCAAGATTAGAATTTGCAGAAGTATAGGAAAACACAATGTATTTTAGTATACCCATCTTCTACTTAGAACTTACATGGCAATTGTATGGCCTTGCTCTTGACCATCTGTTCACTATTCCGCTTGCTTCTCCTCCCTCCTGCTCCTGATAGGATTTTTCTGATTATATGAAAATGACGTGTAACTTGCTTTCCCATGGTTAGAGAATCTGAGTTTGTGGAAAAACCCCCAGAGCGTTTTCTCTTTCAATTATAGGGTTCAGTCAATATGGTTTCTTCACAGAAAGGATAATTACTTGCATTTCTGCTTCTCAAGACGTTATTAAAATAAAACTATTTATATCACTCTCCAGAGACTTTGGGAGTTGATAACTGTATTGTTAAGGACAGATTATTTTATGAGTCCATCCCGTAACACGGGAATTCTTTAAACATCTTTTCCACCAGGAGGCTGAGGAACTGAAACAGAGTATTCAGGAAAAAGATGTGAAAAGGCACAGGCAGCTGACTTTGCCTCCATTGCCAATGCCTAGAAACTTGAATTCTGACATCTGTTCATATCACGGGAGAAAGCTGAGACCCAAAAGCTGAACTACAGACAAACGCGTTCTCTACAGAAATAAGATTTCCATACAAAAAGTGAAAAAAGTTATTTGGAAAAAAATCTTCACATTTAATTGAAATATGCGTAACACTCACTGACACAGTAGGTTAAATGCAGGAATTAAAGCAAGAACAATATTAATTATATAACTACATTTTTGTGCGAGGAATAGTATTTGTAACACATTTGAGAATACACACGGATTCTAGTTTTTAATCTTTGTTTTAAAATTGCCAAAAATTTAAGTATGACCTTTTATAAAAACCTTCCAAAAAACATCAGTTTGAGCATTAGTTACCAAGCAGGCAGAGCACAACAGTTAAAACTGGCTACACATACGAATTCATCCACAGGTGTAGAAGTTCACAGCACTTACTGTAACATCAGCTGATAACCTGACCATTTAAGAGCTGGAAGCCAGGTCAACAATAGATAGTATGTAACATATTCTCCCCCTTTAGTTAGCTAGTAACCCCAACACAACCCCTGCCACCCCTCCCCGAAACAACATTAACAGTACTTAAATGGACAGCATGTTTTATACCATACAAAACAGTATAATAGATTGCATTAACATTTCTACATTGAGCCAGTATTTTTTCTCTGGGAAAACTGAAGTGCCATTTAAGAATTCTTTTAGTTAAGTAGTAAGCTCTTAAAGCAGAAAAATCATCTTTGCAAGTTACAAAAGTCACATGCATCATATTGAACGGGTGAATGCCTGGCTGTGTAGCTGGTGCCATACTCCAGGTTTTGGCTTCTATGATCATGGATCTACCTGTGAGAAGCCAGTTTTTTTGGGAGCTGATGGTATTCACCTAACCAAGTCAGGAAAGACCCTCTTTGCCAACAAGCTGGCCAGACTTGTAAGTAGGGCTTTAAGCTAGAATCAGTGGCGAAAGGGGATGGAGTTTTGAGCAACACAGAAGAGCCAGGGGCTGCTGATGCATTAGGAACCAACAGGGAAACACCTGTGAAATGCTGCAAAGGAATTCATGCTTGTTCCTCTAAAAATGTAACAAGGTCAACAGCCCAGCTGAAGTGCCTCTATACCAATGCACACAGCAGGGGTAACAAACAGGAGTTGGAAGCCACTCGACAGCTAGAAAGCTGTGATCTAATTGATATCTCTGAAACCTGGTGGGATGAATCACATGACTGGAGCACTGCAATCGATGGCTATAAACTGTTCAGAAAGGACAGGCAACAAAGAAGGGTGGAGGGGGGTTGCCTCCTATGTAAAAAAAGGAGATTGACTACACAGAAGTGTGTTTGAAAAACAGCAATGAACACATTGAAAGCTTATGGATGAAAAATCAGAGATCAAGCCAACAAAGGAAACCTCACGGTAGGTGTTTACTACAGGCTGCCCGATCAAAAGGATGCTGCCAAAGCACTCTTACTTCAACTATAGGAAGCATCATCCTCTCAGGCTCTGATCCTGCTGGGGGACTTCAGTCACCCTGAAATGATGTGTCTTTGCTTTTATTTACTATATAAGACTCTGTAAGTCTATTTACATCTTAACTTTTAAACATTCTTTCTCCCCATGTCATTTGTTAGTTCAAAAACCTACAGAAAGATTTGAGTTGCTATAAACACTACCTTTCCTGAACTCTCTGTTACTCTCTATCATTTCTAGCTCTACTGTAGATGATGTCTTTTTTAGATCATGGCTTCCCCAAAAAGGAAGTTAGTTAGTCTTTTCACACTAGTTTTAAGAACAAAAATATAAAAATTTACTCTTCCCAAATACTGCAGGTTGCGCATCGACTTCATTATCCTCAATATATTTTTAGGTTTTCGAGCCATCACCACCCCATAGCAGCACTTATCACTTTCCTGATTTGCATATTCTAGAGATAGTCTCAGCAGCTGAGAAGTTTGAGATTTTATAAGTCTCTTCAAGTGTTATGAAATATATCCCTCCCCAAGGAGTATTCCAATACAGATATTCAAGAAAATGAAGTCTGAAACTACAAAATATAGAATGATCAAAAGCAACTCTTCTTTCTTCTGATTTGCAGCATTTCTTTCACATTTGCTCTGTTATTTCCTTCACACCCCAATTCCAGAGGATTGTTTTTTCCCCCTCACACCTGCTCTCTTCCAAACATTCCTCTTTCAACACCCCTTTCCCCATTAGTTATGCAGAAAAACATTTTCATTTCATAAAGATTATCTATTTTCCTAATGCATAAAACAATCGCAGAAGAGGAATGAAAAAGTAATATATAGCTTTTTAATCCAAAACTTAAACAATAAAGAAAAACAATAACAATAAACAAAAAAAATCAGAACGAAAAGACTATATAGTTGCTTTCTTTGAAGTCGCAAGCAGAATGTGGGACTGACTGATATCTCAAATGCAGTCATGCCACAAAAATGTTAAAATAATGCTTTGGAACATAGCAGTGTTCAAGTGACTCAGAGTTACTCAAATTAGTTTGCTCCATATATAATACACCTACTTTCCTTCTGAAGTCACACCTTACCTTTGTTTCCATACTGTTCTGGTGGCAGGTCGTAAGGTACAGGAAAATATGTTGCTGAATCATTACTTTCTGAAAGCGTTTTCCCTCTCACACGAAAGTAACCTTTTTCCAGTCCCTATGAAGGAAGGCAAACATACAGAAGGCAGACTTCTTAATTTTTGGGGAAAAAGACAAACCTAATCCACAACAGATTCTTTTGCAATAAGAGTTATTTTAATAAACAAAATGTTTTGCCTCCATTACTGAGATTAGATACATCCTAAAGCACCTTCCTGTCTTAAGAAGTCAGCTTCTCCTCCTACTACTATTTCAGGCTCTTCTCTTTGTTTATATTCATTGACTTGGCCCCACATTGGATATACTCTACCTTCTCAATACCTTACACGTACACCAACCTACTTCCATGTTCACTAGGTAAACATGCTTGTGGCCTTGCTTGTGTGAGCAATACTATCCAAATTGCCTAAGGGCTTTGCTAGCACCATATGGGCAGCGTATCCCAACACAACAAGATGTTGCTTCATTTGCATAAAAGCGGACAGACATTGGAATCAAATTTTAATTATTAAACAAAACTGTAACATGCTTGGTGTTTAATATTTAACTAAAGGGAAAGCTTTAAAAATTTCCTCTTTGCTGTTTAGTTTCATCCTGACCATATTAGGTAGGTGCTCAGTGTGCTTCATTAACTGAATTAAAATTCAACTTGTGATACAGAAACAAACCTTCAAACCTATGCTTTTCAGATATCTAGGGTAACACCATCCACATAAACAAAAATTTAATGAAGATTTAAAACAGCTTGCATAGAAGTTTCAGACTACGCTCATATTAGAATGACAGTGGACTTCAAACAAGGTTAAGGACTGAAAAAAAAGCTATAATGCAATACAATACAAGGTCAGATAGATTTAAAGCGATTCAAGTAACTTTGGCAGATGATATTGCTTAGCCATTTCTCCAGAGAACTGGATCCCATTCATCAATTGTAATGAGTTATACAAAAGCAAATCTCTAATACCGAGATTTCCAATAACCTATTGTCAATCAAGTACAATTTGATTAGAATACACTAAAAGTTTAAAGGCTATCAAGCTTTTGTTAATTATTTCTAAGACATTACTGAACAACTGTATTTTTCTTTATAGAATCATAGAATAGTTTGGGTTGGAAGGGACCTTTA
>RSEF01000001.1:174967046-174982146 GCA_003993805.1 Himantopus leucocephalus | reverse complement strand
TCTTATCTTTGTCTTCATCTTCATTGCCGCCTTCTTCCTTCTGTCTGCCACTTTATGTTGTTATCTTCGGAAAGACAAACTTTATCTTAACTACTCTGCAACAAGTTTTCATATCAGTTGTTTTGTTCAGAATCTCCTGATGGAAACCCACACTCTTCCTGTGTGAAAGGGTTTACTTTGGATTGAAGGAGCAACATTTAAGCTCCAAGTCTATCCCCTTGTGTGCAGAGTTTTGTGAAAGGTAAAACACATAGAAGGAACAGCTTGGTTTTTTAGTAACTAATGGGGGTACTAATAGAATCGACTCCTTCCTTCCTTTTATATTTCTTCTGCAGCAAGCAAAGTTAATGTTATGTATTGCTGTCTTCTCATAAGTACTTTGCAGATATCACCTTCTGAGACAATTTTAGTCACAGACACAGCCCAACTGTTTATGTTAGCCCTAGAGTGATTCCACAGATGTTAATCAACCCCAATGCTGCTTGTTAGACCTAGTGACGAACAAATCTCTAAAGGACTCTGAGAGTAAAAACTGGCTAATTCTAGAACATCTACAACCTAGGTCCTTTGAAATGAGGAAAACCCTGACCCGAATACAAACCTTCTGGCTTTAGTGAGTGGCACAATGGTCAGGTGTCATATTCCAAAAATTATAGAAATCTGAAAATTGGCGAACTTCCATGCCAGATAGAAAATACCATAGTTGCATAATCAGCCTATATCAGTTCTGTCTCAGTGAAAAGATTGGAGAAAATAGAGCAAAGCTACTAGTGAAAACTACTTCTGGAAACATAAGTAATAAAAGCTTCTTCAGTCTCATTGCACACTTTCCAATACCACCATTTTTAGTCCCATGGCTTTGGGCAATGACCAAGTGTTAGGCATCTGTGTGCACAGCAGTTTACATTTCCAGATGTCCAAAAAGCCCAGTGCTACTATTCATGCACAGTGACGTATAAGTCTAGGACGCATTAAACTCCTGCGGATACAACAGAGAGGCATTCCAGCTTATCTGACAGATGGATCACGTTGGATCTGCCACCACTCTGAGATGTGCTAGACAGATGCAGTCCAGCTTTCCTTTTGCAAGTTTATGAAGCTGACCAGTCAGGTACAGCAAGAGAGAAGGGTTGCACAAATCCATTCTGCCTGTCCACTTTCCCCATTTGCAAACCAGTTTTTTCAAAGCAATTGTCCCCCTGCTGTGCTCAGTTCTTCTCAAGAGGTAGTGTTATTCAGAATTAGCCTCTATGTATGGAAATGGCAGGGTGACAGTCTTGGAACACAGGAGCCAGGCTGCTCATTCCACACAATAAACAATCAAATCACTAAAAACAATAAGCAGCTCTATCAGCCAAAGCAAACAGGCATCTGGTCTCCCTTTTTCTACTTTTCCTACCAAATTCAATGGTTATCAAAGGCCTGTTTCTGTTAAAGACACAGGCATGCTTTGAGAGAATTTATTTATGTTCATATTAAGTGATTTCAGTTTTGCCTCCCTGACAGCTAATGTTTTTCTCAAATTCACTTAAGTGTTATGTTCAGAGAGAGGTAGTATAATCTATCTGTCTACCCATCCAGCTCCCTGGTGTCACTGTACTACCTGAACCTGAATCTATAGGCAACGAAACTCAAATACTGAATTTATGCAAAAAACAAATAGGTGTACTTTTTATCAAAATGGGATTAACTGAGATTCCTGTTCAATCCCTGCTCTCCCACAGAAACTGCCCAAAGAGTGCCAATCCACACAGACTGTTGGAACTGTGGAACAGAAATGGGTCTTCTTTTGGAGAGCTAGGAGAAGTGGGAAAAAGTGTCAAAGAAGGCTAATGGTATCCTGGGCTTCATTAGGGGGAGCATTGCCAACAGGTTGAGGGAGGTGATTCTTCCCCTCTGCTCAGCACTGGTGAGTCCACACCCGCAGTACTGTGTCCAGTTCTGGGCTCCCCAGTACAAGGGAGATACGGAGTTACTGGAGAGAGTCCAGCAAAAGGCCACAAGCACGATGAAGGGACTGGAGCATCTCTCCCTTGAGGAAGGGCTGAAACAGCTGGGACTGTTCAGCCTGGAGAAGAGAAGGCTCAGGGTGGGGTTTTTGTCAATGTGTACAAATACCTGAAGAGATGGTGTAAAGAAGAGCGAGCCAGGCTTTTTTCAGTGGTGCCCAGAGACAGGACAAGAAGCAACGGGCACAAACTGTAACACTGAAGGTTCCCTCTGAACATCAGGAAACAGTTACCATAAGGGTGACCGAGCATTGACACAGGTTGCCCAGACAGGTTGTGGAGTCTCTGTCCTTGGAGATATTCAGAAACTGGATGTGGTCCTGGGCAACCTGCTCTAGCTGACACTGCTTGAGCAGGGCTGTTGGGCCAAATGACCTTCACAGGTCACTTTCAACCTCAACCATTCTGTGATTCTGTGACATCTGTGACATTCTGTGACAAACTATAGGGAAGCTGTCAGTTCAGATCCAACTTATATCAGATTTCCACTAATAGTATGAAGGTGAAAGGCTTAAACATTCCCCATGATTCATACATAACTGTTGCATTGAGTTTTCACTGACATCTTTTTCAAACGTGAAAGATGTCTTGGTCCATGCTACTGTTCAATATATATTTTGATTTGTTTACTTTTTTACTATGTTAGATGAACGTAGAATTGTGGACTCATTTAAACTGAAAAAAAATAAAATCCAGCCAAAGCAAAAATTTCAGGATAGGTTCCAATATCTGTTAAGATCTGCAGTATGGAATACCACCAACAAACACATTGTCTGAAGGGCACTCTGGTAAATTGCAAATAGCCTGGCCTTGCCAAATGTTCATACCACAGATAATGGAGCTTTCAAATCCAGGCAGTAGGTGCTTTCCCCAGTACTCATTTGTATTTGCAACATTTTCTTTGATATTCTGGAGAGAAAACATCTAAGCTGAAGAAATTGTAACTCCATCTAGCTGGTGGAAAACCTAAGAGCTTTTTGCTGTGACTTTTTGCTCCCCTTTCCTAGTAGACCCCCTTCTAAATCATGTTCCTTTTGCTAATCCATGTGGAGGATCAGAGTTTCTCCTGTAGGTCAAGCATCCAGAACAATCAATATTGTCCCATCTCCTTTATCTTCTGCAAGTGTTTCTGCTTTAACTGCTCTGCTTTCACTCACAAGAGTTAGCTGGACATTGAAGATATATAACACAGAATAAAGGAGGGTTAGCTTAACTTGTCAATTTATAAGTCATTATAGATAAGCAGTCTTGAGATATCATCAAAACTAATACAGTCAATGACATACTTAAAAAAGGGCCCTTAAAGTGCTTCTATAGTCAGCTAGATAAGAGTGAAATAGTAATTGCAGGAATTTCACAGTGAATCTATTACTTGAACCAAGCGCTAGCCGAGGGACAAAATGATATGCTTATATAGGTCATGGCAATATCAAAAGGAAATGCTTTATAAAGAGCAGAAAAGCATCATGGGTAACAATGCAAATTACCATGTCAGTTACTCTAATTAAATTTAACTGAACTTACGGTGTGGGATAGTGGCTAAAAGAAAAAAAAGTTCATTTACTTTGCCCGTCTTTTACAAAACGTGCCACATTCATACTTTCTCACTTTCCCTGGATTCATTATTACAGAGCTTGAGATGCCTTCCATGCTAATGGGAATTCAAAACTGAGTAAAACCATGGAATTAGAGATTTTCAAACAAAAGACCAAAACGAGCATAGAGTTTCTTCAGTTATATAATCTTCAGAGCTGGTTGTCATCCTGACAACTACTATGCTAAATTCAACATCCTCTCCTTTTATGTGTTATTCGACGACCCAGAACCAGAATTCCTAGTCTGTCCTAAGCTTTATAAGGGGGGCCGTGAGAAGAAAGGAAAATGTGACAAGATTTCACCTTGCATTTCTAAAAAAAAAAAACCCAAACCAAAACATTCCTAATGAATTAGATGTTTTCCTTTAAATTTCAACTCTTGGATGTACCAGATTACAGACTCAATGCAATATTCTCATGCATCTGCATGGCATGGAAAAAAGTATATTAGCAGGTCAGGTAGGCGATTGTTTTATACAGACTGTCCAAAAGACCCACCCTAAACCCCCACAAAACAATTTTATTTTTTTTTTCCCAAAGAGCCTTTTAAAACTGGTGATTAATCTGATTTTTTGGGTATGGAATACATGGTTTAGTGACTTTTTTACAAGAATTAATTAAGGGAACAAAACTACATTTTAACCTGAAAATGGTAGGGTTGGTGCTGACCAAGCTACATACATTTCCCAAAATGTACTAATTTTTAGCAGGCTTAAACATGCTTGAGTTAAACACGGTAAACTTACTACTGACACGGGAGTCTCATCATGGCGGCTATCACTGCTGCTGATGAAGGGTGTTATTGTTGCTCATGCTTCCTGTTAAAAAAGCAAGCTAGCTAAAAAGATAGCAAAGGTACCAGAAGTATAAAACAGGAGAAGCATCTCAGATGCAGAATCAAGAATAACCACTAGAACAAGCTTCTTTTCACATAAAGGAAGATTTTTAAAATTCTACTCAGAAGAAGAGTGATGGATTTTTTCATTTCTTCTAGTTAAAGCTTAAATCAAAACAATATATTCTGAAAACCCAGCCTGCGCAAAACAAAATAAAATGTGGAGTCCAGAATAACAAAGGACTAAGATTAATGAATACAACATTACCCAGGAAGCTCCAGAAAAAGATCAAAATTCAAATTGCTCTTCTGCAAGCTCCAAGGAAGGGATTTAGTCTGGATTTTCTCCAGCAGTATCCTTCAACTAGGTTGAAGAAGGGTATGCTGTGGAAACAGTTTTACTTCATGAAGAGATTAGGCATTCACCAGGCCAAATTGTCTTTCACTCTAAGTGCTTAAGGCTGTCACCTCAAATATTAGGTAACTAATTATTAGTTTCTAATGCAAATCAGCTTATAGAGATACTTAAATTTGTGGTCATGTGAGAGACTTGACCTCAAGATTAGCTGTTCTCTCAGTCAACCACTGACAGAACCATTCCACGTCATGTATGAAGTCCCTTTCTGGTTAAACCAGTTTTCTGCTTGCAAAATGTTTCAGTTTCAATGAATCAGCATTTTCATATGGAGAAAAAAGAATGTCCAATCACCTCTATTTTTGAGGTATTTCACGTTGTTGGAAAGCAAAGCAAAGTGAGGTATATCTCTGGGGAATTGCTTAAGTGGAAGAAAATAAACTAGTAAAACTTTCTATAAAGAATAGATATTAATTCCTGCTTACAGACCAGTACTCCCTCCCTGGGGAAATAAATTCTATTATCAACACAATGGTGAAGGTATTGCTCAGCACATTTCTATTTGTTACTGACCAGATAATATCCAAGTCACTGTTTCATAGTGTTTGGACATGTTGGATCTAAATTAGCAGGGACTCTGTTGTAAACAATGGATGACTTAACTGGAAATCCTGTTGCAATTTGGGGGAAAACGGCCGTATTTTCTACACTGGAAATGGGTTGTGTAAGGTGGCAAAGAACTGGAAAATACAGAATGTAATTAAAGGAGTCCTAATCAGTTGGGAAGCTGAATGGATTCAATAGCAGAACCTTCCACAGTCTGTAGTTACTCAAATGTGCCTCTGTTACTATATCAATATTTTCCAAGGTATGTTTCTTTGCATCCGTTTCCCAGATGAATTCCACTAGTCACTCTTGTCTCCCTAATCAGCCTTTTTCAATTTAGAGTGATACAACTGTCCTCCTTCCGGTAAGGAGAACTCTGCACAGCCCTTAGCAATTCTTATAGGCACAAAGTAGTTGAGCTGTGCACAGAATCAAAACATCTCTTCTTTTGCTTTGCAAAGGTAGAGTTTGACAGTACAAGGTGCTGCTGAAAGACTGAAAGGCCCTACCTGTTTGTTAAGGATGGGCCACTTCACTCTCCTGAAATGGGAGCTTTGTTGTGAACTCTCTTTTGTAGGAAAATGTTAACATGCTCCTTAGGCTGCTTTCCAGAAACGGCATCAAAAAGACCTAACTTGGATGACTTCCGCTTTTATTAATGACACCTTGAAAAAGACAGGGAAGCTTGAAGAAAGGTTAGTGATGAAAGAAAATTCTAAAATATCATTATGAAGGAAAAATTTCTCCTAACCAAATGTGATCATCAATCGTCAGCTCTTACTTTCATGCTTTCAAGCATGCTGTTTTCTGCACTTTTTTGATGCTATTTTACATATGTAAAATTTCTTCCGGGCGCCGTAAGACCGTAAAAAGAACAGATTTTAATTTCTAAAAGTATATAATGGAAAATTTATATTGGCTCAAGACCTTGCAGAACCTGGAGCAATCAGATTATTTATTACAGGTGTTCTTGGTGAGCAATGTTTCTCCACTCATAAGCTACGAGTTAAAAGGTTTAAAAATAAACAGAATGTTATTGAGGAAATACAATAAAACATCAACTTGGGAAAACTGAATAAAATATCAGCAGGAGGTGTGATTACTGCAGCCAGTGTAGTTTGCCAACATTCCCAAATACAGTCATTTCGCTGATCTACCTGTGAGGGTGATGGGGTGCTAGCTCCTGCTTTTCTCCACATTTTTTTTAACTCCCTCTTCATTGTGCTGTCAAATTTATCAATAACTTACAGGTGTGTTTGTGTGAGGAGTAACTATTCTACTGTGTTAACAAGTGAAGTTGTCTCTTGCCAGAGGGAAGGTGATACAGTAATCTGACATATAGGCTTCAGTTTTTGGTGTCTTTACCCCAAGAAATATCAGTCCCCAGACTCAGTCACACACATACCTCACTTTACAATTCCTACCGAGTTCTGCTGATTGTCTTGAGGGAGCCTTTTACACATATCATTTCCACAGAGAGATCAGCATCATTCACAAATTCAAATTATTCCACAGTACAGAACTCTGTTGAATATGGCCATGGATCCTTTCTACTTTGCCTTTATAAGTGCTTAACTCCATAGGGCTTCTTAACTCCAGCGTATATTAACTAGAGGGTAACACAAGGCACACCGGACACCGGTCTCATGCCATATCTACCCCAGACATGAAAAACAGTGGTCCCCAGATCATTGAGCTCCTGTGATCTGAGAAACCCCAGATTTGACAGCTTCTTCACTGTATGAAAAGACATTTTGTTGACCCCTGATGACCTCTCAGCACGCTTAAGCTGATGGCCCCAGAGTATGAGCTGTCTGTAGAGAATCTGGCTATGCTTATGTCACAGTAATTTGGGCCTGTGTCTTCAGAGGACATGCACTGTAACAGAACTGGCATGCTTTGGTAAAGCGTATGAGACCTGGCCCACATAGCAATTCTCTTCGTTAACTTACAGATGCATGAGATACCTTATCTCCAACAGGGACACTCTCTCAGGAAATTAGGTTACTCATCTTATTAAACAATAGGGAGCTCTAAAGCGACCTCCCTTCTCCTTCAGCTCTCCAGGTTTTATTTTTTACATTTATTGGAAATATTTATTATTTTTAAGGGATTTATTCAGCTCTCCCTTCCTTGATACTGAAGAATGATTACTTGTTCATACACAGTCTGGTGTTATCTCATTTGAAAAAATGGCAAATGAGTAACTCTTTGTAAACCAC
This sequence comes from Himantopus leucocephalus, assembly GCA_003993805.1. Lineage (NCBI taxonomy): Eukaryota > Metazoa > Chordata > Aves > Charadriiformes > Recurvirostridae > Himantopus > Himantopus leucocephalus. The sequence continues at coordinate 174,974,524 of RSEF01000001.1, read as the reverse complement.
TGTTGTCTGTAGGCTAAAAGAAAAGAAAAAGGAAAAAAAAAAGTGGAAAAGGAATCTCCATCTTACATTAGTCCTAAGAAATTGGAGGGAATGGATCATAGTTTGGGAACTTCCACCCTCTCTCCTGGGCATTGTTGGTGTATCAGCAACAACAGACAGAAGCACTGGGCTGCTCGCACATGGAGAAGGAAGCATTCTTCAGTTTCACCTTTTCGTCTCAAAAATTTGAAGTGGCAGTTCACTCTCTAATAAACTAGGCTGCGACAAGAAGAGGCACTGAAGGAGGGAGTCAATTATTATTGCATGTTACCTGAACAACTATTGTCTGATTTGAGTTTGGTGGTTGCCTCTTGTAGGCTGGTTCTATGCTGAGGTTGCCAGCTGCAGCATGCTGATCTACATTATCAAAGGCCAAAAGAACATCTGGCTGAATAATACAGTACTCATCCTGGCTTTTGGAGCTGGGATCCATCCTTCAGCTCCCCACTGAAGCCACAGCACTTCCATCCTCCAGTTTATCTCTTACAAAGAATTCCAGATGCCTGTAGCACTAGGTAATGTCGAGGAGACCGAACTCACTGAACTTCCCTTTTTTGTGTTTTGAGTCATTGAGGCTGAAAAGTGTTCACTGACCCACAGCTGTAAATCCCACGGCTATTGGTGTTGAGGCAGTGCTCAAGGTAGTTTCCTGATGACATAACGGCATCAATAAGAAAGAAGCTAAGCACTCAAATCATTTAGGAATTTAGAAAGTCTAGCCAGTGCTGGTTTATCACTGAGATAAACTATTCACTGCTAACTCGAGTGAAAGGTATCCATTGATTGCAGAATTGTTTTGTCCTCCGTACCAGCAAAGTTCTTTCTGGCTATATGTGAGAGTATGGCATACACTGATAAATGTGTCCTACTTTAAGCGGGCGCAAATGAAGCTGCAACTGAGGCACTTGCTCAAGCCTCGGCAGGTGCCAGTTCAGCTCTTGCCCGAGTCCTAGATTTCACTGGGCAAGTCATGCTCCCTCTGTGTTTCAGCTCCCACCTGTAAAATAAAGATCATAATAACAGTCACTTCACATTTTTTGTTTGTTTTTTAATTACAAAGACGAGATGGGGGTGATGTCTGGCTCTGTCAGTGTAATTCTGTAGAGCTTATCTCAGCAGGGGCCCATAAATGCTGCTGTCGTAAAGAAACTCTTCCTTGCAGTCCTTTCTGTAGCTGTCAGCACTCCAGTAACAGGTTTTATTTCTTCTGTTATTTTCTTGCCAGGATTCAGGTTCAAGATATTATATTTCTGTTGTGGTGGTTCATGATGCCACAAATACTCGTATTACGAGTAGATTCATGTTTTTCCTGTGGTGACAGGAAAGACGTCACAAGCTGCTGCGATGGGGCTGATCTCTCAATTCAAGTCTTATGGTGAGAGCAAAATGGAGACTTCTTTTCCACCACATTTTTAATGATTGTTATTGCATTATTATTCTTAACAGTATTTTATAAGAACTAGCCAAAGTTTCATCTGTTTATTTGGAAATAACCATTTGTGATAGTCACTTTCTTATCTGGGCAATTTGCCTCTTTCTGCTTTTACTTAGAAGCTGTTTATCTTGCTCTTCTCTGCTACACAAAGGTCTGAATTTTTTTCTTATATTTTATGCAGTGCTAAGGAGACAGTCCAGCTCCTACACATAACAGACCAGAATGATTACAGAAGGTTTATCATTGAAGCTGCAGCAAATCTGGAATTACTGGGGTCTCATTGGTCTGTGCGCTCTAGAAAGCCTTACAATGTCCACGAGAAACTGGCTGAAACAATGAGAAAGTTATGGACTCAAACACTAGTGTTTTAAGCTGGGTGTTTTGTAGGTTTATGTGTGCATTAGTACAGGATTAAAAAAAAAAAAAGAATAAAGAGAAAGATTTCTCCTCATTAACTAATGAACACTGATTGAAAAGTCCCCTCTTGAACAATGGTAATTTACCTTTGGCTAAACAAAATGGGATCACAAAGATAAGGTTAAACTTTAGAACAAAATTAATGATGCTAGTTTTAACTCTTGCTGTTCTTTAATTATTGATGTCACTGTATTGCTGGCCTTAAACATTCAGGGATTTATAAACACATCCCTGTAGGTACAGCTACAAATCTCTCTGGGCTGTAGCCAGCTAGCTGAAATTTCTAATTTAACAAAAATTCAAGGAAACAAAAAATATCATCTGTTTACACAGTTGTCTGAAAAAGTCATGCTTAGAAAAGTGAAAATAAAATACACCTCTTCCTAAACCAGGGGGAATTTAAAGCAGTCCCAGTGAAATTCCTCTCTATTTTCCCACGAATCAGAAAAGGAATCCTTTTTTTCCAGTGAGCAAGTACAGTGTGAGCAGAGGCAATCATCTAAGACGACTGAGAGGACAAGTCATGTTCCGTCATACAGTTAGTCTTATGAAATTGATGGTCTGATGGTTTTGAAGCATTTCTACAGACCACGATATCCTATTTTTCTGCAGCAGTAGCAATGATTTTCAGTTACATGGAACTGTTCAAGTTAAACTGGATAAAACCAGGAAGAGGCAAATATTTCAGTAAAGAATTTCCCCACTTATTTCCAGAACTGACTGTTCTTTACCAGAGCATCTAATGTGGGAGTCCTCTAAGTAACACAGTTTTGATATTGTGTTGATGATTTTGATATTTACTTGGCAAAAGCAGAGTGTAAATATACTATCCTCTTGTATCTCATAGGTATGTATTATTATTCTGTGGATTAAGTAAAACCATGAGTCAGTGGAAATACTGAAGGTTATTTTTTATTCTTATTGAACTTCTGCACAGTTCCTCATCCATTGCTTTTAAATTACCTTCCAAACATGAAAGTCATCCCTCCCTTTTGCAGACAGAGATAATAGTGCAGAGAGAGGAGCAACTAATCTGATACTTTCACAAGGCATCAGCATCACAGGCCTTCTAGATGCTAACCATATTGCTGTTTGATAAAGGTGGAACAACTCAACATTAAAGTTAATTTATTTTTCATTGATACTTGAACTGCACACAGAAAATATGAAAGCTCAGCTGAGTAAACAGACTTGCATGTCCAAAACGGTCATCAGGATCTGCAAACATCAGTTAAGATATACAATTCCGTATGCGACAATAAGAACAAATGATTTGGAATGTAGTGTTTAACAGTTAAATGTTTCACTTCATGTGTCAGCATGAAAAAATTATTAACCCTTTTTTCAAGCCTCTCTGAGAGGCAGGACACAGATTGGTTTAAGTGTGTATACATTACAGTAGCAAAATAAGTACTGCTCAGACATTTATTTCTTGTACGTGGTATTCTTCCAATCTATTGCTGATACACATTACTTTCAGTATCAGTAACAGACATGTGCAGCATTCACTTTATGTTTATGTGATCAATCAAAATATATGTCCCATTCCATATATAACTACCTTTGGAAACTGCTGTTATGCTCCATACATGGTCTAGATTTATAACCTTTAATTTCCCTGTATGGCTCAGGACACTGTATTAATTTATGCAGTTCTTTGTTAGTGTGTTTCCATTAATTTATGGAATTGTACTTTCATAAGTGCCTTGAAATTGCTTGTTTAATGGAAAATGTAACTCCTGAAATAAGAGCTTGCATAAATTTCTTCGCTCTGTAAGAGTAGGTGGCTCACCTTTTATTATTTTTTCCCAATTACATAAACATGTGAGTTACTTCTATGGCCCAAGGTCTTGTTAATAATTAATACACTAAAAAAAATAATGTAAAATATTATTATGCCTGCTGACTGCCCTCAAAATTGCATTTAGTCCATATATAAAATAGCCAAAACTTGAATTTGTTAGGATAGCCTTCTGCAAGGCTTTTCTTAATTTCAGATATTTCAAGTCCTTCAGCCTTCTTTATCTTTTTGGAATGCTGTAGTAATTCAAGTTTAGGGACAATACAGGGGGGTTCAAATGTAGGAAAATGTCCGTATGTTTTTGCTGATAGCTTACGTACTATATAGTGCCAAAGATTTGAAGCCCTGAGTTGCAAGTGCCAGGGAGGAAGAGAAGAAAAAAAAACCTACCAGTAAAATAGCTGAAACATTGGCAGACTTTTGGTAAAAAAGAAGAACAGAAATAGTAAAGTGAATGCGATGAAAGACAGAAAGTCAAACCAAACTGTAGTTCCTGGGATATACTTAGGTGGTATACTTTGAAGTATTGTGTAGATTTGAATTTCCACTGTCCTGCACTGGTTATCGTCATTTATTCTGTACAAGATGAGTGTTAAATAGAACAAAAATTCTTTTAGTTTGATTTGGCCACTTTGTGCTAACTCTGAGAGACAGTGAATGACTGCTGATAGCGAAGGGCAATGAAACAATTTGACATGTCTATTTAAATAATTCATTTGCATTCTGAAAAATGAGTTGTCATCAACTTTACAAGCTGCGTCTCAATCACTTGTTCCAACTCTACTGCACTATATTTTTTCATTTTCCCTTTTAGCTCAAGATGAAAGTCAAGAGACAATTGTGATTTTGGTCTGTGCATTGCAAAATACTTCAGTGGTAGGTGACATGAGTATTGGGAGCTCTGTGTGGAGAGAGAGGGAGGAAGGAGAAGGGAGGGAAGAAGAGAAGTTTTGCAGGGAGAAGGGGAGTAGAAGTAAAATTTTTTCTGGGAGAGCGGATATTTCTTTATGTTTAAGGACAGGAGAAGAATTAATCATTCATTCAAAACCAATAGGCTCTGCTGGTTCATTACTTTAGAAATATCTAACTACACTGAAATGAAAATATTAATAGATAGGCTTGAATGAGTTTTCAGTTCTATTGCAAATAGCGGTAACTAAGGAGATACATAAAGCGTATGGTTTAAAAATATTTCTTACAGGACTTTTTTGACACTCCTTGACACTCCCATCTGAAAAACACCAATGTAAAACAGCAAATGGGATTCCCTTTGCCCGTCCACATAGGGAACACACTTGGGACATGTGAGGAAAGTGAGGAGTGGGGGTGAAACGTGCCATGCTTCAACAAGCATCAGCCAGCCTGGAAGGCTGTTAGTACTCACGTGCATTGGGATAGAGGCAGTTCTAGTGTCTGCAGGGATTGACTGGGGACCAGGAAATGGAAAGGGAACATAAAAGCAGCTTAGGGGGAGGCTGAATTTGTCTTATACAACACTCCATATGCTGTTTTTCTGGATTTTGCTGTTGTTTGAAGGGGTGCATTCAACAGGCTGGCAAGTACTTAAAGCTCTGAGTTTATATATCCTGTTTTTTATTTACAGCTTGAGATGTCTGAAAATTTGTTGTTCCTGATCCTTTGCATCCTGACAGCAGCCACAGGTCAGCTGCTGAGTGATGACTGTGACTGTAACTTTGGTAACTGTAAGAGCTCTGAAAAAAACTTGTTGCAGCATATTACTGCTCTCTTCTTGTTCTGGCACTGCTGCTTGTTACTTTTTACATGCCGCAATGCATCAAGAATTAAATTGCATATTTTAGGCTGTTCTAGCATGTAGTGTATTGATTAGGTAAAACTTTCAGCATTCTAGAAAGTGGAAAATTATTACAGTTCGGTTAATTACTCTTCATGTACAAGGACCTCAGCAGATAAAATTTCTTTCTGTGTTTTTTTTTTTTTTTTAACCGCCTCCTTTCTTTCTTGTGAAGTGTACAAGGGTAGTTTGTGAATCTCTCCAATTTCTATTATTCTGGAGGATAATTGGATTAAGCAGCTAGAATGAATTAGAATGGGTTCTTTGTGTAACAGCAAGCGTTCTTGAACCATCACAGATTTGAGGTAGTGGAAGTGTAAAGACTTCATTCAACAAATTGCTAAACATTATCTTCTGACAGAAAAACCTAATGAATCTCAGAGAAGTTGCAGGCAGTTGCCATCTCCCGAGGCTAGGTTGTCTTGGCATACTGTAGGAGTGAGACCCCAGAAAATACTTCTGGAAAGGAATGGTTTATTGATTTATTTAGGTTTTTATTTATTTTACTTTTTCTTGAATAGTTTTCACTTTGTTTTTTAATCATCCTCATATTAATCAGATGTTCTGTAGAGAAATGATACATGGGAGGGTATTATAGCATGTGACAAAGGAAGACATGGAATGGTTGAATGGCAGTGGAGCCAGAAATACAATGCTGCAAATGATCCGGAAGAGAGGTGAACAAAGCAAAACTTTGTAAACTTATGTCATCAATAGAACTAGCAAAAGAGTTTAATCTCTATTTTAGATCAGTGTTGTTAATAATAAATTAAACAACATGTTATCCTGTTGCTGTTAGAAGCAAATATAAAATAGAATATTACTGGAGAAACAACATTTTGCCGAATATTACTGATGCAGAAATGACAGATGGACCTCCAACTAGGGTCAGTTAGAGCTTGTCTTACCACTGAGGTGCAGAGGCAAAGGCATCTGATCCCCAGCGGCAGCTAGCACGGCTTCCCAGCTGGGTCTGCTTCATGTCTGGCCACACGGGACCCTGGGTGCACTGTCTGCACCCACCAGTGTTGACATGGGATGGATACTGTTCCTGGTGCCAGGTACTGAGTCTGGTGCCAAGCCGCTTATATTAAGTATGTCATAGAGGCTCATAGGAAACTTGAAAAGCATATAATAGGTTAAGCAGGATGATCCAATGTTTACAGCAGGAGCTTAACATATATGGATCTTGAGACCACTTGAGACCCTTTTCATGTCTTACTTGATGTTTGACTTTCATCATAAAACTCTCTGTGGCTCAATTTCCTCTTCTGTAAAATGATGATAATAATTTCTATCTTTCAAATATTAGAAAAAGCTTTATTTTGTATAGAAAATATTACCATTAATTGTTCTAAAATACTTATTCCACCAAAAAGTTACTTTTTTTTTTTACCTTGAGATCCGGGGCAGTAGACAGATCGTCAGCTACCACACTTCATAAATAGACAATTGTGGGGAGTTTTGCTCAGAGGTTGTGTGTCTATCAGAGCAACTAATAAATTCAACGTTCTCTTTATCATGTGCAGCTGAGCCCTGAGAAGAGCTTAATGATTCTCAGAAAGTTCCTACTCTCATTTGAAAGAAATTTCACAAATAAGTCTATCTAGGAACTGAAATGCTAACAAACTGTAGTACAATTGCAAATTATTTAGATAATGAAGTTGTCTAAGGCCAGATGCTAAAGTGAAGATAAGAGAAAAAATTGCATTGTAAGAGTAAATGCTGCTTTTATATAACAGTTTAGACAAATATTTTTGAAGACTTTATCCTGCTTGAGAAACAAGTTCAGAGTCAATGGGTTTTAAACTTTTATTCTTTAGCTGTGGTGAATACAATTTAATGGTTATATTTTAACTCTGAAAGGCAGCTGTTTCCTTCTAAAAGAGATGTGTCAGGTTTGCCTGGCAAGTTTGCTTGCTCACCCAAGATTTTTTAAAAACCTAATGACCTATCATAATAAAAAAAAAAAA
>RSEF01000001.1:174942292-174955549 GCA_003993805.1 Himantopus leucocephalus | reverse complement strand
AGCCAGTTTCTCCAGGAGAATGCTGTGGGAAACTGTGACAAAATCTTTACTAAAATCCAAGTAGTTCTGTACAAATAATTTCTGAACATGTGATCAGCTGTGTTCATTCAGGTTTGCTTTCACGGGTATCCACCCTACATTTTGACTTCATCTGTGTACACATAGCTATAATTTAAGTAAACACAGAGACATGTACCTGCATTTTCTATTTTGGGAGATATCTATAAAAAGAATTTTCTCTGGCTTAATTGTAGCAGTTTAAAGTTAAAATTATTCTGGTGCAAATCTTCCTAATTATTGGTCTGGAGATTCTTTAAGAAGAGTTTGCTGAAAGGACTTAATCTTTGAAACCTGAGGCATGTTGCTTCACCATAGTTGTTCACACAGGTCCAGCAGTATTGATTCTGTTCCCTGGCTTAGAAGAACATCTTGGCAACGTCGCCAACCGTATACTGGGCTGAATCAAAAGAAGCATGGCCAGCAGGTTGAGGGATGTGATTCTGCCCCTCTATTCCACTCTCGTGAGACCCCACCTGGAGTACTGCATCAAGCTTTGGAGTCCTCAGCACAAGAAGGGCATGGACCTGTTGGAGCAGATCCAGAGGAGGGCCACAAAGATTATTAGAGGGCTGGAGCATCTCTCCTATGAAAGCAGACTGAAAGAGTCAGGGTTGTTCAGCCTGGAGAAGAGCAGATTCTGAGAAGACCTTATAGCAGCTTTCCAGTATCTGAAGGGGCCTACAAAAAAGCTGGAGAGGGACTTTTTACAAGGGTATGTAGTGATAGGACGAGGGGTAATGGCTTCAAACCAGAAGAGGGTAGATTTAGATTAAATATCAGGAAGAAATTCCTTACTCTGAGGGTGGTGAGGCACTGGAACAGGTTGCCCGGAGAGGTTGTAGATGCCCCATCCCTGGAAGTGCTCAAGGCCAGGCGGGATGGGGCTTTAAGCAACCTGGTCTAGTGGGAGGTATCCCTGCCTATGGCAGGGGGGTTGGAACTAGATTATCTTTATGGTCCCTTCCTACCTAAACCATTCTATGATTCTAAGTATCAAGCATTCAAGGCATAATTTCGGTATCAGAAAATACACTTTCTTTCAGTGTTTTCTTACACGGACAGTCACCTCAGTGAATATTCTGGCTTCTAAAGTCATTTAGTAGTACACTCTCTGCAAGCAAATCCAGACTCAATCAAAGAGGATTATCCCTCTCCGTCCTGTGAGGTGGCCAGTCTGCTCCTAGCCTTTTTCATCTCACTTGAAGCTTTCAGTTTTTGAGATTTGTGGCTCAGTTCCCCTGGGAGCCAAATCCATAGATACGTTGTGTGCAAGAAACTCAGTAAGAAAACAGAGAATGATTTGTCTGCTAATATAAACACAGCTGTGTATGGCAAGTGGCACATAGCTGTTTATATCCAAATTCAGGCTATCGTACAACAGACAAAATAAATAAAAACTTCAAACCAAATGAAAATAAAATTGTTGTTGTTTTTGCCATTTCCTTTTACCTAAAAGTACTTATGCAGATGCATATTTTGGGAGCAGACAAGAAGATAAGAAGAAATAGTTTGCACACTTTTACAGGAGCATCATTTAATGATGTTTCAAGTCCTCATATTACTTCAAGAGGGATGGAAGGCACTGGAGAATTTCTGGGAATGTGTGTGATGCCATAAAAGACTAAGTGATCATGTTCCACCCTATTTTTCTTTCCTTTTTTTTTAAATTTTTTTTGTACATGGACCATGAGTGTATTAGATGAGAATTTTGTACATAGTTTTTCTCAGAAATCTTTGCCAGCAGTTGATACTAGCTTTCTACAGCCAGAATGCTGCAAAAATGCGATGAAAATGTTTCCAGTCCCAAGAGAGAAAAGTGTTTCTTGTCATTCTTATTTATCAGAATGAGCACTTATCAAAATGAGGTAGCAGTACTCGTTATTCAGAATAAGACATCAGCAACACTGTGTATGTTTAAATAAATTCACCAGAGTATTAGAAGCAGTATAGCTTTGTTACTGCTGGACTATATTAGACTAAGTAGCTGTACTAGTTCAAAATTAGCTTGGATTGGTAATGTCACTGTGGCACACAGAACCAGCCCACAGATTATGTCCTGTGTATGCCGTCAACAGCCTAATGTTGTCTGTTATGGTACCAGGGAGAATAATTACCAAAAGAGGACCTTGAGCCTGTTAGTATGACTTGAGGAAGGCTGGTGAAAGATATTTCTAGATTTAATTTGCAGATAAACCCAAAAAACTTAAAACAACCTTCCACTTTGCATGGATCTTCAGTTCTTCCTCCCTTGGCAGATCTGTGAGCTGCTTTGATACTGGGACTAGTAATGGCCTGGTGGGATCCAGAGCTTCCTTCTCAAATATCTCTACTGGGTCTTCACTGGGATCTCCAGAGTTAGTAATGTCTTCTTCCTAACAGAGCTATGGAGAAGTTTCGAGGATAGAGCCACACAGCAGTAACAGCAGAAAAGGTGAAAGAAAATGCATATTTAATATAGGTTCACTAACTCAGGTTAACAAATTTTGTTTTACATTATAATGACGATTAAGCAATTTGATAACTATGTTTAGTAACATTGTAGAAAGCCTACTGGGGGGTTAAAAGCTGTAACTGGGTTGTCCACCAGTGATATGATTAAACGAAGCAGCTGAACCAGTCTAACATCTCACTGAGAGCTAAAGGGATTGTCTTGCTCCCCTTTTCTCCTTGCATCTCTCCCTATATGTCTCCTTCCAGCTTTGCTATACTTCCTTTCTGTTGATGTGGCTGTCACTCTCTTCTGACCCTGTAATGAGTCTATTCAACTTGAAAATGGTCAGAAAACTCAGCTCAGCTGTATAGTCTAACCCCCTCAATGAATGGGGTTAATAAGATACCTTATCAGAAACACTATTTCAAGCCAAATTGCAAACTTTGGCTGTCCAGTTAGGATGTTGCACCTAAAATCCTTCTCTCTTTTGCATCCTATTACATCTAAGAGTGAATGTCTAATGTCCCTTTTGAAGCCACGCTAAAAAGCCAGGCTTGGTTTGAGGTGGCACAGCGTGGTGGCTGCTCAGGGAATGGGACATTCTTGGGATCCCTCCAATGTAAAACTGAAAAACTGGGTGTGATGAACTGCCCCAGGGCAGTGTAACACAGCAAAACTCTCTGCTGTAAAGGAACACAGTTCTGACAGACCTATCTATAGGTGTCCTCAGCCAGAAGGCTAGTGATTGTAAAAGCTGGATGTCATAGGAGGGAAGTTAGACAGAGAACACTGAGCAGCATCCTGTTCCAGGAGGAATCCTTGTGCCACTGCAAGAGGAGAGAATGGGTTGAACAATTAGGCAGAGATGCAGCTCTGTCTAAATTTAGTTTCAGAGATAATATAGGTGTGTCTTCTGCTGCTTGTATTCCCAGTGATTTCCCTGAAGCAGAATCAGTCTGAGTAGTGCTTAATATGTTATTCATGTCTTTATGTTCTCTATAAACTATTTAAGAGGTACTGGGGAAGAATCTTTGTACCCAGCCTCTAAGGTTCTGGGCAAGTTATAACCAACTGTTTTTTCTTTGCTTAACCCTGTTCATTAAAGAAAGCAGAACAAGAGAAGAAACTTTTCCATTAAGTCATAGATGTCTGTCCAAAAAAGCTTTCACCAAAGATTCAGTGGATACACAAGTGGGCACACACACTTACAGTGTCCTGTGGTCTGTAAGGGGACAGGAAGCAGCATGCTTTGGTTTTCAAGGAACAAAGATGTGCACCAGTTCAAACGCAGTCCTGACTGTAATTGGAAAGAAAGCGGATAGCGGCAGGACAACATAAAATGAAAGTGCAGAAGGAGCTCAGAAGCAGCAGAAGCCTGGAGAATATAGACTGGCAATGGTGGTGGTTGTGTGAGAAAAGATGAAGGTATGGAGGAGAAAAAAAAAGCTTAAGCTTTGAGCTTAGTGCAGACCGTAGGGAAGTGGATAAATAATCACAGCTGATGATCTAGAATTGGCAAAAGTCCTGCTGTAAACAGGGGTTTGGACTAGATGACCTCCAAATGTCCCTTTTAACTAATGTTTCTGAGAGTCTGAATTCTTGAAGTGTCAGGTGAGGACATGCTGCCATTCTGTGTTTTTTCCATATTGAAAAATACCAATATATTGCATAAGTTTTCAAAGATGTCTCCTGATGGCCTTTATGCAGGGGTCCTTCTCACCCAGAAGGGCAGCTCACAGAGGAGCAGGTGAGATGTGCTACAGAAAGATAGGTAGGGATGTACCACAGGGGCTGGGGGAGGCTGAAGGGAACAGATTGTTGGTGGGCTTTATAATGGGATATGAAATTGTTCATTTCTTGGAAAATGAGTAGAGAAAGTTAGTAATTATTACAAGATGAGGACCATTTGGTGATCTGAGGGTGTGCCTGCTAGGTCAGTCCCAGAAGGAAAGGTTTCCAGATCATGTATGAACGCTGATAAGGGTAGCATAAGCTGGCAATATGCTACATGATCTTCTCAGAGAGACTGAAGTCTGAGCAGCTGAGGAAAGCTCAGCTCTAGCCTTTATGCTTCATGTCATCTTTCCAGATAAAGGATGGTGCACATCCATGAGGTCATTTGAGGACACTAGGTGTCTGTTAAGCCAGAAGGGCATAGTCTTCCTGGGTTCCAGAGTTGCTATAGCTGTGGTTTTCTGTTTCTCTGCTGGCCCAGGACAGGAAACATGGACCTCACTCAAATCCTATCCCACCTCCTGATAGGGCTCTCCCAAAGTCAGGGAGCTATTCAGTAGAGCTCAGTGCCCTTCCCTGGGGTTTAGAGCTTTCACCTCCTGCTCCTCAGAGCAGCTGAGAAGCGCTCTGAGCCCCTTTTCTTGTTCTCAAAAGCAAGAAGAGTTGCCAGAAGTGAAAAAAAAATCTGGCAGAAAGGGATGAGCAAGAAATGAAGCCTGCCCAAGGCTGGTCTTCGTTATGCATGCAGCTGTGAACAATTACAGTCGCACCCACACGCCATAACACACCTAATCATGCCTTGTAGGCACAGCCCACAGCAGCCACAAGATGCTCTCAACTTCTCTTGCAAAACCCATCCCAATTATTATCAAATCTACTAGACCTGCCACGACGGGCACTTCGTCTCCTTTCCAACACATTCCCTGATAACCCAAATCAATCACGAATGTGTGATGTTGGTATCGCAGTGTTTCAGGCAGTGAAGAAGGCAGAGGCTAATGAATGGAAAAATGCAAATACAGTATCTTCTGTAGAAATCTGTATTTTCTGCAAGGGTTGTATATTGCCCCTCAGCTGAGGACCTGGGGGCTATATGAAGACTAACAGCTGCGGTGACCTAACTGTGTACACGTGTCTATAATTCATTCTGATGAGCTACACAGAGCAGCCTCCCTTGCTATATAAACTATGAATATAAATAGACATGGTAGTTGAAGGCTTCATTTCTAGAACAGGGGGAGAATTTCCTACCTCCATGGTTTTATGTGTCCTAATCAGATCCCAGTTCAATTTTGGAGCAAGAACTGGGAATATGCTGTCTTCCCAAACCCTACATGACCCGCTTTCCATGCAAAGGAAACCATGGTACAAGAGGTCCAAGGGGCAGCATTACCCAAGGGTATGCCATGTCATGTTACAGTAGGTAGTCTCTACGCAGCCTGCTAAGTAGGTCATTTGTTATTAATTTAGGCATTAGAACTTCTTTCCAAATTGACTGAAAGGGGCATCATGATCTGACAACAAGCTCTCCAAGTTGCTCATTGCTCTCTTCACTGTTACTTTGAGAAGTTACTAAAATAAGCATTTAAAGAGGGTGTCCCGAAAATAGCCCCGGGCATCTTCTATAATGTCACAAATGCAAGTATCATCTTCCAAAGTCTCAAATGTAGGTCTTGCATTTTTAGGGAGTTGAGTTTTTTTATATATATTATTATTACTTAACTTGTGGGTGGTTTAGTTAGGAGCTAGGGCACTCCTCAGGAAATCGCAAACGTAGGTTCAGTTTTTATTTTGAGCAGATCCATATTCACAACTTCTGCTCTACTACCAGTATGATTTATTCTACCAGGTTTCTAACTTAGCTTAGTGCCAGCGCTCCCTAAATATCTCCTTGGGGCTGAGTAACTGTCCCAGGAAGTATTCAAGGATCAGTAATCCAAGTTAAGACAGAAGAAGTGCGAGAATGACTCTGGTTTGGGCACTTCAGGAAAAGGAAGGTCCTGGTTTCTGCGTTATGTTCCTACAGCTCTTCCTGGACTTTATTCTAGTAACTGTCTCATAAAAAAACTGATGTACATATCTAAGCAAGAGCTTCTGGGAACCATATTACAGAAGAGAAAGCTGCAGAAGGAAGAGAGAGGATAACTTAAGATACGCTTAGACCTCTGACTCACCGAATAGGTGAGACCAGACTAAATATGTGGGACATGCTCAAAGACTGTGTTGTGCTGGAAAACTGTACATGTAACTACTGCTGTCTTGAGAACAGATGCATGTACAGTAAATAAATCCTTTCACTAAGCTTGTATTCCTGGCTTATTGCCATGATGTCCCTCAGAAGAGCTAATCAAGAAATTCAAAGTGTTGTGGTGAGGTGAAATTCTGATAAAAAGCACAAGGTTGCAGAGGCTTGGTAGTGTCGAAGCACCGTTTATGAGATGGTTGGGCTAGGGAGAGTGAGATGTTCTGGAACTGGCCTTTGGCAATGCTATTTGCATACCAGCCACAATGTACAGTGTCTACAATAGCACTGCTTCATCCAGATCTTGCCTAGGCAACAATTGGATTCCCCCATTATAGACTGGTGACTTCCAATAGGAAAACTGGGCCAACTTGAGACAACCATCACCAGTGGCGTTAGTTGTCAAGACAGCTGGTAGATGTGGTAATCACCCATACTCCTGCCTAACAAACAGGATCAGTTTGATTTGAAAACCAGATAACCTACTGACCTCCATAGATGAGGCCCCTTAGCAGAACTGGGGAACAATGGCAAACCAGTGTGGGGAAGCACCATGAAGACCATATAACGTTTCAGTACTCTTGTGGCAGGCAGGAGGTAGCTACGCAGTGTTTTTACCTGGGTTTGAACAAGACCTCTGAGATGCCAAGATCTAAAAGCAGCTCACTGGAATTCAAAAGGAAAAGCTGGAAGTGAAGAACCACAGAAGCATTAAACGATTAGCTTTTGTTGGCACTGCCAGCCATGGCAGCAGATTGGATTTCCAGTATTAATGCCAATGTTTAATGAGAATACTGCAGCCTTTAATCTGAAATAAATGGAGTTGATGTATTTGGATGAGATAGAGGGAGAATAAAAAGACAGTTTTTGACAGCTCCAATTCTAGCCCGTGTTGGCACAAAATTCTCCTCCATCCTGTCCAGCGTTCCAGCTCTTTTAAAACAAGCTATGCTGTAGCCACGGTGCATTCAGTACATCACCGGTGACTGAAAGTGTAGTGACTGGAAGTGATACACAACTCAACAGGCTGCAAAGGAGCTGTTCTATGATTTTTAAAAAAGCCCACGTATCTTCTGATTTAGCGTTGTCTTTATAAAAACCTGACTTTTTCCTTCTCACGATGAGAAGTTACTTGGACTTACTGAGTTCTTTGGAGAAAATATTTCCATCTAAATCTGTCTACAGTCATCAGATGAATTCTGAATAAACACAAGGGAAGACTGTTCTCTGACCAACTTAAAATTTGACTGTGTTGACAGCAAGTTATGTCTCATCTCATTTACATCAGTACATAACTCAGCTTGCTTCAAGTAGAGCTGCTCTGGATTCACACCAGTGTATGAAGAGAGTTTGACCTTGCTTTTCAGGCTTTTACAGACAGTTGTTCTCAAATAATCTTTCTGCAGGTTGCTCAAGTTTACTTCTACCATGCCGAACGATCCTCACTGCCAACCAAGTCAACTCAACCCCTCCCAGGCAAGAAAGGTCAAAATTCCGTCCTCTGATTTGATTTCACCCATTGCCTAGAATTAAAGCTGATATGTTTTCTCTTTTTGTTGGCTCCTCCAGTCTCATACCTCAAGCTGAAGCAGGAATGCTTGCTTGGGGACCTCTCACATGCTTTTCTCCTCCAGATAGTGTGTCAAAAAAAGCATCAGACTTCAGAGCTCCCCACCTACTGCTCAGAAGTGGAATAATGTCTGGAATACACTATATGTGTAGTCTAAGATATATAGAAAATTAAGTATTGCCATTGACATATGAATAAATTTACACTTATAAAACACAACCAGAGAAGTTCTTGAAATGCCCTCTCATTTTATGCCTCCTTTCCAATAGAAGGGAGAAAAAGAATCTCAGCTTTCTTTCTAAACAAGAAGATACTTGGGTAAAGTAAACATGTAAAGAATTGTAATTTTGAGATATTGCAGTAAAACAAGGCAACACCTGTTCTTGTAGTTGCTTGTGCACATGCAGAATCAAAAAAAAAAAAGATTGGAAAAATGCCGAACCTGATCTATTTGGCTTGAACACAGTAGATTTTGCATCTCTGAATGGACAGAGTACCCCTTGCTTTTTTCCTGTCCCTATAAGGTTTTAAATTTCTGTCAACCTTGCTTAGCCTAGATTTGGCCCAATTAGGATATAATTGTGCCTTCGTGGAAAGCAAATGCTGGCTGTGTTCTGGCTCCTTCAAAAGGATGTCAAATTAGATATCTTTCTGGACAGTAGCTGGTAAATATCTTGAAGTGTGAAATCATGTTTATCTCCACATTGGTGCTTCAACCTGTCATATCACCCTCAAATTGCGGGACCGATCTGCTCCCGCCACAGCTGGCAATTCCTTGCAGGGTATCCCACTGCCTGGTCCTTCCTAACCTGTCTGTGGATCTGTCTCAATATGGATCAACCCACAGTGGATGCAAAGAATACGCCACTGAATCCTTGGTTTCAATGCTGTTGTTCTAGAGAGAAGAAGGAGTTTCTCTAATTACCCCTTCTTAGCAATCATTTTTGATTACATGTGTTCTTACACCCTCTCCCCAATAGGCTTTGTTCAGACCCAGCAGTTTAACCCTTTTTGTGCCAGCCAGCCCACATCCTTGCCAGCCTGTTGCAATTGCAGATGAGCTCCCTTGTGCTCTGGGGAGATTTCGGGGTGTTGGAGACCACAGCAGTGATTCTGTGGTGCACTCTGCTTCCACGTGCCATCAATTAACCACCTGCACAGCCTGCATCGCCTGGCTGCAGAGATAAAAACCAGACAAGCAAAACCTGTGGCTGTTTTTGAGCCACCGTGTTGCCTAATGCATCGTGGTGATGTATGTGTCTGGGATGCTCTCACTGTGTCTGTAGCAGGTCCCCTGCTGAGTATAATATGAGAGCTGCTAAATGACATTAATAGACCATCTCTAAATGTTTTCTCTAAAGCTGTGACCAGAGCTTACAAAGGCTTCTCAGGAGTGAGTGTTGCCACCCCACAGTTCAGGGGGTGGAGACTGGTTGGGGTACATCCCCTACCGGAAGAAGAAGGCAGAGGGGTGTGCAGAGGAGCTGGAATCTCCGCTCCTCAGCCATGGAGCTGGGAGAGTGGGGTGGTGACCACCAGTCCATTGCATTGCCTGACAACAATAGCCACCACCTACAGCCCTTCACAGTGACCGTGGAGGAAGAGCAGCGGCCAGTCTGGCTCTCCCATACTCTGTCAACCACAAAGCCAGCAGCAGTCATAGGTGTTTTTCCTCCCCCCAGCAGGCTGCTGCTTTGGACAGCTACCTGCTTTGCCTGTTCCGAGAAGAGCTCTGGCTTGGGTGATGGGGCTAAATTGGACCATATTTTACTGCTCATATATTTTTGGTGCACTGGAGACCTGTAAAAAATTCCTGCCCAAAGCTAGATGAGTAAATTCTTGTGACAGGTAAAAAAAAGGTTGGTCTTTCATGGCAACTTTATGTATAGTGCTGGAAGTCATTGGAGCTTCATGGAGTAATGAACACCCTCATACAGTGCTTCCCCTGTACCCAGACACAGGACAGTGCAAGAGCAAACGTGGTCTTATTTCATAATCTGCCTGTTGAAAAGTAGATGTTTGTGAATGGAAATAGGTAAAAAATAAATGGTTCTGTCACACTTCGCACTGAAATGTTCTTGTTCTTTATGGACAAGCTCAAGCAATTCAAAGCACCACACCCCAATCTGTGCTATAAATCAGGTGAGCTCCCTCAAGTCAGTGAGCCTGTGAAAGAAACACCCTCTTGAATCACGAGTTGCTGTTGCAGGGAGTGTACACCAAAGAACAGCCAATTTTCACCACCCAGGAGCATCCAGGTCAAGTGTTTTGAGGAGGGGAGGCAATCTTGCTGACTATTTTTAAGCACCCAGTTTAGGAGCTTAAATTGAAGGGTTACTCTCCCTCAACAGCCAAGGGAGAGAGAGGTTTAGCCAACAATCCAGAGTAGATGTCTAATTAAGGTGCTATAGATCATCCTCCGAAAGAGCTCCTTCTACACTTTGCCTATAAAGAAAACTTACGGTGATGTCTAAAACAGGCCAGAATATCCAAGGAGCTATGGGAAGATGAATCCAATCTAAGCTCCTAAAATAGGCCCCTGTGTTTTGTGGCTGAGGTTTGGCAGTACGTATAACACCTCTTCTTCACCTGGATAACCCTACTCTGAGGACCTTCTTGTATCCTGTTGACTAGGTACAGTAATAGGATGCCAGCCATAAAGAAAGCTTGAGGAGAGATGGCAGTGAAGGGGTTAATTGGTCACTGCTACACCTGTTATTCACATTACTCAAGAAATTCTTTTAAGGTCACTCTTGGAACCAAACAGGAAGCCCTTTTTTCCATTTCCCACCCTAAATATTGTCACAAGCGTGTATAGTTACTAGACTCATTTGTAGCGTTCCTGAAACGCTAAGGGATCCGCACACTGCTGTTCTGCCTGCTCACAGCAATCCCTGTCTCAAGGATAAGGCAGAATACTAATGCTTAATGCAGATGGTGAAAGGCTATAAACTGTTAATATGCTTACAAATAGGAGACATTCAATTCTGTAAATATTCTTATCTGTTGGTAACTGTAGTTTTTCTTGTCTGGCTCTTCAGTCTATATATGGGCACAAATAGAGATGAACGAATGGAGATGACCAGTGAATCAAATGATAAAACACAGAGAAGGTCAAAGCAGTAGCATTTATTGCCATCATCTCTCAGAGAATATATGAGGCATTAAAATTCTGATACTGTACCATATTCTAGTCACAAAGATTGTAACGAGCACAAGTAATGGCATCAAATGAATCTCATCTAATGACACTAGCAATAACAAGAACAAGAAAAGGTGCAAACACAACCTCCTTGAGTATGATCCTAAATAGGTGTTTTATAGGCCATCTCAGAAAGTGGGGGCTGTGGCAACGTACGAAGGAATGCACGACACAGTCAAGTTGATTAGTCTTTAGTCATTGCACAACAGCTACTGTTGATTGCTACTACTAGATATCTGATATATTACTATCCTAGGCTATGCGGTTTTTTTCCCCACCACAGTCATGAAATTTCTGTTGACAGATAGTTAAGGCTGCCATAGATAATACAAGGGAAGCTAAGTGTAAATCTCAACTGTGAATCCGCAATGACTTCAGGAGAACAGACTAAACAATGCAGCTGACAGGGCTTGTATCTATCAGCTTTTCTTTAATGATATCATAATTTCATGTAGTATGTGGTTGCAGCTCAGAAACATGCTGGAGCCAGGGATCTCATCTGTCTACAGGCAACAAATCAAGGATAGGATAAATGCTTTTAATTTCATAGAATCAGGAGGACCCTGGGCAGAGTAATTCTATGCAGGATTGACTGATAGCAGTCTGGAATTCCTCTTTGCAGGCTTCTTTCCCCAGAGCCTCCAGAAAATGTGACAGTACTTAGTAAGGCAAAGGCTGGGCTGCAGATTTAATTGCCTGGCCCTGGCAGAAGCAGCAATAATTGCAAAAGACTGTAAGAATGTATTAAAGATTCCATCTCCTCATTAAAACCAAACCAGGTTGCATTTTCATCAGCAGCCATAATCAAAGTGTAGTTCATTTTACTACAAAGCCTGCCCTGACTTGGTTGGGATGTTATTTGCCTGTCTGGATGTATAACTGCTTATACCTGAATACAACCGAGGGTTTGCAAATCTTGATATGCCCCTTTTAAAAATCAGACCAAACTCTAACTTAAAGGCCTAGATTATTTGTTTTTAAATTGCGATGCACGAAAGTTTAGCCATAGCTGGAAAGCTTTTAAATAGTCTCCTTTTTGCTTTTCTGTCTGCCATGCTGGCACTAGGGACAGCTGCAGATAGAAGTTCCCCAGGTCAATAGGCTCCTGGAGGCAGCAAAAACCTGTGGCCATGTTGGCAACTTTGCCTACACAGGAACGGGCTGCTGCTGCGCCTGAAGGATGGATGAGAGCAATTGGGGCAAGAGCTGCTTCCGTGAGTGGGGGTCCTTCCCGCTCCCCACCTTGCCTGGGGCAGGAGAACAGCAAGCCCAGGCCTCCCGTTGCATCTGCTCTCACCCCTCATGCCAAAGAGAGTAGAGATGTGGTGCTCAGGGTGCATTACTGCCTCTGTAAGGCACTGGCAGGTGCTTCTAGTCTGTCACAAGGTAGTGCCAACTGGGTGAGCCTGTGGCGTTGCTGGAGGCAGTGGGGGCTGACATATGGCTGCAATGGAAGGGGCCTGAAGTGCTCTTCAGGCCTCCAGTCCTAGCTGAGGAGGGCTATTGAAAGCTGCACTTGGTCTTATAATCACTGAGTTACCAGCTCTCAGCCAAGAGCTGTGCCTGCCTGAAACCCTGGGGCTGAGTTTAGGCCATGGTATGGTTTAACACCTAAGCAGGTACGTCACAGGTGACCCAGGCATTGTGGGAAACATAATGTGGGTTAATCACAGAATCAGAATCACAGAATGGTCAGGGTTGGAAGGGACCTCTGGAGATCATCTAGTCCAACCCACCTGCCAAAGCAGGGGCACCTACAGCAGGTTGCACGGGACAGTGTCTAGGTGGATTTTGAATGCCTCCAGTGTGGGAGACTCCACAGCCTCTCTGGGAAGCCTCTTCCAGTGCTCTGCCACCCTCAAAGTAAAGAAGTTCCTACTCATGTTAAGATGGAACTTCCTATATTCAAGTTTGTGCCTGTTACTTCTTGTTCTATCACTGGCCACCACTGAAAAAAAGACTGTTCTCATCTATATGGCACCCTCCCTTTAAGTATTTATAAGCATTGATAAGATCCC
>RSEF01000001.1:174930794-174942282 GCA_003993805.1 Himantopus leucocephalus | reverse complement strand
AGGGCCCTTCCCACCCTCACCAGTCTGGGATTCTGTGACTCTGAATTGACAACGCGAAGCTGCTCTCCTGGGTTTGCCGGGGAGGGAGAAGGAAGCCGCAGCTCCGGGCTGACGGGCAGAAAGGGGCTGGTTGATGGGGCGGCGTGAGGATGCGGGGAAGGGACAAATAAAGCATCGCCGGCCGACCTCTCCTGACACCCGCAGCGGAATTTCTCATTTCCTACTGCCACGTCCTTTAAGGGCTCGCTGCAGTTTATTTGGCTGATTAAAAAGCACAGCAGCAAGTGCATTTGTGAGTCATAGAAACCCCGACCTGACCAGCTGCTCTATAGCCGGCTTTCATGCCAGCTCTGCCCGGGCAGCCGCTCGGCCGTGCTGCCAGCTCCGAGCTCCTGCTACGTCGGCAGGGAATGGAGCATCACGGCAAGGAGCTCGTGGCTCGCCCCTGCCTGCCGGGAAGGCTGAGATCATTGCTTTCTCACCGTCAAAGTGGGAAAAATCCACCCTTAGATCTCACCCGGATTTCTCCCAGCTGGAGATAACTCTCCGAGTCCTCCCCGTCTGCTGCCACCAACCCGCGGGGCTGCAAACGCCCCGTTGGCATCCGTAGGTCGAAGATAAGGTCTGGCTGCTGCCCGGGGGTAGCAGCGGGGACCGAGTTTAAAGGGGGTTATTTCCCCGGGAGCGGCTCTGTATGAGCCCTGGGGCTGTAATTAACAATCTCACTGCGTGGCGCAAGATTTCTTCTTCTCGTCGATACGATGCGCCGGTCGACGCGAGCTCAGCTGCAGCACGAAGCCGTCGGGACCCTTCTTGCCGTGCCTTGGTTAAGCCCGGCTGATGCTCACGGGGTGTGCAGGCGTGTGCTGGGCACGGGCCAGGGGGTCGTTCCCCGAAGGTCACTCAAAGCAGCTGTGTGGCTGCAGCTGAGATTGGGGATTTTTTATGGTTTTAAGCTCCGGCGTGGGGCTGAGCACTTTGACGCTCAGTGCAGGAATGGGGCGGGTGAGGAGTCGGGCTGGGAGGACCGAAGGCAGTGGCTAGACGAGACCCAAACTTTACTGTCTGATAAAATAGAGAAATACTCCAGAGGGAAATATTTGAGAAAGGAAAAAAGTACGTATTTTTTGATGGGGGAGGAAAGCCTGCGGTTGGGTCTGGGCTGTCGGTACCTATTGCCGGCACCGATGTGCCACGAGCTTCGGTTCGCGAGGAGCTTCAGATGAAGTATCCACGGACAGAAGGGTGTCCCTGGCACCCCGGCTCTTGAACGGCCTTCGCGTCCTGCCCTTAAATTATTTTGGCCGCTATTAAAGTAAAAATAGTGATAATAACCCTCCGGTCTTTATCAGTCCCCAGAAACGCCTGAAAATCTCCGGTAAGTTGTGGCTGTGTTGTCGGCAGCCGCGGCCCAAACGTGCCGTGTACCGAGGAGCCGCGGCGATAAGGGAAGGAACTCCTCCAGTTATTTGGTGTGTTTTCTCTTCTTTGAGCAAGTCCCGGTTTCATCTCCTCCGCCTGCCGTCGCGCTTTGGTTCCGAAGGTCTTAGCTGCCTTTTGGAAAGGTTGAACGTTTTTCGTTGCGTTTCTTTTCCGCCTGTTTAGGGAGTTAATTTAAGCCCACCAGGTGGGTGCCTGAGGAGACTGTAAATCGGCATCGCCGTACGAAATGAAAAGCATGCTGAAAGATTAGAGGCAAATTAATTCCTGTCATTTCCGGCTCTTCTGGAAAGTCATTTCCATTTTCGGCTATTGTTGTCGGGACGCTGAGGTGCGCTCGGTGCCTGGAACAAGAGCGACGGAGCGCTCGGCTTTTGGGCTGGTGCGTTAAGCCCAGGAGAAGAGGGCTGCGAATCCCCCGGGGAGAATTCGGAGGGGATTTTGCATTTGTGCAGAAAAAAAAATAATAAAAAAAAATTGGGGGGAAAGAGTGAAGCAGAGAACAATTGCGGTGGGAGCGTAGGCAGGAGTTTTTTAATTGTAGGCCGTTAAAGGCATCGGCGGGGCGTGGAGGTGGGAAATTTGGGGCTCTTGAGAGGGTCTGGGCACGGCAGGGGAGGGACTGTGGCGCGGGGGTTGTCGTGTCGGGGTTCCGGGTGCAGAGGGGAACGCAGGAGCCTTTTCCGTTTCCATAGCAGAGCCGAGGCGCCGCTGGGGCTGTAGCAGCGGAGGTGTCCTGGGCTCGTCCTCACGCAGCCCAGAAGCCGGCTGGCAAAACCTGGGGCTCCATCGGAGCGGGGAAGGCAAAGCTCCCCGCCGGGCTGGGCTGGGCTGCCCCCGGGCGTTATCCCAAATGGCAGGCGGGTTTGGGAATCCCGCGGTGCCGCAGGTTTCCAGCCCTGCTCGGCTGCAATAACCTCCCGAACGAACCGATTCGCTTTTCGGGAGCGGGGAGCGATGGCCGACGGGAGCAGGCGCCGGCTGGGGGCACAGCGAGCACCACGTTGAGCCGAGCTGGCTTTGAGAGTGTGATTTCCTACTTAATCGTGTTGAACAACATTAAAAAAACCACCTCTGCATTATATATTTGAGGAACTTTGTCACGGCAGGCAGGCTGTGCTGCAGCACATCTTTTTTTCCCAGAGTGTTTGTGTGGGTTAGGAGATACTTCTTAATTTTCATTTCCTTGTGTATCATATAATCATGAACACTTAGAAAACGAAAGCACGGACATGGCTAAGCGATTCAATTAATCATGGGGTTCCCATCCGGCCTCTCTAGCGGTGGTTTACCAACAAGGCTTTCTTCACCTTCCTACGTTAAATAATATATATATATATTCAGAGGCAATTTTCAGGTGGAGGATTTTTGAACAAGATGATTGGGCTGGATCGCATAATAGCTATGCTAATGTGACTTGTTAGCCTTCATAATATCAGCTTCCTATTACTACCGGTGATAATTAAGTTACAGTTAAAGCTGCTAAGTGCTGGTCGGAAGATATAGCCTTAAAGCGCTCCCTAAACAAAAATAACACTGTCAGGCGTGTTCGGCAATGGAGATCCCAACCGAGGCTTCATTAACCATCCCAGCGCCGACCTGCGTTCTGTCCCCTCTGCATCCTTTAGCATCATCGCGCTTTGGAAATACCAGACCGTTCTTTCGCTGTGGAGGACAGCTCTATGGTGTGGTGCGGGTACCTTCGCACCTTGGGTTTGTGGTACCCGGCGGGTTGTGGGTTATCGCGGCGAGTTGATTTCCAACACAGATCTGCCCCAGCAGCAGCTCTTGATGCGTTTCACCGCGCTCCTCTTGGGTGAGGGGGGGACTGGTACCTTCTATCTCCCACGCTCAGGGATGCTCCTGGCTTGGGAGAGGGGGAAGGGGGTCACGGATCCGTGCCTTGCTTGGATACTGCCCCAGAGTCAGGTTTGGAACCCCTGGGGCTCTTTTCCTTCTACACGTGCAGAGCTGGTGTCACCTACTGACCCAGAGGTGGGAGATGCTTAAAGTCAGCGGGACAGGAACGGCATCTCCTTCGCCGAACGTCTCCGCGGGGTCCCAGCCAGCACGGGAGACCCGCGGCGCTCACGAGGGAGGTGTTTGCCTCCCATCGCAGGGCTCAGAAAAGGTTACGCTCATTTGATGGAGTTTTTCAGAGCAGTGCGGAGAGGTTTTGAGTTAAAACTCAAGCCGGTCGGGGGTGGAGGACTGCTCGCGTTTTGGGCCGCAGACATCAAGATCGGGTGTCAAGAGCTGTTGAAGTTTGTTTATCCTCTGCATTTAGGTTGAACAAAAACAAAAAGCAAAACTTTCTTCAGCGTGAAAACCTTCATGGCAAACTTTAAGTGTTGCATTTTGAGGTCACTGGGTGCTTTGGGATTAACCGGTAAGGATTTTCTCATGGAAGGAAAGGAAACACCGGCTTGTGTCCCCGGCCCGAGCCCCAGCCCAGGGGAGATGCTGTGCACGGACAACCAGAAGTTAAAATAAATACCTTCTTTCTAAAGAGTTGCTGGGTCTTTTTGAACACTTTCAGGTTTTTATCCCAAAGTTACATTTTGAACGGCGCGGGGACGTCTCCGGGCGACCTCCCGAGGTGTTTCTGTGCCACAGGACGTGTCTCTTCTCCCTTTGCAGCCACACGCTTTAATTTGAGCTGATCCCAGTGGCTCATCTGGAATATACGGGCTTGATGTTTTGTGCCTGTTGAACGCTGGACTTAAATTTTTGGGATGATGTTGTGTCCTTTAGAAAGCTGCGGTTTGTCTCTTTTCTACTAAAATACCCGACCTGAAACCGCTCCGGCTGTACGGGGAGTTTTGTGCGTTTCCTCCCTCCTTGCCGCAGCTCTCGGTACTTGAGCCTGATGATTTTAGGAGCAGAGAATCAGGAAATTAGCGTCGTGATTGTGTCTTTTAAAATTCCTTTGTGAAAAGAGAAGGAAAAATCTCCACCTTCCCCCCAAAAACCCTCATGGTGCCGAAACATTTTGGTTTTATTCTCCAAGCTGGAGAGAAGGAGCTTCCCTTCACTGCCAGCTTTTATTATTTTATTTTATTATTTGATGGGGAGACCAATCAGATTAAATACCCGGCACGGACTTGCACGGACCAGAGGTGAGATGGAGAATATTAAGCATTTTGCTGAAAGCTGTCAGCATCTTAGAGGGCTTTGTGCTGTAACAGCGTTCCAAACCTTGAGAGCAACAATCAGCGTTGCCGGCTCCGAGGATGTTTTAATTAAAGACGCTGCCATTAGACACGAGTGATGTGCAAATTGTCATTTTCTTCCTTTTTTTCCTTAATAAAGAAATATTTTTCCGAGCAAACGCAGGCTCTGATACACCCCAAAGACTGTACGAGGGTTTCACACTGATGCTTGGGCTCTAACCCAAACTTCATAATGCTTTTTAATTAATTAACCTTGGTGACATGTCTGTGTACGTCTGTGTCCTGGTTTCAGCTGGGATAGAGTTAATTTTCTTTCTAGTAGCTGCTGTGTTTTGGGTTTAATATGAGAATAATGCTCATAACACATTGGTTTAGACGTAGCTAAGGAATGCCTATGTTAATTCAAGGACTTTTTCAGCTTCCCGTGGAAGCTGAGAGGGAGCACAGACAGGCCAAGGCGGCCGAAGGGATATTCCATACCATAGACGTCGTGCTCGGTATATAAACGGGCTTTGGCCGGGGGACAGGAATGCGCAATCACTGCTTCGGACGAGCTGGGCAACCGATCGTCGGGTGCTGAGAGCGACTTGTGTTGTATCCGTATTCTTGTCCCATCATTACTATTATTATTCTTGTTTTCCTTTTCTGTTATCGTTCTATTAAACTGTCTTTATCTCAACCCAGGAGGTTTTTTTCCCTTTCCCCTCCTTTTCTCCCTCTTCTCCCTGCCCCTTTGGGGGATGATGAGCGAGCAGCTGCGTGGCCCTACTTGCCGGCGGGGGCTAATCCGGGACAGTCTGTGTGCCGGGGCTGTTTTTAAATGTCTACAGCAGCAAGTTTTGGGAAGGAGGGCGAACTCCATGCTCGATCGCTCTTTCTCCCTCTTCTGCAGCTCACTTTAATTTTTGTCCCCATTTTTCAGAAAAAAAAAAGGGGGGGGGGCGGCAGAAAAATGGGACTCTGCTTCAAAGTATGGGAGACTCGTCGAAAACAGAGACGTTCTTACAATGAAAAAGCGGGAATCGGGGCTGCTTGGGCAGAGGCGTTGCTTGTGCTTGCGTGAGTTCTACGAGGTTTTGCTGCAGAAATTACCATAATGCTCCACAATAAGGCGATGCTGTCCTGTGTGGCACGGGGGCAGACCCGGCTCCCTCCGAAACACCACCGGCATTTAAAGCCAGCGCATGTGGAGTGATCTGCCTGCCTGGAACGGCTTTGCGGATACGTAAAAGGGTCTGTGAAACCAATCCCCTGGGACATCGGCAGCACCAGGGACTCAGAGGGGCTCTGTGTTGGCACGTATATGCTCAGCCCAGGGCAATAAATATAGGGCTTTATGGAGCTGCAGGAAAACTTCTTCTCTATATGCCTTTTGTTGTGCGGCCTCAAAATATTGCAGATACCTATAGGAGAGCTGGGGAGGGACTCTTGGTCAGGGAGGGGAGTGATGGGACGAGGGGCAATGGTTTTACACTGAAAGACGGGAGATTTAGATGAGATATTAGGAAAAGATTCTTTCCGGTGCGGGTGGTGAGCCCCTGGCGCAGGTTGCCCCAAGAAGCTGTGGCTGCCCCATCCCTGGAGGTGTTCAAGGCCAGGTTGGACGGGGCTTGGAGCACCCTGGGCTGGTGGGAGGTGTCCCTGCCCAGGGCAGGGGGTGGAACGGGATGGTGTTTAAGGTCCCTTCCAACCCAAACCATTCGATAATTCTGTGATATATGGCTACCTGCCTGGCTTGCCACCTTTGGTCGCTCCATGATGTGTAAGGTGCCTTCTCGTGAGTAGGGATGGTCACCAAAGCCCAAAGTATTAATGCAAAGAAGGCGAATCCTTTGCGATGCAAAAACCCCGAGGGCATCTGCGCTGAACTCTGCGCCGACAGCAGCAGCAGAGTGTATCCATAATACTGAGCTGATAGGGCATTCCGGTTACTTCTCAAGATGAAATCCACCCTTCCTTTTCCCAAGGGATAACGGGAAGCATGCGTCCCTGCCAGGCTCCCTCGCCTCCTCATTAGGTGCGAGGGGTTTTGTGTCTGCTTTCAAGAAGACGTTGATTAATGAGAGCGCTGGTGATGCTCTCCTCTCGGAGCCTGCAAGGAGCAAAACGGTTCCCCAGGACTGGAGCCCAGAAATAGAAGCGATGTTTCATCAGATGATTTGTTTGTTTGCCCACAAAACCCGTCAAAGCGTGTTATTTACCTTTGGCTGTACCAGCATTTCTAGCTTAGCTTGGAAAGCAAAGAGAAGTGCATCGGTCTCGGGGATTTCACTGTGCTCTCGTGTTCCAGGAGCTGTAGTTTAGCCGTAAATGTCACCGACGTGATACATGTATTTCGAATAAAATGCAAAACGTACAAGGCAGATACGGTCTCCGAAATGAGAGAGACCCTTGCAGAGCCATGCGAACAGCCTGCCAGCACAAAGCACCAGCGCATAGTCATTAAAAGAGGCACTGAATAAGCTGTTTTAAGCAAGAGATGGCAAATTATACTGCCGGGAAGCTCCGGAGGGGAGATCTGTCCTGCCAGTCTCGGTTCGTGTAGGTGTGCGTCCCAGCAGCTCCTCAGACGTGGTAATGACAGCAAGATTTTCATATTTAAATCTCATTATTTGAGATGCTGCTGGGCGGGTACGTGGGGTTTCCGCGGGGAAGGCAGAGAAAGCCTTGGGGAGGTGGATGCCTCCGTGCCTGTGCTAAGGCAAGGTGCAAGCCCTGTTGGGGTGCAGTTTTAATTTCAAATGTGATGTGACAGCTCGTTCTTTGGCCTCAAATATTGTAGTCCAGCTGCCTTAGACCCTCCTGCAGCCCTAAACCACCTCCAGGTAGTTTAATGCTGCCTCTGGAGAGCATCGGTCCAGGGAACATCTGGATTTACACTTACCCCTGTGAGAATCCCACAGGGTCGGGACGCGATGCTTTGCTCGAGGCTCTAAAACGCACTCAGCATCCGATTTGTCTCACTGGGAGTCTAAATAACTCGTGATGGGGGGCTGTTCTGCTCCCAAAGCTCCTGCTTTCCAGCCTCTTACCCCCATGGGCTGCTCCACCTTGCGCTTCGCCTCGGCAGAGCGAAGGTCCCCCCCATCATTGGCGGTGTGTCACGCTTACCCATCCTCAGCCCTTGTGCGCGGTGACGGTCCCCACCCGAGCGGCGCTTGCTGAGCTCTTTGCCTGCCCCGACGGTCTGGTTGGGTTTTCGCCTCGGCCACCGCCATTGCCCAGGGGAGTTCTTGCTTACGTGGAGTGGTACCGGGAAAACACACCCGCTCCTTGCTTCTTGAGTCACCACCTCTTTGAATTTTGTCCAAACAATTGGAAAAAAAAAGTGCGGAATTTGAGAAAAACCCCCATGTGGAGAATGTAATTTCAAATCAAGGATTCGTAGGATGCTCCCCAGGTGTCCGTACGGTGCGATGTTGGCCGCGGAGCTGGAGATGCTGTTGTGCAGGGATAGCCCGAGCCATCTGCCCGGGCTTGTGGAGGCCAGAAATGGTTTCTCCTCTGCTTTTCCATCATTGCCGAAGAGCATTGCCGGGCAGGACGGCTCTCCCGAGGCTTGTGCGGGGTTGGAACCAGAGCGTGGATCCGATAAACACGACTCTAGGGTGGGTGAGGGAGAAGTTCCCCTTCATTTGGACTTTCTTCTCCTCTTTACAAAACTTTATTTCAGTGGCAGGTTGCACAGTTCGTGGTGCTTTAGAGCAATTGTGAGGCAAAGCAAAATAAGTCTTGTACATCTTATTTTTTTTTTTTTCTTTTCTCGTATAAAACCCTTTTTGGAGTCTTAGAGTTGCTTTTCTTTTAAGGCGCTCTGATCTTTGCTTCTGAGTGGCAGTGGCCTGTCCCTGGCTTCTGCTTGCTTTAGGTTTTCTGTTCAAAGGAGCTGGAAATGTGCTGTCTCTAAATTAACATTTTTAGGTATCTCCTTCCACTGTCCTTTAAAACCAAGGCTGCAGAAAGTAGATTAAATTGCAGAGGGACTAGGAAAGGGAGCTGGAGTCCAAGACCCGTGGATCAAATGCAGTGTGTGCTTGTTGTGGGGACTGTCTAGACACGTTAGTGACAAGAAGGGGACGGCCACTGCTCCAGGCTCTGTGTAGACGGCAGCGTTGCAGCCGGAGAGGTGCCGCCCCTGCCCATAGTGTGGGCTGACTTTACCAGTGTCAGTGGAAACGGTCTGAATTTGGGAGGTCCTCTGCTCCTTAAATAAAGCCGCATCCTCTGCTGGCCAGGCGCGGGTGGTTCGTCTCCATCCATGGATGGGAGCAGGAGGCTTTGGGTTGCTGTGATGTTCCTTGGCCCATCCTTGCCTTGGGAGGTGGGTTTGGCTTCGAGAAGGAATTGGGGAGCTCTTTGCATCCCGGGGATCGAGTGGGGAGCGACCTCCACAGCCCGATGCGGACGGCGGTGCCAGCTGCTGGGGGGATGATGGACGTGTTATGGTGGAGGGTGGCGGGGACCACTCTGAAGGTCCCTCCCTGTTCCTCTGCTCGCAGGAGAGCAAACCACCGTGGGAAATCACTGATGTTCAGTGCTGCTTCTCAGCCTTGTTGCCAGAGACAGCTCCGAAACGGGGACCTGAGCAACCTCCCTGTCCTGTAAGGGCTATAGGGTCCAGGGGTTTTTTGTAGAATAAGAAAATAGGAGAAAAAATATTCCTTTCCTTTAGCCAGAGGTGTCGCAACATGTCCAGTGGTTTTCTCCTCCGGCTCTCCGTAACAGCTGCAATCCCCAGGAGAAAAATCACTTGTCCCCAGGCGCTCCCAGTCCTCTCTCTTCCCCGCGCTACCCGCTCGCGGGGGAGGCTGTTCCTTGCTTCGTGTGTTTTGATGTTGTTTTTATTTTTCCCCCCTCAAATGCATCTTTCTTGACTTACTCATGCAAAAATCTGTCGCCTTTTTTTTTTTTTCCCCCCCNTTTTTTTTTTTTTCCCCCCCATGCCTGCTCATCATGTGGCTTTCAATCATCCCAAAGACAATCTGTGGCACCGGCGGTATTAATATTTCCACTCGACAGACTTAGCTCGGTCATTAATAAGCAAAGCCAACAGCTAACGGGGCCTCGCTGACCCACGTCTGCTCGGGGTGACCTCCCACCTCCATCCCCTCAGCCAATTTGTTACCCAATTTATAGCCTGTGTCCTTGGTTCGGGGTGACTAAGAGCAAAGCACGTGTGCCTGTCACACCGTCGTCCTCCTTGTTAATACATCGCCTTCCAGCTCCGCTGACGGCCTCTCCTGCCGCGAGCGGGTAATGAGAAGCCCTCTGCCCCCTGGTAAACAGCCCTCTGCCTGCAATTCGTTTCTGCGAGCTCGTTTTGAGCTGTGTTTAATTGGCATCGCGTTCGGCCGCATTTACCTGCGGGTGGCTCGGCTTGCAACGTGACTCCGTCCCTACGGTGAGCGAAGAAGAGCGTATAGAAAGCCTCACACTGCAACCTATGTCATAGTTGGGCTTGATTAAACATGATATCTGCCTTTATAGCCCTGGATGCTTTGCCCAGCTTGTTTTCCTGCCGGAAAAGCTGTTAGAGCGTCGGCTTTCCCCAGCGTTGGTTTCCCCATCCGTCCCCCAGGCAGAGCGGAGCAGCTCTCCGGCGAGGCCGGGGGATGCTGCTCCAGGACGTTTCTCCTCGCTGCCTTCGTGGGTACCCATCTCTTGGCTGAGTAACTACGTTTCTCTGCGCTTTCCCTATTTGTGCTTTTAAACCAGAGATTAAATACAGAGACGTCGCAGAGCCCGTGCGTGGCACTGACCTGGTTAGAGGAGGAGACCCGGGACACGTGCCCAGAGTTGTGCGCGGGCATCGGCCGCTCGTAGTGGGTATTTTGCAGGGACTGTTGACAACTCAAGATAATAATAATAAGCTTCATGTTTTGCACCATTTTCTCTCCCCATCCGCAGGCCAATTTCGTGCTTTATTACGATTTCAGCGTTTTAGTTTACGCGGCAAGTGGAAAATTATGTTAGGATTCAGGGAAGCTCATTAGAGCACATTAAAGCTCTCTGTGAGATGGTTCTCCGGAATTAGAGGCTTTAACCTTGTTTAGTTAAAATTCAGAGCCAAGTCTGGCCGTGGCAGGACTGGAAGGGGTGGTTCAACCCGAGGTTAATGCACTTTCTGTAGCCACTTTAAATTCCCTCCGCTGTTTCGCCGGCTGATGCAGCGCGCTCATCCAGGCAAGTCTGTGCCGAGTCTCGGCATAAAACAAGCGCGGAGCTTCGGAAAGCCGCCGTGGGCCAGGGCGGTTAATGCACACTTTGGTAGGTTTTGGCAAAGAGTTGAGCGTAAGGAGTGTTTTATCCCAGATCTGGTGCTGTCACCGGCTGCTAATCCTGGGGAGGGGAGAGCAGTGGGTTGGGAGAGCTGAGCCAGCCGAGTCCATCCTTCACTCTCTTTGAAGCCTAACTCCCCTGCCCCAGGTAACGTCGTGGTCTCTGTCACGTCTAATTTTCTGGTTATTTCCGGCTCAATTTTGGCTTTAGGGTGTTGGAGCTTTTCCTTATTGTTCACGTACGAATGTCTTGAACGAAGACCCTTTAAAGCACCTGCAGAAGGACCTTGCTGGAGTGCAGCGACGATCCCTGCATCCTTGCAAGCTGCCTTCAGTGCCGTCCAATTTTTGTCACCCACTGCCACAGAGTCCCTTTCCTTTGTGGAGGAGGGGGATGGATTGGAAAGACATGGATTTGGTGGATGGACCGCTCGGTGGATGAGGAACTGGCTGGATGATTGCACTCAAAGAGTTGCAGTCAACAGCTCGATGACCACATGGTGCCAGTGCTGAGTGGTTCTACTCAGGGGTCGGTACTGGGACCGGTAATATTTAACATCTTTGTTGGTGACACGGACAGCGGGGTTGAGGGCACCC
>RSEF01000001.1:174902435-174922803 GCA_003993805.1 Himantopus leucocephalus | reverse complement strand
TCCAACCTTAACAATTCTATGATTCTATGATTCTATGACTGCAGCTGCACCTACTTGAATCTTTTCCATTGTCTGGCAGAAGCAAGGATGCCACCACATGAGCTGCCGTGTCTTCCTTCCTTACACCCAGAGCCCTGTGCTCATCCTCGGTATGTTCAAAGTTTACTTTGGTGATATCATTGGTGCTCACACAGATGAGTAGCAAGAGGTTCTTGTCCAAGGCCTCAGAAGTTTTTCCACACATCCTGGATACAAGACTGAGAAACAGCAAAACTTGTTAGACAGTCTGGCTGGTGAGCAGATGGTGCCTTACCCATGAATCCACCCTTACCCTGCCAGAAGGAGGTTTCCAAGCAATAGCACAGACTGCTCTGTCTTTGTGTCAGTGCATGGATCATACTTGGCTGCCTGAGATGCCTTTCCTGGTGGGACTTGTTCCCTCTCATCTGTTACCAGGGCTCAGTTCATCTTCTGTAAAAGCACATCTGTAAGCAGAGAAAAACCTTCTTCCCACTGCTAGAAGAGTGAGGCTTTCTGCCTGTCCCAACCTTGTAGTCTCTGAGCTTTACTGACACAAGCACAGCTTTAACTCTCTTTCCCTAGCAAAGCAGAGCTGAGTCTATTGCACCTTCAGGATCTCTATGACGAACTCATCAATATTCTTTCTGTTCAGCCCCAGTCTGATGTTTTGCAGACTATTCAGCCCTTCCTGCAGCCACTTCACTGAGTGACTCAGTGCCTAGCTGGAGTTTACCCGCATGGGCGTGAGGGCCACAACCATCCCAGCCCAGTCCCAGGGAGGAGGCCAGCATTCCCAGCAACCTAGCACTAGGAATCCATGTCATCTCACAGGATTCAGTAGAGTAAAGCCTTCTGATTTGCCCACACAGGTCACTCTGGTCCATGCTGCCCAGAACTGTGTCCTGTGGTGCGTTACCACTATGGTTGTACCAACCTTGGCAATCCCATTACATCTCAAGCACTACCTTCAGGCCCCCTTCCTTGACAAGTTGACCCCCTTTTTGCTGCCCATGGTTGCTGTCACTCCTAGCAATGGTTAAATAAACACTCCATGGTTGCATAGGAGTTCCCCATGCAGAGAGGGCTTAAAGGTGTAGGTCCTCCTTAATCAGGAAAGAGCAAACATACAGAAGCCTATCTTTGTCGCGAACAAATAGCTGTTGTGCTAACTGTAGAGTTCTTGTTTGCCAGCCCGGTTTGCTGCCCTTCTTAATATAATGTAACTGCTGGGGGGTGGGGAGGGGAACATTCTATTGTGCAACCATAAATTTTGAAGTTTTATTTGTATGACACTATATATATTATATTGCTCCAAAAAGGCAAAAAACAAGAAATGTCCCATTTGTGTAGCACAACAAAGATTTAAATGCTGTTGCAAATAGAGGTCAAAGTGTGAGAAAGAAAGAATTCCTAGGAACCAGAAGAGACTGCCTAAAACCCAACACAGGAAAAAAACTGAGTTGCCAAGCTGAAATCAAGCTAACAGCAAAAGATCAGCTTGCAAATATAAGAAGCAAAAGACCCTTTGGGGTTTATTCTTGTCTTCTCTGAGTTTCCTCTACTTTTTAAAGTTACTTGTTCTAACATGTACTAAAATACAACTTTTTTTAAAGCACTTTTTATCTTTTGAGAGTGCCTACCAAAAAAACAACAAAATTTTTGACAGATACCTTTTAAAAGTCTGATCAAGCTAGGTTCCTACCGTAAGTCTCCTAGCATTTTGGACTTGTTTCAATAGCAAGAGTAATGAGCATTGTGTTTCAAACATGCCCTTATAAATTCTGTACTTCAGGTATGCAGGTTAGCTCTTTCTCAACTGATGTCAGGAAAAAGCTTCTCATTGGTGAAGACAGGCTACTCACCATCACTACAGCTGTTTACTATATCCTAATTAAAACCTGTTCAGTGAAAAGTTTAATCTGTACTTCTCAATCAGTTTCTGTCACTTGTCTACACTTTAGAGGACCTTTCTTGAGGGGATCCAGACATTCCTATGTGGTGTCACTATTCATTTTATCTGTAAGCTTCAGCAGCTGCTCAATATTTTGACAGTAAGAATTTTTGATGCTCTGCACTGCTTTTCAGCACTTTCATTTCTGTCATCTAACAACATACTGGATTTTTTTAGACAATGTCAGATGACTTTCAGACTGTTTTCCTCATGGCTGCCTGATCTGCATTCCTGGTACATGGTTCCTAGGTTTGCAGCTTGGCACACCTTTTCATGTTTGGCTCATGTGCACTTTGTCAATACCATGTTTTCTCCTTCTAAATGGTAACAGAAGGGCAATTCTAACACCACCATGCCTTGTTCTGTCACTAATACAGAGAAGGGATGATTTAACAGTGATGTAGCAGAAGACTACTGCACTACTACTGGAATAGTATCAGCAGTCACTTACTGCTGATTTATATAATGTAAAATTTAACTGTTTTCTCTTCTTCACATTTTTATTACTATTACAAGAATGCAGTAAAGCATTAACTTTTGTATGCACTCCAGATCTTATCACTTGCTCTCTTCCTCACTTTTCTTCAGCTGACTGAATGAACCAAGGTCCCTCTCAGGAATGTGATGCAAGAGATATACAAAGGTAATAGAAATGGGGTTTTAATATGGGTTGGGTTGGGGTTTTGTTTTGTTTTGTTTTAAAGACTTCAGTTCCTGTAAGCTTTATCTCAAACTACTTTTCATATGTCTTTGAACCAGAGAGGAGTATGGATGTTAGCACACACTTAGTCACCTTGACTATTCACTCTTGCTCTTCTGCAAGACTCAAAGCTTGAAGAACTGCCCCTAAAGACTTCTTTGCATCCAG
This sequence comes from Himantopus leucocephalus, assembly GCA_003993805.1. Lineage (NCBI taxonomy): Eukaryota > Metazoa > Chordata > Aves > Charadriiformes > Recurvirostridae > Himantopus > Himantopus leucocephalus. Next base: position 174,919,963 of record RSEF01000001.1, on the reverse strand, counting down.
CTTGTACAAGGTAAGATTATTAATGAAATTATGTTTTTCTATTTCTTCTAAGAACAGCGCCCTCATGTTCTTCATGGCACCCTCATGTTTGTCAGTAGCAGTGAAATGGGACTTTACAAGCTACACTTGGAGTGATAGGGGATTTTCCTGTCCATAGGACCTGTCTTTATTTTGGCAAGTATTACAGATTGGTTTGCTTCTACACTGCTAGATTGGTTTCTCTGGAATGGACTGCCTGTGTCCACTCTACATAGCACTTGGCATAGGTCTTCTTTGGGTCCCACATGGTACGTCTGTGGAATCTATAATAATGTATTATTACACTTGGTCTGGGGACGAGTGGTAGTGCAAAAAATGTAAATGGTATGAAAGCAGTGTCCCAACCCTGAGAAGTAGTACTTAAGTAGCATAACTCTAAGGGTGTATGTTAGTGTGTGATATGAAGGTAACTAGGATTGTCTGAAGTGCAAGATCTTCAAAACAGTGTTGGAGACCTCTATGGAGCAGAGGTAGCCAACTGTGTTAGCTTTTCTGAGTTAAGCTCTTAGGGAGCAGTTCCTGAAAGGATATTTGGAGAGCACTAGTTAATTTACTGCAAAGGGGAGCCCCTGAGGAACTACAATAGATGTTGTGGTGATCTTCAGAAGCCCACAACCCCAGGAAGACCTGTAAAGTTAAGTTAATTAGGTATATTGCTGCACCAACAGTCTTTAAAATAATACAGTACAACAGTGACATAAACATCATAAAGCTACCATATATGGGACATGTAAGTGTCTCCTACCATAAGTGGAAGATATAATGGATGTCATTCTGTAGGAAGGTAATGGTAACAGGAAGAGGCAGTCTGGGCACTAGTTTTGCACAAAATTGGCTCTGGTTTAGACAATCTAAGGCATACGAATTGTAGTACACCTTACTTCAGTAATTAGTACTGCTAAAAAAGTGAAGCTGACTGAATGAAATTTGTGTATTTGTTTTGCCTTTTACTTGAAAGTGGTTGCAAGGATAATTCTCTGCTGTTATCACCAGTAGGATATGAGCTCTAAATAATTTGGCTTTAACCCACCAGATGGCATTGTTGAGAGGCTTAATTAAATTCTGACAGCATAACATCTTGTTAAATTATGGTGACAATTAAAAAGGGAATGAGGGAGAGTGAGAAAGACAAGACTCATTGTTATTACTATGAATTAGTAAAGCCGATCAATAAATAACCTTACTATAGTATAGAAGTTAGACTCCTGGAAGAGCATTTTTGTTTAAGTGAAATTTAAATTACAGATTCTCAGTCCTTGTGCACTAGCAGAAATACTTCTTTCCAGTCTCTAATGGCTACCTTGCACTGTGAAAGAAGAAAACGAACGACATGCAGGATTAGTAATTTCCCAAATGCTTAAATAGTAATCTAATACATTACCTCCTGTTAACATTAATATTATTTATTTATTTACTGTTATTTATTATGATAGGTCTTAATGTCACCTCAGAGGACCAATAAGGAATGGTTGAAATGAAAGACTAGGAACTAGTGTAAACCTCCAAGAGTTTGTCAGCTGTAATAAAGAAATATACGCATGGTAGATAAGAGCAGGTGGATGAAATAGGGACATGAACACAGGGAGGCCAATATCCTCATTGACTGGAAGACATGGTATTCTTAGCCTGTGCCTACATTAACAATTAACTTTGTAAAACAGAAGCGGAACACAGAAGTTTGATGTAAGTTCCCTGCATCTACAGTGTGCATGGTTACGGTTTTTACTTTGGGTTAGTTTTTGTCTGCTCTCTGGCCTGAACATTTGGTTCAAAATTGTCCAAAGACCAAGTCACTGGATCTGCCATGATGTCTTGATTCAGGCTGGAACAGAGTTCAATGCTTCACTTCATCTGAAAGGAACTTGACTTACATACACTAATGCATGTGATTTGCACTAATGCACAATAAGAGAGGATGATTAGGGGACATCCCTCAAAATTACAGTTCTCTGAACTAAAATGCTGACACATTTCCAGCTTCAGCTTCTACAGCTTAACAGAAGTGCTTCATCTCTGTGTATTCTTAAAGAAACTACCCAGCCAGATCGAGTTATTGGTATCTTTTGCTAATGTAATGAGTTTATATTCAAGCTACTGTGGCTAGTTTCAAAGATTTTATTATCTATACAGAGGAAAAGCATTTAATTACTATTACTATCTGGTTTTGTTTATCAAACCAAGAAACATACTTTAATCTGCTTTGCAATCCCAATGACTTTTGAGGTCTGAAGAACTACAATCATTTGATACACTTCCAAACTTTTTGTGTTGTAGCATTTACTAAAGCAAAAAAACACTGTAATACTTAAAAACCTGATTTTCGTATTTACCTTTACCTTTTCCTGGAATTTATTTTACCTTGATAGTAAAACAGTTAAATTGTGTCAACAGATGTTTTCTTGGGACTGTCAATTCTGACAATTAGGATGAAAGCAGAAGAGAGCACAATTAGGTGTATGGAAAGAATCCCTGAGGCAAATAAAGGAATCATTGAAGGATGTGGATAGTCCAAAGAAAGGATGATAGAGATTTAGAGAAGACAAATATTAGATGAATGCATAGAGAAATGGTAGAGGACAATAGTATGATCAACCAACAGGGGACTTTTTTAGAGAAGTTTTTATTTTAAAAAAATTTATTACCTCACTTCGTTTTTAGTATTCATTTATCTTTAAAAAAATGAAAGGAACAAGTCAGTTTAAGATACAGAAATAAGCTAAGCTACTCAGCAGTTTTCAAGAAAGGGGAAGTTTAAAGAAATATAAGCTTATAGAAAATTGAATTTTGTGTTTGTTTTGTGATGCAAAAAAGCACACATGCTTAGAGTCCCAACTTTCTATCTCAGAACCAAGCAAAATGTACCTTATGTAAATTTTATTTCCTTTGACAAGAAATAAAAATGTATTTATTCAGATCAATAAATTGTGTGATAATATTTTCTGAAATTGTCTTCCTATCAGTGAGGACAGCTACAAGAAAATATATTCTGGTTAAATAACACAAACCAAGAGATTAGAAGGTTGCGTGTTTTTTTTTTTAATATAAGAGGATAATCAAAATGAAAATTATAATTTCATCCATAGTGAGTACATATTTCAGAATTCATAAACATTAACTGTGCCTCAGGCACAGCCAATATGTTGGTTTTTTTTTTTACTCAGGGACAGTCAGCATATAAGAGTGTATGTGCACAGAATTACTGTGTCATAGAGGTTATGTCAATAAGAGTCAATTTTGTAGCATGACAGTAGTGCCACTATTTTAAAGAAAGGTTAACAAAGAATGTAACTTAGGGATTATTGTCATTATATAGACTGGGCCTTAGATCCTTTTAATACATAAGATACAATGAAAAATGCACTAAGCTTTTCAACAGCACAAGATCAACACTAGTGTAAGTTAGATGGCTGTTCTTGAAATTTTTACAGTAACATGGCATATAAATAATTTGTGGTAATAAGTATGAAGCCTAATCTTATTCATATGTATATTATTGCAAACTTTAGAGAACTGCATACGAAAGATTGCAAGCAGGGGAAAGAATCAACCTTATATTTTCTGTCCATGCCAGTAATACACAAGCCACTTAATGTATCATTATTACTTGCATTACAATTATTCTGTTTGAGGTTATAGAAGGTGATGCAGCGATTCATCCTGTCTAACTGTGACCACCCAGATAAAGGCACCTAGAATTGTATGGTAGGTAGGAAAAAGGTGATACCTTCTATCTTGAATACCAGTCTGGAATATGAGACTTTAGTGGGAGGTTAATTCAAAACAAAAAAATACTTCATTGTTATAATCATCATTATTATTGTGATACAAGCCAGTAGGTCTGTGGAAAGAATATTATAACTGCAAGAAAATTGCATAGGTTTGAAAAGAAATTTGAAAGACAAGAAACTTGGAAGCACTTGGAATCAAGATCAATTTCTGGCTGACAAACAGACAAATGCACACTCAGAAAATCTGTGCTGAAAGTAGTCAGAAACTGAGAAAGTATTAGTGCAAGTACCCTATATATCTGCTGTGTGTTTACTCTTTGATGTCTTTTTGCAGTCACAGTTGAAGACACTACTGAGCTAGATGGACCATTGGTCTGTAGCACTATGAATTTTCGTATCTTCCTAATGCCTTTTTTTGAATAGTTTTTTGTGAAGGACATATTCTAGATAATTTTCAGTTAAAGCATATCCCTAATTACCCTTACAGAAATATTTAGTACAAATAAAGGCATAATTGTAGATGTGTTTTTTAGCTTTCATCTCTCCTGCAGATGGATTAAAGTTTTACTGTTGCATTTTGTTTTGGTAGGGTGTTGGTTTTTTTTTTTAAGTTGGGGGGGGTGTTTGTTGTTTTTAGTTTTGTTTTCATTTGAAAGAACAAATACACAATGAAATCTGAAGAACCCGATATTTCAGACTCAGGTAAATACCTGAAAATGTTGATGATATAAGACCCCTCCTACTGAACTCCTAAGTCTTCAGTATAGTTGGTAAGACAGAACACAATATATTTGTATGCTGTGAAATGTGAATTGTTGAATTATGGCCTTGTTTTCTTAGTATTTCCATTTAAGTAGACCAATAAAGAAGAAATAGAGGGGAAGTAAGCTCACACAGAGTGCCTTCAAGCAACAACATAAATCTAGTTTAAACTTCCTCAACCACTTATACCAAGAGTGAAATTTCCAATTATATTAATCAGCTCTTCAGAAACAGTTCAAAAGTGTTTTGTCGCCCAAAAAGTCATGAATCACACAAAATATTTGCCAGCCTGTCAAGCTGGAAAAGATTAACTTTTTGTCCTAAATAGTTATCAAGTTAAGGTCAAACCTGTGGGTTTGGAAGGGGAGGTGGAGAATGGAATGGACTACGTTGTTGTTGCTTTTTTATTGTTTGATGGTGTTTTCTTCACTCTGCCTTTGCGCACTTGATGACAATGTCTGTAGGTTTAGAGGATTATGAATCAATAGATGACCACAGTGATTTGTGAAGAAATTGCAGAACTTGCTAATATAAGAAAAGAGCATCTGCAGACAACAGGATAGGAGTGAATTGTGGTTGTTACTTAGTGCCTGTTGCAGGTGCTTTTGACATCTCTGACTTACTCCTTTTGGCAGAATGATGTTCCTGTACTCAAATGGGTCTTGTGAAAGCTCATTTTTCTACAAAGAATAGGAAAAGAAAGTGGGTGATAAATACTAGGACTAGCATACTCCACTTGCTTAAGTGCTTCTATAATGAGAGTAAGCATAACGATAGTGACTAAAAACAAATTTCATAATGGAAGCAGTGATAAGTTATAGCTTTACTTCCAGAGCTTGGATGACTACTAAATGCCCATGTGGATATTCTGACACTGTCCTAAATCAATATCTGAGAGAAACTTCAGAGCACACCAGATCTCTCATCTTTTACAGAAAAGAATTTCAGGAATGAAGTCAGTCAGGAGTCCTCAGTGCTAAGATTAAGTACTCGGTCTGGAAATTTGGAGGATCAGGCCTCTAGGACATGCAGTGTTACAGTAGGTAAGTGCAACCTGCACAGAAAAAAAAGGATATTGAAAGTAATGCACACATTATATTGATACTTGTACATGACAATTTTTCCTAGATTCTTTCCTCAGCTCTTCAAATAATATAAAATTGTTTTAAATGTTGACAATTCCATAAAGTTCTGTAAATTAAAGTACCCATATGTAACTAAATGTAAACCATAAGCAATAGTAATAATTATCAACTGGTTATTCATCAGCTGTTTGCAATTAAAGATGTGTTTTCTATGTAATAGAATGAAGTAATCTCAACTGAAATAGAGAGGATTTTTTTTCCTTCAAAGGAAAAAATATAGGGTTTTTTGCTTGCTTTCAGTTATAGCTTAAAGAGTATTTTATGAACTTGAAAGTCTGACCTTTTTCACTATTTATGTTACATGCAGAAAGAATTCAGAGTTCTCTTTTGTAGTCGGCAGCAAAGTTTCTTTAGCATTTCATTATAAACAATATTAATGAGTTGAGAATTTTGAACTGGACAAAAAGTCATAAAATAACCTGTCCTAATCATATTAAAGAAATAACTCTAGTACTAAACCTCCAATTGCATGTGATGAAAGTATTTTGATGAGAACATAAGAGAGCACAGGTAGAGACATTCTTCCTAACATGATCTATTCACCTTGTGTAAGAGCCTGAAAAAATATCTTCTAATGAATGGTATGGGCTCAATCCAATTGTTATTGAAATGAATAGAAACGCTCCACTCATTTTGACAAGAGATGAATCATGCTTCAAAGTCATAAAATAGTAGAATTTGTGATGTCAAGCTTGCACGAAAACATGAAAAGAGTTCAGGTGTCCTAAATTAGCCACAGGTTAAACCTAAGTGCCTAACTCCAGGAGGGCAATTTGGAAAACTTTACTTAATTGTTACTAGTAGAAGATTCTTGCAGTTATTCCATGAGATTTCAGTGGAAGGAATTCCTTCCTAAAAGTTGACACAACACAAACACAGAATCTGTTGTGTAAAATACTCTGACATGACTCTCACTACACTGTAAAAAGCAGCTCTCACCTACATTCTGTAAGCAACTGCCTATTTGTAAACCTCTCCTCATGCTATTTTGCAGAATTCATTCCCCAAATTAACTGATTTTATTGTGATTCCTTCTCAGTCTAACACTAGATAGACTGACTAATAAAACAAAGGAAGATCTATTTATTGAGTCCCAAGCCTTAACACTGAAGTTGTTTGAAGCTGAAAGCAGAATTTTATTTCCCTGTTTTGCGCTTTTTGCTTATTAAGAACACAGGCATGCAGTAGAAGGCTCCAGCTTCATTTTTGTACTGTATTTTCAGTTTGCCAGCCCTGGCTTAAAAAGCCCGATAGACTCTTGTGAAATCCTGAGAATACGATGTTAAACATTGGTTTTCTACTCTACTGCTTTAGAGGAAGTACCCACCTTCATTTTACGCACATTCTATAAAGCCAAAAGTGTCTAGCGTGTTACTGATCTGATAGAAAGCACATGTCATACTTCTGGCACATTGACATAAACAACAGACCTGAAATACAGAATTTTGCCCAGATAACTGTACATAGGTAGATATATTTTGGCCATACACTATGATATAGAAGTATTCCTGGATCGTGCTGGTCTTTATTACCCTGAGTACCTATGTCAAGGTTCCTTAGCTGCCAAAAAACTATAAAATTGTTCTGTTATTGAATGTGCTCTTGTCATGTCCTGGCCCGGGACGTGAGGATCCGGGAGGACTCATAACGATTCCACGCGTGAGATTAAGACACAAACAAAGTAAAATGAAGTCTGCTAAGGCTTTATTGTTATCTCCCAGCAATGATTACTGAAACGAGCAATAGATTAAAGGAGGAAGTAGAAGAAAGGCAGAAGAGAGAAGCAGTATTACGGAGCACAGCAAGAGTATAGTCACCACCACAGGCCCACAGCATCCCGACGGTCCTCTAGTGGCAGCGGTGTCCCGTTGACTCACGATCCTCAGATCACAAGGATGGCGGGGGTTCCGAAGTTCCAGTTGAAGAGGGACATGGTGCTAATTTATAGTCAAAGTCTACTTGATACTCGACCAATCAGTATAGAGGCCACTTTTGCTTGGCCAGTCTTTAGCAGTTGGCCGTGTGTCATCTTGGAAGACGGTTGCTCCTGATGTACCCCTGTTGTAAACAGGATGCGGTTGGTGGTCGTGGTGGCACATCTTGCAGCTTAGCTTGGCAAGTTTTGGGTGCTCCTTGCTCCTGTTGTAAACAGGACATGGCTGGTCTGCTTACAGTTAGTGAATTTTGAGACATTTTGACTACCGGTTTAACGGTCTCCTACATTTCCTATCGAGACATCTTAACGGTCTCCTACAGCTCTTATTCAGTGCATAGAAAGGTATTATACTATTTAAACCAACTCAATGCCTGAACCAGCTAAGGATTCACAAGCTGTGTTTCCCTGCATCTGATTCTACTATGCAGCTTAATCTGTAAGGCATTTAGAATGTCTAACATATGCTGATGGAGAATGAAAAACAGAGAAACTAGGACAAAGAAGAGGTGTAATTTCCCTGTTTATACAATAGGGTCATGATTAGACATGTCTCTCTAAATTCTGCATTTAATTATTTAGCCTTACGTGGTTGAAAACCATTTCTACTGTTTTCTAGGAAAGTGGTCACTCTAACAGGATTTGCAAGAAAAGACTAAGATATTTTCTCATATTTTCTAATTTTAGAAGCGTACCATGTAAACTGAATGATTACTGGATTAAGACAATCACTAACTCTGCAAGCTAATGAAGAAAGTTTTAGTAACAGCAAAAAGGTGATTTCCAATCTGTACTCCTCATATGATATAAGTTGCTTATTCAATGACTCTTTAAGGCAAAATCCTGTTTTATTTTGGACAGAGATCAGACCTTCAACTTTTCTCTTTTCCTTATTTTTCATTCACTAATTCTTTCTAATTTTCTGAGTTAGGCCTATGAGTCTTGGTTTCCTTTCTGCAGAATTGATTCAATTTCAACAAGAGATTCTGGGATAACCAGCATATCACCCCTCCCTCATCCAAAGAACCTGTGCCTCAGAAAGTGAAGATGCCCTGCTTGGAGAACAGAAAGTGTGGGCTTATACTCTGAAAATTAGGAAAACATGTAATACAGATCTCCCACTTCATGTCCAAAATACTTATGAATATACAGCTTCAATTTTTCCCAACAATGATATTAAATGAAAGTGGCTGTGATGGCTGTGTTTTATGCTGAATGTGATGCTGTCAGTTTGTGTTAAGTGAATTAGTTGCAAACATGCTGGCTTGATTGGGCCCCTTTGGAAACAAACCCTGGATTTCAAATGATATGAGGCAAAGGATAGGGTTGTGAGATGCTCAGATTTGCCGACATAGTGGTACGTCTCAGCACAGCTGCACTGTGCATTGACATTAGTGTTATGGTTCAGATTAGAATTTTTATTTATTTATTCATTTTTTAAAGTAAATTACTCAATTGTCCTCACTTAATCTGCTAAGGCGCACACCATAGAGTGGTCTCAGGGTGTAAACAATGGACATCTTTCAGATCATACTTTACCACAAGAAGTGACACTAACAGCTAAGGCATTTCATCTGCTGATGGACTTTCAGTACAAAGAATCAGGCTACAACTATGTCAGGGTAAAACATTGCAAAATGCATGTAATATGGATGCCAGGTCCTCTGCAATAATTGTTTTGCTGTATTCTTCACTGAGTTACATTTGCTACTAATATAGATAGAGCCCTACAGTTGCAGAAATTTTGGAGTGTAGGAAACTTCACCAATTCGGGTGAAGTTATCTAGGGAATCTCTGTTGTCTAAGCCAGTGAGAGGTGTTGAGTTTTTGTTTTGGTTTTTTTTTAATGTTTTGGGTTGGGTTTTGGGGTGTTTTGTTTTTTTTTTTTTTAATGATTACTCATAAATTTAGGTCCCTAAATTCTATTTTGTAAAACTTTAGATGTTTATAAGAATGTTTATGTCTAAAAAGAGGTGATCCAGCTAATGAGATTATGCTTAAATTGTCACTTTCAAGAGAGATAGCCCTAAGTCTTTTTTCTGACATGGGGTTTAGCTTTCCTTGGAAATAACAGATGCATTGAGGAAGAATTATAAAAACCTCCAGAGTCTGTTAGTTGTTAAGAATCCTCCAGCAGATGGAGATAGAGAATAGGACTTTTTAGATGATGTATCAAAATATTTTTTCTCAATGGTAGCATTCATACATTTTCTGTCAATCTTCCTGGGATATTTATCATAACTGTTAATAAGTTGCACTCTGACAATGTGCTCAAGAAAGTGCAGGCAACAGTGCCCAGATAAGTATTCAAACAATCTCCACGTATAAAATGTGAGTGGAACTAGTTAGCAAATGCATTAAGAATCAATTTCCTGCTTTCCTATCTCTCATTTCAGTATCCATCTTAAAAGGAAACATACCTTTATTGGGTGTTCCCTGTATAGATAGGTATTTGTAAATTTCTGATTTCAGATTAGTAGACAGATTATATAATTCTTATTTTGAAATAGTTTACTTTAACATGCAAACTTTCATCTGCATGAATTGAGTCTTCACCATACTAGTGTTTGGGTTTTTTTTTGTTTATATATGCTTTTTATTATGCTAGACACATAATAAATACTGTCATAATTTCCTTCCTCTTTTAGTTCTTTTACGAAAAAATGAGTCAGTTGCTTTACTGGCAGGCTACTTTTCTCCTGTGATCTCTACAGAAGCAGGAACCTGAAAACATTAAAATTAGAGGGAAGACTATGGAAATATAGAGAGTGAAATAAATAAAAAAATCCATGTAGTCACAACAGGAAGATCTTACTGGTGGAACACAAAACACAATGTCATTCGTAATCACATATTCTGTTCAGATATGCAACCACTCGAAAATATGAGTGGATGGCTTCCCAAGAAGTGGTATATTTTCTCTGGTTGGCTACCTTAGAACATCCACCTGAAGACAGAGACTAAGCCTTGTGAAAAAGTATTGACTCTACTGTTATTCAGTGGAAGTAGGTACTAACTCTCCTTGGAAAGCAGCTTACTTCTGAAATAAGCAGTCACTTACATGTAAACATCTTAATTTTGTTTTTTCCATCCAACTATCTATTATAGATATTTATGGGTCTTTTATCACTGTGGCACATACGCACTTCGCTTAATTCAAAAGGATGGCTGCACTGTGTCTTTCTGTCAGGCAACTTGCAATGCATGTTGACTTCATGTTAAAAATATATGGAAACCTTCAAAACACTAAACATTCTTGGAAAGTGGTGAGGATGAGTGGTCGTTGCTGTGGAAGTCAATTCACCTTCCATGGATCATTATCTGAGAAAGTTTCCGTATAAACCTAATGCTTTTTGTTGTGGGTGGTACTCCAGTGGTTATTGTTGATCATGGTCACGTGCAAAAAAATTGTGTCTACATTAACTTGACGATAAAGAGAAAAGCAAGCTATGAGACTTTTCCAGAGACCCTCACAGTTATTATTCTTTTATCAGGCATCTTATATTAATACCATGCATATTTTCCAAAAGCCAGCTTTATGCAGCAATTGGTATTTTCTCATTGAGAACTTAATCACATTTCTGAGATGTCTATTTGGAGAAGATGCTCATTTCTCTCTCACAGTATAAGAGCAAAGATTGTTTCCCTTTTTTTCCAGATAATAGGAAACAATCTTGAGATTTCTGAGGATTTATGGAAAGAATTGGTAGAACTGAAAGAATAGTTAGACTCGAAGGACAGATTGCCTTGAAATCATTCTGAAGAACCGCGCAAAGCTGTGGTGCAGGTCTGCAACTTCTTCATCAATAATGCAGTGGTCTCAGGGGCTCTATAGTGTTGGGTGGATGAGTGAAAGGTCTCTTTCACTTAGAAAGAGATACAGAAAGACTGATCTTGCTTCTCAAGGAGCAAGTGCAAGAAGAAAATTTCCTTGCAATATCACATAAGAGTTCTTTATCTTCTTTATCTCAAAAAGCAGGATTCTCTGACTAAAGTCTGTTGCAGTATATCTTTTTTCCTTCTTTGTCCAAACATTCTGTCTTACTACCATTTCTTCAAAAAAAGTTTGCAGAGAGGTTTCTTTTCTTCTTTTTTTTTAAAAAAAAAAACCCACCACCTCCTTGCCTAATGAAGTAATGCTTTCTGTCAGTAATAAATGAGGAGCGGTGTACAGTGACATGTCATCATCAGAGAATTTAGTATATATGTATGTGTATATACACAAAGACAAGGGGAGTGTCTTCAGAGTTATATATCTTGCCCTCAACTTTTTTCACAAAACATAATAGTCTGGTTTTCTGTCAGTTATTGAGACGTGAACAATTTTGGCAACAACAAGAATTGTCATGAATTGATGCATTCTCGTGTTAGCAAGAGTTCACCTAGCCAGAACATTAGGGATTTGGAATATGTCAAGGACAGCAAATACAGAACATTTTTTTTTCCCTGTGTCTTGCTACTCTAAAGGTCAATCAATCTCCCTCTTCTACCAACCTATACCGGGATTCTGGCACAGTTTTACGAGCATAACAAGCGATCTGAATTTGTTGTTCTCCTTTGTGCTAGAAGCCCCTGAAGTCATCGATCAGAGAGAAACATTTGTAGCTTTATTTACGAAGTGAGCATTCAAAATGATTTTCAATACTTTCTGCTGTTCTCTATTCCCTTTGTTGTTTCATGCATAGTGGCACTGTCTGACTTTTTCATCAGCTTTCCTGAGCCAAGGCAAAAATACACTCCTGACAAAAGGTCTTTTCGATGGCAGAAGGAGATGCAGGAGAAATTTATCAGTACAACAGAGGCCTTCTATGGTCTGAATGGTTTCTGCTTTGCTTGCCTTGTCTATGGAGCTTGGATGAGTGAATGACTTCTTCCTTTAGAATTAAGAAGCCCAGGTCAAATATAAAGCAAAATAAGTGGTGTGGAGGGGGTAGAAGCTAAAATCAATTGTAGACTTTGAAATCATAGACCTTTAACAATCCTCATGGCTGTAATCTAACCTTTTTCAGGACCATATGTTCTAGTTACATTAATAAAACCGCTCAACCCACTTCAAAGTAATGTACTCCAGGTCTTACCAATTACATAGTGAAAGGACTGGCATTTCCTCTGACCTCAGAGTTCCTCCTTACAATGTAATTGTTGCACTATTCTGTACTGCAGATGACAGCATTTCTTGTTTCCACCTTTCACCTTGCCAGACTGTCTTCATTTTGTAGCAATTGTTAGCTGCTTTGGAAGTACTTTTAGTATCAGCAGCATTGGCTTTAACACAAAGAACTTGTAATTCCCAAGTTATTTTAAAGGGGCAACCATATTGTTTGCTTAGGAGAGCAGAGAGTACTCCCTCTCCAGATTTTACAGTATCTCAAGAAATAACATAATCTTCTCACCTCATCCTAAGTAGATCTGCTGTTTCTACCTTGTTCTACAGTATCCGATTACCTTTGCCAGTAAGTTTCTCCCATGTCCAAAAAAATGTTACTGCTTGTTGTCCTCTTCCTCTTCCTTTCAGTGTCTAAATATGGATGCCCTGATCATACAACTCTACGATTATCTTCTGCACAGACTAGTTTGTGCTATTTTTCTTTAAAGTAAATGGCACTAGTAAAGTTCATAAATATAAATTTCCTATTCTACAATTATCTATGTAGAAACAACTGGAAAAGAGAGGAACATTTACTTGTATCATGCTGGATATGTATCCTTGGTGTGTTTCCTTTTTTTTCTAAGAATGTCAGACTAAAACAGTTTTACATTTCATTACTATAGCTGTGTGCCATGATAAACACTAATCTCTTTAAAAGAAATAAAATAAAAGATTTTATGAAGGCTTTTATAAGTTTTCTAGCAGAATGTCATTCTCGCTTACAGTAACATAAAACAAAATATCTGTTTTGGACCCTTCCTTGTTGTTCTGGCTCTGCAGGATTTTTATTCAGCTCCTTTACACTTTTTTTTTTTGATTGACTATAAATGCTTATTTTAGTGTTTCTGTATGCCATAGCAACTTCCTGAGCTGCAATAAAATACAACTTGGAGGTATTATGTTCATTTACAAAATAATTTAACTAATACCCTTGCCTTTATAACTTCACTAACACAGAGTACAGAATATCAGAGAGAAATGTCAGCTGCATATTTCAACCAGCTTTGGACTTTTTTCTATGAGTCTTGAAATCTTTAATGCCAATACTACTGAATTTTGTGAACTAGTGATGAGAACATAGACATACATTTCTTATCCAGCATTATTTGCTTTTCACTCCACCTTTCTATCATTTGCGTTATGGCAATAGAAAGAGAAAGTCTTGGATGCAGTGCTAAAGTAATGTCTTTAATGTTTGTTTTCATTAAATACATCGAGCACCTGTGGAAGGAAGAGTACAATAAACCAGCTGTTTTCAGGAGACATGCATTAAGCAAGAAAGAAATATTCAAAATATCAGGTAATGTTAATAAGGTAATATCTGAAACCAAACACAGAAGTGCTGTTGTGTGATCTCCTTTGATTACTAAATCTTATATCATAAGGAACCGCATTTAATGGCAGATTTGCATGCTATTGATAGGTAAATTCTGATAGATTTTGACCAAACTTTTGTAGCTTATATTTACATAAAGCTGTACATACTGGTCTTCCAGATACTCTAAGTACTACCAAAATGAAAACAAACAAACAAAAAACCCCATATTATTACGAGAATGAAATACTTTCTACACTGTTGTTGGGCAAACAAGGATCTAGAAAAGAAAACTGTTCTCATGCCATGGTTTTAATCTCTATGAAACAAAACAACATATTTGATTTTCCCACATGTTTTATGCTGTATCTATTAGCATTTGGGGATAGGATATATCACAGAAGGCTGTATGAACCTGTCTACATACTGAAATCTATGTACACTTTTAGTCACTCTCTGCACACTCTGCTGCCAATAAAGGAAAACCAGGCACACCAGGGGTGTGATTTACTACACCCAAAGCTGGGACCAGCTAGGCACAAATGAACAAGCTACAATTCCTCTTTCTCTCCATTGACTATAAACAGAATATACAATGAACAGCTTTGATTCAGAGTTCCACAGCATAAAGTGTCTAAAATATAAATGAAAAATTCTGCATGAAACAAACTTATTAAGCATGTGTTTGTTAAAAGTAGGGCATCTAGCCAAAACTAGCTTTTCAGATTCAATCCATAGTGAGCAGAGAAAGAAAGCTAAAAATGACAATTACTTCTCTGCTGCCCCTTCTCCATCACAAGGCTCTCTCCTGTTTCACATTTCCACAGAAAGGAAATTTTGCATGGAGGCTGGAAGGGAATTGCTGTGTGCTTCATTCAGGTTTGCAACAATAACTAGAGACTATGATTGTGGGAGATGCCATTGAGCATACCGGCATATAATGCAGATGTAGTCAAATACTTCTATAGAGGTAATTCATAAAACCTATTTTTCTCCTTCTATTTGAAATTAATTATTCTGTTCTTCTAGAAGTATTTTTAGAGCCCAGACAATTGCTTTAGATTAAATGCCCAGATGGCTAGTATAAGGTAAAATAATCCTGCAGTGACTACACAACATTATACTTTTAGAGTTTTTCATTGCCTGATTTTAGCAGGGTTTCTTTAAACTTAGAAGGGCTCATACTGAAATGTGAATTTCATGTAATTTATAACTGGAACCTAGTGGATAGATGTGGCAATGAATTAGTGTTATTATCCTGGACCAGATATAAATTCCTCCCCTCGTACTTTTTGTACACTAGTTCCACTATCACAGGTCACAGTCTGCTATACTTTTAAAGATTATGTAAATTCTTGTACATGAAAGAAAGTAATGCACTATTTACTAAGCAGAATAAATCCCTGAAAGCTGAAAGTTCTGGCAACTGGCACCTCATTTATATGCTTACTTTGTGAGAGAGGTGGAGTGGCTTGGGGGTTGATATTGATATAATTATGTACATTACTTACTAAAAATTTGGAAAAAGAATGTCATAACTCTTCCTTTCTCAGACAAAAATAACTCATATTAAGGTTTATTCTGGGCAAGCCCAGAGGGTCTCTGCTGTAGTTTGTGCTGAACAAAAGCTTTTTGACAGCACTAGTGACACTTTAAACCTTAGCCAAGATACCTTGCCAACCTAATANTGCAAGAAAAAAAAAAAAAAAAAGACAACAATAATCTCAGCTTTATTATGTTATTCTCTGTTTTCATAGTCTTCATCTTCACAAACTGATCTGTTACCTGAATATGCAAATTTGCAGCAAAAAGCAATTATGTCCTTTCCACATTGTCTGAATATCATGTAAGATCACATGCAGTATTTCACTGACGATGCTTGTAGAATTTTCTTAACTCTCACAGCTACTATAGCAGATTTTTGAAAATACATTATTAAGCTACTCCAAAAATTTATTAAATTATGTTAAACTTACATATCACTAATGCACAATTACTGTCATTCACAATATGCAAGGTGTGATTATGGAAGTCACTGTAAAAACAGCAAATCAGCATTGTTTATATTTATATTGTTTGAATATTGACTTTTTTGGTCATGCTTTTATGCGTTCATTTTTAATGTCAGCCCAACTTATGGAAATCAATTTTCCTTTTCAAATTCATAAACCTTGAACTTCAGTAACTTACTAACTAAATAAACATAAAAGGATAAAATTTAAAAAATAAATCAATTTTCTTCAATAAACTTTCAGAGTTTCAGCACATAATTAAAATTTCTAAGATTAATAGCTAACATCCAATAAGGTCCTTAATTTCTTCAAGTCATCAAAAAAGTCATAATTAAAAAAAAAGTACAAGATAAACAGTGTTGCAGATTTATTAAAAAAAATATTAATATTACCAGGAACTCTATTTCTTGCCCTTCCTTGGCTTTTCCTCTTTAAAATGTGCATCAAACAATAAAAACCTTTAATTTCAGCAATATTTTTGCTTGACCTTTAAACACATATTTTTCAAGGTAGTCAAGGAAAAAATATTGGGATTTTTATTCTAAGCTAGTTCATATAAAATGCCTTAATTATCTGACTACTTAATATCTAAAAAAAAATATTTTGGAGTTAGCCTATCTTTAGAAAAAGGTTTCATAGTAGAGATACCTTTGTTCCCTATGTAGTATATGGAAAGAATTAGAAATGTAAGGACAATTTACACCTGGTTGCAATGGTTAGATGGAACAATTTGCCTGAGGGTGAAATACAAAAGAGGCAGTATGCAGCTGATACGAGGCAGCCAGTAAGAAATACTTAAGAAGATGGTGAATCTCAGTGGCTTCAGTTCAAAGCTGCAGGGACAAAGTTCAGCTCAGCTTAAGACCCTCATATAGATATTGATATAGCTACTAAAAAATTCTGGATTTTCTCTATTCCTTTGAAACCCAAACTTGGCAGATAGCTTGCTCTGGACTGTCAGCAGACCCTTTTCCTAAAACACACCAGTGGGTTCTGGTTCGAGGTTTCATGGCTTTTCATGTAAATTTTATCTGGTAACCACTTCATGAAAAGTACTCAAACTGACCTTACAACAAGGAAAGAAACTCTCAGGTGTCCTACAGAATCCCTTTCCTCTGGCACAAGGAATCTCAAAGACATTCCTGCATGTAGAACAGCTTCTACAGCACATGCAGAGGGAGTGACAGTGGAGCCATGCTGAGAAGGCTTCCCAACAGTGGTATGTGAGTTTCCTGTCCACTGTGTGAGACTTGACATACCTATCTAATTACCTGTAAAAATCTGTCTTTAAATCTTAATGTGGGTTTACTGGCTCAATTGCATTTCAGAAACAAATAACGGCATGTTAGGTCACTGTGACTTGATAATACTCTTGCATAGCTATCAAGTCTAATTGTGAATCATATTCATAGAATCATAGAATCATAGAATCGTTAAGGTTGGAA
>RSEF01000001.1:174884170-174894729 GCA_003993805.1 Himantopus leucocephalus | reverse complement strand
CATGCATGTCTTCCTTCTTTCCTGCCTTCCTGCCTTCCTTCCTTCCCTCCCTCCTTCCCTCCCTCCCTTTTTCTTTCTTTCTTCTCTCTCTCTCTCGTTTCTCCCAAATGTCAAACTCCTTATTTTTTTTCCTTTAGCATGTTTTGAAAGACTTGAGACATAAGTACAGGGTTGTAAGGAGGAGGAACTAATGATGGAGGAAATTTTGACTATCTAGAAACATAGCTTTTTCCATTTCTTTCTGAATTCCTAGTATTTTCATTTAAGTCTTGCACTGCTTAGCAACTTTAAGCCGTACACAGCAAGGCCTTTTTCTTTTCCACTTTGTAAGTCTTCAAGCTGTCTTTAGTTCAAGCACTGAGACACCTGAATTGATGAACAATTGTTCAATAGTCAAGTGCATGCATCTCTAACTAAGCTACAGCCACTGCAGGCATAAGGCTGAATTTAGTAATGTAGCTGCCCTTTTTATAATAGAAAGATAAGTGAACCTATCAAAGTGAAAAGAATTAAATACGCTTGCAACAAGAAAAGTTCTTTACAAGAGCAGCAGACAGTAACATTTAAAAAGCTAACAAAAGAAAAAACCTTTTAAACAAAAGCTTCTGTTACACTGTATTTTTAACAATGTGATACTATCTTTGTATATAGCTAAGATGAAAGGCTAAATAAGCAAAATAACCTTCTGGGGAAAGAAAGAATTATAGCTTAGATAGTATATTATTAGAATATTAGAATATGTACCATAGCACAGTGAAGTGTGTTTGGCATGATTATAGAAAAAAAAATAAATAGATGAATGCTTTAGTTGTTTTCTGGTCTTTTCTTTCTGATGAAAGCACAAAAAAATATGGCCACATCATGGGTAAGAGTAATTATCAGGAATTTTCACTGTTAACTAGATGAAAGGAGAGCTCATAATAGCCATATCACTGAGGCTACGTGTATTGATAAATAGAACA
Organism: Himantopus leucocephalus; assembly: GCA_003993805.1. Classification (NCBI taxonomy): domain Eukaryota; kingdom Metazoa; phylum Chordata; class Aves; order Charadriiformes; family Recurvirostridae; genus Himantopus; species Himantopus leucocephalus. Next base: position 174,893,767 of record RSEF01000001.1, on the reverse strand, counting down.
GCATTCCCCCACTGTTAAGGCCAGCTCCCTGTAGAGCAGATTGCCTCATCCCCACTGCATAGCATTTGCTTCGGGAAGTGCTCTGGACTCCGTACAGGAGCTGTACGATTTTAAGACAGAATTATTTTCCCATGATTTTTTTTTTCCTTTTCTTTTTTTTTTTTTTAAGGTCAAAACATTTTAAAAACTGGAAAAGCTCAGCTGACTGTTTCCTTCCTAGTGTGAAACTGAGTCAGCATGTTTCATATTTTGTTTTGTGGCATGAATACCTGTAGTGGTAGCACATGGTACAAAGCTCTTTGTGTTAAAGTTGGAGAGAGGTGGAATGTAAGGATCCAATCCTTGAACACTTTTGTGCCTACTGTCTGTGGGAATCATCCCTGGACTTAACTACCCCTCGACTTTCTAGAAGATTGTCAATTAAAGGCTGTCCACAAGAGGTCCAGAGAGTGACCTGACAATTAAACAGCCTGGATAATCAGGCATCATCTTGTTGCATGAGCATCTTTTATTTAGCAGAGTAGACATGTTATTGCTAAGTAGATAAGCAGCAGTTAGCTATCAACAATACATTGCTTGTGCTTTACATAATAGATATTTCTCACTCAATTGCTCTGTATACACTCGTTAGTGTTTGTAGTAGTAGTATTTGTAGCAAGATTCTGCAGTAATACCAGTGTATAACATGACTGCTGAACTACAGTATTTTGCAATGTCATTCCAAAAACTTTGTAAAACCAGTCAAGGAGAAACAGCTCAATCTAATAAAATGGTTGTGTCCATTTTTTTTTTTTAAAAAGTGCTTGAAAGCGTTCCTGTAAGCTCCATAGTGAGGTCTGAGATTATTTGTGAAGCTGTTTACAGTGAGATACTTTTACTGACTTGCTCTTCTAACATAATAAATCATCTCCTTCTATTTAGGGAAGCACGATTGCCACTGTAAACCCAAATTATTCCACAGGCAGACCACAGGAGACCTTGTTTGCGATTTCAGCTACTAGCATCTCGAGATACCCCTAACATTCCCCAATGTTTTGCAGTTCTACATTATCTGTATGGTTCACTGAAAACATATTGGAATTGTGGAGTTTTGATTTTTATCTTATAGAAAATGAGGTGTGAAGTACAATGAAAGAAATAGCTTTTTATTTTAATGATAAGTTAAGCACTGGAATCTGCCTCAGCTGGGAACAGAAAGTACAAATGTATGGCTGAGTTTGGTAAATTTACCTTACAGTAACTTACCATGATGGGTGGTGGTTGTTTTTTTTTCCTAAGTGATAGGCAGGAATGGTAGGTGCCCTGCAGTAACTCATCGGAGTTTAAAAAAACAATTACAGTTTTAATTAGCAAAGACAACACTAAACACCATAAAATAATTTATAATGTACTTTATTCTATGTAGTTATGTAGTTGGAAACTACAAAAAAGTCTTTATACCAAAATAATGCAACTTAATAAAACTATACATATTTAAAAGTCTTAATAAAACCAGCTGTAATAACATACTATAACAGCAGTAATAATAAGCTCTCATTTAAAATAGTATAGTCCCTTCAAAATACTTTGAATTGGAGAAATATGTAAATATGTTTATTTTTCATCTGGGAATAACAATAACAGGGTTTTTTAAAATATATATATGAAGACAACAAGTTCAGTAGCTGAATGCTTTTTACAGCAAGTAAAAGAGTCACATTAAAAATTCTCTTGGGCTGCCAAGATACATTTTGTGTTTCCTAAGAGAATTCTTTAAGCATCAGGTCATAGGTGAGGAGGAAAAAGGTAATAGCACTATTTTCAGATGCGTTGCTACTGTGAAACAAGCAATGCAAAAATATAACAGGCCTGTTCTTGCTTGTATTTGTTAGGTATGATGACAGGATTTAAAGACAGCTTTATATGGAGCAGATCCTTGGTGTCTGTTTAGACAAGATCGAGCACGTGTAGAAGAACTGTAATATATAGAAAACACAGTAAATATAGAAAACATTCTGATCAGAGACAATCTTAATGTATTTTACATACATCAAGGATAGGCATTACTTAAGCACAGATTGTCCAATATGTGATTTACATACTCTTGTACTCCTGTATATACCTAATCCCTTATTTCTCTCCATTCGCATGTCTCGTTTTGAAAAATGATTCAGTCGGGGATTCAACAGATGGCATTGTGATGCTTAGCACTGCAACATCTAAAATGTAGATGCTGAAAACTGAATTTGCAGTGCTCGTTTAGGTGCCCAGATATAACTATACACCAAATACAGGAACCTAAATTGGTATTCAAAGCAGTCAACACGCTGAGTGCTGGCATGTTAAGCGTCCCTGTATGAAACGTGAATCTGAAATTTGGAAGCTGAAGCAGCTTCCTGGAGATTCCAAGCTCTGCTTTCTCTCTGAGAGCAAGACACCAATACTGAATACCTCTCCTGTATCTTGTTGCAGGAACCTTCCCATGGAAGCTGCAAACCAGAAATTAGAGTATGACAGCAAGTTTTCTCTGATTTGCTTTCCTCAAGGTAACTCTGCAAACTCCACTTGAATGATGTCTAACGTCTTGTTGAATACCTGACCTAATCTTTTTGGAGCCTAATTTCTATTGCCTTTCACACTTAAATGTCTTCCTTTTGCAAATAGGGGCTTTTGCAATTTTGAAAAGGTTATACCTTTCTGGCAGGGAGCCCCAATGGTAAAAGTTCTGATAGGTTTATTGCACACCAGACAGTACTTTTTCATACTCTCTTATGGTCTAAGACAGTTTAAAATACCTGGTAAGTGTCTTGAGGACTGGGGAAGGCATTGTTTTTACAGCTTTCATTTTGTCAAAGCCCAGTGTCTGATATTGCTTCCTTTTTGGACCTGGATAGTTGTTTTTACTGTTGTGCAGTGTTCTTTCTTTTTACGTGAGCATATGTATAACAGCTGTTGTCTTAGCTGTGATCTAGGGACTTCCAATGTTTAAGTCATGATCCTCTACAGTTTCAGTGAAAGGAAAAGGTTTATAGCTGAGGGCTAGAAAAGACTCATATGCTCTGTGACTGGGCACAAAATGGAGCTACATAACATATCCTTACCTCTGCGTTAAGCACACACTGTAGGTGGAAAATTCCCCAAACTGCATTTTTTCTCAGAAGCACTTGGGTATTATATTCTTTATAATTTTCTCAAATGAACTAACATCTGACATAATCCTTCCTAACCCATCTCATAATAAAACAATAGCAATCTGGTGTGTTCTCTTCCCATCTGTCTCATGATGTCATTTGTGAACTTTCCTCCATCCCTAACATGCTTGAGGAAAGATTTTTCCAAATAACCTTTGCGAATCAAGCTAATTTTGCTAAATTAATTACATTTTCTTCTTATTGTTGTGTATCAGTAAAAGAGTTTTAAAATACATTGTTATCTGAATATGTGTTTTTTTTTTTTAATAAATGGAATGCAGTTTTGTTAAGAAAAGAAGGAAAAGAAAAAAAAGATTCCTTTCAGTTTAAAAGGCAGAAGGCAACATATAGCTTGTCTGTCACCCAGCTAAGCTACAGCAACAAAGCTGTCCTGAAAGAATCATACCAAGCTAGGGTCAAAAAAGAACAAAACAAAACAAAACAAAACAGAAAAAACCACCCTTGGAGTTATTTTGTTGTTACTGTTGTTGGGGGTGGTTGGCTTTTTTATTTGTTTGGTTGGTTGGGGTTTTTTTGGATTTGTTTGTTTCGTTTTAATATCAGGAGGAGTTCTAGCCACCTTTCTACAGTTAAAATAATTGCAAGATACCATTAGTCTCTCTTATGTAAGCAGGTAAGAGGAGATTGCCCAACTAAGCACATATTAAGACAGTTTGAGCAGAAACTCAGCTGTGTGACTCTGGGGATTTCTCTAGGAACAAACACAGAGGTTAGAACATTAATCAGTAAGCTGTGTGAGAAACTGCAGAGAGATTTGGAAAGAAAACATGATGGTAGTAGATCCTGGAAGCAATGGTTCATAAAACCTGAGGGCAAAGACATGCAATCAGATTACCATGGTTTAACAAATTACTGCTTGTCGTCAGAACACAGGTAATTGTGAAGATGACAAAGGAAATGCTATCATTCAGTAAACACTGGAACAGAATACACACCTTGTGAGACTGCTGTCAGTTCAAAGCATGCTGTCTCCCAAAGTCTCTCTCTATAAAGAAAGAATACACCCATAGGTGCAGAAGGGCAATTTGTAGGAATACAAAAGCTAAAAAATGCTGCACTGTAACTATGATGCACCTGAATAATAGCTACAGGCAACTGAGGGATGGCAAAATACTGCAAGGTATAAGATCTAAAATTTCAAGTAAGAATTTTCATGACCCTCTGTAGTTTCTGTTGAATTTTCCATATCTTTTTTTTTTTGTTTTGTTTTGATATGTTGTAAACTAATGGAGATAGAACAACAATGTAAAAATAAATAAATATTTTGGAAACTTCCGTGACACATGTTTGAAACTTGCTAAAATAAAGATATATATTAATTCCTTGTTTCACAGAATAGACATCTAAACATAGATGAAATTAATTCTACTTTCTGCAAAACAGAAAGTTGAGTGGAATTCATTTCAGTTATGTTTAAATGTCTACTTCTGAGATAATCGATGTAGGAACCCTTTATAATCAATGCAGACAAACAGAGTTCTATTCATCTGACTTGGTTTAGATGTTGCATTTAGACTGAGATTTATGGTGTTGTACAGCTTACAGAATGAGTTGAATAGGCCAAAAATGCCAATTTCCATCCCTAAAATGAAATTTGGATGAGTGATGCAGATGTTGTCTATGCTTGTGCTGTAGATACCTGTATGTGATTAGAGGCACTCCACTCAACGTGCGCGCACTACCCCATGCTTCATAGAAAAGATTGATCTTGTATGTGCCTATTCCAGAAAGAAAAACACTATGTCCATTTTATGTATCAGTACTGACCAGAGTCCACAACTACTTGACTGTAGTGCTTCTAGCCCAGACTGGTACCCCTGACCACTGAAGCAAACTGTGTGGATGTACAGAATTGGGTCCATGCAGTTTTTTATATTTCCCCATTCTGTTATATGGACAGGATTATCACATTCACTGTTCCTTTAAACAGATGGCCAGGAATGCCTTTATTCTTCTTTCTCCATTTTGAGGGTTCCCTTGGGACAGAGCCCTTAGGAATTATTTTAGTGGAAAGTTTAAATAACTATAGATGCCCATTTCACATTAATGAATTTCTTTAAAAACAAGCCAAAACCCAGTGTCTTTGGAAGTTCTGGGTATTTGAGCTAGTGATCTTGACAGTTGTATGAGCTGATATGCTGTGCTGTCAGTTTTTAGCTTGATTTTCAGCACATACTCATACACATTTCTGCAAGTGATTAAAACGGCTGAATTCAGAATGGTCACCAGACTGAAGTAGAAGTTACTGTTTCTCAGAAAGGGAAGATGTGTGCAGAGTTTCAGGTCTGTAGTAGGTTAGGGCTGGAAGATGCTGCCTCAGGCAAAATATTGTGAATTTATATGGTACCTTTGCTGCGTAATAGATGATATCTTTGGACTTACAGTTTGGACGTCAACAGGTATCAGGAAGTCAGGGTAAATTGATGGTTGATATTATTCACAGAGGAAAGGTATCATTGATGTGCTGATTTAGGAAGGCTTTGTTGTCTCTTGGGACTATTCATTTGTTGGGTTTCTTGGTTTGCAGGCAGCTGATGCATTTTCTTCTTCAATGCAATACTGGTATTAGACTGCAGATGCCTGCATTTTAGTTTAGTACAATCAATGTCTTAACTCAATTTTCTTCTTTTTTTTCCTCCTTTTTTATTTATTCACTAGCATAAACTTTGATATTGTATCATCTTTAAAAAGATGACAGAGTATTTGATTCTGTACAAGTAAGCACTCAGTTTTATAGCTGGTAAGGTATTTGAGCTACACCTTGACAGCTGGAAAACTCTGTGAAACTTCAGAGCACAACTTTCTGAACACCTCATTCATTAATGCAAAAATAAGAACAGATATTCAGTCTCAGCAGTATAGGCTGACTTTTAATGAATATTATTTTATTTACTTATATTAGTTATTCTCTACTTTTTGACACATTTTGCACCAGTGCTCCAAGAACCTTAGTAGAATTCTGATACCACTGAATCATCATATATTTTACATCAGAAGTATTTTAACCATAACACAAATATACTGATTCTTTGGTATCTATTTACACTTAGATAAAAATGGCACTTATTTGCAAGTATTTTTCACCAGATACTTTCATGGATTTTCACAGTTGAGGATGTTCACAATAGAATGGAAGCAATCATTGGTAATCCTCAAAATACAAGCATGTTAAGGCCTGAAGCAGCACAGTCTCACCTGTCATCATGCCCTTTGGTGAAAGCAGTAACAACAGAGTAATAAGAAACAGCCAAATTTGATTATGCATACAAAATACTCCATTAGCTTATACATAAGCAGCTCTGATGAATGAAATGGAGTAGTCTTTAGGCTTTCTGTAGAAGGCTGAACCTTGACTTAACTAAGTCAGATGGAAATGTTCCATTCACCTAATAGCATTAGAGATAGTAATGAATTCATTTCAGTCTGTCCTCCCCCATCCTTCCCATTTCATAGAAAGGAGGCTGTTCCTGGGAGCCTCTGAAATTCATTCTGGATTAATCATCCTGGAATAAGCTTTCTGTGCTCCCTTTCCTGGTTGTACGGCCAGTGGCACATGTCTTGGCTTCCACTCAGAATCCATACAAGAGCCATAAAAATCTAACAATGGCTTATTGTAATCTAAGTATGTCACACCCCCCTGTTTTAGTTTTAATCATGTTTTACTTGCAATCTCATGTTCAACATAATCATTGTTTCTAAACAGAAAGGGGCAAAATAGTATTACAAGAACCAGATATTTCTTTCTAACTTGCATTAGGTTGTTTTTCCTCTCTTGAGTCTATGGAAAGAATATACACAAAAATATATATAATATTTAATTAGCAGTAATGTTATTCTTTATAGATGATTTTTTTCCACAGTAAATAATTAATAAACATATCTTCTGACATATGAAAGACAGAATTTAACTTTTATTTTTCTGTTTAAAATGTGCACAGTCTGTACTTGTCAGTTGTTTTCAAAATGAGCTTTAAAACAAAATCTTTCTCAAGCCATTGGTTGTTATTTATGTACTACTAGTTTTTTATTTTTTTAACAGGATGAATTATAGGACATATAATTTTATGATTTTTGCATAAATTTTATCTTCTAGTTGGTGCCAGTGTATATGAATCCTGATAATTAATATTGTTTGTCAGAAATAAGAATAATGATTTCATTATAATGCTTAAGTCCAAAAAATCACACTTTTATAAATTGCAGGGTTTCTACTTGCTAGATTACTTCCTTGCTCAAAGCAGATTTATTATTAAACAACACAAATTCAAAATGCTCTTCTCTTCTACTCTTTCCAAGTTTTTAAACAAAAATCATAAGGACTTGCTCATTCATTTTCTATTTGCATAAATTTATCTTTTTTTTAATTTAGAAAATTTCCTATGCAAACAAATTTGGGGAACATGATTTAAATACTTCACAATATACCTAAAACTCAAATAGCTATACCTTCCCCCAGAAGAGCACCTTAAGTTTTCCATTTATGAATATTGCTGAAATAAGGTGGATAAGGAATTGTCTGGATGGTCGCACTCAAAGAGTTGTGGTCAAGGGCTCGATGTCCAAGTGGTGAGCAGTGGCGAGTGGAGTTCTTCAGGGGTTAGTACTGGGACCAGTGCTGTTTAATATCTTTGTCTGCAACATGGACAGTGTGATTGAGTGCACCCTCAGCAAGTTTGCCAACGACATCAAGCTGTGTGGAGCAGTCAATATGCTGGAGGGAATAGATGCCATCCACAGTGACCTGGACAGGCTTGAGAGGTGGACCCATGCAAACCTCATGAAGTTCAACAAAGCCAAGTGCAAGGTCCTGCACGTGGGTGGGGGCAATCCTATGCACAAATACAGGATGGGTGGAAAATGGATTGAGAGCAGCCCTGCCAAGAAGGACTTGGGGATGTTGGTTGATGAGAAGCTCAGCATGAGCCACCAATGTGTGTTCGCAGCCCAGAAAGCCAACCACATCCTGGGCTGCACCAAAAGAAGTGTGAACAGCAGGTCAAGGGAGGTGGTTCTGTGCCTCTACTCCGCTCTTATGAGACCCCAGCTGGAGTACTGCATCTAGCTCTGTGCCCCCAGCAAAAGAAGGGCATGGATCTGGTGGAGTGAGTCAAGAGGAGGGCCACAAAGATGGTCAGAAGTCTGGAGCACCTCTCCTATGAAGACAGGCTGAGGGAGTTGGGGTTGTTTAACCTGGAGAAGAGAAGGCTCCGGGGGACCTTATAGCAGCCTTTCAGTACTCAAAGGGGGCTTATAAGAAAAATGGGGATGGACTCTTTATCAGGGAGTCTAGTGATAGGACAAAGGGTAACAGTTTTAAATTGAAATAGACTAGACATTAGGAAGAAATTTTTCACTGTGAGGGTGGTGAGACACTGGAACAGATTGCCCAGGGAAGTTGTGGATGCCCCATCCCTGGAAGTGTTCAGGGCCAGTTTGGGTGGGGCTTTGAATAACCTGGTCTAGTGGAAGGTGTCCCTGCCCATGGCAGGGGGGTTGGAACAAGATGAACTTTAAGGTCCTTTCCAACCTCAACTGTTCTATGATTCTGTGATGACTACATATCAATTTTTAATTTGGGGGGATATTATTTACAAAATAAATGTTGGTTCTCATTAGTGAGGGCATTAACATGGCAAAATAGTGCTCTATACTCAGAGGAGAACCTAAGCTTGCTCTTGCATCTAGCTTCCGTTCTATTTTCCTTTTACATAGATCTGATTATTAACATTCTCAGAAATCACATGAAATAATTTTCATAATCTTTATTAATAAACAGTAACCAGTCTCCCTGATGTTTCTTTTCTTTTGATGCATCTGAAGATACATGTTTTTCTGCAACAGAGCCGTTTAGGGGGAAATTCATAAGCACAAGCTTCTTGAAAGATAAGATGACAAGAGCGCTTTTAAAGATATTTTTTTACTGACTTAATAGGCAGAAACACATTCTTCATGTTACCTATTACCCTATCCCTTTAATCACTATGTTTTATATATTTTCAGATCAGCTTCAAATCCTTAGACTTATCTAAAAGGCTAGAGATTCCAGGACTACAAAAGTCGTCACTGATAGGCATAATATATTAAATGAACCAGTTTTCCAGAACAAATTCTGAAATCTCATACAGGATATAACTCTCTGTATAAAACAGCAGCAAAAGCTAGATTGTGCAAAGGTTTTTTTGGGGGTGGAGAGGATCAGAGATAGGATTGCTGCTATTGCTTCAGTATCAGAAATCTGGTTTTCATAAGCNTGTATAAAACAGCAGCAAAAGCTAGATTGTGCAAAGGTTTTTTTGGGGGTGGAGAGGATCAGAGATAGGATTGCTGCTATTGCTTCAGTATCAGAAATCTGGTTTTCATAAGCTTTCTTCAGGGAACTATCTTTAAATGGCTTTTTTTTTTTTTT